>CM035408.1:183276867-184476867 GCA_020310875.1 Ceratopteris richardii | reverse complement strand
CAGTGTGAAAAGTGAAGACACCGCGAGTAGCACGTCAAAACCTAGGAATAATGTCGAAGAAATAGCTGATTTAGTGGCAAACAAACTGAATGTTCAAGGGCAGAGGAACTACCCAAACAATCCAATGAGAGTACCCATGCTTAGAAGATGTGTGCACTGTGGACGTGATCATCCCTCTCATTTGTGCAATAGGGGAGTAGTCCCACCACCTACTTATGCTTACAATAGACCACCCGTCCAGGGCCCTATGCATTATTGTAGCATAGAACAAAAGTACACAAATCACAGCACAGAAATTTGTCCTTACAATCGGTAGTCAAGACCGGTACAACCTCCCATGAGACCTCATGGATACCCTCAGAGAGATCAAGGAGGAGAAGCCTTTAGATATCGCACATATCCACAACAAGCACTAGCACCACAACCTTATGCTTACCAAGGGTACACTCAACCACAACCTGTGTTAGGACAACAACCGGCCCACCCTTAGAATGTTGTCCCAGTAAAAATAGCTCAACTGGAAGAGAACCCAGAGAGAGCAATAGTCCCAACCATGCCTTTGGCTAGTAACGAACTGTATGATCCATCTTATGACCATGTTCAAGGAAATTATTCCGCATATGAGGGTACTATAGTTGAATAGGGACAATCTTACGAGCCATATGCTTATGGTATGGAAGGACCGGATAGCTCTTACGGGTATGAGCTGGATTATGTGTCATTAATGTACACAGCTCCCAGAGCACCCTTACCCTCCTGACCAATGAATCGACCACCTACACTTAGAGGACCATGTTATTGATGCGGAGGATATCGTTTCATCAGAGAATGTATGTTACCCAACCCACCACCACCGCAACGAATTTGGGAAGGATACTGTAGTGATTGTGGTAAAGAACATCTTTTTAGAGATTGCCCCAAGAACCCCAACAAAGTTAACTCAAACGTACAGATCAATGTGATGGAAGTGATAGAGTCATCGGGGAGTGATAAGGAGTACACAGTGCCATTAAAAGCAATAACAAGAGCTAAGGCTACAAAGACCCTAGAAAAAACCAGAGAGAATGATCAGGTGGACAAGGAATTGAATATACCCACACCTCAAGTAGTTGCAGACTTTGAAGAGTCTATGAAAAGTATTACAAGTAAACAGACCCAAAGATGGAAGAATAGTAGAGAAAGGATGAAGGAAAAGAAACTACAACAAAAGAAGGAGGACGAAAATAACAAACAAGGCCAAGAAGAAACAAAAACTTGAAGGAGAAAATAAGATAGAAAAGTGTAAAAACCAGAGGCGGGAACAGTTCTAGTTGACCCTATGCCAGAAGAATTAGCCATGTGGATTCAGGCATACCAGGCACGAATAAGAGCAGGACCAACCATTGAACAACATGAAAAGGAATACCCTAGAGGTGACCTAGAGAAAGAAAGGTTGGAGATATGTAAGAAATAAATTGAAGTGGATCAACATACCCTAGAAAAACCTATTGAGCGACTGCCCAACTCAAGAATTCCCGAGAGAGAATTCCAAGAGTGTGTCACCCCTTATGATCCTGAGAAAGGAAAGGAAGGTGAGACCTGTGGTGGAAATTACTACGAGGATAAAAGAGAAGGATCCATTGTCCCCGAAGTCGACGGGGAGTGGCCTAAAGACTTGTGGGCAAGAGTCCAAGAAGTCAAATGGAAGAAAGCGGAAGGAATTGAACCACCCTTTGAGGAGCTAGAAGCAGAAGGTGAATTTGAAGCCTCAATACATGAACTAAACTCAGAAGGATTATTACAACTTGACGAGAGCAAAAAGGAAGAAGACAGTGTGAAGGCTTTGCCAAATTACATGGGGGAATGCGAACATAATTCTGAATTATATTGCATTCCCTCAGTGAGAAGAAAAGAGTGAAACCCATCAATCCAAACATCTGACATTATACAACATCTTAAAAAGGTAAAAATCCCTTGTACTGTGACATTGGAAGAACTCTTGAAGGTAAAACCACATTTGAAGGAGAAGCTAACTAGTCAATTAGAGACAAAGTCAGATGGGAAGGAGATGCGTGATGAAGTGACAACAATCAAAATCCCAGTCGATAAGGTTGGAGAATTTAGTGAGGGAGATAAAGGAAACACATGACTCCCAATAACTTACTGAGGTTATACTACTAAGGCCATCTTAGACTCGGGAGCAGGAGTAGGAATTGCGACCAAGGAAATTTGGGAGAAATGGGGAAAACCAGTTTTAAGACCAACACGGATGAAGATTCAAATGGTAGATGGACACATGGAACGACCCCTAGGATTATTGGAAAAAGTAACCTTTACTACCTGTGGAGTTGAATTCGAGCACACCCTAGCAATCTGTCAATTTGAAAGGGCTAGCAATTACGAGATGATATTGGGAAGACCTTTCATGAGACAGCTTAAGGTAGTGCAAGATTTGGGAAAAGAAGTTGTATACTTGCAGCATGAGGGAACCAGGACCAGAATAAATATCCATACATATACCTATCAAGATGTTCCCCCCTTACAATGGAATCTGATTCATAAGGAGGAGGACGATCAATCGATTCACAATATAGGTTCAAGTGGCCAATCATGGATGAACGAAGACACTCATCTATGGATATGCGAGGCAGCAAAAAAGGAAGAGGAAAGGATGGTAGCAAAGGCAGGGAGTTGCTAGATCTGTACAGGATCCAGCTTACATGCCACAGATATTCCTAGATGAAGAATTCGAACCTCATGGTTGGATGGAGATTTTAGCCACTCTTGATGTATGTGTCAATGAAGAGGTAATAACCATGAATGAATGCATTGACGAGGAAGGATATGATGTAAGTTTATACGTGGTTGTTCTCCAAGAAGCTGAAGAAGGAGAGGTAATTGAAAAGAATGGAAGGAGGATTATGAGAGCATTGAAATGGAGCATGAACAAATTGAGGCAGATAGTGAAAATCAAAGAGTAAGTGTCATAACTAATGAGTTGAATCAAGGAATGACACAGAAAGAAGAACTTGGACTAGATAAAGAAAAAGAAGAAGGAGAAAACAAGCCTCAAGATCAATTCGAAGTGCTTGCCCACTTCAAGAAATACAAGGTAGAAGAGAGGAAAATTGCTATCCAAATGCCAAAACAGGAAGCACAGCCCGGGATAGCATATGACAACAAAGAAGAAGACCAAGAAAATAATAGTAGCTTTGGAGAAAGGAGAAGAGTGATTTACCTTTATAGGACAGGATGTCTCAATGGAGGAAGAACAAGAGTTAATACGACTCATACAAGAATACAACGATGTCTTTGCTTGGACATCTAAGGATTTAAAAGGAGTAGATCCCTCTATTTGTGCCCATAGAATCCCTATGACATCAGAAGCCAAATCCTCCAAACAAGGACCATACACATATAATAACATTTACTCAGCAAAAATTAAGGAGGAGATAGATAAGTTGTTGGATGAAGGCTTCATTTATGAGATTGAACACACGGAATGGGTATCACCTTTAGTAGTCATGCCTAAGAAGAATGGAAAGTTAAGGGTATGTATTAACTTGAAGAAAGTAAACGCTACCACCATACGAGATAGTTATCCATTACCTATCACTAAACATCTTTTGGAAAGGCTTGCAGGAAAGGAAGTCTATAGTTTTGTGGACGGTTTTTCAGGGTATAATCAGGTGGCGATTGCTCTTGAGGACCAACATAAGACAGCCTTTGCAACTGAATGGGGAGTGTACGCATTTAGGGTTATGCCTTTTGGTCTAACTAATGCCCCAGTCACTTTTCAAAGGTTGATGTGTCATGTGTTCAAGGAATTCTTAAGGAAGAGCATGGAAGTATATGTGGACGATTTATGTACCTATTCAGTTATACGATAAGAACATATCCCAGAACTAGGAAAGATTTTTGCCAAATGTCAACAATATAGAGTTTGTCTTAATCCCGAGAAGTGTGTCTTCATGGTTCGACAAGGGAAGATATTAGGACACATTGTCTCTAGAAATGGGATTTCCACAGATGAAAATAAAATCAAAGTGATTCTGGATTTGCGGAGACCAAAAACTGCAAAAGAAGTGCAAGCATTTATGGGACATTGCAGATACTACCGTAGGTTTATCCACATGTATGCCATAATTGCTAGGCCCCTTTATGCATTGTTGTCTCAGTTTATTTGGAAGGAAGAATGTGAAAAGGCTTTCAATGAATTGAAGAATCGCTTGAGTTCAACACCAATCCTTAGAGTTCCTGATTGGAACAAACCATTTCATATTCACGTGGATGCTTCCAAGTTTGCCATTGGATGCATCTTAGCGCAGCCAACAGATACAGGAAAGTTAGACCACCCCATAGCCTATTCAAGTAGGCAATTGAATCAAGCGGAACACAATTATACCACTACGGAGCGAGAGGGTTTAGGGATGGTGTATGCACTAAAGAAGTTTCGACACTACCTATTGGAAAACAAATTGAAATTCTTCATCGATCATCAAGCGCTACTGTACTTAGTCAAGAAGCCTTGTAATACAAGACGACTAGTACGATGGTTTCTATTGCTAATGGAATTTGATTTTTAAGTGGTAATCAAGAAAGGGAATACACACATTAGAGGAGATCATCTATCAAGAATGACACATGGAGAGCCCCCCACAGCAATACCAGATGATCTGCCAGATACTTATCTTTTTAATCTCAAAGTATGTCCCCAATGGGTAGAAAAGTTGATTCCTATCCTCACATATGGACCTAAACATGGGATCACTACAAACAGAAGTCAGGAATTATGGAAGACCAAAAATCTCCACATCATTGCTGGAAGCTTATACCACCAAGATCCAAGTGGATTACTCATGAGATGCGTGGAGGAAGAGGAACAAGAGACGTGGCTTCAAAAAGCACATGTAAATCAATGGAAAACTCATTTAAATGTGAATGGAACATGGCAAAGACTAAAGAGATTAGGCATATACTGGCCAACCATGTAGAGGGATACACATAACTATGTATCAACCTGCCTAATTTGTCAAGAACGAAGGCCAGAAGAGAACTCTACTCTATGTTACTCCACTGTAGCACCCATATGGAGTATGCCTCTGGTAAAATTCTTGAAGACCCAGGAGTACCCAGAAGGAGCCACTCTAGCAAGAAAACGTGCCCTCACAGAGCAAAGCAAAGACTATATTCTTATAGAAAAACAACTCTTTAAGAGAGGAAGGGATAATCATCTATGAATGTGCATTCATGAATACAAGTATCTTTCTGTCTTAGAGATGGCGCATACAGGAGCTATAGGAGGACATTTTTCTGCAGATAAAACTGCAAAAATGATTCTCTTCGCAGGAATGTGGTGGCCAACTCTACATCAAGATGTAGCCACTTATGTCCAAAGATGCGATACCTGTCAACGAACAAAGTATCCTATGAGAAGAGATGAAATGCCACTAAAACCTATGATGAGTGCCAGAGCATTTACCAAATGGGGAATAGATTTTGTAGGACCTATTAGTCCACCAACCAAAGGTTCTCATGCCGAGTACATAATTGTAGCAACAGACTATTTGACCAAATGGGTAGAGGCCAAAGCAACCAAGAAAAACGATGCGAGGACTACTGCAAAGTTTCTCTTTGAGAACATATTCACTAGGTTTGGATTGCCTATTGAAATTGTGAGTGATAGGGGCACACATTTCGTCAATGAAGTAATAGAAGCCCTAATGAATGAATTCTTAGTGATTCATAAGAAATGAGCCCCTTATTACCCACAAGCCAATGGACAGGCTGAAAGATCAAACAAAATCGTATGCAGAGTCTCGACTAAAATTGGTAACAATGGTAGATCCGACTGGGATAAACAATTACATCACGCTTTATGGGCATTCTGAGCAGCCTACAAAACAGCCATAGGAACTACTCCCTTTAACCTAGTGTACAGACAGAATGCCATCTTGCCAATTGATTTCTTGGTACCTACTCTCAGAGTAGCTGCAAATTACGAATGGACCGGGCATGAGTTATCAACTCAATTGGATCAAATAGAAAAGTTACATGAAACAAGATTACAAGCTGTATTTACGCAGCAAAAAGGTGACAGAAGGCATATTTTGATGCTCATATTAAAGATGAAAATTTCAAGGAAGGAGATTTGGTCTTGGTCTATACTTTGAAGCAACATGCAAAGAAACTACTAAAAAGAGGATATGGCCCATTGATCATCAATCGTATATCTACCAGCGGAGCTGTTGGCAGCAGTCAGGGAATAGAAGGAGCTACAAGACGAAGAGAGTCAGAGCGAAGGGACAGCACAAGCAGACACGGCAGTCAAAGAAGATCTGGCAAATAGGCCAATAATTTTCCTCATGAAGAAGCAAGTATGAGCATTCATGCAAATCTAGCACTTAGGCAACCTTTTAACTTTTTAAAAACCCTTACACCGATTAAAAGTGATTTTCATCACTTAACACCATTGTAAATACCATTTCATATTTTTGTAGCTCCATTTTGTGCAATCCAAGGAGTCCTTGAGCTTGAGGAGCTTTAGAAGTATCTACCTGCCAATTTTCGTAATTTTTGGATCTCGTTTGAGCCCTCAAATAAGCCCTGGAACCTAATTTTTAACTAGGCCGGACACTAGGTCTGAACAGGGCCAAAGCTAGTCAAAAACTATAAAAGGAGCTAGAGAGCTCATTTTTGAGGTTAGATTGTAATAGAAACAAACTTGTAAGAGCTTTTTGAAAAGTAATCGAAGAACTCCATTGATTCTCTCTCTTTGTCTTACTGTGTGTGCGCGTGTGTGTGTATGTGTGTGCATGCTTGTGTGCTTCTCACTCACGCACTTGTGCCGCCACTTGCTCGAGGTCTTCATACCATCCTCACGTCTTCCCGGATTGACATTAAAGGAGGTGCTACTCATCACTGAGCTACACCAAATTTTGGCGCCGTTGCCGGGGATCGAGCTTTGAGGACGAGCGTGTGATGGTAAGACGTAGAGTTGACGCGTTGGAGTTGTAGGTAATTTCTTTATTTTTCCTATTTTTTGCCTTCTTATCTCATCACCATCATCACCATCATCATCATCACCATCTTCCACCTCCATCTCCATCATCGCGAAAATTTCAGTTTTTGAGTATATCACCATCTCCACCTCATTTCCCTCATTTCACTTGTGAGAGAGAGCAAGAGAGCGAAATTGTGTGTGCTGTTTTTGCGTGTTTCTTGAGCTGTCTTGCAGGTACAGGTCACATCATCGTCCCCAGCACTCTGCGCAGGTACGGATTTCGAAGTAACTGTCTGTGTGTCGCCGACTTCTGTCAATCGCGACCGACAGAAAAAACGCTCAAATTACCAAACAAAGTGCAAAACCATGATCTACAGGCCTAGAGCTTCCCAAAAATGTGCTTAGAATTTTGAAACTCCTCAGATTTCTGTCAATCGCGATCGCTCTGTCAATCGCGACCGACAAACCACGACGGACAGACCTGTCAATCGCGATCGACAGCCCACGACGGCTCTGTCAATCGCGACCGACAGAGTCAACGACCGATTGACCGCGACCGACGGACCATACGCGTGACACATGTCAATCGCGATCGAGTCATCAATCGCGATTGATCCATCAATCGCGACCGACACAATCAACGACTGTTTGACCACGACGGACAGACCACGACGGCTCTGTCAATCGCGATCGACACAGTCAACGATTGATTGACCACGACCGACAGACCCTCGCGACCGACCTGTCAATCGCGATCGACCCATCAATCACGACCGACAGAGTCAACGACCCTTTGACCACGACCGATTGACTTTTCGTAACCCCTGTCAATCGCGACTGACCAGTCAATCGCGACTGACAGCCACGACGGACCTGTCAATCGCGATCGACACGTCGATCGCGACTGACCTGTCAATCGCGACCGACAGACTTTGCGAACACGTTAGAAGGGCAAATTAGGTCAAATTTTTAAGGCAAAAAAAAAGGGGGGGTCTAAATTTTGGCCAAGTGTGGGACAAACATTAGGGTGTAGCATTGCATTACGAGGGCACGACCCAAGTAACTCTAGAATTCCTGTTTGCCTGATAACCTAGCTCAATCCTGTAGCCCCAAAACCCTGAACCGGCATAACTTTCTCATACGAAATCCGTTTGCCGTGATTTTTGTTTTGTTGGAAAGCTCACAGGGAGTACAACAAAAACATCGACTGGTTATAGTTAAATTAAGATCAGGAATATTTGCTAGGGTATTTTGAAGTTGACCATACCCAGGGGGAACAAAGTTCAGGGATCTCTAGAGTTATGTCCAAAAAATCATAGTGCCAAGTGGTGAAGTGTTACATGAATAAAAATGATTGGTTCTGTCTTTTGAATTTAAGTCTTGAGCTAACAGTGGGCCTTTTACAGGTCCTTTGAGAGAAGCAAAAGATACGCAAGGCAAGAGTAAGTGCAAGCTTGGGAACGCGCGTCCTGGGCACATCAGGGCAACACCACAAGGAAAGGAACTCAAGGTTGGAAAACCCGCAACACTCTCTGTCAATTCTTAGTTTAGGCTAAGTGCGGATAGTGTTAGAAGTAATTCCAGGCAACGATAGGCACGAGATAAATCAAAGAGTATCTAAGGAAATCAAGTGCAAGTTAAGAGATAACCTGTGTGTGTGTGAACGACCACTTTAAAGGAAAAGAACCTAACGTGAAAACGACCAAACTAAAGTGCGAAATTAAACTTAAGTATTCCTGACGACGTGATATCAGACAAGAGTATAAACACGATAATCAACATAAAAAGAACCAAGTGACCGATACAAAAGGACTCAGAAACGTGGTTGTACCTGGAAAAAATTGAGTTAATCAGTTAGGCATATGAACCTTAGAT
Source organism: Ceratopteris richardii (assembly GCA_020310875.1). Taxonomy (NCBI): domain Eukaryota; kingdom Viridiplantae; phylum Streptophyta; class Polypodiopsida; order Polypodiales; family Pteridaceae; genus Ceratopteris; species Ceratopteris richardii. Next base: position 184,468,010 of record CM035408.1, on the reverse strand, counting down.
CAGGACGACACCTAGTAAGAGAGAGACAAAGCCTTAGGTCTTCAGAGGCTAGTGTCAATCACACTGCAAGATCTTGGGCCCAGAAGTTGAGTCATCACTCACATTACCCTAGCTCTGATACCAGTGAATCAGAGATGTCTCAAGGCATGGACAGACCTACGGGAAGTTCGGGAGTGCCTTACTTGTACAGGGTAGAAGGCCCTTACAAAACACAGTTGGAATACCTTAGGACCAACCGATTAGGTGCCAGCATCTATGAAGATGGCCTAGGAAGATCTGTAGTACAGATTAAGAATCCTGATCAATCCATAGGACTAGAGCACCCAGCTGTCAAGTTTGAAAACGGAGCATACTTGGACAAAGAAGGAACCATATACGTAGTCACCAGTCACCCAGATAGGACAGATGAATTTGGGAATGTAATCTCAAAAGCGGACTTAGGTGACTTGGAACAAGGAAACATGGGAGTAGAACCTAGAACACCCCGAGGCAAATCTGTTCTCACTAGGATTATCACACCTGAATGGGTTCCCCAAGACAACAAGTGCATAGATTTGCTTCTCAATAGAGAAACTGACGAAGCCTTTTGGAGGTATAAACCTGATCAACCAACTGATATAGGAACAATCATGATCTATGAGTTTAAGGATCCGGATAGCCCAGGTAGAGTGACCTACTTAGATCACGCTTCGGAGAGGATCTTTGTGGTGACACAAAATGATAGACATGCTTACACTTGGAAAGGTGAATTTGTTCTCCCCCAACCAAGATCGAATGTATCCTATGGTCACCCTGGAGCTGGAACATCCCAAGCTCATGGAATGCAAAGAGACAGACATAGAGAAAGGCCGGAAGTAAGCTTTGCCAACCTAGTGGGCAGAGAAAGAACGAGGACGGAAACGAATAAAGTAGAACCTGAGATACTTAGAGCTCATAGGAATCAAAGAAATGCGGATGAGTTCCCTCTACCACGACCAAGAGAGCACACAAGGACTTTGAGACCGACTCAACTAGTTAAGTCCATGAAGAACTACTTCGATGGCACTGGAGATCCATACGACCATGTGGCTGAGTTTAGGCAAGTCTTGAGAGCTGAACAAGTGGAGGATCTATTCACGCAATACAATGCCTTTGGTCTGACCCTTAGGAACACTGCCTTGACATGGTTTCAACCACTAAATGAGAGGCAGTTCAGGAGCATAGACCAACTCCTAGAGGCTTTCATTATTGAATTCTCTAAGAGTGGCATAAGGCATAATACCTCCTCGCTGATTCACAGCTTCAAGCAAACCCCTCAAGAGACCGTGAGACTTGCAGGAAGAAGATTTAGGCAATACTTAGAAAGATGCCCTGTTTCGGAGTTACCCACACCAGCCATGCAAGTAGCCTTATTCTTGGATGGATTGCTAAGTACCAAATTAAGATCATATGTGTACTTGAAAGACCCTAGGACCATAGAAGAGTGTGTACGCATGTGTATTGACAGTGAGGACAACCTAGGGGAGGAGTTAGAGCTTTCCAAGATATACAAAGACGCGGATAGTGCCTCTAACCTCTCTTCCACGCAATCCACATCAATTGAGGAACTGGCAGAGAAAGTAACTCAGAAGTTAGGTGTCACTAACAAACAAATCCCAAGGTTTGCTCCTGGGAAAAGATGCTATACTTGTGGTGGCGACCACATGGCGAACGTCTGTCCCATTATGGCTCAACCCCAAGTTAATCCTAGTAGCCAGTACTGCACCATAGAACGGAAGTACACCAATCACACTGCGTAAGATTGCCCATACAACAAGCAGGCGGTTAGGCAACCCTACCCTCAGCCATACCCTCAACAGGGAAGATACCAGAACCAGTACCCTCCACAGCCATATGGCAGGCCACAACAACCTTATCAACCACAATATCAAAACCAACAAAGGCCTCAGCCGGTGCTAGCACAACAACCCCCAGCCCCAGCTAATGTGATTCCGGTAAAGTATGCTGTTGCAGAAGAAAACCTGAATAGAGCTATAGTCCCTGTAACACCCTTGCTTTCTGAAAGTGACCCGAGTGACCATAGCTTTGATTCTACACATGTTGATAGTCCCCAGGCATACTACATGCAGTCTCCAGAACATGGTGAGTCCTATTACAACGAAGAGCCAAATGAACCTAGTTGGGAGTCAGATTATACAAACGTCATGTATGCAAACCCCAACCCTAGGCCTCAACCTAGGTAGGTAAGACCTCCATTCCCAAGAGGACCGTGCTACAGATGCCAAGGAGATCACCTCATTCGTGATTGCCCCTTACCTCCACCTACACAAAACCAGTCAGTGACGATCCAAGGCTTTTGCCAAGAGTGTGGAAAAGAGCATCTCTTACGAGATTGCCCAAAGAACCCCAATAATATGCCAAAAATCACGCCTATCAATGTTATTGGGTTAGTGGTAGATTCCACAGGAAGTGTCACTTCCACTGCTCCCATCCAGGTAGTCACTAGAGCTCAAGCATTGCAGCAGAATCAAGGGGTAAACCAGGATAAGAGCCCAGAGGCTAGTGAAACCGAGAGCATAACAAAGAAAAGGACTAGAGCGTGGAAAGATAGTCGAGAAAGAATGAAAAGACAATGGGCTAAAAAGATGAGTGAGCTTGAGGAAAGCATAAGAGAAACCAAAGCTAGGGTAACTGAAATCACCTCTCAAACCCCCTCTCACACTATCCCACCACCACCACTCCCATCGCCATCCGACCCGCCACCTTCCAACCCACGTCATACGATTCTACCACCCCCTAGAGTAGGATCAGTATTAGCTGATCCCATTCCGGAAGACATAGACATGATGCTTAAAGCATATCAGGCCAGAATTCAAGAAGGGCCAAATGTCACAGATCATGACAAGTGTTACCCTAGGACTGACCTAGAGATAGAAAGAACCAAGCTGTGCGCGAAAATGGTCGCATTGGCTCAGACTATGTTTGAAGCCAGTCGCCTTTTCAATTACTCGGGCTCAGCCAAGACGCAATTACACTTGGATGGACTCCTAGAGAAGTTAGAGGGAATAATTGCAAGATCTACCAAGGAAGAAAAAAATCAAGAAAGAGATAAAGCAAGCAAAAACATGACCCATCCCCCATCAAAAGTTTATGTGACCAATTCCACTAAACGAGACAACTTCCCCTCCTTAGAAAGAATAGAGAGGCTAATTGCACAATCAGAAAAGGAACCCGCCCCTCAAAGAAAGGAAAGGGCAAGAGAACGGATAAGCCAGCCTCTTCAGGAAGCCCATGTGCCTCCTCAAGAAGCTTATCTTTCCCCCCAAAAGGCAAATGAGCCTCCCTCAAAAGCTTACGTACCTCCACAGGTTGCCTACATTCCTTCTCAGGGAGCGTATGAGCCTGTTCGGAAAAGTAATAGAATAAGTAATCCTCCTCAGGAATCCTGTGCTCCAGCCATCTATGAGAACAAGGAGAGAGCCAACGATAGAATAAGCCCTCCTTCCCAGGTTGCTTATGTGCCTAATTCTATGGAGCCAGATACTTCTTCTTCTATGAATCGGTTTGCACCAGACTTCCTGCGAGAGATTCAAGAAGAAAAATGGGATAACGAAAGTGAAGTCGCCCCTCCCTTTGAACTTGTGGATGATGCACACGACCAATTCCCACAAGACATCCCATCCATTTATGGAGAGCAGGAGAGCATCCAATCTCAAGAAAGATTAGACTTCGAGTCTAATTCTTTACAGGAACTACCCCATTTCACAGGCCCATGGGAAGCAAGGTCCACCTGCATGAGGGCACCTACAGTCATGGTAAGAAACGAAGATTCAGTCATACCTAGGAACACAGAAGTAGTGAAGAACACTAACGTGCAGTGCAATCTCAAGCTAGAAGAGCTACTCAAGGTTAGACCTGAAGTATGGAAACATGTCGCCAAACAAGTACCAGAAGTAGCCAAACCTCGTTCCCAGGTAGGATCCCATAGAACAGTGCCAGAAATTCCCTTGGATAAGATAGGAGATATGTGTGAAGGCGAAGAAGGGAACACCTATCTTCCCATCACCTACCAGGAGTACACCACCAAGGCAATTTTGGACTCAGGTGCAGGAGTTGCAATTGCTACCACTTCTCTATGGAAGCGCTGGGACAAGCCAGCACTCAGGCCAACGAGAATGAAATTGCAGATGGCCGATGGTCATATTGAGAGACCCTTAGGATTGCTTGAAGGAATAACTCTCACCACTTGTGGTGTTGAGTTTGAGCATACATTTGCTATATGTGACTTCAGCAAAAATCATGCTTATGAGATGATTTTGGGAAGAACATTTATGCGACAGTTGCAAGTGGTACAGGATTGGGGAACCAATTCTTTGTACCTGCAACACTTAGGTGTTACAACCAAAGTAAATCTCAAAGATTATTCTCATAGAGATGTCCCTCCCATCCAATGGAATCCCATCCATAGAGCCAAAGATGATACAGAATCGGTGCATTCAATAGGGTCTGGATCCTCATGGATGCATGAAGACACTCACTTATGGATGTGCAAGGTAGCAGTAGAAGAAGAGAAGAGAGAGAAAGCCAGAGAAATAGGTGCAAACGAAACCCATAGATCAATTCAAGACCCAGCCTATGCACCTGTAGTCTTTCCTGACGAGGAATTTGAACCCCATGGCTGGGCAGAAATTTTAGCAACAATGGACGTAGCCATCAATGAAGAACAATGGACACCTCACTGTGATGAGGATGGCTATGACATTTCAGTCTTCTCCATAGAGCCAATCATGGGAGAGGCAGTTCTAGAAGAATGCGAACCTAGCCCTGATGCATTTGAGGATGCAAGTGACTCCGATCTAGAGTCAATCATTATGGACCCACCATTTGCATCAGATGAAGAATACTTCCATGAAGTAGAATTTCAACCCCAGAGGCATGGAGAGATTGCGAATGATGTAAGATTAGCCACACATGTGACCCCGAAGGGAGAAGGGAAGAAACGAAAGAAGAGAGAAGCCTCACCAGAAGAGGAAGAATCTTTGTTTGAGGTCCTAGAAAATTTTAAGAAGTATGAGATAGCTGACAGGAGAGTCATGATAAGAATGCCTAAACGAGAGGCACAATCAGGAGAGGCCTATGATAACAAAGAAACCACCAAGAAAATAGTAGTGGCCCTAGAAGAAGGAGAGGAGAGATGCACGTACATAGGCCATGACCTAACAGAGGAAGAAGAGCATGTGTTAATTGCCTTGCTAAGAGAATACAGAGATGTATTCGCTTGGAGTTACAAGGATTTGAAAGGTGTTGATCCGGACATATGCTCACACACCATCCCCATGACCTCAGACGCCAAACCCTCTAAGCAAAAGCCTTATACATATAACGATAATTACGCTGCTAAGATCAAAGAAGAGATAGATAGACTGGTTGAAGCTGGATTTATCTATGAAATTGAGCACACTGAATGGGTATCCCCCATCGTAGTGGTGCCCAAGAAGAATGGCAAGCTGCGTGTGTGCATTAACTTGAAAAAGGTCAATGCAGCTACAATTCGAGATAACTATCCACTTCCCATCACTGAACATCTCTTAGAACGAGTGGCAGGCAAGGAAGTGTACAGCTTCCTTGATGGATTTTCGGGTTACAATCAGGTAGCCATAGCTCCAGAGGATCAGCATAAGACAGCCTTTGCCACAGAATGGGGCATTTTTGCCTTTAGAGTCATGCCATTTGGGCTTACCAACGCACCAGCTACCTTCCAGAGGCTGATGTGCCATGTGTTTAAGGAGTTCTTGAGGAAGAGTTTAGAAGTCTATGTTGATTATCTTTGTGCTCATTCCAATATTAGACAAACTCATATCCCTGAGCTCAGACAAATCTTTGACAAATGTAGAGAATATCAAGTCTGCCTGAACCCAGAAAAGTGTGTTTTTATTGTCAGGCAAGGCAAGATTCTAGGACACATAGTGTCAAAGAATGGCATATCTACTGACGAAGAGAAAGTGAGAGCTATAGCAGAGCTACCTAGGCCAAAGAATGTCAAGGAAGTACAAGCTTTCATGGGGCATTGTGGTTATTACTGACGATTTATACACATGTATGCTGTCATTGCAAAGCCCATGTACGGACTTCTGACAAACTTTGAGTGGACGGATGAATGTGAGAATTCCTTCCAGGAGCTTAAACGAAGATTGTGTTCAGCACCAATCTTGACCACACCAGATTAGAATAAGCCATTCCATGTTCACGTGGATGCATCCAATTATGCTATTGGATGTGTGCTTGCACAACCTATTGGTGAAGGTAATAAAATTAAAAAAAAAAAAAAAAAAAAAAAAACCTATTGGTGAAGGTAATATGGATCTTCCAATTGCCTATGCCAGTAGACAGTTAAATGCGGCTGAACGGAATTACACCACTACAGAGCGAGAAGGATTAGGCATGGTATATGCAGTTAAGAAATTTAGACACTATTTGCTTGCAAATAAGTTTAAATTTTTTACGGATCATCAAGCATTGCTATACCTCGTAAACAAGCCATGCAATACAAGAAGATTAGTGAGATGGTTTCTCTTGCTAATGGAATATGATTTTGAGGTTGTGGTAAGAAAAGGGAGGACTCATTTGAGAGCCGATCATCTTTCTAGGCTCACATCGGGAGAAGCCCCACAAGGAGTATCAGATGACCTTCCTGATGCTTACCTGTTTAATTTGGAAGTGGTGCCGCAGTGGGCTAAGCCATTGGTACCAGTATTGACATACGGGCCTAACCATCCAGTGGTAAACACACGAAATAGAGAGGTTGTAGAAGCCCAAAAGTACCACATCATGGCAGGAAGTATGTACAAGCACACAGATCAAGGGATCTTGGCTTGTTGCGTAGAAGAGGATGAGTACGCTAAATGGTTGCAATTAGCACATGTAGGTGCGTTGGAGCAACACTACTCAAAGCAACGAACTTTACAGACCCTAAAGAGACTCGGAGTGCATTGGCCGACTATGGAAGCGGATGTCCAAAAGTTGTGCAAGGAATGCCCAATCTGTTGCACTAAACCACCTGTGGAACACGCCACTCTTTATCAAGTATCCATTGTGCCAGATTGGAGCGAACCTCTAGTATCCTTCCTGAGGACAAACACATTCCCTCCAGACATGACTCTGGCTAGGAAAAGGAGTTTAGAACAAGAAGCCCTGGATTACTCACTCATTGGTGATAATCTATATAAGCGTGGTAAAGATGGTTACCTGAGACTGTGTGTCCATGAGAGTGAATATCTTAAGATCTTGGAAACTGCTCACAAAGGTGTAGCAGGAGGGCACTTTGGACCGGATCGGGTGATCAAGGCAATACTATTTGCGGGCTTCTGGTGGCCTACCCTTCACATGGATGCACATACCTATGTGAAACGGTGTGACGTCTGTCAGAGGACTCAGTATCCTATACGCAAAGATGAGATGCCACTGAAACCTATGATGGGTGGACGTGCGTTCTCCAAGTGGGGAATAGACTTCGTAGGCCCTATTAATCCCCCAGCTAAGGGTTCTCATGCGGAATACATCATTGTTGCAACAGACTATCTAACTAAGTGGGTAGAGGTAAAAGCTACAACAAAGAATGATGCTCAGACAACTGCTAAATTCTTGTTTGAGAATGTATTCATAAGATATGGGCTACCTATAGAGCTTGTAAGTGATAGAGGCACTCATTTCTTGAACGAAGTGATTGAAAATCTACTCCAAGAATTCTTGGTAATATACAAGAAGTCTGCCCCTTATCACCCTCAAGCTAATGGACAAGCTGAGAGCACTAATAAGATCTTATGCAATGTACTGACAAAATTAGTGAACACTAAACGCTCTGATTGGGACAAACAGCTACACCATGCTGTTTGGGCATATCGAGTTGCCTACAAAACGGTACTCCAAGCCACCCCCTTTCAGATGGTATTTGGCCAAAATGCTGTGCTACCCTTGGACTTCTTGATTCCTACATTGAGAGTAGCACAAGAGCACGAATGGACAGGTCATGAGCTCTCCTCAAGGATCTTTGACCTTGAACGATTAGGGGAAACAAGGTTGAGAGCCGCTGCAAGAATATATGCAGCCAAGAAGAGACAGAAGGCATACTTTGATGCCCATGTGAAGGATAAAGGTTTGAAAGCAGGAGATCTAGTCTTAATCTATACACTGAAACAACACGCGAGGAAGCTAGAAAAGAGAGGCTATGGACCTATGATCATCAATAGGATCTCCACGAGTGGAGCAGTACAACTGGCCACATTAGAGGGTGATGTTCTCCCAAACTATATTAGCGGATGCAGAGTCAAGTTGTATCAGGAACCCCCCACGGAGGAAATGCTCAGCCGACTCAACACTGCTAAGAAACGCAAAGAGGAAGAAAAGCGAATTCGAGAAGAAGCTCAAGCAGAAGCTTTAGAACGCATCAGAAGGATGAAATTACGAAGGCAAGGTAGAGATCAGCCTAGAACAAATGACTATGCAGATCAAGGATATCATATGGCAATGTGTGAAGTCGCAGGAACAAGCTCACATAGGATAACTGATCGACGTCCTTTCGTAACCTTAGATATAGGACAAGGAGAGAGTGCAAGGACCGTAAGAGCCTTGATTGACTCAGGTGCAACCACTAGTGCTGTTAGAGTGTCTTACTGTCAAGAGTTGCAGTTAACTGTCAATCCTGTGGAAGCATATCTCATAGGATTGGGAGGCGTGGAAACCCCTTGCATGGGCGAGGTGGAACTTCCCCTCTACATTCATGATGAGGCAATGACAGTTAAAGTACTAGTGTGTCAAGACGAGGATCTCACTGAACCTCTTGTCTTGGGTCAAGACTGGATCTATGACCAAGCAGTCAACTTAAACCTAAGAAGTGGACTTCTTCAGGTATGGGTCAATCATAGTCGAATCACAGTAGAGTTAGATAATGGAACACTCAAGGAACTAGGAAAGGCACAGACTCCTGGTCCCTCCAGGGGTGCACATGAAGTTGACCATGCTGTTCTTGTCCAAAACTATGTGTTGCAGAGGAATGATATTCTCAAAAAAGGAGTCAGGGATGCAACGGAACTCCCTTCTTTTCCAAAGGCCAGAAGGAGGCAGCAACCAAAGGTGGATCAAAGGCAGAAGAAGCAGAGTGCTACCTATGCCGGAAATCAAAAGTACCTGCACATCAAAATGTCTCAGCAAGTAAACCAAGTGTGGGTGCGGAAAGGCGAACAACCGGTTGCACTCAAGCCAACCACACCGGCAAAGCCTCTTATTAGTAACCAACAACACGACACTAATAAGAAGTCTTTCAGAAATTCTTCTGCTAACGTGAAATCTATTTGGGTGCCCAAGAAGTCGATGAAGGCTAGCCCACAATCAAGACAAGTTTGGGTGCCTAAGGCTTGCTTGTGAGCGCAAATAGCTACGCCGACGCCACAACCTATACAGCGTAACCCATTCACTCGCACAGCCAGCATTCATTCGTTTTTAACACTCAAGAACACACCAAGGCCCATGAGCACGAACAAATCGCTTGTAGATGGGTCCCTAAAAAGCCTCATTTTCAAGTCGATACACCTATAAAGCTCCCTAGAGTCTCTACGAAACCAAAAACAAAGCCCATCCACTGCATTTGGCAGCCCAAGACCTGTAATAAACCCCCCGACCCCAAATTGTAAATTCATCCCCACTTACTAACTTCATTAGTCTCCTAGGACTACCCAAGTATTAACTACACACACTGTCTTCGTGCACTTACTAACCACTAACTCACCATCTACCTCATATTAATGTTGTAACGGGGACAACAACGGATTTATTCTGTCCATTACGATGTTAACACGTGGTTCTATATTCTCACAGAACCAACCAGCAAGCAGGGCCATGGCAGAAGCAGGAGGTACCAGTTCTCAAGCCGGATCTGGTGCACAGATTGTGGACATAGAAACACTCCTCCTCGAGCCACATCTCACCGCAAGGCCGCAAGAACTTCAAGCCGTGCATGTGCTCCCCATTCAGGATCCTCCTCAAGGGCACACTTCTCAAGTAGGTAAGCACGCGCATTGGTTCAGTGATGTCGCTGGACCATTGGGTGATGGAACCTATTTCTGGGAAGCAGAATTGGAATTTAATGGCAAATGGGGTCGATACCACTTTTTCACGCGCGAGTTTGAAAGCTATCAAAACACCGAAGTCATGCGATCAGTATGGACCAAAGCCGGGGTAGACAGTTATTTCAGGGCCCATTTACCAAAGCCGGATTTCTTACGATGTTCATATCTGATCAGTACCATCACGCCAAGCAGGGCCAAGGGAGGCGACAGCACCTTTGTGTTGCCATCACTGCTGCCGGGTCATGAGCTTAAAAGATTCAAGTTGACCCTCAATCTGGTAAGCGAAGCATTGGGTATGTATGGCATGCACATCCCCACGGAAAAAGAAACAATGGTTCCAGGTCGAATGAAACACAAAGATCTTAATAAGCTGAAGGATATGGTAGCGATGACACCTACCATTGCGCTTCACCTGCGGACCATCATGCAACATTTCGCTTTCCCCGCCCAAGAAAGATTCACAATGCCCCCAAAGAAAATATGGTTCAGCTTGTATCTGGCAGAGACGGAAGGCCTTCCCATCAATGTGCCGCATTGGATCATAGATCAGATCCACCTAGCCCATCAAAGGTGGAACAAGAAGCAGAAAAATGTGCTTCATGGATGTTGCGCTCTAACAAAAATAATCTATCGATGTCTGGCCTATGACGTGCCTATTCAGCGGGCACTCATATGGCCCCACGCCCAGGAATTCTAGAGACGACTCTCAGCAGCAGGTCCCCCGTCAAAGAAGATGAGGGGGGGAGTACAATTACCCTGTGCTCAACCAAGGGGAGCCACCACTACACCAGAAATTACCCCTCCCTAGACACGACGCGTTAGGCCATTCACAATCCGGCTACCAAGACCGAGCACAGATGGGCCTAATCTGGTATTCCCACCCGTCCCATCAAATCTGGAATTCCCACAGGGTTTTACTCTAAATGATCTCACGGATGAAGAAGTAGCCCGATTGATCTATGATTCTAATCTCGAGACGGAAACAGAACGCACTCAGGAACCACAACCCCTGACAACCACAGCAGCCCCCACCCGACCAGAAGTGGTAGAAGTCGACGCCGAGGAACAAGAGACAGAACAAGAAGAAGAAGCCTACGAGGAACAAGAATATGACTAGCTTTCCGAGCAAGCAAGTGCCCCTGCGTATTCGGCACAAATCAAAAGACTATATCGAACCATGCAACTGGTTCAAGAACAGCATAAGATGTCACTGGAATCGGGCAAGAAACTCATGAACCAGTTGCTAGCTGAGGAAGGTGTGGACGAGTTGTTCATTGAGTCCATAAACCTTCATGCCGACACAGTAGGAGTGGATGAGGCCATCCATGAGGCAATGGCTTACATTCACAGATTTGAGAAGAGGGTTCCCGTTCGTCCCAGGAGGTCCGGGAAACAAATTCATATAAATGTATCAGCACCAGGAGAGACAACGCAGGCAGGCGAATATCAGGAAGCACCACTGTCACCACCATCCCCACCTCGCACTACACAATTCACTCCACCACATGACACTAGCACCACCACATCCACTACCACCACCATTGTCATGGGAATCCCACTCTCTCCGGGAATCCAATTCGGGGGAGTCACCATGCCCACTTTCACCACTCTGTTCACTGATGTCACATCCACTCCACCCACGATCCCCATCTACACTGTCACTCAAACAATCGACACTATGGAAACGCCTCCTGCCATAGCACCGCTCCCTCCCCCCATGCCACCTTCATCTCCCATACCCCCTCCACCCATATCTCCACTTGCATCCACATCATTCACATCTCCCATTCCCGCCCCCATTCCCCATGCATCTTCACCCCTCCCAGCATTATTTAATGTAAATAGCATATTTTTAGCATTAAATCAATGTGTATATCAGCTCAAGAATGAGTACAGAGCTCTGGACGGCCGGTATCAACAACTGACAACACACCATCAGAACTTACAAAGGCAATTTCACATTCTACAAACAAAAAATGCAGAAGTGAATCAACGCTACACAACGCTTGAGCAGGCTCACCAAACATTATTGGAGGCACCCCAACCATCGACAGAATCAGGTGTCAAACAACTAGAAGCTTTGCTCGAAGTATACCAGACCGATAACCTGCGAGTCAAACGCAACTTGGCGCTACTACGGAAACATATGGCCACAGCGCTGGAGGAGAACAAAAGACTGCAAAAACAAAATGAAGAGAATCTGGAAGCAGCAATGGAAGGCTCCCCTCACGAGATAGATCCAGAGCAGTTCAAAGTAGTTCCAACGGAGACGATGAAAACCATTTTGGAAAGCTATGCAGATCTCTTGGAAGCCCATGATGACTTGGAAAGACAGCGTGACACACTTCAGAGCAGGCTTAAGGAACAGGAGGAACAACCGAAGAGTGTCCCATCAACCTCCACCTCAGACGAAGTAAAGGCCTTAACGGAGCAAGTAGCAGAGTTACAGCAGAGGTTACTGACATACGAAAGGCAGCCATCTCCAGTGGTCGAACCAGAGCAAGAAGAGTTGGTCCCTATTGAGGTCGATGATTCGTACGAGGAACCATATGTTCCTATGCCAATGCCAGGCGGGCGACAAACCTCAGAAGGACTGGACACATTGGAAGTGGAAGCACCTGAGTGGCTTCAGACACTGGAAAGGATAGCTAACACCCACGAAGAATGGGTGGCCATTTAGATCCAATCACTAGCGAACTTAGAAGAAACTGTCATAAAGTCTGAATACTTCAGAAGCATGTCTCATCATAGATGGATCGGCACCAATAATGACCAATATGTACCATTCTGTATATTTTTGGCCGATTACAACGCGGAGATTCAACGACAATGTGGCAAGCCTCCCACGTTTGCTACACAATTTGGCCCAGATGATATACCGGAAAGTGCTCAGCGTGAGTCCATCCATCAACCCACCTGGAGAATCAGGCTTTTGGAAACGTATCCTGAAATGGTCCGAACCTGGAATAATATGCCTTTGTTTATTAAATATAATCCTTGTTACATTCCAGTTCTTCGACGACGCACCTAGCCTGAATTCACTATAGCTGTCAGAGACATCAAAGCCTGTGCAAAATGGTTGAATTATGTTTATCTAGCACCTCCACGAGGACCCCCCACAGTCAACTACATGATTTCTACAATCCGTCACTGGAGTACTAGGCTACGCAATAATCCTGATGTGATGGCCCAGATGTGCATGAAAATATTTGAATTAATGCTGATCACTTTCAGGACGTTTAAAAACATTAAGGACCCTCACTTCTCAGGTGCAGGCTTTGTGACAGGAAACCAAGATCTAGTGTATGATATGAGTACCACCCCGTCCATTGAAGTAATATATGCCTGGCACGCCAGAATCAAGTACCTCCCAGCCTGCTTTAAACAGACATTTGAGGAGATGTTCATCACAGGATTCTGGGAATATCACTCCGAAATCTTTATACCCAGACCATCACATCTCCTCCAATTATTTGCTGTGGAGAGAACTATTTACTGAGAACAATTAAGGGTGCCTCATCCAGATGTCCCCGGACCTGTGAATTGGGATGATTTGCTCACAGATCTAGCACGCGGCTTGCGACTCGAAGAACACCACCTAGCCTACGATGTCGTCCAATACTATGTTCAAAAATCCTCTAGACAAGGGTCTGTCAGGGGCGACAGACGCAAGAGTGGGGGGGGGTGTTGGCAGCAGTCAGGGAACAGAAGGAGCTACAAGACGAAGAGAGTCAGAGCGAAGGGACAGCACAAGCAGACACGGCAGTCAAAGAAGATCTGGCAAATAGGCCAATAATTTTCCTCATGAAGAAGCAAGTATGAGCATTCACGCAAATCTAGCACTTAGGCAACCTTTTAACTTTTCAAAAACCCTTACACCGATTAAAAGTGATTTTCATCACTTAACACCATTGTAAATACCATTTCATATTTTGTAGCTCCATTTTGTGCAAGCCAAGGAGTCCTTGAGCTTGAGGAGCTTTAGAAGTATCTACCTGCCAATTTTCGTAATTTTTGGATCTCGTTTGAGCCCTCAAATAAGCCCTGGAACCTAATTTTTAACTAGGCCGGACACTAGGTCTGAACAGGGCCAAAGCTAGTCAAAAACTATAAAAGGAGCTAGAGAGCTCATTTTTGAGGTTAGATTGTAATAGAAACAAACTTGTAAGAGCTTTTTGAAAAGTAATCGAAGAACTCCATTGATTCTCTCTCTTTGTCTTGCTGTGTGTGCGCGTGTGTGTGTATGTGTGTGCATGCTTGTGTGCTTCTCACTCACGCACTTGTGCCGCCACTTGCTCGAGGTCTTCATACCATCCTCACGTCTTCCCGGATTGACATTAAAGGAGGTGCTACTCATCACTGAGCTACAGGAGCCATCAGCTTAACAACCCTAGATGGAGAAATATTTCCAAACTATATAAGTGGTTTCCGAGTAAAAGAATATTTAGAGCCATTGACGGAGGATATAATGTCACGACTTATAATGGCTAAACATAGATGAGAAGAAGACAAAAGAATATGAGAGAAAGCAAGACAGGAAGATCTAGAATGAATCAAGAAACGAAAGGAATGGATGAGAGAGAGAGGGATGAAAGGTATCGACAAGGAGAGGAATTCATTCCAATGGCTAACTTTAGAGCCTCTAAAAACCTAGGACAGATCACAAAGCAAGCATATTTGAATTTGGGTGCTAGAATAGAAGACTACCACTTGGTGGATGCTCTCATTGACATAGGAGCAGCTGTAAGCTGTATCAAGTCTTCATTGACTCAGAAACTCAAGGAAGAATTACGCCCATCTAAGGCACAACTGATTGGAAAGGAGGAAAATTTAGTAAATGCATAGGCGAGATTACCCTATCACTGCATCTTGGAAACAACACGATGCAACAAAAACTCTTAGTGTGTCATGATCAGGACTTATGAGAGGAACTTTTGTTGGGTCAAGATTGGATATATGAATATGAAGTGACTATCCAATTAGCCCTAGGGTACATATCATCCAATATAGGACACCATGAGGTATTCAGCATGTTAGACGAACGACCTGTCAAAGCCAAATGTATAAGACCAAGAGATCACTCACACATGCATGAGGATGAATGTACATTCACCCCCACTGTGGAAATCTGACCATCAAGTATTTCATGTGAGAATGCATAGAATCTCAATCTCCCACACACTTCCAAACTAGAACCTCACTACTAACATCATTCACAATAAAAGCCCCTGTGATGTATCAAGCACAAGAGAGACTAGTCACCAAGCCTATCACGAACTTTCACACATTAGGATCCATCCCATTCCTCACACTAGACAGGCGTGGATCAGAAAAGATCAGGTGATAGCATATCATTAACAATGGAGCTACACTCTACACCAGAGACAACAACAGTACAAAAACTCGAGCCAAGTTGTACTCAAAGATCCGCAAAGAATTGCTAGAGTGTGGATTCCAAAGAAGGTGATGGCCGCTCAACCAGCATGCACGCAGATATGGATTCCCAAATCATGCGCACCGACGACAATCATTAACAGGGAAATATCAAAGCTCAAGGAGGATCAGTACAACATGAAGGCTAAGCAACAAGAAACAAACACCTATAGGACATTGCAGGAGCCGAAATACGAAACCAAAACCATTCAAAGATTTAGAAGGCAGACACAACAGAAGTACAACGTAAGAAGCACAACAATCACAAGGAATCTTGGAGATATAGTCTGTTAGAATAGAATAAAGCAGATCTGGATGCCTAAATGAAAGCCAATCTGTATGCATCGACCAGATAATTTAGTTTGCACACATCTTGAGTTGCAAGAGCCCAAAGTATGCATAATAGGGCCACATTACAAGGCCATGCATTTGGCACTGTTGGCAGTGGTCAGGGCGGTCAAGGACTTACAAGACAAGGGAGCCAACAAGAAGGGCCAAGCAGGCAAAGCAGTCAAAGAAGTCAAAGAAGATCTGGCAAATAGGCCACCATTTTTTCTGAATTAATATTTCCCAAATAGTGATTTTAGTCACTCCACACCATTGTAAATACCATTCCACCTTTTTGTAGCTCCATTTTGTGCAAGCCAAGGAGTCCTTGAGCTTGAGGAGCATTAGAAGTACCTACCTATCAATTTTCATAATTTTCTGAGCTCGTTTGAGCCTCCAAATTAGCCTACGAACCTGATTTTTATCTAGGCCGGACACTAGGTCTAGACACGACCAAAGCTAGTAAAAAACTATAAATAGAGCTAGAGAGCTCATTTTTGAGGTTAGCTTGTTGTAGAATTGAATTTGTAAGAGCACTTTGAGTAATCTAAAGAACTCCATTGTCTCTCTCTTTGTTCTTGCCTTGTGTGCATGTGTGTGTGTATGTGTGTGCATGTTAGTGTGCTTCTCACTCATGCACTTGTGCCATCACTTGTTCGAGGTCTTCATACCATCCTCCCGTCTTCCCAAATTGACATTAAAGGAGGTGCTACTCATCACTGAGCTACACCAAATTTTGGCACTGTTGCCAGGGATCGAGCTTTGAGGACAAGCGTGTGATGGTAAGAAGTAGAGTTGTGACATTGGCATTGTAGGTAATTTCTTTACTTTTCCTTATTTTTCTCTTTCTTACTTCACCATCATCATCACCATCATCATCCTCACCATATCTCACCTCCATCTCCATCATCACGAAAATTTGAATTTTCGATCATATCTCCTTCCTCCTTTCCCTCATTTCATTTGTGAGAGAGAGCGAGAGAGAGATTTGTGTGCACTGCTTTTGCATGTTTTTTGAGCTTCCTTGCAGGATTTGAGTGTCTCATCGTCTCCAGCAGGCTGTGCAGGTATGAAAAAGCTTGGCCATGTCTCTGTGTCGTAGACCTCTGTCGATCACGATTGACAGAAAAATTGCTCCTTTGGTAAAAAAAAGCACACCACAATGACACACATGAGGAGCACATTCCAAATCACTACTTAAAATTAAAAAATTCCGTGTTTCTCTGTCAATCGCGATTGACACCGTCGATCGCGATCGACAGCCACGACCGACAGACCCTGTCAATGGCGATTGACACCATCGATCCCGATTGACAGCCACGACCGACACCTCTGTTAGTCACGATTGACACCATCGATCGCGACCGACTGAATTTTGCCGATTGACACATAATTTCGCGTGCCCACGAGTCCCTCGCGATGGATAGACCCACGATCGACTGAAATTACGTCAGAATTCACGCAAAAAGTGTTGATCGTGATTGACACCATCGATCGCGATTGACAGGACCCAGACTGACTCTGTCGATCACGATTGACACCGTCAATCGCGACTGACGTGTCGATTGCGACTGACAGGCCCGACGAACACCTCTTCAATCGCGATTGACAAACCTGTCGATCACAGTTGACAGGCATTTTCGGCTAAATTTTTAGGGTTTTTTGTGTTCCAAGTTTTGGGGGTAATTTTGGGTATACTTGTCAATCAATTAGCATTTGGTGAGAACCCTACACTTGTGTTTTGAGAAAAATCTTGTGAACAGTTAGCCTGTTTGAGCCCTGTTTTAACCCTAGAACCCTGAACTGTCATAACTTCCTCATACGAAATCCGTTCGGGGTGATCTTAGGCTCGTTGGAAATCTCATGGGGAAAAAACTTCCAGTGGTTACGGTAAAATTAATACCAGGATTATTGATAGAGTATTTTTAAGTGGACCATACCAGGGGGAACAAAACTAAGGGATCTCTAGAATTGTTTTTCATAAAGACATAGTGCAAATTGATATCTGAATTACATAAATGAGAGTGATTTGTTCTGTCATTTGAATTTAAGCCTTGAGCTAACTTTGGGACTTTTACAGGTCCATTGAGAGCACTAGAGGGCATCCAGAGCAAGGGAATTCTACAAGCTTGAGAACGGGATTCTTAAGCACTAAAGAACAAGGGATCAACAAGTGAGGTTGGAATATTATCAACTTCCTTTGTCAATTCCTAGCTTAGGTTAAGTGCGTGTAGTGCTAGAAGTAAGTCAGGGTGACGATAGGCATCTATCAAGTTGAAGACTATTAAATACTCAAGTTCAATCATAAAGATAGTCTCTTGGCGATCGATAACTTCAAAGAAAAGAACTTAACGTGGTACAAACAACTTAAAGTGCAGAAAGTCACTCAAGTATTCCTAACGATGTGATATCAGACAAGATCATAAATACATGAATCAACTGAAAAAGAACCAAGTAACTGATACAAATTGAGTTGGAACGAGGTTGTACTTTGGGTAAAAATTGGGGCGACTTGATTAGGCATATGAACCCTAGATCAGGATGACACCTAGGGAGAGATAGACAGAGTCTTAGGTCTTTAGAGGCTAGTGTCAATCATACTGCTAGGTCTTGGGCCCAGCAGTTGAGCCATTATTCGCACTACCCTAGCTCTGAAACCAGTGAGTCCGAGATGTCTCAGGGTATGGAGAGACCTACAGGAAGCTCAGGAGTGCCATATTTACATAGGGTCGAAGGCCCCTATAAGATGCAACTGGAATACCTTAGGACCATCCGGTTAGGTGCTTGCATCTATGAGGACGGCCAAGGAAGATATGTGGCCCACATTAAAAACCCTGACCAACCCATTGGAATTGAACATCCAACAGTCAAGTTTGAAAATGGAGCATACCTGGACAAAGAAGGAACCATATATGTAGTCACCAACCACCCAGATAGGACAGAGGAGTTTGGTAATGTGATCTCAGAAATGGACATAGGTGACCTAGAGCAAGGGAACATAGGTGGAGAGCCTAAAACCCCTCGAGGCAAATCAGTTCTTACTAGAATTATCATGCTCGAATGGGTTCCCCAGGATAATAAGAGCATAGATCTGCTCTTGAACCGAGAGACTGATGAAGCCTTTTGGAGGTACAAGTCTGGTTAGCCTAATGAGGTTGGAGCACTCACTATCTACGAGTTTAAAGATCCGGATAGTCTAGGCAAAGTGACCTATTTAGACAATACTTTAGAGAGGATCTTTGTAGTCACGGAGCATGGTAGGCATGCCTACACTTGGAAGGGTGAATTTGTTTTCCCCCAACCAAGATCTAATGTCTCTTATGGCCTCCCAGGAGCAAGAACATCCCAAGCTCATGGAGCTCAAAGGGACAGAAGTAGAGATAGGACAGAAGTGAGTTTCGCTAACCCATTGGGAAGAGAAAGGATGAGAACAGAGACGGATAGGGAAGAAACCAAGAGACCAAGATCCCCGAGGAACCTAAGAAATGCTGATGATTTCCCTTTGCCAAGACCTAGGGAACACACCAGAACCTTGAGGCCAACCCAGCTGGTTAAGTCCATGAAGAACTACTTTGATGGCACTGGAGACCCCTATGATCATGTGGCCGAGTTTAGGCAAGTCTTGAGAGCTGAACAAGTTGAGGACCTGTTCATGCAATACAATGCCTTTGGTCTAACCCTTAGGAACACAACCCTTACGTGGTTTCAACCACTAAATGAGAGACACTTCAGGAACATAGACCAACTTCTGGAGGCTTTCATCACTGAATTCTCTAAGAGTGGCATGGGACATAACACTTCCTCACTGATTTACAGCTTCAAAGCAGACACCTCAAGAGACTGTTAGACTTGCAGGAAGAAGGTTTAGGCAATACTTAGAGCGATGCCCTATTCCCGAGTTACCCACACCAGCCAAACAAGTGGCTTTATTCCTAGATGGATTACTAAGTACAAAATTGAGATCATATGTGTACTTAAAGGACCCTAGGACCATAGAAGAGTGTGTACGCATGTGCATAGACATCAAGGATAACCTAGGGGAGGAATTGGAGCTTTCAAAAATCTACAAAGAATCAGATAGTTCTATTAGCCTTTCTTCCACGCAATCCACATCTATTGAGGAACTCGCCGAGAAAGTAGCTCAGAAATTAGGAGTATCAAGCAAACAAATACCAAGGTTTGCCCCCAGTAAAAAGATGTTATACTTGTGGAGGCGACTATATGGTGAATGTATGTCCCATTATGGCTCAGCCCCAGGTAAATCCTAGTAGCCAGCACTGCACAATAGAGAGAAGATACACCAACCATACTGCACAAGACTACCCCTATAACAACCAAACTGTGAGACAAAATTACCCTCAACCATATCCACAACAGGGCAGGTACCAGAACCAGTATCCACCACAATAGTATGCTAGGCCTCAACAAACCTACCAACCACAATATCAGGCCCAGCAAAGACCTCAACCAGTGCTAGCCCAACAACCTCCTGCTCTAGCCAATGTGATTCCCGTAAAGTATGCAGTTGCAGAAGAAAATTTGAATAGAGCCATAGTCCCAGTAACTCCATTGCTTTCAGAAAGTGACCCGAGTGATCATAGTTTTGATTCTACTCACATAGATAGTCCACAGGCTTACTACATGCAGTCACCTGAGCATAACAAATCATATTACTATGAAGAACCGAGTGAACCTAGTTGGGATCCAGAATATGCAAATGTCATGTATGCAAACCCCAACCCTAGACCTCAACCTAAGCAGGTACGACCCCCATTCCCTAGAGGACCATGCTATAGATACCAGGGAGATCACCTCATTCGTGATTGCCCAATGCCTGCACCTACGCAGCCCCAATCGGTAACCATTCAAGGCTTTTGTCAAGATTGCAGAAAAGAGCATCTTTTAAGAGATTGTCCAAAGAACCCCAATAACATGTCGAAAATCACTCCTATCAATGTTATTGGGTTAGTAGTAGATGTTGAGATATCAAGCTCAACATGTGATGATCCAGGATAACATGTACCAATTTTTCGTTTCTCTGACATGTATAGTGGTCACGCCGGTATATGTCAGGGATACTTCATTGAGCTTTATTAGATTTATCTACCGAGAGTGATGGCACATTTGTTTCTTGCCAGCTCACTCATTCGCGGACATTAGGTTTTTCCTTATGTATTGGTCTTTATATATTGCACTTATTGTATTCTTCTTTTTAGGTCATTCTTGTACATTCCTTTTATGTAATAGAAGAAGAAGAGGAAGAAGATCATTCTTCCCTGTCTCAATTTGTGTGTGTGCTTCTCCTTGAGAGTGAGAGTGTGTGTGTGAGCTCTCTTCCTTATCTCCTTCCTCGTGACATGGTATCAGAGCCAACGTGGCTGTAGAGAGATCCTGGAGAAGGCGACGGTGAATACTACGCGACAAGGCGTGGAGAAAATGCGATTTCACAAACGGCCTCCGTTTGCTACGAAAATCAGCGTGAAGGTAGAAGACATCTCGACCTCCGTTTTGAGCCCGCAAGGTGGGGTCCATAGAAAAACCAGGTCAGTTTCAGAAACTGTAACTTGCGTTGTGTTCGAGGACACTCATATATTCCAGATCCAGAATTTCAAGAGATTCCGTGAATTGTTGATACACGAAAACTGTGTTTTTCTGAGATCGAACTGTCATGTCATAGTGCAACAGTGTTCAAGCAGAAGTGATGCTTGTAGTGTGTTGCGGTGTTGTGAATTGTTGCAGAAATGGCAAACGCAGATGGAATGAGTCAGCTTATGAGCGATAAGCTGGACAAGAACAACTTCCATGCTTGGAGATTCAGAATGACGAATTTCTTGATGGGAAAAAGGCTACTGGAAGTACATCAAAGGAGAGAATGAAAATGCTCTGCAGTTACCAGAAAGGAATCGTACTACAGAACAGTTAAGAGCATATGAGGAATGGAATCAAGGAGCACGAAAGGTAATGTATTGGCTATCTGTTAGCATACAGGATAGCATGATTGGACACATACAGGATGCCAAGACTCCAAAAGAGGCTTGGAACAGTTTGGTCACTTTGTACGAGACCAATACAAAGGCACGGAAGTTGCAACTCAAGAACGAGCTGCATACATTGGAGAAAAAGAGCATGTCGGTAAGTGACTACACTCTAAAAATCAAAAGCATATGTGAGTCACTTGCATCTATTGGCGTGAATGTAGATGATGATGATAAGGTGGAAGTGTGCCTTCGTGGTTTAGGAGCTGCATATAAGCAGTTCATAACTTCTATATAGACCAGGGAAAATATTTCGAATTTTGCTGATTTGGTATCTATGCTGATTATTGAAGAAAAGAATCTTGGTGAGGATTCAAACTCCCAAGGAAAGCCCAGTTCTGAGCAGGTATTCTACTCTAGCAGAGGAAGAGGTAGAGGTAGAGGTTTTGGAAGTGGAAGAGGAAACAATAACCAAGACCAAGGTCAACAACATAATCATGCAGGAGGAAGAGGACAGTTTCGAGGCAGGGGGAGTCAAAGAGGTCGTAGAAATTTCCAAAGAAATGATTCAGGTAATGATAGTAAAGGATGTTGGAATTGTGGTAAACCTGGACACTTTGAACGTGATTGCAGGTTGAAGAATCAAAATAACAAAAGGCAGCAAAACAACTATGCATCCACAAGTGTAGATGATTCTGAGAAGCTGTTTATGGTTCAACATCACATGATGAATACAATGTCTGCTGGTATTTCAAAATCGAATGATAATGTCTGGTATGTTGATTCAGGTGCTTCAAATCACATGACCAGTCATGCAGAATGGTTTAGTAGTTTGCAGAAAATGCAAGTTCTTGGATATGTCGAAACAGGTGATGATACATCGCATCCTATTGAGCATACAGGAAACATAGCATTGTCTATGGAGGACAGAAAGGTAAAACATCTCGTTGATGTGCTGCATGTTCCAAATATAACAAAGAATTTGGTTTCTGTTGGACAAATGGTTGACCAGGGATTACAATTCAGGTTCAATACTGATGGATTATATGTAGAAGAGTACAAGCAGGATGGACGATTGGTAGCCAAAGGAAATAAAGTGGGTAGGATGTTCACCTTAAATGTGAAGATTCCTGAAATGAATGCAGCCATGTTTGCAAAAGGTGGAGGAGTTATTGCAGATATAGAGATATGGCACAAACGGATTGGACATGCAAACTTGCAAAGGCTGAAACTGATGTAGTCAAAGGAGATTGTCCATGGACTACCAAATTTCAAAGTTGCAGAAATGCAAAAGGTATGTGCAACATGTCAATTTGGTAAACAGTCAAGAGCATCATTTCCACATGACAAGCATGTTAGTGAGAATGTACTAGAAGTAGTACATACAGATGTTTGGGGTCCAGCAAAGACCACATCTATGGGTGGTTGCAGGTTTTATGTTACTTTCATTGATGACCATACACGCAAAGTATGGGTATATTTCATGAAAGAGAAGAGCGAGGTGTTTACTCACTTCCAGAATTTTAAAGTTATGGTGGAAAAGCAGACAGGGAAGTATATTCAGACATTAAGATATGATGGAGGAGGTGAATACATGTCAAATGAGTTCAGCAGTCTCCTAAAAAATCATGGAATTCGGCGTCAGTTTTCATGCAGGTACACACCACAACAGAATGGTGTTGCTGAACGCAAAAACAAACATAATGCAGAAATAGCAAGAGCCTTAATGGCTGAGAAGAATATGTCTCATTATTATTGGGCAGAAGCTCTACATACTGTTGTATACATCATGAACAGGACTTCGACTGCTGTTGTACATCAAGTTACACCTGAAGAGAAGTTTACAAGTAAAAAGCCAAACTTATCACATCTGAAAGTTTTTGGCTGTATTGCATATGTACATGTCCCAGATGAATTGAGGACGAAGCTTGATCCAAAAGCAGAAAAGTGTGTCTTCATTGGATACTCGCTTGAGCAAAAGGGATATAAATGTTATAACCCACTCACACGACAGGTAAAGGTGAGCAGAGATGTGGTATTTGATGAAATGTCAAGCTTCTATGCAGATGCCAAAGAAGAACTGAGTCTTAAACCAAATGACAAAGAAAATGTTGAAAAATCAAGTGCACAATCTCAGGTTTTGAGTGGACCAGATGCATCACCAAGCAATAGTTCTAACTCAAATCCATGGAGTGGAAGATTACATGGGAATTTCAGTCCAGCAAATTCATCAAATACATCCAAGAAAGGTAAAGAAAAGCTTTCTACTGGTCATAAAACATGTGCAGGTTTTGAAGATGTTGATGGAGATTCAAGCGGTTCATAAAAGAGTCTTGATGAGGAACTTGGATTGCCCTCTGTGAAGACTCCAGGAGTAAGAAGGGCACATGCAGATGATACAAGCAGAAGTGACCCAGAACCAAGAAGATCTGGGAGGATGCGTAATTCAGTGCAACGATTGACATATGATAGTTAGATGGCTCGCCATTGTGCCTACATGACAAAGGTAATACAAGATGCTGAACCTTCTTGTTTTGAAGATGCAATTGGTAATGCAGATTGGGAAAAATCTATGGATGAGGAGATGGCTGCACTTTATGGAAATGATACATGGAAGCTGGTTCCATTGCCCCAAGGAAAGAAACCCATAGTCTGTAAATGGGTTTAGAAGGTAAAGCATAATGCTGATGGTAGCATAAGCAGGTATAAAGCACGATTGGTGGCTAAAGGATATGCACAGATAGATGGCATTGATTATGAGGAAACATTTATCCCTGTAGCTAAAATGTCTACTATTAGGACACTTGTTGCATTAGCTACAGCAAAAGGATGGACTTTGCATCAGATGGATGTGAAGAATGCTTTCCTACATGGTGAGTTATAGGAAGAAGTATATATGGACCAACCACAAGGATATGAAGATTCAAAGCATCCAGAATATGTTTGCAGGTTGCAAAAGGCTTTGTATGGGCTGAAGCAGGCTCCGCGTGCATGGCATGCAAGGATTGCTGATTACTTAATCAGCATTGGGTTTTCTATGTGTGATGCAGATCACTCACTATATGCAAGGAAGGCTGATGATGGCATCACTATTGTGGCTATTTATGTTGATGACCTGATTGTAGATGGTGATAATGAAGAAAGCATCAAAGAGGTAAAGAAACTTCTTATGCAAGAATTCGACATGAAAGATCTTGGTGTGCTGCGCTATTTCTTGGGCATTGAGTTTATACACACAGAAACAGGTATATGGATGTCGCAAAGGCAATATGCCTTGAATATGCTGCAAAAGTATGGTATGGCTGATTGTAAGCCAATTTCTATGCATTTAGATCAAAATTTGAAATTGGATACTACATCAGGTGAAGCATTGGAAAATGCTACTATGTACAGGAAAATTGTGGGAAGTCTTATATATCTTACAATTACAAGGCCTGATTTAAGCTACACTGTTGGACTTGAAAGTCAGTTTATGCAGGTTCCCAGGAAGCCACATTTGGATGCTCTGAGGCGCACTCTACGTTATGTGAGTGCTACTTTGGATTATGCATTGTTTTATGAAGCTGGTTGTTTGTTATTGATCTTTGGAGTTGTCCTCTCCAATCATTTAGCATAAAGAATTAACAAGACATCTTTATTTTGTCAATCCTGGAAGTATTCAAGAGACCACAACCCCTTCTAGATGATAGAATCCAAGAAATAAGAGAATAATGGCTGGATTTTTGAGAATGGTGAAAATGAAGAGGAATTTCTAGGGTTTGGATTATCTTGAGCAAATCTCCACCATTTTCCACAATCTTGGTGTCTAATACATGCTATTTTCTCAGCAGAACACAATCATGAAGTCAAAACTCAAAAATATTACCTGTACCATACAGACGAGATAATCACGATTCTGTGAAAACAGACGATTTTCATCTCCAGCACCTTTCTTCATCAACTTATCACTCAACACATCAGTATTCAGCTCTCTTCATACACATTCAATAGAACTACACAATAGAAGCTCACAAATCTCCATGGATACACAAAGAATAGACTCAACAAATCAATGAAACCACACAAAGAGGAGAAAACACGATTTTCAGCAGGAAACTCTCTCTATTCACTTGGATAGCATGTAAACAAATGATCAACCAACCCCCTCATAATAGAGGAAATTGTCTTATATACATTTTCAAGTGTCCCTTTTCACACTTGAATTTTGGTCCTTTCCTCTATTATTCTAAAAATATGCTATCTAGGAGTTTCCAAAAATTCTAGAAAAATTACATAAAATTCTATTCTACATAAGGAAGACTCTTCCTTATTTTTACATGAGTTGCATAAATATTTTTACAAGTTTTTGTTATTTTACAATTATTTTTCATCCAAAATGCTTCAAAAAATACATCTTCTAACATCCTTCCCCTCCTAAACCTTTTGGCTCCTGACAAAAGACTTTCTTGCTCTTATGTCCTGATTGCTTTCTTCACTTTTTCTTTCTTTGATAGACTTGTGACAGTAAGTCATGACTTCTCCTTTCTGTAATATTCAAGCTATTTACCATTTCAAACAATGCTTTTCTCCACTGTACTGCAGCTTCTAGTTTATCAATCACATCCTTTTTCAAATATTCTGTGTAAGCAGCTTCATATGCAGTAAGGCGAGACTTGGTGACGACTGATAGGTTTCCGAATATTTCTGACTCTCTCTCAAAAAACCCATAATCAAATGCATCTTCAAAAATTTGTAAATAATGACTGCCCAAAAATATTACTCTGTTGTAGTATGCCATTAAACAGATTCTATCGGGTGTTTCACTAAGATCAAACAATAGTGCATTTTTTGAGAATTGAAGCCAATGTGATTTAATGTTCTGATATCTGTATCGGTGTATGTTTCTATACAGGCCAAAATCAATCTCATTACTCTGAGCAGTAAAATGCATGCAGGGTCGTTTACATCTTTGTATGTAGCTATAACAGACTCAGCTGTATCCACCATGTAATTTTTTGTAGGCCATGATCCTGCCTTTGGACCGGCTATTTTTGGGAAATTCAACCATTTAGGTGGGATTTGACCTTCTCTCTGTCTTTCCCAAAAAATTGTCCATTCTCTTCTTCTTGCCACTAGGCAGTAAGCTGGATTAATTTTCAAGTGAAGAGGTGCCTCCTTCCAAATTTTCCTACATTATTTATTTGCATCCAACCATTTGTTCCTCCACTTTGGATTGGCTCTTTCAAATAATTTTTTAGTCACATTGATATCCTCTTCATACTCTAGATATTTATTTGGAGGTAGGCCAACTCTAGCCAACTGATAGTTCTTGATACTCTCCATGATCATACACAATGGTATACCCAATCAATCTGCAGCCCAATGATGCTGGTCTGGATTAATCCCCTTATTCAATGCAAATGTGACAATTTCATCTTCATATTCATCATGCATTTTCCTGATAAAATCCATTCTAGAATCTCTATTTGTCAGTAATTTTTTTACAAATTCTTCTGAATATTCTTCCTCTGGTCTTTTATTTACTGGTTCACTGCCATGTTGTATTCCATTATTATTTCCTACCTCATATTCTTCTGTATATGTGGTCTCTATATGTGTTTCTATTGATGTATGAAACACCACAAGAAATGAATTAAGGTGACACTAGAACACCTCTATGGTCACCATTAACTCATTGCCACTCCAAACTTTGAGAAATGATAGCCTAAAGTGAGAACTTTGCTTCTACAGAAATTCCTAGTCACTGAAATGACATACCTTCAATATTTTGCTAATTTCTCGTAGCTCAAGTATTATTTCTCTATGAAACTTTATAGGCTAAAACTAGAAGAGTAGATCTTTCCAACAAGCTATCATATGCATCAAACAAATCTGTAGAACTCAAGTTATGGCTCTCACAAGATGACCCTGTATGACCTTCCAAAATTGGAAATCTTTCCTGTTATAGTAAGAGCGCCTGTTTAAAATTAGAATTCAATGCCTAGCATCGACTTGCAACGAGAATTCGATGTCGGGCATCGACTTGGAGTGTTTTTGGCCACTTTTCAGCAGGGATTCGATGTCGGGCATCGACTTCCCGCATAAAACCTTGATCTTTTGTACACCAAAACTATAGGTGATTTCATGCACACTTAGAATATGACTTATCAACTGAAATTCGATGCCAGGCATTGAGTTGCTCCAACAACATCATGTTTTTCAAAACACTTCAGTACTGAATGAAAAATATAAATGAAAATATGACTTATCAGTAGAGATTCGATGCCAAGCATCGAGTTGCTTGGAAACCTTGATCTTTTTAATTCATCACACAATAGGCAAGCATGGAGATGATGGAGAGAGACTCATACACAGAACTTTACTCAGTTCTTTCTCATAGCTATGGAAACTCAGAAGTTTTACAGATGCGTTCTCACTCAGAGAAGCCCGACTATAATCAGTCGTATAAAATGAACTCCTTTCTTCTTTCTCTCTATTCTCTCTCTCTCTCACGCCGCGTCAGTTGATACAAACTAACTTATATAGATTTTCGTATTCTCATGATTTTTAAAAACTTCTAGAACTAAAGTGAACTAACTTTACAAGTATAATATAGTTGTGAATTTGTCCCTTCACATAGGCATGGGGTTTTCTTCCTAAGATTTGACCTTGAAATATATATCCAATTAGTGAGTGTTTCTCCAACAGCTCCCCCTCAATCACTAATTGACATTCCCTATTTCTTCAAATCATCTTCTTTTCTTTTACTCCTGCCATGCTTTTGAATCTGCTGGTCTTCACACCATCCAAGCTCTTTGTCATTATGTCTGCTAACTGATCTTTAGTAGAAATGTACTCCACTTCAATCTCCTTCTCCATTACCTTTTCTCTGAGAAAATGATATTGTATCTCTATGTGCTTTGTCCTTGCATGAAATACTGGATTTGTTGCAAGATAAAGTGAACTCATATTATCTCCATGTATTGTAGGTGTACCTTGATCAATGCCTAAGCTCTTGAACAATGTCTGCATCCATATGACTTCCTTAGCTGCTTCCACAAGTCCTTTGTACTCTGCTTCAGTTGATGATAATGCTACTGTATGTTGTTTCTTTGAACACCAACTTACAAGCTTATCACCAATGTATATCATGTAACCATGAGTTGATCTTCTGTCATCTTGGTTACCTGCCCAATCTGAGTCACTGTAGGCTCTCAACTTCAAATCTGATGTAAAAGGATAATATAATCCTTCCTTTATAGTTCCTTTGATATATCTGAGAACTCTTTGACCTGCAATCCAATGTGGGTCCTTTGGACAATGCATGAATTGTGACAAAACTCCCACTACATAACTAAGATCAGGTCTTGTTAGTGTAGCATAAATCAAACTACCCACAAGAGATTGATACTTCCTCATATCTTTGTATTCTGCACCATCATATTTACTAAGCTTGTGATTAACTTCAAGTGGAGTTGAAGCTTCTCTACAATTTTCCATATCAAACTTCTTCAACAAGTTCAGAAGATACCTTTCTTGTGACACATATATGCCATAATCTGTATAAGTAACTTCCATTCCAAGAAAGTATGACAACTTTCCTAGATCACTGATCTTGAATTCTTTTTCAAGTAATCTCTTTACCTCCTTGATTCCTTCATCTGAAGTACCTGTGATTATAATGTCATCTACATAAATACAAATGTAGATTGTACCTTCCTCTGTCCTTTTGATAAGTAGACTTGAATCTGCTTTTGAACTTTGATATCCAAGATCATTGAGATACTTCACCAGTCTATAGTTCCAAGCTCTTGGAGCTTGCTTCAATCCATACAATGCTCTTCTCAACCTGCAAACAAAATTTGGATACCTGGAATCTATAAGCCCTTGAGGTTGTTCCATGTATACCTCATCTGATATGTATCCATTCAAGAATGCATTCTTTATATCCAATTGACTTAGAGTCCATCCTTTTGAAGCTGCAATAGCAATGATTGTCCTTATAGTTGACATCTTAGCTACAGGACTTAATGTCTCATCATAATCTATGCCATAGGTCTGGGCATAGCCTTTCACCACCAGTCTAGCTTTGTATCTGGCTATACTTCCATCTGCAAGCTTCTTCACTTTATAAACCCATTTATTTCCAATAACTTTCTTACCATTTGGTTTAGGAACAAGTTCCCATGTCTTGTTCTCCTCTAGTGCATTGAACTCTTCCTTCATTGTTTCTTCCCATTGCTTCTTACCTTTAGCTTCATCATAGTTCTGGGGTTCTTCATCATCTTTGACCATATATGCATAGTTCTTTTGAGTTATGTAAGAAGTATCATAAGAATACCTTTCTGGTTGTCTTCTAGTCCTGCTTGACCTTCTTGGTTCACATTCTTCATAAGTGTCTGGATACACTTCTTCATCAAATATAGGAGCTTCTTCATTTCTTCTTGTTAATCCACTTGTGGATGTACTTGCTTGCATATAGTCTTCATCTCTATTTACCTGCACAATTGATTTTCCTTTCTCACATCTTCTTACCTCTTCTTCAAATTCTTCACCTGTATGACTTTGATCTGCATACCAACTTTTCTGTTCATCAAATGTAACATCTCTAGAAACAATAAATTGTTTTGTTAGAGGATTCCACAACCTGTAACCCATCTGCTTTTCATCATAACCAATGAACACATATTTTTCTGCCTTTGGTTCAAGTTTATGCCTAAGTTGTGATGGCACATAAGCATATGCAATTGATCCAAACACTCTACAATGATCTAGTGTTGGTTTCTTACCCCACCAAGCTTCATATGGAGTCATTCCATTCAGAGCTGCACATGGTAATCTATTCACAAGATATGTGGCTGTATTTACAGCCTCAACCCAAAGATAATTTGGACAGTTCTTCTCCTTTAGCATAGCTCTAGCAAACTCAACCAAAGTCCTGTTCCTTCTTTTTGCTACACCATTTTGTTGTGGTGTATACCTGCAAGTTATTTCTCTCTTAATACCTGCATTCCAAAGATAATCATTGAACTCTTGGGAGAAATATTCTCCCCCTCCATCAGACCTCAGTCTCTTAAGCTTTTGACCTATGACTCTCTCTGCATATGCATGAAAATGCTTGAAAGCTCCAAACACTTCTGATCTTTCCTTCAAAACATATAATGTTATCCATCTTGTAGCATCATCAATGAAAAGAACGTAGTACCTTGAGCCACTGATAGATCCTTCTTTTGTTGGTCCCCATACATCTGTATGAATGAGCTCTAGTAATCCATCATGTTTGAATCCTTTCTTCTGAAATGGTAACCTGTGTGCTTTACCCATTTGACATGCTTCACATTTATAAACCATATGTTGACTTTGCACATTTGGTAATCCTAGTACAGACTGATTAGCAACCATAGCTTTAATTCCTCTTTCATTAAAGTGACCTAATCTCTTATGCCAGAGATCAAGTTCTGTAATCACTCCTTCACCATGTGTGAGCAAAGCTTGACCAATGTTCCCTTGCACTCTTAAAGTAAAGAGTCTACCTTCTTTCTTACCAGAGACAATCTGATTATATCCATTCTCTGGATCTTCCACAAATACTCCTTCATTTGTAAACCTGACTTGAAAACCTTTTTCAACTATCTGTCCCACACCAATCAAGTTTTTAGGTATTGTAGGAACATACAAAACATTGGTTAGCAAATCTGCTCCACTCTTGCATTTCACTTTTCCAATTGAATGTACACTATGTCTTGTATTATCACCTGTTTGAACACTATGGCTAGAAATGCCTTTTTCCAATTCTGACATCAATTCTATGTTTCCTGACAAGTGATTAGAACATCCAGAGTCAATGTAAAATACCTTTAGATCTTCTTTATCTGATGTGCTGATTGAATTCATCATCAATGATGTATGACTTTCATTCTGTGTGTCATTTGCATAATTGTAGTAGGTGGTGTTGTAGGATTGATTCTGTCCCCAACTTCTTTCCTCCACCTCTACCATAGCCTCCTCTTTGACTTTGTCTACCTCTTTGAAAATTACTTTGATATCTTCCACCTCGACCTCTGCTATTGTTGTTTTGATTCTGGTTTGATCCTTGTTGGTTGTGCCAACAGTCATGAGCCAAATGATTACTCAATCCACAGATCCAGCAAGCCTTCTTGTTGTTATTTTGATTACCTCTTCCTCTTCCAAAGCCTCTTGCTCTTCCTCTGCCAGTGCCTTTACCTCTTGCATAATAAACTTGAGAACTCAACTCCTCTTCATCCTTTGCTTTACCTTTATCTCCTTTCTTCTTGTTCTTCATGTACATTGCAGAACTTTGTTCTTTATCTCCATCTCCCTTCAAGTCTTGCTCATATGTGAGCATCAAACCAAGCAACTGGTTCAAATCTGGAACATAATGATTTAATGAAAGTTCTGTTGATAAGACAAAAGGTTTCCACCTTTCATCCCCTCTCAAACCTGCAAGTAATTGAGCAATCAATCTGTGATCTTCAACATCTTCATCTATGGATCCAAGACTATCTGCTAGATCCTTCATCTTAGTGACATAATCACTAATGGTTTGACTTGGCTTCTTCTTGAATGTTGTAAACTCTGACCATAGACTTGCTTTTCGTGCTTTAGTAGTACTTTGGAAATGATACTCCAATGCATTCCATATATCTTCAGATGATTCCAATCCTCTAATGTGTGGTAGCAAATGATTAGAGATTGTATTGTAGATGTATGCTTTTGCACTTGCATCCTTCTTCTGCCAATGCTTTAAAGCATCAAGTTCCTCTTTCTTTGGTCGGATTTCATCTTCAAATACTGGCTTCTCTTCTTCACCTGTTACATATACCATGAGATCCTTACTCGTAAGTAAGGCTTCCATTCTCATTACCCATGCAGGGTAATTATCTCTGTCCAGTTTGTCAATAGAGGTATGATCTGCCATACTCCTTCCCTTCTGCTACAACCTGTGAGCTTAAAGGATAAAGGATAATACCTTTGGAGTTCTTTGTGTATGAGAATACTTTTGAAGTAACCTTTTGATGCCTTGTGTCTTCAAATGCTTCACCTTTGAAACTTTAATGGAAAACTTTCCAAAACTTCTCGTACCTTTGACGCCTTCTGATCTTCAAGACCTTTCTGCTCTGATACCACTTGTTGATGTATGAAACACCACAAGAAATGAATTAAGGTGACACTAGAACACCTCTATGGTCACCATTAACTCATTGCCACTCCAAACTTTGAGAAATGATAGCCTAAAGTGAGAACTTTGCTTCTACAGAAATTCCTAGTCACTGAAATGACATACCTTCAGTATTTTGCTAATTTCTCCTAGCTCAAGTATTATTTCTCCATGAAACTTTATAGGCTAAAACTAGAAGAGTAGAGCTTTCCAACAAGCTATCATATGCATCAAACGAATCTATAGAACTCAAGTTATGGCTCTCACAAGATGACCCTGTATGACCTTCCAAAATTGGAAATCTTTCCTGTTATAGTAATAGCACCTATTTAAAATTAGAATTCGATGCCTAGCATCGACTTGCAACGCGAATTCGATGCCGGGCATCGACTTGGAGTGTTTTTGGCCACTTTTCAGCAGGGATTCGATGCCGGGCATCGACTTCCCACATAAAACCTTGATCTTTTGGACACCAAAACTATAGGTGATTTCATGCACACTTAGAATATGACTTATCAACTGAAATTCGATGCCAGGCATCGAGTTGCTCCAACAAAATCATGTTTTTCAAAACACTTCAGTACTGAATGAGAAATATAAATGAAAATATGACTTATCAGCAGAGATTCGATGCCAAGCATCGAGTTGCTTGGAAACCTTGATCTTTTTAATTCATCACACAATAGGCAAGCATGGAGATGATGGAGAGAGACTCATACACAGAACTTTACTTAGTTCTTTCTCATAGCTATGGAAACTCAAAAGTTTTACAGATGCTTTGTCACTCAGAGAAGCCCGACTATAATCAGTCGTATAAAATGAACTCCTTTCTTCTTTCTCTCTATTCTCTCTCTCTCTCTCACGCCGCGTCAGTTGATACAAACTAACTTATATAGATTTTTGTATTCTCGTGATTTTTAAAAACTTCTAGAACTAAAGTGAACTAACTTTACAAGTATAATATAGTTGTGAATTTGTCCCTTCACATAGGCATGGGGTTTTCTTCCTAAGATTTGACCTTGAAATATATATCCAATTAGTGAGTGTTTCTCCAACAGTTTCTTCCTGAACTTGTGGCTTGTCCAGCTTTTTCTGTAATTCCTCTATTGTCATCATCAGACTCTGTTTTGCCCATAACTCTCTTTCTTTTAACCATTCATTTTTTTCCTTTTCCCTCCTTGTCTGCCAATCACTTCTTTCTTTTTCCATATCCATTTGCAACTTGTTATATCCTCTCATTGATGTAGCAGCATGTATACTAGCCTGCTTTTCTAGTTCCTTGGCTTCTTTCAATTCTATTTGTAATCTCTTTATCTCTTTGTGTAATTCTTCCTTTTCTTCCTCTGTCATCTGAGCTGTCTGACTTTCATCCTTTAACTGTGTTGGAACTGAAGGACTCACTAGGCATGGAAGCTTAAGAAGGGAGTCAGAGAGAAGATAAAGTACAAGCAGACAGAGCAGTCAATGATGATCTGGCAAGTAGGCCAACATTTTTTTCAGGAAACTAATGCATATAAAAGAGGTGGACACACAAGGAGAAGGAGCAAGTAGGGAGCTCCAAGAAGTGTATGTCAAATCTTCAGAAGAATCCCTCACAAAAAGAGTGATTTTCATCACTAAAAACCATTGTAAATACCAGTTCACATTTTTGTAGCTCCATTTTGTGCAAGCCAAGGAGTCCTTGAGCTTGAGGAGCTTTAGAAGTATCTACCTGTCAGTTTTCACATTTTTTAGACTTCGTTTGAACCTCCAAATAGGGTAGAGAACCTAATTTTTAACTAGGCCGGACACTAGGTCTGGACAAGGCAAAAACCTAGTCAAAAACTATAAATAGAGCTAGAGAGCTCATTTTTGGGGGCAGATTCTAATTGAAATGAACTTGTAAGAGCTTTTTGAAAGTAATCTAAGACTCCATTGCTTCCCACTCTTTGTCTTACTGTGTGTGTGCGTGTGTGTGTATGTGTGTGCATGTTGGTGTGCTTCTCACTCACACACTTGTGCCTTCACTTGCTCGAGGTCTTCATACCATCCTCACGTCTTCCCGGATTGACATTAAAGGAGGTGCTACTCATCACTGAGCTACACCAAATTTTGGCGCCGTTGCTGGGGATCGAGCTTTGAGGACGAGCGTGTGATGGTAAGACGTAGAGTTGAGACGTTGGCATCGTAGGTAATTTCTTTACTCTTCTTGTTTTTCTCTTCCTTACCTCACCATCATCATCACCATCATCATCATCACCACCTCCACCTCCATCTCCATCATCGCGAAAATTTTCAGTTTTGGATTATATTACCTTCTCCACCTCATTTCCCTCATTCCACTTGTGAGAGCGAGCGAGAGAGCGATATTGTGTGCATGGTTTTTGCTTGTTTCTAGAGCTTTCTTGCAGGTACTGGCAGCATCATCATCTCCAGCACTCCGCGCAGGTACGAAACGTCACGAAACTGTCTCTGTGTCGCCGGCCTCTGTCGATCGCGATCGACAGAAAAATCGCCCATTTGGTAAAACAAAGTGCACCACCATAATCTACATGATGAGCACATTCTAAATCACTAAAAACAGTTGAAAAATTCCCTGTTTCTCTGTCAATTGCGACCGACATCCTCGATCGCGATCGACAGCCACGACCGACAACCTCTGTCAATCGTGACCGACAGACCCTGTCAATCGCGACCGACAGACCCTGTCAATCGCGACCGACAGACCTGTCGATCGCGATCGACAGACCCCACGACCGACTGACTACCACGTAGGACCCTGTCAATCGCGATTGACACCGTCGATCGTGACCGACAAAATTTCCACGATTGATTGACTTTTACGCGTAGCCACGTGTCCATCGTGACGGACACAGCCCCGATCGACTGAATTCACGGCGAAATTCCCGGAAAAAGTGTCGATCGCGATTGACAACATCGATCGCGATCGACAGGACTCACGACCGACTTTGTCGATCGCGATTGACACTGTCAATCGCGACCGACAGGCCCCCATGGACACCTATGTCAATCGCGATTGACAGACCTGTCGATCGCGATTGACAGGCTTTTCGGCCAAAAAATTAGGGTTTTTATCCTAAGCTTAGGGGATAGATTTTGGGCACATTGGTCTAGCAATTAGTGATTTGTGAGGTCCCTACACACGTATTTTTGAGAAAAATCCTGTGACCTGTTAGCCTGTAGAACCCTGTTTTAATCCCTGAAGCCTGAATTGACATAACTTTCTCATACGAAATCCAATTGCTGTGATTCTTGTCTTGTTGGAAAGCTCGTGGGGAGTACAACCAAAACTTCCACTGGTTATGTGAAAAATTAATATCAGGATTATTAGATAGGGTATTTTGAAGTTGACCATACCCCGGGGTAGGAAAGCTGAAGGGTCCTTGGGATTGTTTTCCATAAAGGCCAAGGATAATTCGGTCTGTGAGTTACATGCATGAAAGTGGTCTGTTGTGTCATTTGAATCTAAGTCTTGAGCTAATCTTGGGACTGATACAGGTCTATTGAGAGCAATTGAGAGCATCCACAGCAAGGGCTTTGTGCAAGCTTGAGAATCGGGTTCTCGAGCACTAAAGAACAAGGGATCAGCAAGAAAGGTCGGAATATTCTCAACTCCCTTTGTCAATTCCTAGCTTAGGCTAAGAACGACTAGTGATAGGAGTAGGCCAGGACGGCGATAGGCATCAATCAAGTTGAAGACTACCTATGCACTCAAGTTCAAGATTAAACATAATCTCTTCTGTCTCAAGGCATGGATCGACCTACGGGAAGTTCAGGAGTGCCATACTTGCACAGGGTAGAAGGCCCCTACAAGACGCAGCTGGAATACCTTAGGACCAACCGATTAGGTGCTAGCATCTATGAGGACGGCCTAGGAAGATCTGTGGTCCAAATCAAAAACCCAGACCAATCTATTGGGCTAGAGCGCCCAGCTATCAAGTTCGAAAATGGAGCATACTTAGACAAGGAAGGGACAATATATGTAGTCACCAGTCATCCAGATAGGACTGATGAATTTGGGAATGAGATCCCAAGAACGGACTTAGGTGACCTAGAGCAAGGAAACATGGGTGAAGAACCGAGGACCCCCCGAGGCAAATCTGTCCTCACTAGGATTATCACACCAGAGTGGATTCCCCAAGATAATAAGAGCATAGATCTGCTTCTGAACCGAGAAACTGACGAAGCCTTTTGGAGGTATAAATTTGATCAGCCAATTGATATAGGAACAATCATGATCTATGAGTTTAAGGATCCTGATAGCCCAAGCAGAGTGACCTACTTAGATCACGCTTCAAAGAGGATCTTTGTGGTGACAGAAAATGATAGGCATGCTTACACTTGGAGAGGTGAATTCATTTTCCCCCAACCAAGATCGAATGTGTCCTATGGTCACCCTGGAGCTCGAACATCCCAAGCTCATGGAACTCAAAGAGACAGAAGTAGAGACAGGCCAGAAGTAAGCTTTGCCAACCTAGGGGGCAGAGAAAGAACGAGGACGGAAACAAACAGAGTAGAACCTGAGGTACTTAGAGCTCCCAGGAACCAAAGAAATGCGGATGAGTTCCCTCTACCACGACATAGAGAGCACACAAGGACTCTGAGACCGACTCAGCTAGTTAAGTCCATGAAGAACTACTTCGATGGCACTAGAGATCCCTACGATCATGTGGCTGAGTTTAGGCAAGTCTTGAGAGCTGAACAAGTGGAGGATCTATTCACGCAGTACAATGCCTTTGGTCTAACCCTTAGGAACACAGCCCTTACGTGGTTTCAACCATTGAATGAGAGACAGTTCAGAAGCATAGACCAACTGCTAGAGGCTTTCATTATTGAATTCTCTAAGAGTGGCATAAGGCATAACACTTCCTCGCTGATTCACAGCTTTAAGCAAACCCCTCAAGAAACCATGAGACTTGTGGGAAGAAGATTTAGACAATATTTAGAAAGATGCCCTGTTTCGGAGCTACCCACACCAGCTAAGCAAGTGGCTTTATTCTTGGATGGATTGCTAAGCACCAACTTGAGATCTTATGTGTACTTGAAGGACCCTAGGACTATAGAAGAGTGTGTACGCATGTGTATTGACATTGAGGATAACCTAGGGGAGGAGTTAGGGCTATCCAAAATATAAAAAGATTCAGATAGTGCCTTTAGCCTCTCTTCCACGCAATCCACATCAATTGAGGAACTCGCTGAGAAAGTGGCACAAAAACTAGGTGTCTCTAGCAAACAAATCCCAAGGTTTGCCCCTGTGAAAAGATGCTATACTTGTGGTGGCGACCACATGGCGAATGTATGTCCCATTATGGCTCAACCCCAAGTAAATCCTAGTAGCAATTACTGCACCATAGAACGGAGATACACAAATCACACAGCACAAGACTGCCCATACAACAAGCACGCGGTCAGGCAAACCTACCCTCAACCATACCCTCAGCAGGGAAGATACCAGAATCAGTATCCACCACAGCAGTACGTTAGGCCCCAACAAACCTACCAACCACAATATCAGGCCCAGCAAAGGCCTCAGCCTGTGTTAGCTCAACAACCTCCAGCTCCTTCCAATGTGATCCCTGTAAAGTATGCAGCTGCAGAAGAAAACCTGAATAGGGCCATAGTGCCAGTAACCCCATTGCTATCAGAAAGTGACCCCAGTGACCATAGTTTCGATTCTACACATGTTGATAGCCCCCAGGCCTACTACATGTAGTCTCCTGAACATGGTGAGTCTTACTATAGTGAAGAGCCAAATGAACCTAGTTGGGAGTCATATTACACAAACGTCATGTATGCAAACCCCAACCCTAGACCTCAACCTAGGCAAGTAAGACCCCCATTCCCTAAAGGACCATGCTACAGATGTCAGGGAGATCATCTCATTCGTGATTGTCCCTTGCCTCCACCTCCACAACCCCAATCAGTGACGATCCAGGGCTTTTGCCAAGAATGTGGAAAGGAGCATCTCTTACGAGATTGTCCAAAGAATCCCAGCAATATGCCAAAAATAACCCCCATTAATGTTATTGGGTTAGTTGTAGACTCCACAGGAAGTGTGACTTCCACTGCATTAGTACAAGTAATCACTAGAGCCCAAGCCCTGCAACAGAACCAAAGTGTAGGCCAGGAAAAGAGCCCACATGTTAGTGAAACGGAGAGCATGACAAAGAAGAGGACTAGAGCTTGGAGAGATAGTCGTGAAAGAATGAAAAGGCAATGGGCAAAAAAGATGAGTGAACTCGAGGAAAGCCTCAGAGAAACAAAGGCCAGGATAACTGAACTCACATCTCAAACTCCCTCTCACACTACCCCACCTCCACCATTCCTAACTCCATCCGACCCGCCATCTTCCAACCCGCCTCACCTAATGCCACCACCCCCTAGAGTAGGATGAGTCCTAGCAGATCCCACTTTTGAGGACCTTAATATGATGCTTAAAGCATATCAGGCCAGAATCCAAGAAGGGCCAAACGTAACTGATCATGAAAAGTGTTACCCTAGAGCAGAACTAGAGCTAGAACGAACCAAAATTTGTGCTAAGATGGTGGAATTGGCTCAGACTATGTTTGAAGCCAGTCGCCTCTTTAACATCTCTAGTTCAGCTAAGACGCAGTTGCGCTTTGATGGACTACTAGAACGAATAGAGAGGCTAATTGCACAATCAGAAAAGGAACCCGCCTCTCAAAATAAGGGCAAGGCAAGTGAGAACGTGAGCCTTGTTATGAATTATGGAATATGTTGAACAAGTAATTGTTGGAGTGTTAAATTATTAATGTATTATGGAAGATGTTGGCCAATGCATTGTTGGATTGAAATATGGAATAGCCAATGCATTGTTGGATTGTAACATGGAATATGTTAGCCAATGCATTGTTGGATTGAAATATCGAATGCCAATGCATTGTTGGATTGTAACATGAACTATGTTGGCCAATGCATTGTTGGATTGTAACAGTAACATGGAATATGTTGAACACTGCATTATAATTGTTAGAGTGTTGAATTATTTTATCAACTGAGGTCAGTTGCTTGTCAACTGGGAGGCATTTTGTATATTATTGAACAATACATTGCTAAAGTGTTATATTATTAATGTATTAATATGTTTTTGATGTTTCTGATATAGCAGCTGAAGGTTCGTGAGGAGCGTGCAAGGCGTGAAAGGTGTTGGTGCAAGACAAGCCTACACACATTGGCTTGGACCCTTGGACTTATGGAAGATTAGCATGGACAAAGGATTATCTAGGCTTCACTTAAAGGAAGACTCATGTGAACATATGCTTATGTGTTCATACTCTTTTACCTCTTGTAAAAGACTAAGTGACTTATCATTTGTTTGTAATCACTTTAAGTCATCCACCTAACATTAGAGTCGTGGAAATTTGAATGTTGAGATGGAGAGAATATCTCCCTACTTTTAGAGGAGAGATTCAAGGGAGCCTAAGTTTGAATTTCAAACTCAAATGATCTCAAGACTCCTATAAAAGATGAAGGAAAAAGTCGCGGGTAACACTCTCACTCTAGCTCACTCCCCGAGGCATATTTTCCTTGTAACTCATTGTGTGTGAAGGTTACTCCATAGCCAACACCACAATACCTCATTTAGCTGTGCTTGGCAAGCTAATGAGATTGTACAAACACATATATCAATAGAAGTATACATTCATCATCTCTGTTTTGTCTGAGTCACCTATTCCAAGTCTGTCTACTTCATCAGGGCATTTCTCTGGATCTACTGAACCAAATCAAGTGTTCTATAGCTCATTGGAACCAGCTCAAAGTCTACTACAAGCATACAAACTTTCAAAGGATTCCATTCAGCCATTTGGGAGAAAATCGAGTCAAAGTGCACACTGGTATTTGTCTGCAGAGTTCCTGAAAAGTCGGGGGTGATTATAATTTTGCTAAACTTATTTCTCAGTGCATAGTTTATCAATTGAAGTGATTCCACTTGTGATTGGTAGCTTAATAAGGTACATTAATACTCCCAAAAGGAATTGTTCCAATTTTAAGTGTGCTGGACACACTGAGTAAAAGTCTGAGCAGGTATCACTACAGGAATAGAAAGTTTTTGCTTGATTTTTGAAGTACAAAGTTATCTGTTTTGGTTTGATCATTACCCAAACCATTTCCAAAGTACATATATGGTTTCTTTGTGTCATTTGGAAGCTAAGCTAGTGTACTAAGTATATCTGAAGAGAAAAGAGGGCAGGTGTGAAGCAGGTTTTGCAGCACCAACTGATTTCTTGAGTGCATCCATCCATCACTCTCAACAGTGGTATCAGAGCAAAGAAGGTAAACATGGGTGATGGTTTCCCTTCCTTCATTGACAAATTGGATAGAAACAATTATCAAGCTTGGTCATTGAGAATGAAGACCTATCTACAAGGGAGAAGTCTATTTGGATACATATCAGGAGATGAGGAGCTGCCCTCATTCAAGACTAGAGGACTACCTACAAAGGATGAGCATGAAAGACTCAACCAATGGTGTGCAAAGGATGCTTTGGAAA
This sequence comes from Ceratopteris richardii, assembly GCA_020310875.1. Taxonomy (NCBI): domain Eukaryota; kingdom Viridiplantae; phylum Streptophyta; class Polypodiopsida; order Polypodiales; family Pteridaceae; genus Ceratopteris; species Ceratopteris richardii. The sequence continues at coordinate 184,426,505 of CM035408.1, read as the reverse complement.
GGTCTTATCTCTTAAACTCTATATCTGACTTTCTTTTACCTCATGTAAGGAACTGTAAGACTTCCCAAGAGACTTGGGAAACCTTGTCAAATTACTTTTCTTCCAACACAAGGGCTAGGAAGAATCAATTATGGATAGAGTTCACAACACTTAGGAAGCAGCCCAAGCAATCAGTCTCAGATTATGTGACAAAGATCAAAGATGTGGCAGACCAACTAGCAAGCATTGGAGAGGAAATTGAAGAGGAGCAAATAGTCAGACAAGTGACAAATGGACTCAAGGCAGATGATAACTGGGAAAGTTTCACCACTGCAATGGACCTCTACATGGACATGCATACCCCTGATCTCACAACACTCATGGGCCAACTATTTACACATGAAGCAAAGTTCACCAAAGCTGGAGATCAATCAAAAGGTAATAACCCCTCTGCTCTCTTTACTGATAAGAAAGTTAAAGATAAAGGCAAGAAGAAACAGGATGAAGAAGGCTCTACCTCCCAAGCCAATTATGCAGGGAGAGGTAGGTCATCTAGAGGAAGGGGTAGAGGAGGTAAGTCAGGTAGTGGGAGACCCTACAACTCATCACCTTGCAACATCTGTGGGTTGTCCAATCATACCACAGATGAATGCTACAAAAACTACAAAAATCAGAGAGGAAGAGGCTACTCAAGAGGTGGATACTCTCAAGGAAGAGGCAGATTCAACCAACATCAAAGCTACAATGGGTACAACAACCAATACAACAACAACTACAACAACAACCACAATGGAAACTACCAAGGTGGATTCAGAAATAGAAGAGACTACAACAACTACACTGAGGAGCAGGATGACTCCTTATTGATCATGAATATGACCTCCAAGATAGGTACAAATGATGATCATTTATTTTACATTGACTCAGGATGTTCTAACCATGTAGCTGGCAATGTGGCACTACTTTCTGATTTGGAAGAGCCCAAGGGCAAACATCAGGTACAAACAGGTGATGACACTAAGCACTCTGTTGTCAAAATTGGAAATGTGAAGACATGTGATGGTAATCAGAACCTATTAAGCAGGGTACTCTATGTACCAACAATAACTAAGAATTTAATGAGTGTTGGTCAGATTGTGGAGAAAGGTTTGCAGGTCAGATTCACACAACATGGAGCATATGTGGAGGACCCAAAACAAGGATTCAGAAGGATAGCCAAAGGGGAGAAATCAGGTAGATTATTTACATTTGAGCTAGAAGATACAAAAAACATTGCTTTGTATAATTACAAGGATCAGACACTTTCAGAGTTAGAGATATGGCATAAAAGATTAGGGCACATAGGTGAAAGGACTCTAAAGCAAATGTGCAGGGATCAATGTGTGCTTGGGATACCTAATGTATCCAAGCAACACATGATTTATAAATGTGGATCATGTCAATTTGGTAAGTCTCACAGATTACCCTACTCAAGGAAAGGTTTCATGCATGAAGACTACCTAGACTTGGTACACACAGATGTTTGGGGACCTAGCAAGGACCCTTCCATTTCTGGTTCAAGGTATTATGTGTCCTTCATTGATGACTATAGCAGATGGACCATTTTATATTTTATGAAGCATAAAGATGAAGTGTTTAATTGTTTCAAGAGGTATCTTGCACTTGTTGAGAATCAAACAGGTAGAAGCTTGAAGAGGCTAAGATCAGATGGTGGAGGAGAGTACTTCTCCAATGAGTTTGAAGATTTCTTGCAGGAAAGAGGCATCAAGAGGGAGATCACTACAAGGTACTCACCTGAACAAAATGGGGTAGCAGAAAGAAGGAATAGACTTATAGTGGAAACAGCTAGGTCTATGCTCAATGAAAAAAAGTTGCCAAATTACCTATGGGCAGAGAGTGTGCACTGCCACTTACCTCATCAATAGGTTGCCATCCAAATCACTTGATGGCATGACTCCATATGAAGCTTGGCATGGTAAGAGACCCTCTCTGGATCATTGCAAAATCTTTGGATGTATAGCATATGTGCATATTCCCTCACAGGTAAGAGGAAAGCTAGACCCAAAGGCAGAGAAATGTATCTTCATTGGTTATGATTTGAATCAAAAGGGATACAGATTCTACAACCCCACAAACAAAGGGTTCAAGGTAAGCAGAGATGTCATATTTGATGAAAATGACTCATGGTATGAGAATGAATGCAGGAAAGTGAGTTTACCCTATGACATGGAGGAAGATTTTCCAAAGCTTACCAAGGAAGAGCCAACTCAGCAAGAAGACTCAAGCTCAGATGATGATACCATAAATCTTGAAGAGTTCAAAGCTTGGAAATCCAAAGGAAAGATGAAGATGAAGCAGTTGGAGGACAAGGCAGAAACTTCTACTCAAGCTATGAGAAGATCTCAGAGAAAGAAGAAGAAGCCTATCAGATTTGGGTATGACACATCACTTGTAACTAAACATTCTGTATATCTTGCAAAAGACTTGTTGAATGAAGAACCAGGTACCTATGAAGAAGCAATTACAAAGCCAGAATGGAGAGAAGCCATGGATGAGGAGATAGAAGCCCTCAAAGAGAGTGATACTTGGGACTTGGTACCCAAGAAAGATTCTATGAAGGTAATAGGATCCAGATGGATCTACAAATTGAAGAAGAATTCAGATGGAACAATTAACAGGTACAAAGCTAGGTTGGTAGCCAAGGGTTTTGCACAAACCCAAGGCATTGATTATGAGGAGACATTTTCTCCTGTGGCCAAGATGCCAACTATCAGAGTTTTGGTGAGTGTAACTGCATCCAAGAATTGGAACATGTACCAATTGGATGTGAAGAATGCATTCCTAAATGGATGGATATCTGAAGAAGTCTACATGTCACAACCACCTGGCTATGAAGATCCAAAAAAGGTACATTATGTTTGTAAATTGAAGAAGGCTCTGTATGGTTTGAAGCAGGCACCTAGAGCATGGAACTACAGATTGACCACCTACCTCCAAGACCAAGGATTTGTGATGAGCAAAGCAGACACTTCTCTATTCATAAAGAGAAGTAGTACAGAGGTAATCTACTTATGTGTTTATGTAGATGACATCATCATTACAGGTAATGATGTCAATGGGATTAGACACATCAAAGGACAGATGATGAAAGAATTCAAGATTAGTGATCTTGGATTACTAAAATATTTTCTAGGACTTGAATTGATCTACACAAATTCAGGTATCTACATTACCCAAAAGAAGTATGTACAGGATATGGTCAAGAAGTTTGGTTTGCAGGATGCTAAGGTATCTACTACTCCAATGGAGGTTAACCAAAAGCTAAGTGCTCATGAAGGAGAAGAAATCAAAGACATTACAGGATACCAAAGTATGGTGGGTAGTTTGAACTATGCTACCTTGACAAGAATTGACATAGCATATGGAGTAAGTGTGCTTAGTCAATTCATGCACAAACCAAGGGTACCTCACCTAGAGGCAGCAAAGAAGATCTTGAAGTACCTCAAGGGAACTCAAAGTCATGGTTTGTATTTTCCTTACACATCAGACATTGATATTAAAGTTTACTCAGATGCAGATTGGGCAGGATGCAAGGATGATAGGAGAAGCACCTCAGGTTATATTTGTTTTGCAGGGGATAAGCCTATCTCTTGGTCAGCTAAGAAGCAACCTACAGTGGCATTGTCATCCACTGAAGCAGAGTATAGAGGGCTTGCCAATGCCACTCAAGAAGCTATCTGGTTGAAGCTTCTATATACAGAGTTAGGTCTACTCACAAGACCACCTATCATATTTGGAGACAACACTAGCTCTCTTCATCTTGCAGCAAACCCAATTTATCATGCCAGAACTAAACACATAGAGGTTCATTACCACTATGTGAGAGAGAAATTGCTAAGTAAAGATATACAATTGACCTATGTTTCTACTAATATGCAATGTGCAGATTTACTTACAAAGGCATTGGATGGAAACAAGTTATGCAGGTTCAAATCTATGATTGGATTGCAGGAAGTGATTGAAGAATGAAAGAGAAGATTTAAGCCAAAGTGTTTGGCTTGAGGGGGAGCTGTTGGTGCAAGACAAGCCTACACACATTGGCTTGGACCCTTGGACTTATGGAAGATTAGCATGGACAAAGGATTATCTAGGCTTCACTTAAAGGAAGACTCATGTGAACATATGCTTATGTGTTCATACTCTTTTACCTCTTGTAAAAGACTAAGTGACTTATCATTTGTTTGTAATCACTTTAAGTCATCCACCTAACATTAGAGTCGTGGAAATTTGAATGTTGAGATGGAGAGAATATCTCCCTACTTTTAGAGGAGAGATTCAAGGGAGCCTAAGTTTGAATTTCAAACTCAAATGATCTCAAGACTCCTATAAAAGATGAAGGAAAAAGTCGCGGGTAACACTCTCACTCTAGCTCACTCCCCGAGGCATATTTTCCTTGTAACTCATTGTGTGTGAAGGTTAATCCATAGCCAACACCACAATACCTCATTTAGCTGTGCTTGGCAAGCTAATGAGATTGTACAAACACATATATCAATAGAAGTATACATTCATCATCTCTGTTTTGTCTGAGTCACCTATTCCAAGTCTGTCTACTTCATCAGGGCATTTCTCTGGATCTACTGAACCAAATCAAGTGTTCTATAGCTCATTGGAACCAGCTCAAAGTCTACTACAAGCATAAAAAATTTCAAAGGATTCCATTCAGCCATTTTGGAGAAAATCGAGTCAAAGTGCACACTGGTATTTGTCTGCAGAGTTCCTGAAAAGTCGGGGGTGATTATAATTTTGCTAAACTTATTTCTCAGTGCATAGTTTATCAATTGAAGTGATTCCACTTGTGATTGGTAGCTTACTAAGGTACATTAATACTCCCAAAAGGAATTGTTCCAATTTTAAGTGTGCTGGACACACTGAGTAAAAGTCTGAGCAGGTATCACTACAGGAATAGAAAGTTTTTGCTTGATTTTTGAAGTACAAAGTTATCTGTTTTGGTTTGATCATTACCCAAACCATTTCCAAAGTACATATATGGTTTCTTTGTATCATTTGGAAGCTAAGCTAGTGTACTAAGTATATCTGAAGAGAAAAGAGGGCAGGTGTGAAGCAGGTTTTGCAGCACCAACTGATTTCCTGAGTGCATCCATCCATCACTCTCAACAAAAGGGTGGACATCAATAATCCGAATAATTATTATTTAGCTTGTAAATAAACCTGTGTAGAAGGTTCTATTGTTAGAAAAGTAATGGTTAGAATAAGGGTCGTTGTAGACCACAGTTTCTGTTATTGAAAGCAATGGCTTTCTGTAAAAGTTATCAACTTTTAGTTTCACGCTTGCTTTTCGAAGCCGCCCTCTTGTAATCACTCTTTTCGACGTAATCAAAATTCCTATAAATACATGCACTCTGTGGACTGTCGAAACAGAGTGCATGGGGGGAGTTCCGTTCGGTCTCGTCTCTTGTTGCCTCTATTTTCTGTGTGTTTTTCTGTGTCCGTAATCTCTGTATGCGCGTGAGCAAGATCCTGACAACAGTGATATCAGAGCTCTGCACGCGTCAATACAGAGGGTTCTGTTCTCTGTTCGCGATTCTGAATTCCGATTCCATCTCCATCTCCATCTCCATTTTCGGTTTCGGTTTCGGTTTCTGTTTCTGTTTCTGTTTCGTCTTCGGTTTCGGTTTCGGTTTCTGTTCCTGTTCCAGAACCAGAACCTACGTTTTCACCTACGTTTACTCCTTCGGCTTACTCCAAGGCGTCGACTAAGGCGTCGACTAAGGCATCGACTAAGGCAAAGAACTTAGGCAATAACTTAGGCAATACATTGGCACCCAAGGCTCCCTTGGTGACCGTTGGCAGCCGTTGGCTACGCGCGAGGCAATTTTAATTTTTGAGTGGTAATAGAGAGGTTTAGAGTCCCTAAGGTAGGAGGATTTGAACCCACAATCTCCTACTTTCAAGGGAAGTACTTTGACCACTCCACCATCTCTTGGAGTTGTACTCAAGTTCTCTCTCTTTATTACTTGTGGAAGGCGCTCGCGATGATTTCAAGGATGGACCCAACAAAGAATCAAGTGTATCTCTCAACCCGTAGGTCGGATTGAGGCGCGTAATATACCGTTGGAAAGCTCTCGGAACGAACTTTCCAATGAGTAGCTTGGAAGTGTGAATTCTTTCAAAATCTTTGGGTGGCACTTGATTGAGTGTTCAAGATACCAAGCAAGGTTAAGAGCAAGGGTCCAAGAGCACCATGGAAGATTTCTGTAATTCACCTTTACCTAGATTTTCATTCGAGCAAGAGTTAGAGATTATGAATCAAGAACTTCAAGCACTTCAACAAGCCATACAAGGACGTTATGCTATGCTTCAATTCGACGGACGAAAAGATGGCCGCTTTGTCTTATCATGGCTATCCCTATTCAACGATTTCTTTTCCGATGAGTTATATTCAGAAAATAAGAAAATCGAGTTTGCCACTAATTATTTGGTAGGAAGAGCACAACAATGGTGGAATGATCTTTCTCAGACTACAGATTGTCCACGCACATGGAAGGATTTTCAAGAAGAGTTTCGGGATTCATTTCTACCTTTAAATTTTACCCTACATGTTTGATAATTGTGATGCATTTACATATTGAATTTAGTTTATAGGAGCATATTCAAGTTTTTCTTGCCCAAATTCATTAGAAAGACTATGTCCGCATCTCACAGACACTTTTAATAACTTAACACCTCCATGAACATTTCCATGCATGTGTTTTTACATGGAACATGCCTATGTTTTTTTTTTCGTTCAGTGATGAAACATGTGACTGGCTATCCATGTTTATTATTTTATCAACTGAGGTCAGTTGTCTTTTCAACTGAGGGGCATGTTATGAATTATGGAATATGTTGAACAAGTAATTGTTGGAGTGTTAAATTATTAATGTATTATGGAAGATGTTGGCCAATGCATTGTTGGATTGAAATATGGAATAGCCAATGCATTGTTGGATTGTAACATGGAATATGTTAGCCAATGCATTGCTGGATTGAAATATCGAATGCCAATGCATTGTTGGATTGTAACATGAACTATGTTGGCCAATGCATTGTTGGATTGTAACAGTAACATGGAATATGTTGAACACTGCATTATAATTGTTAGAGTGTTGAATTATTTTATCAACTGAGGTCAGTTGCTTGTCAACTGGGAGGCATGTTGTATATTATTGAACAATACATTGCTAAAGTGTTATATTATTAATGTATTAATATGTTTTTGATGTTTCTGATATAGCAGCTGAAGGTTCATGAGGAGCGTGCAAGGCGTGAAAGGGCGGACATCAATAATCCGAATAATTATTATTTAGCTTGTAAATAAACCTGTGTAGAAGGTTCTATTGTTAGAAAAGTAATGGTTAGAATAAGGGTCATTGTAGACCGCAGTTTCTGTTATTGAAAGCAATGGCTTTCTGTAAAAGTTATCAACTTTTAATTTCACGCCTGCTTTTTGAAGCCGCCCTCTTGTAACCACTCTTTTCGACGTAATCAAAATTCCTATAAATACATGCACTCTGTGGACTGTCGAAACAAAGTGCATGGGGGGAGATTGCACCCAATCTTGCATTCGGTCTCGTCTCTTGTTGCCTCTATTTTCTGTGTGTTTTTCTGCGTCCGTAATCTCTGTATGCACGTGAGCAAGATCTGACAACAAGCCTACCTCCCCAGGAAGCCTACGTGCCTAACTCTACGGAGCCAGACACATCATCTTCTATGAATCGGTTCACACCAGAATTCCTACGAGAGATTCAAGAAGACAAATGGGCTAAAGAAAGTGAAGTCCCTCCTCCCATTGAACTTGTGGATGATGCACACAAGCAATTCCCACAAGACATCCCATCTATTTATGAGGAGCAAGAGAGCACCCAATCTCAGGAAAGATTAGACTTTGAGTCTAACTCTCTACAAGAATTACCCCACTTCACAGGCCCATGGGAAGCTAAGTCCACCTGTATGAGAGCACCCACGGTTATGGTAAGAAACGAAGATTCAGTCATACCTAGGAACACGGAGGTAGTGAAGAACACTAAGGTGCAGTGCCATCTCACTTTAGAAGAACTACTCAAGGTTAGGCCAGAGCTATGGAAACATGTAGCCAAACAAGTACCAGAAATAGCAAAACCTTGTTCCCAGGTAGGATCCCAGAGAACAGTGCCAGAAATACCATTGGACAAGACAGGAGACATGAGTGAGGGCGAAGAGGGAAACACATATCTTCCTATCACCCATCAAGGATACACCACCAAGGCCATTCTAGACTCAAGCGCAGGTGTTGCAATTGCTACCACTTCCCTATGGAAGCGTTGGGGCAAGCCAGCACTCAGACCCACAAGGATGAAATTGCAAATGGATGATGGTCACATAGAGAGACCCCTAGGGTTGTTAGAAGGAATAACTCTCACCACCTGTGGTGTAGAGTTTGAGCACACATTTGCCATCTGTGATTTTAGCAAGAATCATGCCTATGAGATGATTTTGGGAAGACCCTTTATGCGACAGTTGCAAGTGGTACAGGATTGGGGAACCAATTCTTTGTACCTGCAACACTTAGGTGTTACGACCAAAGTCAATCTGAAAGATTACTCTCATAGGGATGTCCCTCCTATCCAATGGAATCCCATCCATAGAGCTAAAGATGATACGGAATCGGTGCATTCCATAGGATCAGGATCCTCATGGATGCATGAAGACACCCACTTATGGATGTGCAAAGTAGCAGTAGAAGAAGAGAAGAGAGAAAAAGCCAGAGAGGTAGGTGCAAAAGAAACACATAAATCAATTCAAGACCCAGCCTATGCACCGGTAGTCTTTCCTGACAAAGAATTTGAACCCCATGGCTGGGCAGAAATCCTAGCAACAATGGATGTAGCCATCAATGAAGAACAATGGACACCTCACTGTGATGAGGACGGCTACGACATTTCTGTCTTCTCCATAGAGCCAATCATGGGAGAGGCAGTGTTAGAAGAGTGTGAACCTAGTCCTGATGCATTTGAGGATGCAAGTGACTCTGACCTAGAGTCAATCATTATGGACCCACCTTTTGCATCAGATGAAGAATACTTCTATGAAGTAGAATTCCAACCCCAGAGGCATGGAGAGCTTACAAATGATGTAAGGCTAGCCACACATGTGACCCCGAAGGAAGAAGGAAAGAAAAGAAAGAAGAGAGAAGTCTCACCAGAAGAGGAAGAATCTTTGTTTGAGGTCCCTGAAAATTTTAAGAAATATGAGATAGATGACAGGAGAGTCATGATCAGAATGCCTAAACGAGAGGCGCAATCGGGGGAGGCCTATGATAACAAAGAAACCACGAAGAAAGTAGTTGTAGCCATAGAAGAAGAAGAAGAAAGATGCACGTACATAGGCCATGGCCTGACAGAAGAGGAAGAACATGAGCTAATAGCCTTGCTAAGAGAATATAGAGATGTATTCGCTTGGAGTTACAAGGATTTGAAAGGAGTGAACCCTGACATATGCTCACACACTATCCCCATGACCTCAGATGCCAAACCTTCTAAGCAAAAGCCATACACTTACAATGATAATTATGCTGCTAAGATCAAAGAGGAGATAGATAGACTGGTTGAAGCTGGATTCATCTATGAAATTGAGCACACTGAGTGGGTATCCCCCATCGTAGTGGTGCCCAAGAAAAATGGAAAGTTGCGTGTGTGCATTAACTTGAAGAAGGTTAATGCAGCCACAATTCGAGATAACTATCCGCTTCCTATCACAGAGCATCTCTTAGAAAGAGTAGCAGGCAAGGAAGTGTACAGCTTCCTCGATGGATTTTCGGGCTACAATCAAGTAGCCATAGCTCCAGAAGATCAGCATAAGACGGCATTTGCCACTGAATGGGGCATATTTGCCTTTAGAGTAATGCCATTTGGGCTTACCAACGCACCAGCTACCTTCCAGAGGCTGATGTGCCATGTATTTAAAGAGTTCCTGAGGAAGAACTTAGAAGTCTATGTTGATGATCTTTGTGCTCATTCCAACATTAGACAAACCCATATCCCTGAACTCAGACAAATCTTTGACAAATGTAGAGAATATCAAGTCTGCTTGAACCCAGAAAAGTGTGTTTTCATGGTCAGCCATTGCAAGATTCTCGGACACATAGTGTCAAAGAATGGCATATCCACTGATGAAGAGAAAGTGAGAGCCATAGCAGAGCTACCTAGGCCAAGGAATGTCAAGGAAGTACAAGCTTTCATGGGGCATTGTGGTTACTATCGCCGGTTCATTCACATGTATGCTGTCATTGCAAAGCCCATGTACGGACTTCTGACTAACTTTGAGTGGACTGATGAATGTGAGAATTCCTTCCAGGAGCTTGAACGAAGATTATGTTCAGCACCAATCTTGACCACACCAGATTGGAACAAACCATTCCATGTTCATGTGGATGCATCCAATTACGCTATTGGATGTGTACTCGCACAACCTACTCGTGAAGGTAATATGGATCTCCCAATTGCCTATGCCAGTAGACAATTGAATGCAGCTGAATGAAATTACACCACTACTGAACGAGAAGGCTTAGGCATGGTATATGCAGTTAAAAAGTTTAGACATTATTTGCTTGCAAATAAGTTTAAATTTTTTTACTGACCATCAGGCACTGCTATATCTCGTGAACAAGCCATGCAATACAGGTAGATTAGTAAGATGGTTTCTCTTACTAATGGAATACGACTTTGAGGTTGTGGTAAGGAAAGGTAGGACTCATTTGAGAGCAGACCATCTCTCTAGGCTCACATCTGGAGAAGCCCCACAAGGAGTGTCAGATGACCTTCCTGATGCTTACTTGTTTAATTTGGAAGTGGTGCCGCAGTGGGCTAAGTCATTAGTGCCAGTATTGACATACGGGCCTAACCACCCAGTAATAAACACACATGATAGAGAGGTAGTAAAAGCTCAAAAGTATCACATTATGGCAGGAAGTATGTACAAGCACACAGATCAAGGGATCTTGGCTTGTTGTGTGGAAGAGGATGAGTACGCTAAATGGTTGCAATTAGCACATGTAGGTGCATTAGAGCAACACTACTCAAAACAACGAACCCTATAGACACTAAGGAGACTAGGAGTGCATTGGCCAACTATGGAAGCTAATGTCCAGAAGTTGTGCAAGGAATGCCCAATCTACTCCACTAAACCACCTGTGGAACATGCCACTCTTTATCAAGTGTCCATAGTGCCAGATTGGAGTGAACCACTAGTATCCTTTCTGAGGACGAAAACATTCCCTCCAGACATGACTCTGGCTAGGAAAAGGAGTTTCGAACAAGAAGCCCAGGATTACTCACTCATTAGTGATAATCTATACAAGCGTGGTAAAGATGGTTACCTGCGACTATGTGTCCATGAGAGTGAATATCTTAAGATCTTGGAAACTGCTCACCAAGGTGTAGCAGGAGGACACTTTGGACCAGATCGGGTGATCAAAGCAATACTATTTGCGGGCTTCTGGTGGCCAACCCTTCACATGGATGCACATACCTATGTGAAACGGTGTAATGTCTGTCAGAGAACTCAGTATCCTATACGCAAAGATGAGATGCCCTTGAAACCCATGATGGGTGGACGCGCATTCTCTAAGTGGGGAATAGACTTTGTAGGTCCTATCAATCCCCCAGCCAAGGGTTCACATGCTGAATACATCATTGTTGTCACAGACTATCTAACGAAATGGGTAGAGGTAAAAGCTACGAAAAAGAACGACGCTCAGACAACTGCTAAATTCTTGTTTGAGAATGTGTTCACTAGATACGGGCTACCTATAGAGCTAGTAAGTGATAGAGGCACTCACTTCTTGAATGAAGTGATTGAAAATCTGCTCCAAGAATTCTTGGTAGTTCATAAGAAGTCTGCCCCCTACCACCCACAAGCTAATGGGCAAGCCGAAAGCACAAACAAGATTCTGTGCAATGTGTTGACCAAACTAGTGAATAATAAATGCTCTGATTGGGACAAACAGCTACACCATGTTGTTTGGGCATACCGAGTTTCCTACAAAACGGTACTCCAAGCCACCCCCTTTCAGATGGTATTTGGCCAAAATGCAGTGCTACCGTTGGACTTCTTAATACCTACACTGAAAGTAGCACAAGAGCATGAATGGACGGGTCATGAACTCTCCTCTAGACTTTTCGACCTTGAACGATTAGGAGAAACAAGATTGAGGGCGGCTGCAGGGATATATGCAGCTAAGAAATAACAGAAGGCATACTTTGATGCCCATGTTAAGGATAAAGGTTTGAAGGCAGGTGACCGAGTACTAGTATACACATTGAAACAACATGCAAGGAAACTGGAGAAGAGAGGCTACGGACCCATGATCATTAATAGAATCTCAACGAGTGGAGCAGTACAGCTAGCCACCTTAGAAGGTGATATTCTTCCAAGCTACATAAGCGGATGCAGGGTCAAGTTGTATCAGGAACCTCTCACAGAGGAAATGCTAAGTCGACTCAATACTGCTAAGAAACGCAAAGAAGAAGAAAAGCGAATTCGAGAAGAAGCCCAAGCAGAAGCCTTAAAGCGCATACGGAGAATGAAATTAAGAAGACAAGGTAGAGAGCAACCTAGGCCAGATGCCGATGCAGATCAAGGATATCACATGGCTATGTGTGAAGTTTCAGGTATCAGCTCCCATAGGATAATTGATCGACGTCCTTTTATAACCTTAGATATAGGACAAGGAAAGGGAGCAAGGACTGTAAGAGCCTTGATTGACTCAGGTGCAGCCACTAGTGCTGTTAAATTGTCTTACTGTCAAAAGTTGAAATTAACTGTCAATCCTATAGAAGCATATCTCATAGGATTGGGAGGTGTGGAAACCCCTTGCATGGGCGAGGTGGATCTTCCCATCTCCATTCAAGACGAAGTAATGACAGTCAAAGTATTAGTGTGTCAAGATGAGGACCTCACTGAGCCTCTTGTCTTGGGTCAGGACTAGATCTATGATCATGCAGTCAACCTAAACCTAAGAAGCGGACTTCTTCAGGTATGGGTAAATCATAGTCGAATTACAGTTGAACTGGAAAATGAGGCACTCAAGGAACTAGGTAAGGCACGAACTCCTGGTCCTTCCAGGGGTGCACTTGAAGTTGACAATGCTATTCTTGTCCAAAACTGTATGATGCAGAAAGAGGCTTGTCTCAACAACGGAGTCAAGGAGAAGGCGGCACTCCCTTCTTTTCCAAAGGCCAGATGCAACAACCAACGGCAGATCAAATACAGAAGCAGCAGAACACTACCTATACTGGAGGCCAAAAAAAGGAGCAAAGCAGATTGTTTCAGCCGATGAAACAAGTATGGAGGCGAAAAGGCGAACACCCTGTTCCGACCAGGCCAACACCACGACCAAAACCTCTTATTAGTAATCAACAGCACGATACTAATAAGAAGCCTTTCATAAGTTCTTCTGTGAAAGTAAAGTCTATTTGGGTACCCAAGAAGTCAATGAAGGCCAGCCCACAATCACGACAAATCTAGGTGCCTAAGGCTTGCTTGCGGGCTCAAATAGCTACACCAAAGCCACACCTGGTACAACATGTTTCACGCACTCTAACATCTGAGGCCCAGTCTTACACATCACGAACGGACACATATTATTCCATGCGCAACAGTAGAATCACTCGTAAATGGGTCCCTAAAAAGCCTCATTCTCAAGTAGATACCCCTATCAAACTCTTCAAAGTCTCCACAAAATCAAGATCAAAGCCTATCCGTTGCATTTGGCAACCTAAAACTTGTAATAAACCCACGGATCCCAGTTGTAAATCCATGTCCACCTACTAACTATGTCACTCTCACACTACATCATTCCACTTAGTTCTTAGGTCTACCCCATTCCTAACTACACACACAAGCACCGAGCACTTACTAACCCCCTAATCTCTCCCGAACCTCCTGTTAATGTTGTAATGGGGACAAAAATGGTTCTATCTTGTCCTTTACAATGTTAACACATGTTTCTATATTCTCACAGAATCACGAGGCAAGCAGTAACATGGCTGATACGGCAGGAACTAGCTCCCAGGTAGGCACCAGCCCCCAAGTCGTGGACATTGAAAGTCTTCCCGTTGAGGAGGAATTGAAGGAACGCCCAGTGGCATTGAGGGCATTACACGCAATACCGGTCCAAAACCCTCCACAAGGGCACACTATGCCAGTCAGTAAAAACTCTCATTGGTTTAGTGATGTGGCAGGACCCCTAGGTGAAGGCACTTATATGTGGGAGGCCGAGATAGAATTCAATGGGCGCTGGGGCAGGTATCACTTTTTCACTAGGGAATTTGAGAGACTGCAGAATAATGAAGGATTGAAACCTATATGGAAGAAGGCAGGACCCTACGAGTACTTCAAATTCCAATTGCCAAAGCCGGATTTTCTAAGATGCTCTTATTTGATTAGCACCCTTACTCCGAACAAAGACAAAAAGGGATACAGCTCCTTTGTCCTCCCATCTCTCACAAGGGGCAATGAGCTCAAGCGTTTCAGATTAACTATCAACTTGGTAAGGGAAGCTCTGGACATGAAAGGTATGCACATTCCTACGGAGAAAGAGACTATGGTCCTCGACAATATGAAGAACAGGAATCTGACAAAGTTAAAAGACATGGTGGCAATGACGCCTACAATCGCTATTCATTTGCGAATGGTCATGCAGCACTTTGCATTTCCCGCCCAAGAGAGGTTCACAATGCCACCTAAAAAGATATGGTTTAGTCTATACTTGGCTGATGCCTTTGATCTGACAATCAATATGCCCCATTGGATTATTGACCAAATCCACTTGGCTCATCAAAGGTGGTATAAAAAACAAAAGTCGGTACTGTACGGATGCTGTGCTCTGACCGGGATTGTGTATAGATGTCTCGTGTATGATGTACCAGTGCAAAGGGCACTCATTTGGACCAGGGTACAAGAGTTTCAGCGTCGATTATCCTCCGCAGGACCACCATCCAAGAAAATGAGAGGCGTCGTTCAGATGCCTTGCGCACAAGCCCGCGGCGCGACATTGACTCCAGAGACCACTCCACGACTTCCAAGGCGGGTGCAACCATTCACTATTAGATTACCAAGGCACAGCACTGATGGACCTAATCTGGTGTTCCCACCCGTACCAACCGACCTAGAGTTTCCTCACGGATTCACTTTAGAAGACCTAACTGATGAGGAGGTAGCCAGAATCATCGACGTTGTTAATGCGGAAGTCGAGGCAGAGCAAGCTAGTGGACAACAAACTGCTACAGACCAACCCCATCCCAGACAACCAGATATCGTCGATGTGGAGGGTGAAGAAGAAGAAGAACAAGAGGAGGAACATGATGGACAATCCGAGGAAGAAGAGCAGGAATATGATCAGGAAGCTCTGCAGGTACTTGAAGGTGCCCCAGCTTACACGAAGGCATTGAAGAAGCTCTATGATACCATGAACAGAGTGCAAGAGCAACATAGACTGTCCCTAGCAGCAGGCAAGGCCCTCATGAATCAAATCCTTGAGGAGGAAGGCGTAGACAAGCAATACCGCGCCACTCTTGACATGATATCCGAGGCTTTAGGAGTACCTGAAACGGTGCATACCGCCCTTGCACAAGCACGAAGAACGGAACGAAGATATGGCAGACGCCCCCCTCGAGCAGGAAAGTAGATGAATGTACTAGTATCAGAACCACAAGGCACATCCACAACCACGGGCACCGCACACACTGTCCACGATACTGAGGAAACCCATGTATCAAGTGCACCTCCATCACCCCCGTTGCCACCCCTGCCTCCATCTCCACCACATTCACCTCCCACAACTAGTGTAACCACTACTATCACCGCCTTCGAGTCCACTACACATACCGAAGCACAGACCGTCACTCAACCCACACAACCCACACACCCTGTCTCCACTTCTTTTGTCCATACGACCACTGAAACAGTAGTTCTAACTGCTGCCACAGAAAATCTCAACCCCCCGATCCCACCTCCAGGCAGTTCGTATTCACAATTACACACACCACTGTACACTTTCACCACTATCACCGCACCCACAATTCTACTATTCACAATCACTCCCACTACTGCATCCACCGTTGATCTTATGGACATCTCACCCACCTCCGCACCTCTCCCTCCCCCCATGCATCCACCATCTCCCATTCCCCCACCTCCCACTTCACCATTTTCCAGCACCGCAACCACACTTCCATTCCCCTTCCCCTTTCCCTTCCCTTCCGCATTCAACCCCCTTACCGCATCCACCCCTATTAATAATGTATTTAATAATATGTATCAGTGTATGTCCCAACTGCAACAGCACTACCAACATCTTGCTAACCAACATACACGACTCTTTCGAAGTCATGAGGAACTTCAACTCCGATTCATTGATCTCGAAAGGGAAAAACGGCTACTACAACAACAGCATGCCGCTTTACAGGAACAACATGAACAGCTGGTAGCCAATCCACCCCAGTCAGATGCAGAGGAAAGACAACATATGGATGAATTGCTACACTCCCAGATAACGGAGAATCTCAAACTTAGACGCAACCTGGCCCTCCTACGAAAACACATGTCTACATCACTCAAAGAGAATAAACGGCTGTAGAAACAGAATGAAGAGAACTTGGAAGCAACAATGGAGGGTTCCCCGCAGGAAATCGACCTAGAAAAATTCAAGGCCATTCCCTCAGAGAATATGCAAATTGTGTTAGAAACCCATGCAGATCTCCTGGAAGCCCATGCAACATTAGAAAGAGAAAGAGATGATCTACTTAAGCAACTGGCAACTCAACAGGAGTCACCAAGCAAAGCCACAGCCACAGACGACACATCCGAAGAAGTCACAAAACGCAGAGCAGAACTCGAAGAATTACGCAGCAAAGTCATGCGATACGAAGGTCAGCCCTCTCCCCTTGTTGAGCCCGAGCCTGAAGATCTAGTGCCAATCGAGATAGAGGAAACTTTCGAAGACCCGTATATTCCCATGCCTGCACCAGGGGGTAAGCAAACAGACGAGGGCATGGACACCATTGAAATAGAGGCTCCTGAATGGATGCAAAAGTTGGAAAAAGTGGCCACAACCCATGATGATAGGGTGGCAGTCCAGATAGCATCTATGTCATGCTTGGAAGAGGTAGTCATAAAATCGGACTATTTTAGAAGCCTCTCTCATCATAGGTGGATCGACACATCCGACGATTTGTATGTTCCCTTCTGTGTCTTAATGGCGGACTACAATGCCGAAATAAAGCAACATACCTCAAAGGAACCAACTTCCGCCACACAATTCGCACCGGAAGACATCCCAGCGAGTGCCAAGCGGGGCAATATTCATCAACCAATGTGGAGGATTCGTCTACTAGAAACCTACCCAGAAATGGTCAGAACATGGAATAACATGCCCTTGTACATCAAATACAACCCATGCTACTGCCCTGTGTTTCGAAGAAGGTCATGGCCAGAATACAGAAAAACGGTGCTAACAAACAAAGGATGTGAGAAATGGCTCAATTATGTTTACTTAGCACCACCCAAAGGCCAACCTACCATAGGATACATGATCTCGACGATTCGGCATTGGGGGGTCAGGTTTAAAAATGTGCCAGACGTCATGGCCCAAATGTGCTTGAAAATTTTTGAGCTCATGTTGGTCACATTCAGGACTTTCAAAAATGTCAAGGAACCTCATCTGTCAACCCTTGGATTTAATGATGGAAATCAAGACCTCGTCTACGACATGAGCGCAACCCCATCTATTAATGTTGTATATGCATGGCACGCGTGTATCAAGTATCTACTAGCCTGCTTCAAACAGACATTTGAAGAAATGTTCGTCACGAGATTCTGGGAATATCACTCATAGATATACATTCCCAGACCATCACATTTATTGCAGTTGTTTGCAGTGGAACAAGCTCTCCATTCCGAAAAGTTACGTATACCACATCCAGAGGTTCCCGGGCCGGTAGATTGGGATGCTCTACTCACAGACTTGGCCAAAGGGTTGCGGATTGCAGAACATCATTTAGCACAAGACGTTGTTGAGTACTACATCCAACGACCCACCCAACAAGGGTTTGTCAGGGACGACAGACGCGAGAGAGGGGGGGGTGTTGGAACTGAAGGACTCAGTAGGCAAGGAAGCTTAAGAAGGGAGTCAGAGAGAAGAGAAAGTACAAGCAGACAGAGCAGTCAACGACGATCTGGCAAGTAGGCCAACATTTTTTCAGGACACTAATGCATATAAAAGAGGTGGACACACAAGGAGAAGGAGCAAGTAGGGAGCTCCAAGAAGTGTATGTCAAATCTTCAGAAGAATCCCTCACAAAAACAGTGATTTTCATCACTAAAAACCATTGTAAATACCAGTTCACATTTTTGTAGCTCCATTTTGTGCAAGCCAAGGAGTCCTGGAGCTTGAGGAGCTTTAGAAGTATCTACCTGTCAATTTTCACATTTCTTAGACTTCGTTTGAACCTCCAAATAGGGTAGAGAACCTAATTTTTAACTAGGCCGGACACTAGGTCTGGACAAGGCCAAAACCTAGTCAAAAACTATAAATAGAGCTAGAGAGCTCATTTTTGGGGGCAGATTGTAATTGAAATGAACTTGTAAGAGCTTTTTGAAAGTAATCTAAGACTCCATTGCTTCCCACTCTTTGTCTTACTGTGTGTGCGTGTGTGTGTGTATGTGTGTGCATGTTGGTGTGCTTCTCACTCACGCACTTGTGCCTTCACTTGCTCGAGGTCTTCATACCATCCTCACGTCTTCTCGGATTGACATTAAAGGAGGTGCTACTCATCACTGAGCTACAAACTGACCTTCCTCCAATAATAGCTTGTTGATTTGCTCATTTGCAAGGTTCTATATCTTCCTTCAATTTTTCTCAGCTCCATTTCTAGTTTATTATTCTCCTCTATTAGTTTTACACTCGTTTCTTCTAGATATTGAATTCTATTTTGTTTCTGGACTTCTAACTCTTCCAAAGCAATTATTCTGTTTGTAAATTCCTCATTTTTCTCCTGCACCTTCCTCAGTTGTTCTGACATTTGTTCCTTCTCCCTTTTGTGCTCTTTAATGATCATATTGCCTTTCTCAAATTCAGACTCTGCTACCATTCCTGAAATGATCATATTCCTGCTTGAAGGTTTGAACTGCTCAATGTTACTCATAATAATCTGACAAGGCGATCTTATATTCTTGGGTATTCTTTCGAATCCCCCTTCCATTTTCATTTGTTTAGCTTCTATTTGTTTGTCTTTTTTGCACTCATTCTCCTCTTCCTCTTCTTCTTCATATTCTATATCCTTGGCCTGGTGTTCTTCATTGCTCGGATGAGTTTCCAGTGGTTCTTGATCTGCCATGTCTTCTTCATGTTCCAAAATCTGAGCACCCAGATTCTTCTGCTCTAAGACATCTGAAATTGGCTTTATTCCCTGTACCTTTTTGTTCTCCATCACCTGTTGCTTCTCTTTAGAGAGGTGTCCTTCCTTCATTTGTACCTCCTTTTCCTGGATTAGGGTTTCCTGAACTAGAGTAGATTCAATTTCCTCAACAGAGTTTACCTAACCTTTGCATGTTTGCTCTTCCTGTCCTTCCTTTTCCTGGACTAGAATTGATTCAGTTTCCTCAAAAATTTTGACTTGATCATTACTTTTTTGTTCTTTGTGTCCTTCTTCCTGCTCATCAATGTCCATGAGATCCATTGCTCCCTCTTGTTCTTGATCTTTATTGGTTGTAAATTCTTCATTATTCTTCAAATCATGAAGTACATCTTTTATACTTTGGATAATCTCCTTTTCCATTACTCCTCCTTTGACTTCTTGAACATTGTTTGTCACTACTATTTCCTCTTCTTCCTGAATTTGATCTTGATCTGCACCTTTCTAATTTATAACTGGACTGCTTATCTGTGCTTTTTTGGCTATTTCTGCTATGCTCTCATCTAATTTGAAGTAGGTTTGTGAGGGTTTTGTCCATATTGATTTTATTCTTGTATGCACCATCCCACAACTGACTTCTTCTCTTATTTCACTTTCTTTTTCTATCATAGCTGCTTTTCCTTTCATCAACCTTCTTTCTTCTTCAGAACTGAGCTGTTTTACTGCCTGTTCCTGCATCTACTTCTCCTGAGACTTCTTCTTCAAATCTTCGGGTGTTTTTTATTTCTCAGGGGCCTGTGTAACCACATTAGGAGTATTTGGTATTGATAAATTCAGACTCTTTAATAAAAAACTCTCAATATCACTTTCAGAATCAGAGGAAAAGTGTGAAGGTCCTCCTATTTCTGGTTCTTTCAGTCTTGATGCTTCTACCACAGTGGATTGCTTCTGTATTTCTTCCACTATCTCTTCCTCCATTTCTTTTGTGATTACAGTTTCAACTACTGATTTTCCCTTTCCCTTCTTGGTCAACTTCTTCTTTTGCATTGGTTTCTTTGGAACCTTCTTTTTTACAACAATAGTGGTTCTGGTTTCTGGAGGTCCTTGCAATTCTTTGACGTAAGCTAGCAACTCAACTTCCTTTCTAGCAAACACCTCTTCTGTTTCAGCTGCCATCATCTGATCATGAAGTGCTTCATAATGCTCTACCTCCTCTTGGACCCAATCTGTAGCCTTGCATGAATAATCTTCCAGCATCTTCTGATATTGTGCCTCATACATTGCTCTTTTGTTATTTCCTTGAGTTAGATAAGTGTATAATTGTTCTTTGCTTGTTTGGGATGGATGAGGATCACTAGAGGATTGGACCTGCTTCTGCGCCTCTTCATGTTCTTCTTTTGTAGCTTCATCCATCTCTAATCCAACCTTTCTTGGTTCCAACCTCCTTCTCTTTACAAGAATCACTTCCTCATATATTACCTTTCTTTTCATTCCTGTTCCCCTCATGCGGGTTTGTCCTTCTATTTCCCTCACAGCCATTTTCCTTGGAGGACTCTTGATTCTTGACATAAGATTTCTAAAATATTGTGCCTCTGGAGCTAGTTTTAATTGATCGTCCATTCCTAGGACATGATAAATGATCCTGGTTAAAAACTGGGCTCCATTCATGAATTTTTTCTGTTCCCAGTGTTTTGCTGCTCCTTTCAGCTGTTCATGGATGTATGGTGTCACATCCATTACTCCAAAGGGCTTAGTCCTATCCTGGTTGTTGAACATCAACAGTGTAACAGACTTATTTGGCATGGTATACCTTGGTAGCTTTGGGAAGCAAAAATATTATAAGAACATCCTTGTGGCATATTCTTCATTCTCTCTTCCTTTGAAATCAGTGAATTTTGTGTACCCCGTATAAGTTTCCTTATTCTTCTTTACAAAGCTGGGGTCAAGCTTGGTTCCCATTGGGTAGAATTGTAATGCTGCTCTGATATGTTCTGCTTTTATAGTGACACCCACCTCCTGATTATCCTTGTTCTTGACTTTGCACAGGAAATAAGCATCATTCCCTCTTCCTATTTCCAGTAGACTACTCATTACTTGTGCCACTCTCTCAAAATCAATGAAGAAGATGGGTTCTTCCAATAATTTGTGCAACCCTACTGCCTTCCATCTTTTCATATTGACAGCAACTCTTTGAAATCTGTAGAACTCCTGACATAGCATCGTATATTTATATCCTCCTACTCCCACTGTGAATATGTGCTGACCAATTATGCTTAAGGTCTCCTTGAGTTCCTTCACCACCTTCTCAGCTTCTGGAATATCTAGCTCTTCATCTGACTCTAGATCCACCTCTTCTTCCCGAGCTTCACTGTCTAGGAATCAATGACCTCTTGATAGAGTGACTGATTATGCCTTGAAGTCATGAATTGAGAACTCCTTTGCATTCACCATTTTGAGGAAAATAAAATACACAAAGAAAAACTCCACCCACATGAGTCACAAGAAATCAAAGAGTAATCTTTATTTTGAGATATCATGACAAAAGAATGAAAATAAAATTCAAAATAAATTCTGTTTCTTCAAAAAGACTCAAAAAGTGATCATTACAGGTGTAGCAAGATATCTAGTGCACTCTCTTTTCCCAACAACTCTTTTGGAAGAAAAACAAAACATTTATCAATGATAGAAAAATTAACACAAAATAAATAGAACTCTACTACCCTTTTACCTAAATCTTGCTTTGTGCTTATATAATTTTTGTAAAAAAGAAGAGAAAATAAACAATTTTTCTCAACTTTTCTTTCTCTTTTTTTTTTTTATAATAATGATCCTTCTGTTTTTTCTTGTTATTTTTTTCTTTTATATATAATATATATATATATATATATATTTTTTTTAATAATAAATTTTTTCTATTTCTTTTCTTCCCCTCCTAATTCTCTTTTTAGAGAAAGGATAAGGTCAAATATCTTTGTCATAATTTTCACTATGTTATGATTTTCTAAATATAGATTAAATATCGATGATCTTTTTCCATTGAAACAACTCTGATTTTTTGACCCAATACTTCCTGACTCTAATTGTCCTGGTTTCAGGCAAACAACCATTCCCTTCGGATAAGCTTTTTGTAGGATTTTTTGGTCTCCATAACCATTTTGTCCTGGATTTTTGTTTTGATGAGCAGCTTCCTGTAGGCTTTGATTCCATGTGCTTCTTGTTCTGATCCTTTGATTCTTTGGACAATGCCATGATTACCACCTTCTTCCTATCTCTCCACCCTTCCTTGTTCTTCCAATCTTTTGCTGATCTAGATTACATGAAGCTTGATCATTTAACATTTGTATTGGTAATGTCTGTGTATCTTCAAATGCAAAAGTGAATCTTTCCAAGTATATATCATGAACATCTGATTGAATTTCCTGTTCTTCATTACTCAATAAAAATATTAAAAACCTTTTGTCATTTATATTCAATTTAAGCTTCATTTTTTCAAAATTCAAAATCACCTTACCTTGTTGGAGCCATGGTTGACCTAAAATCACTTTTTCAAACATCAAATGATCTGACCATTCTTCACAGTCTATGTTCATATATTCTTCATTGAACTTAACTTCAATAGACAGTGAAGACATGCTTTGTACTATTTGACCTTCCAAAGTTTTGATAAGGGTTCTGCTTCTAGTTCTTTTTATGTTAAATTTACTTACCAAAGCTGAACTAATCAGATTCACTTGTGCTCCAGAATCTATCAAAACTCTTATTTTGTCATTTTGAAAATTCATTTTCATCACAGGCAAATGTTCTTTTAGTTTTAGAGGTGTTTCACACAAATAGACTTCCCTAAAATCTTGGGCTTTTCTTATCCTTTCCTTTGCTTCCTGTTGAGCCTCTTTCCTAATGTCTTCCTCTTCTCTTTTCCTGTTTTGAGCTTGTTGCAACCTTCTCCATTCATCAACAGTTAATGGACAATCATACCTCTTGACTCTACATCCACTTATGAAGTCTGGCATGATTTCTCGGTCTATGTTAGCTAGTTGAATGGCTCCACTGTTGCTTATCTAATGTATAATATATGGTCCATGTCCTTTTTTTTGGAATTTTTTCTGATGTTCTTTGACTGTGTATGCCAGGACTAGATCTCCTTCCTGTAGATCTTTTTCTTTTATGTTAACATCATGATAAGCTTTTTGCCTTTTCTTGTCCACATATATACTCATAATGGCTTGGAGTCTAGATGCTCCCAACTTTTCCAATTCTATTACTCTCTCTAATAGTTCATGTCCAGTCCAATTTTAGTGACTACCTACTTTTAATGTTGGAATAAGGAATTCCATAGGTAGAACTGCATTTTGTCCATATACTAGATTGAATGGTGTGTTTCCTATTGCAGTTTTATAAGCCACTCTATAAGCCCATAGGACATGATTTAGTTGTAAATCCCAATCATTCCTGTTTGTGTTTACTAATTTTGATAGTACAGTACAAAGTACTTTATTAGTACTTTCTGCTAACCCATTGGCTTGTGGGTGATATGGGGCTGACTTTCTATGACTGATCAGGAAATATTCAGTGATGTTTTCTATGATTTGGTTTACAAAATGAGTCCCCCTATCACTTATCAATTCAATTAGAAGTCCAAATCTGGTGATAATATTTTCATATAGGAATCTGGCAGTAGTATGAGCATCATTCCTTCTTGTGGCTTTGGCCTCAGCCCACTTTGTCAGGTAGTCTGTAGCCACTATGATGTATTCAGCATGGGATTGTTTTGCTGGAGGATGTATAGGTCCAATGAAATCGAACCCCCATTTACTAAAGGCTCTGGCTGAAATTAATGGAACTAATGGCATATCATTTCTTTTATTTGGTTGACTCACCCTCTGACAGACATCACACCTTTTTATATAGGTTCTTGCATCAGGAAATAGGGTTGGCCACCAAAAGCCAGAATATAAAATGAGTTTAGTAGTTCTGTCACTTGAGAAGTGTCCTCGTGCCACTCCAGAATGTGCCAGTTCCAACATTTCCAGACATTTATTCTTAGGAACACAAATTCTTAAGTATCCATCCATTCCTCTCTTATACAACTGTTCTCCTATCAATTGATATTCTTCAGAGATTACTTGTAGATTTTTGGAATCTACACCAGCTATCACTTGTTTTCCTTTCTTCTTCCTTTTCAATTCCTCAATGATATTTTCACTCCAATCTGGATTTTTATGGAACCAATATAGAGTTATGAATTCTGGATCTTGCAATATTTGGCACTTCTTGCAATTAGCAATGTATTTTGTTACATCTTGAATCTTATTAGGCCAATGTACCCCCATCCTATTGAGATTACTGAGGGTGACTACCCTAGAAGCATGCGTGCAAGGGTTCCAATAATGAGCTCTCCTCAGATATTCTTGTTGCTCTTCCTCAGGAGTACAATATTCCAAGATGCCTATGTGGTTGAGATGATACAAATGCCCAGCTAGTAACATAAAGTTCCTGCTTTGTAATACTAAGTGTGCATTGTTCCCCACTGTCCTACAAGGTCCCATGGTTAATAATGGTACTAAAGTCATGGCCCACTCAGGAACACTCTCTACCTTAAACAAATAAGTGTCTGGCAGATTGTCATCTAAAGGTGAACTGGGTTCTTTAGACTGAATTCGAGATAAATGATCTGCTCTCAAGTGTCTTTTCCCTTGTCTGACCACCACTTCAAACTCAAATTCCATTAGCAAAAGAAACCATCTGACTATTGTACCAGTGTGACAAGGTTTGTTTACCAAATATAATAGAGCTTGATGGTCTACAAAGAACTTAAACTTGTTGGCCAAAAGGTAATGTCTATATTTTTTTACAGCAAATACCATGCTCAATCCCTCCCTCTCAGTGGTTGTGTAATTTTTTTCTGTTAGATTCAATTGCCTACTAGCATAAGCCACTGGAAAATCTAACTTGCTTCCTTCTATTGGTTGTGCTAACACACACCTAAAGCATAATTTGAAGCATCCACATGGACATGAAAAATTTTATCCCATTGAGGTGTTTTCAGAATTGGGGCTGTTACCAAACAAGTTTTTAAAGTTTCAAAGGCTTGGTCACACTCCTTGGTCCACTCAAACTTTGTAATTAGGTCATATAATGGTTTGGCTATGTCAGCAAATTTGTGTACAAATTTCCTATAGTACCCACAATGTCCCATGAAAGTTTCAAGTTCCTTTACACTTGTAGGTCTTGGAAGCTCTACTATGGCCTTTATTTTCTTCTCATCAGTTGAAATTCCATTTTTAGAGACTATGTGACCTAACATTCTTCCTTGTCTTACAAAGAATACACACTTTTCTGGATTTAAACATACTCTGTAGGTTCTGCATTTCCTGAATATATTTTCTAAATCCTGCAAGTGATCTTGTCTTTTTAATGAAAAAGTACAAAGATCATCTACATAAATTTCCATTACATTCCTCAGGAACTCTTTGAAGATATGACACATCAACCTCTGAAAAGTTGCTGGAGCATTGAATAACCCAAAGGACATAACCCTAAAAGCATAAATTCCTCATTCTGTGGAAAAGGCAGTTTTATGTTGGTCTTCCAATGCTATAGGAACTTGGTTGTATCCTGAAAAACCATCTAAAAAACTATAAACCTCCTTCCTTGCAACTCTTTCTAGAAGATGATCTGTTATAGGCAGTGGATAATTATCTCTTATAGTTGCTGCATTTACCTTTTTCAAGTTAATGCATACCCTAAGTTTCCCATTCTTCTTTGGTACCACAACTATAGGAGATATCCATTCTGTATACTCTATTTCATAGATGAAATTGGTAGCTAAAAGCTTGTCAATTTCTTCCTTTATTTTAGCAGAGTATTTATCATTGAATGTGTAATGTCTCTGTTTGCTAGGTTTTGCCTCAGGTGTAATAGGAATCTTATGCTCACAGATTTTAGGATCAATACCTTTCAAATCCTTATAGCTATAAGCAAACACATCCCTATAGTTTCTTGCCAAGTTTCTTAGTGCCTCCTCTTCTTGAGATGTCATGTCATCAGCCACTACAATATGTCTTTCTTCTCCCTCTTCCTGAGTGATCATGATCTTCTTAGTTTGTTCCTCATTATCATAAGCCTCCCCTTTCTTCTTTTCCCTCTTTGGTTTCCTCTTGAGAAGTAGTCTGTTTTCTACTTCATAAGTCTTGAAATTTGCTGGTACATCAAACTGTTGATCTTTGTTTGTTTCCCTTGTCTTCTTCTCATCTTCCTGATTTTCTTTTATTTCCTTGTGTTTGTTTTTCTTATACTTGCCTGAGATTTTATCTTTAATAGCATCTTCAGCTTTTACTTCTTCCAAAAATTGTGTCTTCCCTTTTTCTAATATCATTTCTCCTTCTTTATCCTCTTCTATTCCTGATACCTTTATCATTTGTATTCCAATGTGAAAGACATCATATCCTTCTTCATTTTGAAATTCTACTCCTATATATTCATCACTGGCTAGATCCATGGTAGCCAAAATTTGATTCCACCCATAGGGCTCAAATTCCTCATCTTTGAATTGTTGTGGTACATAGTTCTCATCTTGTAACTTCCTTCCTTCCACACAATCTTCTCTTCTCAATCTCCTTTTCATATTGGTAAGATTTCTTATCATATTGCACTTCCATACTGCTGATTCAGTTTCATCCTGGTCTTCCATTTCTGATTCCTCACTCAACTCTTGATTCTGATGTATTTTATACCATTCTTGAGGAGATATGTCACAGTAGTGCCCATTTCTTAAATTTACTTTGGTTATTCTTCCTTTGCTCTGCAGGTATAAGCAATCATTACCCCAATCTTGCACAATTTGCATTTGTCTCATAAATGGTCTTCCTAGGATAATTTCATATGAAGTGGATTGTGGAAATTCCACTATAGCAAAGGTATGTTCTATCTCTATTCCACATATGTCCACAATCACTTTTTCCCATATTCCTAGGGGTTTTTCTATGTGTCCATCTGCAAGTTGCAATCTCATTTTGGTGGGTAATAATTCATTTTTTCCCCATTTTTCCCATGTTTGTTTAGTCATGATGGCCACTCCTGATCCACTATCCAGAATAGCTTTGGCCTGGTTTTTTACCAAATTGTATTTTTAAGGTTGAGTTTCCCTCTTCTCCTTCACAATATCCTCCTATCTTATCAATGGGAATATACCACAACTCCTCTATTTCCTGTAGTTGTGGGTGAAGATTTTCTGGTGTTGTTTCCCATTTTTTCATTTGGTTCTATAAGTGAGGATTTTGTTTCATTAACTCTTCCCATGTGGTATGATATAGAATTGTGCATTGTTTATCTATATTCACCTGGAATGTTACTTGTGGGTTTTCTTCCTTGATACTATTTCCTCTTGTTTTTGTTGTCTCCGATTCCTCAACTGTTTTTTGAGAATTGTCTACTTCCCCCATTTTGAGTTGCACTTCCCGTATGATTTGTTTACACTTCTGCATCCTTTCATGTTCTAAGTCTGGCATAGGATAAGCCATTGTATGATCAGCAGGACTTGGTCCCTCTTGAATTCTTCCCTTGTATGCTTTTATTATAGTGTCTATACTTTGTGAATTTCCTATCTCCAACTGGGTTTGTGTCTTTTGAGGAGAAGTACTGTTTGATTGTTCCCTATTTTCTCCTTCCAAATTTTTACCCATTCTTTGTTTCCTTTCCCATTTCCCTTTTTGTCTATTTTTCTTCACCTTTGAGATTGAACCTTCATTTTGTTGCTTAGTTGTTCTTTGTTGTTTTGTTTGTGACCTTGTTATAGCATTTACATTCACTTGGTCAATGTCACTCAATTCTTCTTGTTCCATGATATTGACTGCTTTTAGTGGTATGTTATTAGGTGTGTTTTGTAGTTTTTGAGGATTTTTTGGGCAATCCTTTATCAAATGCTCCCTGCCACAATCCTTGCAATAAGCTCCTTCTATTCTTGATGTAGGAGGTTGTGGACAG
Organism: Ceratopteris richardii; assembly: GCA_020310875.1. NCBI lineage: Eukaryota > Viridiplantae > Streptophyta > Polypodiopsida > Polypodiales > Pteridaceae > Ceratopteris > Ceratopteris richardii. Next base: position 184,398,090 of record CM035408.1, on the reverse strand, counting down.
TCTCTAATGAAATGTTCTCCCCCACACCTATAACAAGTTATCTTTGGTCCCCCTTTAATTGAGGTTTTTGATTGGACATATAATTATTGGTTATATACATGAAAGTGGCAGTGTCCATCTCAATTCTTCCATTTCCCAAGTCTAGGGCTTGTAATTCTGGTTCTCTTAATTCATAACCTTCCCATTCTTCTTGATATCCTTCATTCCATTGATAATCCTCCTTGTATGGTGACTTTGTTCTTGAGTTTCCCTCCTCTATTGGTGTGTATTTGATTGGTACCACATTTGTTGGTATAGGAGGTTGTTGCCCAAGCACAGGTCTTGGTTGCTCAATATACCCTGATTCTCTTTGACTCCCATAATCTCTCTCCTTTATGGGTTGTTTATTATAGAAGCATTCCTCCCTGGTATGATTTGTCCATTTCCTCTCTAGTGTACAATATTTGAGTGATTTCTATCTTGCAAATGTGGAGGCTTTTGATATGGGCATTGTTGTACCAAATGACTTTCTCCACAATTGTAGCATTTTTTATTTGTGTTTATCCTGGAGTTTATCAAATTGGTTTTAGTGCTTACCTCTAGGGCTTTAGCAATGGCCTGAGCCAATTCTTCTGCTGGTGGGATTTTATCTTCATTTGATCTGGGTTGATCAAATGCTAACAGATCTTGGCCTCTGTTATCTTCCAAATCTATTGCTTCTTTTACACAAGCTCCTAGGTCAGGGCATCTCCTATAGTACACTAGGGTCCTTAATTGAGCACTTCTTAATCCTTCTATGAATAGGGATACTTGTCTTTCCATGGAAGGTACTTCTTCTTTAGGACATCTGTCAATGTATTGCTTAAATCTTCTAGGTGCTTCTCTGACTTTTTCATCTTTTTGTTGTTTAAAACTGTGTATCAGAGTGGCTCTGCTATGTTTTATTCCAGTCTTTGAGAATTACCCAATGAAGGCTTCTAGGAAGGATTCAATATCTAGGTACATTTCCTTTCTCAAAGGGATGAACCACGATAATGCCGATCCTGTTAGGGTTAGACCAAATGCTTCAAATTGGACTTTGTAATCTTCCACCTCCTCAGCTCTAATTAATTGCCTAAACTCTGCAGCATGAGCATGATGATCAGAATACCCTTCATATTGATTTTTCATGCATTTGGCTACTTTATATGGTCTAAGCATTCTACCCTGAGGTTGCCAATGATGTCTTCTTCTTAGTGAAAATTCATTAAATCCTTCTAGTTCTTTTTCAAAAGGATTTGGGGAAGCATGTGTTCTCCTCCCTTGTTGTTGCTCAGTTCTAGTGTAGTTTTCATGTGGTCTTGGTAGATCTGATTGTCCTAGATTATGTTCCCAAGGTCCTTTGTCAGCACATTGCCCTAAGTCATTTGAATTCTCTGGGTCTTGGGAGAAGATGTATACACATCCTTGCCTATCCTCATACCTACCATCTTTGAATTGAGCTACTGGTGTTATGTTCAAGGGAACTTCTAAGTTTCTCAATCTAATGAGAAACTTATGCATTCCATCCTGATATACATAGGTTCCAAACCTATTTGTATACATGTGTTTCAGGATATTTCTATAATCCACAGTTTCAATGGGCTCATTTGTTTCGTTTAAATTTTCCATGTTTTCTTGCCCTAGATTTCTTTTTAGCACTTGCCCTTCCACTGGCTCTATTTCCTTCCTTGCTAAGTCTTGCCTAGTATGTGTGTTTAATTTGTTCCCAAACCTAAGGATCATTCAGTTAATTTTTCACTATTCTGTGTTCAAAATCGTGTTTTTCATGATTTTCTACTCAAAATCGTGTTTTTCATGATTTTCTACTCAAAATCGTGTTCTTCATGATTTTCTGACTAAAATCGTGTTTTTCACGATTTTCTACTCAAAATTGTGTTTTTCATGATTTTCTGACTAAAATCGTGTTTTTCACGATTTTCTACTCAAAATCGTGTTTTCCACAATTCTCTACTCAAAATCGTGTTTTTCACGATTTTCTGACTAAAATCGTGTATTTCACGATTCTCTACTCAAAATCATGTTTTTCACGATTTTGTGTTCAAAATCGAGTTTTTCACGATTTTGTGTCCAAAATCATGTTTTCCACGATTCTGTACTCAAAATCGTGTTTTTCACGATTCTGTACTCAAAATCGTGTTTTTCACGATTCTGTACTCAAAATCGTGTTTTTCACGATTTTGTATCCAAAATCGCGTTTACCACGATTCTGTACTCAAAATCGCGTTTTTCACGATTTTGTGTTCAAAATCGTGTTTTTCACGATTTTCTGACTAAAATCGTGTTTTTCACAATTCTGTACTCAAAATCGTGTTTTGCACGATTTTGTGTTCAAAATCGCGTTTTCCACGATTCTGTACTCAAAATCGAGTTTTTCACGATTATGTGTCCAAAATCATGTTTTCCACGATTCTGTACTCAAAATTGCGTTTTCCACGATTTTGTGTTCAAAATCGTGTTTTTCACAATTTTGTGTTCAAAATCGTGTTTTCCACGATTTTGTACTCAAAATCGTGTTTTTCACGATTTTCTTCCCAAACAATCGTGATTGCTCACAATCGTAAATAACACGATTTTCTAATGAAAATCACGTTCTAGGAATCGCAATTTTGTCCTTAGATCAGAGAATCGCGATTTTGTGTTTGACTACAGAATCGCGATTTTGATCAATTTTTTGAAAAATTTTTAGATATAGATTTTTAAAGTTTTATTTCACCTTTAGAATCGCCATGTCTATTTTTTAACATGCAATGAAAGTTTACTAAAAACTTTTCATTTTTTTACAAAAATTTCAGAACTCTAAAATCGCGATTCCGTGCTTTTCCTAATATCTTCTATTTTTTGCTTTTTATGATCACTAAAATGTAGAGAAATGCAAGAAAATAATATTGAGACCCCTTACCTTGCTTGCTTGATTGAAAATTTGTTTAGAATACTTGGCTGTAGAAAATTGCGACTTTTTGCTTGCTCTCACTCTCTCTCACACTCACTCAAATGAGTTTTTCTTGCAATTCCAAGATTTTATAGTGTCCAGAAAATCGTGATTTTGTGTGATTTCCACTGTTCTTCACTCTTTCATTTGTCTAACTTCACTTACCCAATCTTGATGAAATCTCTTGTAATTACCTTTCTCCAAAAACCCAAATATGCTGATAATTTCAGAAAATTTCTCTTACAGATATCGCGATTTTGTGCAGAAAATCGTGTTTTTTCTGTACTTCTTATTTTGTGCAAATTTGAGTATTCTTTTCTCTTGTTCCCCTTCAATACCCTCTACCAATTGCAATTCAATAGACTCCTGTACTTTTGCATCAAAATCACAACATTACTCAGAAAATCGCGATTTTGTGCAGAGAATCGTGTTTTTCCAATTTTCTAATTTTTTTACAAATTTTTGCTTTTCTTTCACTTGGTCCCTATTACTCCTATCAACAAAGCTTCAGTCCAACTTCCTAGGAAGGAAAGAAATTTGTTTGATTGTTTTTAATGAATTTTATGAATTTTTTTAGTATTTTGCCCTAAATTAAGGTAAACACTTCACTTAGGGTTTCTTGTTTGGTGATCTATTGATCCTGTGTTCCTTGATTGGTTATACTCTCTTATGCCTTGGCTATCAAAACAGTTCATGAGAAAACTTCCTAAAAGAAAAATTGTGCTATGAAATGCAAGTATCAATTTTTGCAAAGATAAACTCAAACATTTTTTTTTCTTCAAAATGCAAATCAGCTTTTTTTTTCTCAAGATTAATGCTTTGACTTGCTTAACAAATGAATCTTTTCTACTTGCATCTAGCTACTTTACTTGACTTTTCCTTAATGCAACCATGTTATCTTCCCAAGATCAACAATTTTGCCTCGTACTTGGTCAAAAAGCACTCTAAAAATGCAAGAATAGACACATGTTACCTCATCTTCAGCTTTCTTGATTCAAATTTTTCACACACTTGCACTTTATCTTCAAAAAAAATGAGATGAGCAACTATCAATTTACAAAAATTTTTAGCACTTCCAATTCTAAAAGATGATCTATTGCTTTCTTTTCCCAAAAGACAAACAAAGACATCTACCTTTTCATGTTCACATTTCTTGATTAAAGAGTGTTACCTTTTCCATGTGTTCATTACCATCATCAACAGAAGATCCAACAAGGTCCAACTTCAATGAAGCTTTTGAAATACTCCCCGGCAACGGCGCCAAAAAATGTTTGTTATTGATCTTTGGAGTTGTCCTCTCCAATCTAGCATAAAGAATTAACAAGACATCTTTATTTTGTCAATCCTGGAAGTATTCAAGAGACCACAGCCCCTTCTAGATGATAGAATCCAAGAAATAAGAGAATAATGGCTGGATTTCTGAGAATGGTGAAAAGAAGAGGAATTTCTAGGGTTTGGATTATCTTGAGCAAATCTCCACCATTTTCCACAATCTTGGTGTCTAATACATGCTATTTTCTCATCAGAACACAATCATGAAGTCAAAACTCAAAAATATTACTTGTACCATACAGACGAGACAATCACGATTCTGTGAAAACAGACGATTTTCATCTCCAGCACCTTTCTTCATCAACTTATCACTCAACACATCAGTATTCAGCTCTCTTCATACACATTCAACAGAAATACACAATAGAAGCTCACAAATCTCCATGGATACACAAAGAATAGACTCAACAAATCAATGAAACCACACAAAGAGGAGAAAACACGATTTTCAGCAGGAAACTCTCTCTATTCACTTGGATAGCATGTAAACAAATGATCAACCAACCCCCTCATGATAGAGGAAATTTTCTTATATACATTTTCAAGTGTCCCTTTTCACACTTGAATTTTGGTCCTTTCCTCTATTATTCTAAAAATATGCTATCTAGGAGTTTCCAAAAATTCTAGAAAAATTACATAAAATTCTATTCTACATAAGGAAGACTCTTCCTTATTTTTACATCAGTTGCATAAATATTTTTACAAGTTTTTGTCATTTTACAATTATTTTTCATCCAAAATGCTTCAAAAAATACATCTTCTAACACTAGTGTAGATTTGCAGGTTCATGGATACACCGATGCAGATTGGGCTAGTAGTACTCCAGATAGAAGATCTACTAGTGGCTTTCTTTTCTCACTTGGAGGTGCAGCTATTACATGGAGCAGTAAGAAGCAACCCACTATTGCTTTGTCGAGTACAAAGGCTGAGTATAGAGGTGCTACAATGGCAGCATGTGAGGCATCATGGTTGGAGATGTTACTTGTAGATTTAGGTGTGGAAGTGCAAAAGCCTATCACTATCTATTGTGATAATCTTAGCAGCATACAGTTAGCCTGAAACCCTGTTTTCCATGCTAGAACAAAGCATATTGAGGTACATTATCACTTCATCAGAGAGAAGGTATTAGCAGGTGATATTGATCTTGTTTATGTGAGAACAGATGAGTAGGTTGCTGATATTTTCACCAAAGCACTTGGAGCTGAGAAGTTGAAGAAGTTTTGGAAGATGCTTGGATTACAGGATATGGCGTTGAGTTTGAGGGGGAGTGTTGAGATATCAAGCTCAACATGTGATGATCCAGGATGACACGTACCAGTTTTTTGTTTCTCTGACATGTATAGTGGTCACGCCGGTATATGTCAGGGATACTTCATTGAGCTTTATTAGATTTATCTACCGAGAGTGATGGCACATTTGTTTCTTGCCAGCTCACTCATTCACGGACATTAGGTTTTTCCTTACGTACTAGTCTTTATATATTGCACTTATTGTATTCTTCTTTTTAGGTCATTCTTGTACATTCCTTTTATGTAATAGAAGAAGAAGAGGAAGAAGATCATTCTTCCCTGTCTCAATTTGTGTGTGTGCTTCTCCTTGAGAGTGAGAGTGTGTGTGTGAGCTCTCTTCCTTATCTCCTTCCTCGTGACAGTAGACTCTACAGGAAGTGTAGCTTCCACTGCACCAGTGCAAGTGGTCACCAGAGCTCAGGCTTTGCAGCAGAACCCAGGTGTAGGCCAGGAAAAGAGCTCCGAGCTTAGTGAAATAGAGAGCATGATGAAGAAGAGGACTAGAGCTTGGAAGGATAGTTGAAAAAGAATGAAAAGGCAATGGGCAAAGAAGATGAGTGAACTCGAGGAAAGTCTCAGAGAAACAAAAGCAAAGATAATTGAACTCACATCTCAAATTCCCTCTCACACTACTCCATGTCACTCTAGCACAATGGTGAGTACCAACGTGAGAAGATTCACCTCATAATTGTCAATCCGCGGAGACGAGAGGACTAGTATGGAGACTATGAGCAAGTGAAGGCACAAGTGCGTGAGTGAGAAGCACACAGGCATGCACACACATACACACACACGCGCACACAAGGCAAGAACAAGGAGAGGAACAATGGAGTTCTTTGCATTAATCAAAAGGTCTCTTACATAAGTTCAATTCACAAACAATCTAACCCCAAAAATGAGCTCTCTAGCTCTTTTTATAGTTTTTTGACTAGTTTTGGCCCTGTCCAGACCTAGTGTCCGGCCTAGTTAAAAATTAGGTTCCAGGGCTTATTTGAGGGCTCAAACGAAGTCTAAAAATTATGAAAATTGGTACGATGGTACTTCTAATACTCCTCAAGCTCGAGGACTCCTCGGCTTGCACAAAATGGAGTCTATTCTACCAAAAACGGGATTTACAATGTTTGTGTAGTGATTAAAATCACTTGAGTTGTAAATAATCCATGGGAAAAAATGATTTGGCCTTGTTGCCGTATTGTGCATGACTCCTCTGTTGCTTTGTATGCCAACACGCCCCCCTTCCTAGCGTCTGTCGCCCCTGACAGACCTTTGTTCTCTCGGGTGGTCGATATAATATTGGATGACATTGGTGGCCAGTTCATGTTCTCCTATCCTTAAGCCTCTTGCTAGATCAGCTTCCAATGCATCCCAATTTATTGCACCAGGGGTCTCTGGGTGCGGGGTGGTGTAGTACTCTGAGTACATTGCTTGTTCACAAGCAAAAAGTTGGAGCAGATGTGTTGGCTTTGGTGCGAAAATCTCCGAGTGATACTCCCAGAAACCTGATCTGAACATTTCTTCGAAGGTCTGTTTGTAGCAGGCAAGGAGGTATTTGATGCGTGCATGCCAGGCGTAAGCCACACGAATACTGGGGGTGGTGCTCATGTCATACACCAAGTCATAATTTCCATTGCTAAACCCCGGGAGACGTACCTGTGGTGCGGCTGCATTTCTAAAAGTCTTCAGGACTACTTGCATCATATCTAAGATTTTAAGCATCATTTGCGCTGCTACATCTTGCATGGGCTTCAAGCGCGGCATCCAGTGGCGAATGGCTCCCATCATATATGCTACCGACGGTGGTCCCTATGGTGGCGCAATGTACGGGTAGTTCAGCCATTCCTTGCATTGCGCGTTGTTCTGTACCTTGATGTTGAATGCCTTCCAAGACCTGCGGCGTGGGACTGGACCGTAGCATGGATTGTATAGGAGGTGTAAAGGCGCGTTGTTCCATGTGCGTAGCATTTCTGGATATGTCTCTAGAAGTTTCTGCCGCCAGGTGGGTTGACGAATTTTGCCTTTTTGCACCTCTGGAGGAAGGTCTTCGGGTTGAAATTGGGTCGCAAAGGTAGGAATCTGACCCGTGACTCTTTGTATTTCTGCATTATAATAAGCCAAGATAATATAATACGGCCTGTATTGGAGTTCAGATGAGAGGATCAGGCGTCTCGATGACAGGTTCTTGAAGTAAGCCGATTGTAGCACCGTTTCCTCTATGACCCTCATGGCCTGATTTTGCACTACTGTGCGCTCTTCGTGCGAGCTCCCGATTTCCTCCACTTGACGTAGCCATGGGGGCCGTGGTGCCTCGAATGTGTCCTGAGCTTCTTCTGTTTGTTGGCCTCCTGGGAATGGTTGTGGATCGTATTCTTCGTCAAACGTTTGTTCCACAGGAATTTGCACCACTTCTTCGTCCGTGGGAGCCTCTGGAGGGGAAGGTGGTCTCTCATATTGTAGTAGACGTGTTTGCAATTCAGTGACCTGTTTCTGGAGATCTTTTATGGCCTCTGCGTCTGTGAGAAGTGAAGCCGCGGAGGGGGTGGTTGGAGAGGCTGTTGTTGGTCCTTTTTGGTGTTCCTGCTTCAATTGTCCCAGTTCCTCCGATAGTTTATCATGTGCTTCAAGCAGCATGGCATAGTCTTCCAATATGATCTTGATATTATCGGGGGTCACTGCTTGAAACTTGGATGGGCTGATGGGTGCCCCCGGTGTGCTCTCAATAGCTGCCTCCAAGTTCTCTTGATTTTGTACTTGCAAGCGTCTATTCTCTTCCTGAGCGGCCGCAAGATGGCGTTTGAGTAGAGCCATATTTCGCTGAAGTTTTGAGTTGCGTTCCAGCTGTGTCCGTAGGTGACCTTCTACCACCTGTATCGCTTCCTGATCTGTGTTCTGTAACTGTACCTCCAATATGCCATGAGCTTCTTGGAGAGTTTGGAACTGTGTGTGGAGGTGAGCATTTTCCTCTTCTAGTGCCGCAAGGCGGTGCTGTAGTGTTTCTGAGTGCTCGTGCACGCGTTCATTCTGTTGCTGGAGCTGAATGTAATCTGTCCTTAAGTTTGATATACAAGCAAGCATGGTGTCTAATGCACTTCCTATAGATGAGTGGGTGGTGTTTACAGTGGGAGATGCATGGGAAGGGAATTGGGGAAGGGGAACAGTGAATGATGTGTCTATGGAAGTCGTGTGTGTGAGTGAAATTGGTGGAGGGGGAATGGGAGGAGGTGAAATCGTGGGGGGAGGTGCCGTGGGTGGTGAAATGTCCATACCTTCAGGAGTGGGTGTGAGTGTGGGGTCTGCCATATACATTGGGATGGTAGGTGGTGTGTGTGTGGAAGTGGTGAATAGATGCGAAGTGGGGTGGGAAGCTGAAAAGACAGGAAATGGTTGAGACCCTGGTTGAAAAGCTCTAGCAAGGAGGTCATGGAGGGATTGTAGAAATGGAGAGAGAGAGGTCGGGGGTTGAGGTCGTAAATTTGAGGAGGGCTGGAAAGGTTGCGTGGTAGCAGGGAAACCCATGACTGTGGATCTAGGGTCAGGATGACCTATGGCTGAGGGCATGGGGGATGGTTGCCCTAGGGCAGGCTCTAGGAGCGGTTCGGTGGATTGTGTAGTGATGGGGGTTGCTTCAAAGATTGGGTTATCAATGGTAGAGAATAGGGTGGAACTAGAGATGGGAGTACGGAAGATGAAGGTTGGGTCAGTGGGTTGAGTGGTCGAGGTGATTTCCACTGTTTCTGCTCTAGGAGGTGATGGTGGGGGTGTGGGTGGTAGTGGTTCGGTGGACTCCTCATGGGTGACTGGGTGCTGTTGGCTAGCTGTTTCGGTTGCTTGGGAGGTTGTCCTGATAGGTTCAGATGTAATAGTTGGCTCTTCTGCAACTGTAATGGGAATCTGGATATTCTTACCTGAGCGTGGTCGTGTCTGGAACCTTCGTGGGTCATATTGAACTGGAGACCTCTAAATGGCAGTGCGCACTGCTTCCACTACTCCATATGTTTCTGCCATCAATAAGAGACCTTCCCTATACTCTTAGTCAACTCTTGCTTCTTCCAACAACTGAGTCATGAGTACTCTGCTACTCTGTTCGGTGAGTAGTTGTTGCGATCGCACTCTTTCCATAATCTGATACAGCCTTCGGAGTTCTGTTGTATAGGCTGGGGCTTCAGTGGTCTCCTCTTCATACGCTCCTTCTTCTTCTAGGTGTCCTTGTTGTTGACCTTGCTGAGCGTCACTCCAATGTACATGTCGACCGTCTGTAGACTTTCTTCTTCTTCGTGAGGATGTGCCTTGCTCCTCTGCCTCTGAATAAAACTCCACATCAGAGAATTGTGTACTTTGTAGGAATGCTTCGAAGTCCAGGGGGTCCATTCCTTCAGCATCTCCAGTGGCAGCAAATTCGAATTCAGGTGGAACACGAGGAGCCGATGGGGTATCTTGTGTCGTAGTTTCAGATCCCGACCTGGGTATCCTAATGGTAAAGGGAGGTACAGTGGCCTCCCTTCGTGGCGATACCTCAGGAGTAGTCAGAACTTCCCTTGTCTGGACACAAGGGATCGCACCCCTCATGTGCTTGGATTGATGTGTGGACGTCTTGAGCCTTTTAAACATTTGTAATTGTGCCCAAGTTAAGGCACGTTCAATGGGGACATCGTATGCTAGGCACCGGTAAATAATGCGTGTGATTGCACAGCATCCGTTCACCACTAATTTCCTAGAAGACCGTTTGTTTGCTTCATACAATTGATCTATAATCCATACCGGTAGCTTAATGGGTAACGCACCTGCTTCCGCTAAGTAAAGAGCGAACCAAATTCTCTTGTGTGGTTGTGTGAAGCGGTCTTGGCCGAGAAAGGCGAAATGTTGCATGCACATGCGGAGAGGGATGGACACGTTTGGGGTGAGTGCTGCCATGTCTTTAAGCTTCAATAGTTTCCTATCCTTCATGTTAGTGGGAACAAGAGCATCCTTTTCAGAGGGTACATGCGTGCCGTGCATATTCAAAGCGTCGCTTACCAACTCCACAGTAAGTTCAAACCTCTTCAACTCGTTGTTGCCCAGCAAGGAGGGAAGAACAAATGATCCGGGTTTGTCCTTTTCTTCATTAGCCTGTAATGTGGAGACCAAATAGTAACATCGGAGGAGATCTGGTTTAGGTAGTGGGGCTTCAAAGTATTCTGCCAGCCCTGCTCGTTGCCATATGGTCTGGAGATCCTCGGTGTTCTGTAAAGTCTCGAACTCCTTGGAGAAAAATTGGAATCGAACCCATGATCTGTCATACTCGCACTTAGACTCCCATATATACTTGGCCTCTCTTAATGGACCTGGCATGCCATTGAACCAATGAGAATTGGCATGGACTCTTTCTGTGATCCCTGTGGGTGGATCCGGCACTGGGATTTGCTGAAGGTGCTGCAGCTCCACTGGTCGTTCAGTTGGTGGCACATCCACAGGTAGACTATCCACATCAATTCCTGCAGTAAGTATCCCTACTTGTGAGCCCGATCCTGTCGCTTCTGCCATTTTACTTCTTTCCTTCTGATTCTGTGAGAATATAGAATCATGTGTTAACATCGTAATGGACAGAATAAATCCGTTGTTGTCCCCGTTACATCATTAACATGAGGTAGATGGTGAGTTAGTGGTTAGTAAGTGCACGAAGACAGTGTGTGTAGTTAATGCTTGGGTATTCCTAGGAGACTAATGCAGTTAATAAGTGGGCGTGAATTTACAAATTGGGTCGGGGGGTTTATTACAGGTCTTAAGCTGCCAAATGCAGTGGATTGGTTTTTCTCTTGGTTTCGTAGAGACACTAGAGAACATTATAGGTGTATCAGATTGAACATGAGGCCTTTTAGGGACCCCTTTACAAATGATTCTGTTCGTGCTCATGGGCCTTGGTGTGTTCGTGAGTGTTGAAAACGAGTGGATGCCGGTTGTGTGAGTGAATGGGTTACGCTGTATAGGTTGTGGCTTCGGCGTAGCTATTTGCGCCCGCAAGCAAGCCTTAGGCACCCAAATTTGTCTTGATTGTGGGCTAGCCTTCATCGACTTCTTGGGCACCCAAATAGATTTCACGTTAGCAGAAGAATTTCTGAAAGACTTCTTATTAGTGTCGTGTTGTTGGTTACTAATAAGAGGCTTTGCCTGTGTGGTTGGCTTGAGTGCAACCGGGTGTTCGCCTTTCCGCACCCACACTTGTTTCACTTGCTGGGACATTGTGTTGCGCAGGTACTTTGGATCCCGGACATAGGTAGTACTCTGCTTCTTCTGCCTTTGATCCTCCTTTGGTTGTTGCCTCCTTCTGGCCTTTGGAAAAGAAGGGAGTTCCTTTGCATCCCTGACTCCTTTTTTGCGAATATCATTCCTCTGCAACACATAGTTTTGGACAAGAACAACATGGTCATCTTCATGTGTATTCCTGGAAGGACCAGGAGTCTGTGCCTTTCTTAGTTCCTTGAGTGCTCCATTATCTAACTCTACTGTAATTCGACTATGATTGACCCAAACCTGAAGAAGTCCACTTCTTAAGTTTAAGTTGACTGCTTGGTCATAGATCCAATCTTGACCCAAGACAAGAGGTTCAGTGAGATCCTCGTCTTGACACACTAGTACTTTAACTGTTATAGCCTCATCATGAATATAGAGGGGAAGTTCCACCTCGCCCATGCAAGGGGTTTCCACGCCTCCCAATCCTATGAGATACGCTTCCACAGGATTGACAGTTAACTGCAACTCTTGACAGTAAGACAATTTAACAGCACTAGTGGCTGCACCTGAGTCAATCAAGGCTCTTACGGTCCTTGCACTCTTTCCTTGTCCTATATCTAGGGTTATGAAAGGACGTCGATCAATTATCCTATGCGAGCTTGTTCTTGCGACTTCACACATGGCCATAGGATATCCTTGATCTGCATAGTCATCTGTTCTAGTTTGATCTCGGCCTTGCCTTCGTAACTTCATCCTTCTGATGCGTTCTAAAGCTTCTGCTTGAGCTTCTTCTCGAATTCGCTTTTCTTCCTCTTTGCGTTTCTTAGCAGTGTTGAGTCGGCTGAGCATTTCCTCCGTGAGGGGTTCCTGATACAACTTGACTCTGCAACCGCTAATATAGTTTGGGAGAATATCACCTTCTAACGTGGCTAATTGTACTGCTCCACTCGTGGAGATCATATTGATAATCATAGGTCCGTAGCCTCTCTTTTCTAGCTTCCTTGCGTGTTGTTTCAGTGTATAGACTAAAACTAGATCTCCTGCTTTCAAGCCCTTATCCTTCACATGGGCATCGAAATATGCCTTCTGTCTCTTCTTGGCTGCATATATTCCTGCAGCGGCTCTCAGTCTTGTTTCCCCTAATCGTTCAAGGTCAAAGATCCTAGAGGAGAGCTCATGACCTGTCCATTCGTGCTCTTGTGCTACTTTCAACGTAGGGATCAGGAAATCCAAGGGTAGCACAGCGTTTTGGCCGAATACCATCTGAAAGGGGGTGGCTTGGAGTACCGTTTTGTAGGCAACTCGGTATGCCCAAACAGCATGGTGTAGCTGTTTGTCCCAATCAGAGCGTTTAGTGTTCACTAATTTCGTCAGTACATTGCATAAGATCTTATTAGTGCTCTCAGCTTGCCCATTAGCTTGAGGGTGATAGGGGGCAGACTTCTTGTGTATTACCAAGAATTCTTGGAGTAGATTTTCAATCACTTCATTTAAGAAATGAGTGCCTCTGTCACTTACAAGCTCTATAGGTAGCCCGTATCTTGTGAATACATTCTCAAACAAGAATTTGGCAGTTGTTTGAGCATCGTTCTTTGTCGTAGCCTTTACCTCTACCCACTTGGTGAGATAATCTGTTGCAACAATGATGTATTCCGCATGAGAACCTTTAGCTGGGGGATTAATAGGACCTACGAAGTCTATTCCCCACTTAGAGAATGCATGTCCACCCATCATAGGTTTCAGTGGCATCTCATCTTTGCGTATAGGATACTGAGTCCTCTGGCAGACATCACACCGTTTCACATAGGTATGTGCATCCATGTGAAGGGTAGGCCACCAGAAACCCGCAAATAGTATTGCCTTGATCACCCGATCCGGTCCAAAGTGTCCTCCTGCTACACCTTGGTGAGCAGTTTCTAAGATCTTAAGATATTCACTTTCATGGACACATAGCCTCAGGTAACCATCTTTACCACGCTTGTATAGATTATCACCAATAAGTGAGTAATCCAGGGCTTCTTGTTCTAAACTCCTTTTCCTAGCCAGAGTCATGTCTGGAGGGAATGCTTTCGTCCTTAGGAAGGATACTAGTGGTTCACTCCAATCTGGCACAATGGATACTTGATACAGAGTGGCGTGTTCCACTGGTGGTTTAGTGCAACAGATTGGGCATTCCTTGCACAACTTTTGGACATCCGCTTCCATAGTTGGCCAATGCACTCCGAATCTCTTTAGAGTCAGTAAAGTTCGTTGCTTTGAATGGTGTTGCTCTAACGCACCTACATGTGCTAATTGCAACCATTTAGCGTACTCATCCTCTTCTACGCAACAAGCCAAGATCCCTTGATCTGTGTGCTTGTACATGCTTCCTGCCATGATGTGGTACTTTTGGGCTTTTACAACCTCTCTATTCCGTGTGTTTACCACTGGATGGTTAGGCCCGTATGTCAATACTGGTACCAATGGCTTAGCCCACTGCGGTACAACTTCCAAATTAAACAAGTAAGCATCAGGAAGGTCATCTGACACTCCTTGTGGGGCTTCACCCAATGTGAGCCTAGAGAGGTGATCTGCTCTCAAGTGAGTCCTACCTTTCCTTACCACAACTTCAAAGTCATATTCCATGAGCAAGAGAAACCATCTCACTAATCTTCCTGTATTGCATGGCTTGTTTACGAGGTATAGCAATGCCTGATGATCAGTAAAAAATTTAAACTTATTTGCAAGCAAATAGTGTCTAAATTTCTTAACTGCATATACCATGCCTAAGCCTTCTCTCTCCGTAGTGGTGTAATTCCGTTCAGCCGCATTCAATTGTCTACTGGCATAGGCAATTGGAAGATCCATATTACCTTCACCAGTAGGTTGTGCAAGCACACATCCAATAGCATAATTGGATGCATCCACATGAACATGGAATGGCTTATTCCAATCTGGTGTGGTCAAGATTGGTGCTGAACATAATCTTCGCTTAAGCTCCTGGAAGGAATTCTCACATTCATCCGTCCACTCAAAGTTAGTCAGGAGTCCGTACATGGGCTTTGCAATGACAGCGTACATATGTATAAATCGTCAGTAATAACCACAATGCCCCATGAAAGCTTGTACTTCCTTGACATTCTTTGGCCTAGGTAGCTCTGCTATGGCTCTCACTTTTTCTTCGTCGGTAGATATGCCATTTTTTGACACTATGTGTCCTAGAATCTTGCCTTGCCTGACCATAAAAACGCACTTTTCTGGGTTCAGGCAGACTTGATATTCTCTACATTTGTCAAAGATTTGTCTGAGTTCAGGGATATGGGTTTGTCTAATGTTGGAATGAGCACAAAGATCATCAACGTAGACTTCTAAACTCTTCCTCAGGAACTCCTTAAACACATGGCACATCAGCCTCTGCAAGGTAGCTGGTGCATTGGTAAGCCCAAATGGCATTACTCTAAAAGCAAAAATGCCCCATTCTGTGGCAAAGGCTGTCTTATGCTGATCCTCTAGAGCTATGGCTACTTGATTGTAGCCCGAAAATCCATCAAGGAAGCTGTACACTTCCTTGCCTGCCACTCTTTCTAAGAGATGTTCTGTGATGGGAAGCGGATAGTTATCTCGAATTGTGGCTGCATTAACCTTTTTCAAGTTAATGCACACACGCAGCTTGCCATTCTTCTTGGGCACCACTACGATGGGGGATACCCATTCAGTGTGCTCAATTTCATAGATAAATCCAGCTTCAACCAATCTATCTATCTCTTCTTTGATCTTAGCAGCGTAATTATCGTTATAAGTATAGGGCTTTTGCTTAGAGGGTTTAGCATATGAGGTCATGGGGATAGTGTGTGAGCATATATCGGGGTCAACACCTTTCAAATCCTTGTAACTCCAAGCGAATACATCTCTGTATTCTCTTAGCAAGGCTATCAACGCATGCTCTTCTTCCTCTGTTAGGTCATGGCCTATGTACGTGCATCTCTCCTCTCCTTCTTCTAGGGCCACTACTATTTTCTTGGTGGTTTCTTTGTTATCATAGGCCTCTCCTGATTGTGCCTCTCGTTTAGGCATTCTTATCATGACTGTCCTGTCATCTATCTCATACTTCTTAAAATTTTCTGGGACCTCAAACAAAGATTCTTCCTCTTCTGGTGAGGCTTCTCTCTTCTTTCGTTTCTTTCCTTCTTCCTTCGGGGTCACATGTGTTGCTAATCTTACATCATTTGTAACCTCTCCATGCCTCTGGGGTTGAAATTCTACTTCATGGAAGTATTCTTCATCTGATGCAAATGGTGGGTCCATAATGATTGACTCTAGATCGGAGTCACTTGCATCCTCAAATGCATCAGGGCTAGGTTCGCATTCTTCTAGAACTGCCTCTCCCATGATTGGCTCTATGGAGAAGACTGAAATGTCATAGCCATCCTCATCTACAGTGAGGTGTCCATTGTTCTTCATTGATGGCTACGTCCATTGTTGCTAAAATTTCTGCCCAACCGTGAGGTTCAAATTCTTCGTCTGGAAAAACTACAGGTGCATAGGCTGGGTCTTGGATTGATCTATGGGTTTCTTTCGCACCTACCTCTCTGGCTTTCTCTCTCTTCTCTTCTTCTACTGCTACCTTGCACATCCATAAGTGAGTGTCTTCATGCATTCATGAGGATCCAGACCCTATGGAATGCACCGATTCTGTATCATCTTTGGCTCTATGGATGGGATTCCATTGGATAGGAGGGACATCTCTATGAGAATAATCCTTGAGATTGACTTTGGTCGTAACACCCAAGTGTTGCAAATACAAGGAGTTGGTTCCCCAATCCTGTACCACTTGCAACTGTCGCATAAATGGTCTTCCCAAAATCATCTCATAGGCATGATTTTTGCTGAAGTCGCATATGGCAAATGTATCCTCAAACTCGACACCACAAGTGGTGAGAGTTATTCCTTCTAGCAATCCTAGGGGTCTCTCTATGTGACCATCGGCCATCTGCAATTTCATTCTCGTTGGCCTGAGTGCCGGCTTGCCCCAACGCTTCCATAGGGAAGTAGTGGCAATTGCAACTCCTGCACCTGAGTCCAAAATTGCCTTGGTGGTGTACTCCTGGTAGGTGATGGGAAGATAGGTGTTCCCTTCTTCACCTTCACACATATCTCCTATCTTATCCAAGGGAATTTTTGGCACTGTCCTATGGGATCCTACCTAGAAACGAGGTTTTGCTATCTCTGGTACTTGTTTGGCGACATGTTTCCATAATTCAGGTCTAACCTTGAGTAGCTCTTCTAACTTGAGATTACACTGCACGTTAGTGTTCTTCACTACCTCTGTGTTCCTAGGTATGACTGAATCTTCTTTTCTTACCATGACGGTAGGTGCCCTCATACAGGTGGACTTTGCTTCCCATGGTCCTGTGAAGTGGGGTAACTCTTGTATGGAATTAGATTCAAAGTCCAATCTCTCGTGAGATTGAGTACTCTCATGTTCCCCGTAAATAGATGGGATGTCTTGTGGGAATTGGTCGTGTGCATCATCCACAAGTTCAAAGGGAGGGGCGACTTCACTTTCGTTATCCCATTTGTCTTCTTGAATCTCTCGTAGGAAGTCTGGTGCAAACCGATTCATAGAAGAAGAAGTATCTGGCTCCGTAGAATTAGGCGCATAAGCAACCTGGGAAGGAGGGCTTATTCTATCGTTGGCTCTCTCCTCGTTCTCATAGATGGCTGGAGCACAAGCTTCCTGGGGAGGGTTACTTATTCTATTACTTTTCCGAACAGGCTCATATGCTCCCTGAGAAGGAATGTAGGCGACCTGTGGAGGTATGCAAGCTTTCGAGGGAGGCTCATGTGCCTTTTGGGGGGGAAGATAAGCTTCTTGAGGAGGCGCATGGGCTTCCTAAAGAGGCTTGCTTATCCGTTCTCTTGCCCTTTCCTTTCTTTGAGGGGCAGGTTCCTTTTCTGATTGTGCAATTAGCCGCTCTATTCTTTCTAAGGAGGGGAAGTCGTCTGGTTTAGTGGACTTGGCCACATAAACTTCCGATGGGGGATGGGTCATGTTTTTGCTTGCTTTATCTCTTTCTTGATTTTTTTCTTCCTTGGCAGATCTTGCAATTATGCCCTCTAACTTCTCTAGAAGTCCATCCAAGTGTAATTGCGTCTTGGCTGAGCCCGAGTAATTGAAAAGGCGACTGGCTTCAAACATAGTCTGAGCCAATGCGACCATTTTCGCGCACAGCTTGGTTCTTTCTATCTCTAGGTCAGCTCTAGGATAGCACTTGTCATGATCCGTGACGTTTGGCCCTTCTTGGATTCTGGCCTGATATGCTTTAAGCATCATGTCTATGTCTTCAGGAGTGGGATCAGCTAATACTGATCCTGTTTGGGGTGGTGGGTGGGTTACGTGGGGTGTCTTAGAGGGTGGAGGGATGGAGGGTGATGGGGATGGTAGCGGTGGGAATGTGTGAGAGTGCGGTTGAGATGTGATCTCTATGATTTTAGCCTTGGTTTCTCGTAGACTTTCCTCAAGTTCACTCATCTTCTTTGCCCATTGCCTTTTCATGCGTTCGCGGCTATCTCTCCAAGCTCTTGTTCTCTTTTTATTTTGGCTCTCAGTAACGCTAGCGTCTGGGCTCTTTTCCTTGCCTACCCCTTGGTTTTGCTGCACTGCTTGAGCTCTCGTGACTACCTGTACGGGTGCAGTGGAAGTAACACTTCCGCTGGAATCTACCACTAACTCAATAACATTGATAGGCGTGATTTTTGGCATATTATTGGGGTTCTTTGGGCAATCTCGTAAGAGATGCTCTTTCCCACAATCTTGGCAGAAGCCTTGGATCGCCACTGACTGGTTTTGTGTAAGTGGAGGTAAGGGGCAATCACGAATGAGGTGATCTCCTTGGCATCTGTAGCACGGTCCTCTTGGGAATGGAGGTCTTACTTGCCTAGGTTGAGGCCTAGGGTTGGGGTTTGCATACATGACGTTCGTGTAATCTGACTCCCAACTAGGTTCGTTTGTCTCTTCGCTATAATAGGACTCACCATGCTCAGGAGACTGCATGTAGTAGGCTTGGGGGCTATCAACATGTGTAGAATCAAAGCTATGGTCACTCGGGTCACTTTCAGAAAGCAAGGATGTTACAGGGACTATAGCTCTATTCAGGTTCTCTTCTGCAGCAGTATACTTTACCGGAATCACATTAGCTGGGGCTGGGGGTTGTTGTGCTAGCACAGGCTGAGGCCTTTGTTGGTTTTGATATTGTGGTTGGAAATTTTGTTGTGGCCTGCCATATGGTTGTGGAGGGTACGGGTTCTGGTATCTTCCCTGCTGAGGGTATGGCTGAGGGTGGGGTTGCCTAACTGCCTGCTTGTTGTATGGGCAATCTTGTGCGGTGTGATTGGTGTATCTCCGTTCTATGGTGCAGTACTCGCTACTAGGATTTACTTGGGGCTGAGCCATAATGGGGCATACATTCGCCATGTGGTCACCACCACAAGTGTAGCACCTTCTCACAGGGGCAAACCTTGGGATTTGTTTACTAGTTACCCCTAATTTCTGAGCTACTTTCTCTGCGAGTTCCTCAATTGATGTGGATTGCGTGGAAGAGTGACTAGATGCACTATCTGAATCTTTGTAGATTTTGGAAAGCTCTAGTTCTTCCCCTAGGTTATCTTCAATGTCAATGCACATGCGTACACACTCTTCTATAGTCCTAGGGTCTTTCAGATACACATAGGATCTCAATTTTGTACTCAGCAATCCATCAAGGAATAAGGCTACTTGTTTGGCAGATGTGGGTAGCTCCGAAACAGGACATCTTTCAAGGTATTGCCTAAATCTTCTTCCTGCAAGTCTCACAGTCTCTTGAGGGGTTTGCTTGAAGCTGTGAGTCAGTGAAGAGGTATTGTGTCTTATGCCACTCTTGCAGAATTCAATAATAAATGCTTCTAGGAGTTGGTCTATGCTCCTGAACTGGCGCTCATCGAATGGCTGAAACCATGTCAGTGCTGTGTTCCTAAGGGTTAGACCGAAGGCATTGTACTACGTGAATAGATCCTCCACTTGTTCAGCTCTCAAGACTTGCTTGAACTCCGCCACATGATCATAGGGATCTCCTGTGCCATCAAAGTAATTCTTCATGGACTTAACTAGCTGAGTCGGTCTCAGAGTTCTTGCGTGCTCTCTAGGTCTCGGCAGAGGGAATCCATCCATATTTCTTTGGTTCCTGTGAGCTCTAAGCACCTCAGGTTCTACCCTATTCGTCTCCGTCCTCGTTCTTTCTCTACCCACTGGATTGGCAAAGCTTACTTCTGGTCTATCTCTACTTCTGTCTCTTTGCATTCCATGAGCTTGGGATGTTCCAGCTCCAGGGTGACCATAGGATACATTCGATCTTGGTTGAGGGAAAATGAATTCACCCTTCCAAGTGTAAGCATGCCTATCATTTTCTATCACCACAAAGATCCTTTCCGAAGTGTGATCTAAGTAGGTCACTCTACCTGGGCTATCCGGATCCTTAAACTCATAGATCATGATAGTTTCTATATCAGTTGGCTGATTAGATTTATACCTCCAGAAGGCTTCGTCAGTTTCTCGATTGAGGAGCAACTCTATGCTCTTGTTGTCTTGGGGAACCCACTCAGGTGTGATAATCCTAGTGAGAACAGATTTGCCTCGGGGTGTTCTAGGTTCTACTCCCATGTTTCCTTGTTCCAAGTCACCTAAGTCCGCTTCTGAGATTACATTTCCAAATTCATCTGTCCTATCTGGGTGACTGGTGACTACGTATATGGTTCCTTCTTTGTCCAGGTATGCACCGTTTTCAAACTTGACAGCTGGGTGCTCTAGTCCTATGGATTGGTCAGGGTTTTTAATCTAGACCACGAATCTTCCTAGGCCGTCCTCATAGATGCTAGCACCTAATCGGTTGGTCCTAAGGTATTCCAACTGTGTTTTGTAAGGGCCTTCTACCTTGTGCAAGTAAGGCACTCCTGAACTTCCTGTAGGTCTGTCCATGCCTTGAGACATCTCTGACTCACTAGTCTCAGAGCTAGGGTAGTACGAGTGGTGGCTCAACTGCTGGGCCCAAGACCTAGCAGTGTGGTTAACACTGGCCTCTGAAGATCTGAGGCTTTGTCTCTCCCTTACTAGATGTCGTCCTGATCTAAGGTTCATATGCCTATCTAAGTGGCACAGTTCTTTGCCCAGAGCACAACCTCGTTGCTTGTTACTTTATATTAGTCGCTTGGTTCTTTTTAGTTATTTTATCGTGTTTAAGGTCTTGTCTGATATCACGTCGTCAGGAATATTTGAATGTTGTTTCGCACTTATAGTTGATCGTTCCACGTTAAGTTCTTTCCCTTTAAAATTCTCGACAGTATAAGGATTATGCCCTTAGCTTGAGCTTGAAAGTTTAGGTATGCTTCGACTTGATAGTTGCCTATCGTAGCCCTGACTTACTCCTACTTCTAATCGTTCTTAGCCTAAGCTAGGAATTGACGAAGAGGAGTTGAGAGTATTCCGACCTTTCCTGTTGAACCTTGCTCTTTAGTGCTCGAGAAGTTGATTCTCAAGCTTGCGCAAAACCCTTGCTTGGACGCTCTCAATTGCTTCTCAATAGACCTGCATCAGTCTCAAGATTAGCTCCAAGTTGACCTTTCAATTGACAGACAATTTATTTCAGACACTTTTTTTAATGACCCTTGTTCCCCCTTTTGTATTGCTAGAAATTTCCTCTAGAGCTCCCGTGGTGTTTCTACCCCTCTGTGTGTCAACTTCCAAATATCCTATCTGAAAATCAACGCGTTATTCTTATAAAAAACAGTTGAGGGCATGTAGTATATGCCAAGAGCTTTCCGACAAGCCCTAGAGCTCAAAAAATGGATTTCGTATGAAAAAGTTATGACCGTTCAGGGTTTAGGGGGTTAACTAGACAAACAGAACCTTTCAGGGGTTTTAATGCATTTTTCTAAGGCCTTTGTAAGTGTATGAGTATTTGAGAGTGCAAATATGCCCAAAATTTAGCCTAAATTTCCAAAAATTTACCCCTTAATTTTTGCCGAAAATGTCTGTCTGTCGCGATAGACGGTGTCTGTCGCGATAGACACAAACTATCGTGGGGGCTGTCTGTCGCGATAGACGGTGTCTGTCGCGATAGACGGTGTCTGTCGCGATAGACGGTATCTGTCGCGATAGACGGTGTCTATCGTGGAATTTTGGTCTGTTGCGATAGACGGTGTCTGTCGCGGATTTCTGTCTGTCGCGATAGACGGTGTCTGTCGCGATAGACGGTGTCTGTCGCGATAGACGGTGTCTATCGTGGAATTTTGGTCTGTCGCGATAGACGGTGTCTATCGTGGAATTTTGGTCTGTCGCGATAGACGGTGTCTGTCGCGGATTTCTGTCTGTCGCGATAGACGCTGTCTGTCGCGGATTTTTGTCTGTCGCGATAGACGGTGTCTGTCGCGATAGACGCTGTCTGTCGTCGATTTGGTCTGTCGCGATAGACGGTGTCTGTCGCGATAGACGGGGTCTATCGTGGGTCTCTGTCTGTCGCGATAGATGGTGTCTGTCGCGATAGACAGTGTCTGTCGCGATAGACGGTGTCTGTCGCGATAGACTGAAAAAACGCAAATTTTTGAGAAACTTCTAGTGATTTAGAGTGCCCTAATGGTGTAGGTTACCGTGCCAAACATGCATTCACAAAATTTTAAGTTTTTCTGTCTGTCGCGACAGACAGAGGTCGTCGTCCCGGGACCTGTGCAGAGTCTGTCGTACCTGCGCACACTGCTGGAGGAGGTGGTACAGCAAGTTCCTGCAACAAAAGCTCAAAAACACACCAAAAATAGATAGCATGCAAGCTCTCTCTCACAATGAAATGAGGGAAATGAGGTGGGGGGTGTAATATGACCAAAAAACTGAAATTTTTTTGTGGAGATGGAGATGGAGGTGGGAGATGGTGGAGATGATGATGGTGATGTTGGTGATGCGAAAGTAAGGAAAAAATGAAGAAAAATTAAGAGAAAGAAGGATATTACCTATAACTCCAATGTCTCAACTCGACGTCTTACCATCACACGCTCGTCCTCGAAGCTCTCTCCCCGGCAACGGCGCCAAATTTGGTGTCACTCTAGCACAATGGTGAGTACCAATGTGAGAAGATTCACCTCATAATTGTCAATCCGTGGAGACGAGAGGACTAGTATGGAGACTATGAGCAAGTGAAGGCACAAGTGCGTGAGTGAGAAGCACACAGGCATGCACACACATACACACACACGCGCACACAAGGCAAGAACAAGGAGAGGAACAATGGAGTTCTTTGCATTAATCAAAAGGTCTCTTACATAAGTTCAATTCACAAACAATCTAACCCCAAAAATGAGCTCTCTAGCTCTTTTTATAGTTTTTTGACTAGTTTTGGCCCTGTCCAGACCTAGTGTCCGGCCTAGTTAAAAATTAGGTTCCAGGGCTTATTTGAGGGCTCAAACGAAGTCTAAAAATTATGAAAATTGGTACGATGGTACTTCTAATACTCCTCAAGCTCGAGGACTCCTCGGCTTGCACAAAATGGAGTCTATTCTACCAAAAACGGGATTTACAATGTTTGTGTAGTGATTAAAATCACTTGAGTTGTAAATAATCCATGGGAAAAAATGATTTGGCCTTGTTGCCGTATTGTGCATGACTCCTCTGTTGCTTTGTATGCCAACACTCCACCACCACCATTCCCATCTCCATCCAATCCACCACCTTCCAACCCACCTCACACAATCCCACCGCCCCCTAGAGTAGGATCAGTCCTAGCAGATCCCACTCCTCATGACCTAAACATGATGCTTAAGGCATATCAGGCTAGACTCCAAGAAGGGCCAAACATAACGGATCATGAAAAATGCTACCTCGAGCCGAACTAGAGCTTGAATGAACTAAAATTTGTGCTAAGATGGTGGAATTGGCTCAAACCATGTTTGAAGCTAGTTGCCTCTTTAACATCTCTAGTTTAGCTAAGACGCAGTTGCACTTTGATGGACTGCTAGAAAGATTGGAGAGGCTAATTGCATACTCAGAAAAGGACCCTGCCTCTCAAAATAAAAGCAAGCCAAGTGAAAGGCTAAGCCTTCCTGCCCAGGAAGCTTATGTGCCTAACTCCATGGAACCCGACACATCTTCTTCTATGAATCAGTACTCACCAAAATTCCTACAAGAGATTCAAGAAGAGAAATGGGCAAAAGAGAGTGAAGCTCCTTGTTGGCATACAAAGCAATAAAGGAGTCATGCACAATACAGCAACAAGGCTAGATCATTTTTTCCCATAGATTATGTACAACCCAAGTGATTTTAATCACTACACAAACATTGTAAATCCCGTTTTTGGTAGATTAGACTCCATTTTGTGCAAGCCGAGGAGTCCTCGAGCTTGAGGAGTATTAGAAGTACCATCGTACCAAATTTCATAATTTTTAGACTTCGTTTGAGCCCTCAAATAAGCCCTGGAACCTAATTTTTAACTAGGCCGGACACTAGGTCTGGACAGGGCCAAAAGCTAGTCAAAAACTATAAAAAGAGCTAGAGAGCTCATTTTTGGGGTTAGATTGTAATTGAAACGAACTTGTAAGAGCATTTTGAAAGTAATCTAAAAGCTCCATTGATTCTCACTCTTTGTCTTGCCTTGTGTGCGCGTGTGTGTGTATGTGTGTGCATGCTTGTGTGCTTCTCACTCACGCACTTGTGCCGCCACTTGCTCGAGGTCTTCATACCATCCTCACGTCTTCCCGGATTGACATTAAAGGAGGTGCTACTCATCATTGAGCTACACCAAATTTTGGCGCCGTTGCCGGGGATCGAGCTTTGAGGACGAGCATGTGATGGTAAGACGTAGAGTTGACGCGTTGGAATTGTAGGTATTTTCTTCACTCTCATCGAGTTTCTTTTACTTTCTTCACCATCATCATCATCACCATCTCCCACGTCCATCTCCATCATCGCGAAAATCTCAGTTTTTTGACTATATCCCCACCTCCACCTCATTTCCCTCATTTCACTTGTGAGAGAGAGCGAGAGAGCGAACTTGCATGTGCTGTTTTTGCATGTTTTCTGAGCTATTTTGCAGGTTTGTTGCTGTACCATCATCCCCAGCAGTGTGCGCAGGTACGACAGGCTCTGCACAGGTCCCGGGACGACAATCTCTGTCTATCGCGACAGACAGAAAATCTTAACATTTTGTGAATGCATGATTAGCACTGTAACCTACACCTTATGGGCACTCTAGATCACTAGAAGCTTTTCAAAAATTTGCATTTTTTCAGTCTATCGCGACAGACACCGTCTATCGCGACAGACAGAAATCCACGATAGACACCGTCTATCGCGACAGACACCGTCTATCGCGACAGACAGAAATCCACAATAGACACCGTCTATCGCGACAGACACCGTCTATCGCGACAGACAGAAATCCACGATAGACACCGTCTATCGCGACAGACACCGTCTATCGCGACAGACAGAAATTCACGATAGACACCGTCTATCGCGACAGATAGAATTTCACGATAGACACCGTCTATCGCGACAGACACCGTCTATCGCGACAGACAGAATTTCACGATAGACACCGTCTATCGCGACAGACACCGTCTATCGCGACAGACAGAATTTCACGATAGACACCGTCTATCGCGACAGACACCGTCTATCGCGACAGACAGAATTTCACGATAGACACCGTCTATCGCGACAGACACCGTCTATCGCGACAGACAGAATTTCACGATAGACACCGTCTATCGCGACAGACACCGTCTATCGCGACAGACAGAAATCCGCGACAGACAGAATTTCACGATAGACACCGTCTATCGCGACAGACACCGTCTATCGCGACAGACAGCCCCCACGATAGATTGTGTCTATCGCGACAGACACCGTCTATCGCGATAGACAGGCATTTTCGGCAAAAAATTAAGGAGTGAATTTTTGGAGATTTAGGCTAAATTTTGGGCATATTTGCACTTTCATGTACTCATCTACTTACGAAGGCCTTAGAAAATGCATTAAAACCCCCGAAAGGTTCTGTTTGTCTAGTTAACCCCCTAAACCCTGAACGGTCATAACTTTTTCATACGAAATCCATTTTCTGAGCTCTAGGGCTTGTCGGAAAGCTCGTGACATATACTACACGCCCTCAACTGTTTTTTATAAGAATAACGCGTTGATTTTCAGATACGATATTTGGAAGTTGACACACTGAGGGGTAGGAACACCAAGGGAGCTCTAGAGTAAATTTCTAACAATGCAAAAGGGGGAATAAGGGTCATTAAAAAAGTGTCTGAAATAAATTGTCTGTCAATTGAAAGGTCTACTTGGAGCTAATCTTGGGATTTATGCAGGCCTATTGAGAAGCAATTGAGAGTATCCAAGCAAGGGTGTTGCGCACGTTTGAGAATCAACTTCTCGAGCACTAGAGAGCAAAGGTTCGGCAAGAAAGGTCGGAATATTCTCAACTCCTCTTCGTCAATTCCTAGCTTAGGCTAAGAACGATTAGAGGTAGGAGTAAGTCAGGGCGACGATAGGCCACCATCAAGTTGAAGACTACCTAAAAACTCGAGTTCAAGCTAAAAACTTAATCTCTGTACTGTCGACAACATAAAGGAAAGAACATAACGTGGAACGGTCAACTGTAAGTGCGAAACAACATTCAAATATTCCTGACGACGTGATTTCAGACAAGACCATAAACACGATAATCAACATAAAAAGAACCAAGCGACTGATATAAAGAAACCAGCAACGAGGTTGTACTCTGAGCAAAGAATTGGGCTACTTAGATAGGCATATGAACCTTAGATCAGGACGACACCTAACAAGAGAGAGACAAAGCCTTAGGTCTTCAGAGGCTAGTGTCAATCACACTGCAAGGTCTTGGACCCAGCAGTTGAGCCACCACTCTCACTACCCCAGCTCTGAGACCAGCGAGTCAGAAATGTCTCAAGGCATGGACAGACCTACGGGAAGTTCAGGAGTGCCTTACTTATACAGGGTGGAAGGTCCTTACAAAACGCAGTTGGAATACCTTAGGACCAACCGATTAGGTGCGAGCATCTATGAGGACGGCCTAGGAAGATCAGTGGTCCAGATTAAAAACTCTGACCAATCCATTGGACTAGAACACCCAGCTGTCAAGTTCAAAAATGGTGCATACCTGGACAAGGAAGGAACCATATACGTAGTCACCAGTCATCCAGATAGGACAGATGAATTTGGAAATGTAATTTCAGAAACGGACTTAGGTGACTTGGAACAAGGAAACATGGGAGTGGAACCTAGAACCCCTCGAGGTAAATCAGTTCTCACTAGGATTATCACGCCTGAGTGGGTCCCCCAAGATAACAAGTGCATAGATTTGCTTCTCAATCGAGAAACGGACGAAGCCTTTTGGAGGTATAAACCAGATCACCCAATTGATATAGGAACAATCATGATCTATGAGTTTAAGGATCCGGATAGCCCAGGCAGAGTGACCTACCTAGATCATGCTTCAGAACGGATCTTTGTGGTGACAGAAAATGATAGACATGCCTACACTTGGAAGGGTGAATTTATTTTCCCCCAACCAAGATCAAATGTATCCTATGGTCACCCTGGGGCTGGAACTTCCCAAGCTCATGGTACGCAAAGAGATAGAAGTAGGGATAGACCAGAAGTAAGTTTCGCCAACTCCGTGGGCAGAGAAAGAACGAGAACAGAGACGAATAGGGTAGAACCTGAGATGCATAGAGCCCACAGGAACCAAAGAAATGTAGATGGATTCCCTCTGCCGAGGCCTAGAGAGCACACAAGAACTTTGAGACCCACCCAGCTAGTTAAGTCCATGAAGAATTACTTTGACGGCACAGGAGATCCCTATGATCATGTGGCGGAGTTCAAGCAAGTCTTGAGAGCTGAACAAGTGGAAGATCTGTTCACGCAGTACAATGCCTTCGGTCTAACCCTTAGGAACACAGCACTTACATGGTTTCAGCCATTAGATGAGCGTCAGTTCAGGAGCATAGACCAACTCCTAGAGGCATTTATTGTAGAGTTCTCTAAGAGCGGCATAAGACACAATACCTCCTCATTGATTCACAGCTTCAAACAGACCCCCCAAGAGACTGTCAGATTGGCCGGAAGAAGATTCAGACAATATCTTGAAAGGTGCCCTATTTCGGAACTACCCACATCTGCTAAACAAGTAGCCTTATTCCTTGATGGATTGCTAAGTACGAAATTGAGATCCTATGTGTATCTGAAGGACCCTAGGACTATAGAAGAGTGTGTACGTATGTGCATTGACATTGAAGATAACCTAGGAGAAGAGCTAGAGCTGTCCAAAATTTACAAAGATTCAGATAGTGCATCTAGTCACTCTTCCACGCAATCCACATCAATTGAGGAACTCGCAGAGAAAGTGGCCCAGAAATTAGGAGTAACTAGCAAACAAATTCCAAGGTTTGCTCCTGTGAAAAGGTGCTATACATGCGGTGGTGACCATATGGCGAACGTCTGTCCCATTATGGCTAAACCCCAAGCAAACCCTAGTAGCCAGTACTGCACCATAGAACGGAGATACACCAACCACACCGCACAAGATTGCCCATACAACAAGCAGGCGGTTAGGCAACCCTACCCTCAGCCCTACCAACAAGGCAGATACCAGAACCAGTACCCTCCACAACCATATGGCAGGCCACAACAAAACTTCCAACCTCAATATCAAAACCAGCAGAGACCCCAACCGGTGCTAGCTCAACAGCCTCCAAACCCAGCTAATGTGATTCCGGTAAAGTACACTGCTGCAGAAGAGAACCTGAATAGAGCCTTAGTCCCAGTAACACCCTTGATCTCTGAAAATGACCCAAGTGATCATAGCTTTGATTCTACCCATGTGGATAGCCCCCAGGCCTACTACATGCAGTCTCCTGAGCATGGTGAGTCCTATTATAGCGAAGAGGCAAATGAACCTAGTTGGGAGTCAGATTACACGAACGTCATGTATGCAAACCCCAATTCTAGGCCTCAACCTAGGCAGGTACGACCACCAATTCCAAGAGGACCGTGCTACAGATGCCAAGGTGATCACCTCATTCGTGATTGTCCTTTACCTCCGCCTACACAAACTCAGTCCGTGACTATCCAAGGCTTTTGCCAAGACTGCGGAAAAGAGCATCTCTTACGAGATTGCCCTAAGAACCCCAATAGCATGCCAAAAATCACCCCTATCAACGTTGTTGGGTTAGTGGTAGACTCCTCAGGAAGTGTCACTTCCACTGCACCAGTACAGGTAGTCACTCGAGCTCAAGCTTTGCAGCAAAACCAAGGGGTAGGCCAGGAAAAGAGCCCAGATGCTAGCGATACTGAGAGCCAAAATAAAAAGAGAACAAGAGCTTGGAAAGATAGCCGCGAACGTATGAAAAGGCAATGGGCAAAGAAGATGAGTGAACTTGAGGAAAGTCTACGAGAAACCAAGGCTAAAATCATAGAGATCACATCTCAACCGCACTCTCACACATTCCCACCGCTACCATCCCCATCACCCTCCATCCCTTCACCCTCTAAGACAGCCCACGTAACCCACCCACCACCCCAAACAGGATCGGTATTAGCTGATCCCACTCCCGAAGACATAGACATGATGCTTAAAGCATATCAGGCCAGAA
This sequence comes from Ceratopteris richardii, assembly GCA_020310875.1. NCBI lineage: Eukaryota > Viridiplantae > Streptophyta > Polypodiopsida > Polypodiales > Pteridaceae > Ceratopteris > Ceratopteris richardii. Next base: position 184,368,645 of record CM035408.1, on the reverse strand, counting down.
TCCAAGAAGGGCCAAACGTCACGGATCATGACAAGTGCTATCCTAGAGCTGACCTAGAGATAGAAAGAACCAAACTATGCGCGAAAATGGTCGCCTTGGCTCAGACTATGTTTGAAGCCAGCCGCCTTTTCAATTACTCAGGCTCAGCCAAAACGCAATTACATTTGGATGGATTCCTAGAGAAGTTAGAGAGGATAATTGCAAGGTCTGACAAGGAAGAAAAAAATCAAGACCAAGAAAAAGCAAGCAAAAACAGGAATCATTCCCAATCAGAAGTGTATGTGGCCAATGCCCCTAAACCGGACAACTTTCCCTCCTTAGAAAGAATAGAGAGGCCAATAGCACAGCCAGAAAAGGAACCTCCCCCTCAAAGAAAGGAAAGGGCAAGAGAACGGATAAGCCAGCCTCTTCAGGAAGGCCGTGGGCCTCCTCAAGAAGCTTATCTTCCCCCCCAAAAGGCAGATGAGCCTCCCTCGAAAGCTCAAGTACCTCCACAGGTTGCCTACATTCCTTCTCAGGGAGTGTATGAGCCTGTTCGGAAAAGTAATAGAATAAGTAATCCTCCCCAAGAAGCTTGTGCTCCAGCCATTTGCGAGAACGAGGAGAGAGTCAACAATAGAATAAGCCCTCCTTCCCAGGTTGCTTATGTGCCTAATTCCACGGAGCCAGACACTTCTTCTTCTATGAATCGGTTTGCACCAGACTTCCTACGAGAGATTCAAGAAGACAAATGGGATAACGAAAGCGAGGTCGCCCCTCCTTTTGAACTTGTGGACGATGCACACGACCAGTTCCCACAAGACATCCCATCTATTTACGGGGAGCATGAGAGTGTTCAGTCTCACGAGAGATTAGACTTTGAGTCTAATTCCATACAAGAGCTACCCCACTTCACAGGCCCGTGGGAAGCAAAGTCCACATGTATGAGAGCACCCACAGTCATGGTAAGGAACGACGACTCAGTCATACCTAGGAACACCGAGGTAGTGAAGAACACTAACGTGCAGTGTAATCTCAAGTTAGAAGAGCTACTCAAGGTTAGACCGGAATTATGGAAACATGTAGCCAAACAAGTACCAGAGATAGCAAAACCTCGTTCCCAGGTAGGATCCCATAGGACAGTGCCAGAAATTCCCTTGGATAAGATAGGAGATATGTGTGAAGGTGAAGAAGGGAACACCTATCTTCCCATCACCTACCAGGAGTACACCACCAAAGCGATTTTGGACTCAGGTGCAGGAGTTGCAATTGCCACCACCTCCTTATGGAAGCGTTGGGGCAAGCCAGCACTCAGGCCAACGAGGATGAAATTGCAAATGGCCGATGGTCATATTGAGCAACCCTTAGGATTGCTAGAAGGAATAACTCTCACCACTTGTGGTGTCGAGTTTGAACATACCTTTGCCATATGTGACTTCAGCAAAAATCATGCCTATGAGATGATTTTGGGAAGACCATTCATGCGACAGTTGCAAGTGGTACAGGATTGGGGAACCAATTCTTTGTACCTGCAGCACTTAGGCGTTACAACCAAAGTCAATCTCAAAGATTATTCTCACAGAGATGTCCCTCCTATCCAATGGAATCCCATCCATAGAGCCAAAGATGATACAGAATCGGTGCATTCCCTAGGGTCTGGATCCTCATGGATGCATGAAGACACTCACTTATGGATGTGCAAGGTAGCAGTAGAAGAAGAGAAGAGAGAGAAAGCCAGAGAGGTAGGTGCGAAAGAAACCCATAGATCAATCCAAGACCCAACCTATGCACCTGTAGTTTTTCCAGACGAAGAATTTGAACCTCACGGTTGGGCGGAAATTTTAGCAACAATGGACGTAGCCATCAATGAAGAACAATGGACACCTCACTGTGATGAGGATGGCTATGACATTTCAGTCTTCTCCATAGAGCCAATCATGGGAGAGGCAGTTTTAGAAGAATGCGAACCTAGCCTTGATGCATTTGAGGATGCAAGTGACTCCGATCTAGAGTCAATCATTATGGACCCACCATTTGCATCAGATGAAGAATACTTCCATGAAATAGAATTTCAACCCCAGAGGCATGGAGAGGTTACAAATGATGTAAGATTAGCAACGCATATGACCCCTAAGGAAGAAGGAAAGAAACGAAAGAAGAGAGAAGCCTTACCAGAAGAGGAAGAATCTTTGTTTGAGGTCCCAGAAAATTTTAAGAAGTATGAGATAGATGACAGGAGAGTCATGATAAGAATGCCTAAACGAGAGGCACAATCAGGAGAGGCCTATGATAACAAAGAAACCACCAAGAAAATAGTAGTGGCCCTAGAAGAAGGAGAGGAGAGATGTACATACATAGGTCATGACCTAACAGCGGAAGAAGAGCACGAATTGATTGCCTTGCTAAGAGAATACAGAGATGTATTCGCTTGGAGTTACAAGGATTTGAAAGGTGTTGACCCAGACATATGCTCACACACCATCCCCATGACCTCAGATGCCAAACCCTCTAAGCAAAAGCCTTATACATATAACGATAATTACGCTGCTAAGATCAAGGAAGAGATAGATAGACTGGTCGAAGCTGGATTTATCTATGAAATTGAGCACACTGAATGGGTATCCCCCATCGTAGTGGTGCCCAAGAAGAATGGCAAGCTGCGTGTGTGCATTAACTTGAAAAAGGTTAATGCCGCCACAATTCGAGATAACTATCCGCTTCCCATCACAGAGCATCTATTAGAAAGAGTGGCAGGCAAGGAAGTGTACAGCTTCCTTGATGGATTTTCGGGCTACAATCAAGTAGCCATAGCTCCAGAGGATCAGCATAAGACAGCCTTTGCCACAGAATGGGGCATTTTTGCTTTTAGAGTAATGCCATTTGGGCTTACCAATGCACCAGCTACCTTCCAGAGGCTGATGTGCCACGTGTTTAAGGAGTTCCTGAGGAAGAGTTTAGAAGTCTATGTTGATGATCTTTGTGCTCATTCCAACGTTAGACAAACCCATATTCCTGAACTCAGACAAATCTTTGACAAATGTAGAGAATATCAAGTCTGCCTAAACCCAGAAAAGTGCGTTTTTATGGTCAGGCAAGGCAAGATTCTAGGACACATAGTGTCAAAGAATGGCATATCTACCGATGAAGAAAAAGTGAGAGCCATAGCAGAGCTACCTAGGCCAAAGAATGTCAAGGAAGTACAAGCTTTCATGGGGCATTGTGGTTATTATCGACGATTTATACACATGTATGCTGTCATTGCAAAGCCCATGTACGGACTTCTGACGAACTTTGAGTGGACGGATGAATGTGAGAATTCCTTCCAAGAGCTTAAACGAAGATTGTGTTCAGCACCAATCTTGACCACACCAGATTGGAATAAGCCATTCCATGTTCATGTGGATGCATCCAATTATGCTATTGGATGTGTGCTTGCACAACCTACTGGTGAAGGTAATATGGATCTTCCAATTGCCTATGCCAGTAGACAATTGAATGCGGCTGAACGGAATTATACCACTACAGAGCGCGAAGGATTAGGCATGGTATATGCAGTCAAGAAATTTAGACACTATTTGCTTGCAAATAAGTTTAAATTTTTTACTGATCATCAGGCATTGTTATATCTTGTAAACAAGCCATGCAATACAGGAAGATTAGTGAGATGGTTTCTCTTGCTAATGGAATATGACTTTGAGGTTGTGGTAAGAAAAGGTAGAACCCACTTGAGAGCAGATCATCTCTCTAGGCTCACATCGGGAGAAGCCCCACAAGGAGTGTCAGATGACCTTCCTGATGCTTACTTGTTTAATTTGGAAGTTGTACCGCATTGGGCTAAGCCATTGGTACCAGTATTGACATACGGGCCTAATCATCCAGTCGTAAACACACGGAATAGAGAGATCGTAAAAGCCCAAAAGTATCACATCATGGCCGGAAGCATGTACAAGCACACAGATCAAGGGATCTTGGCTTGTTGCGTAGAAGAGGATGAGTACGCTAAATGGTTGCAATTAGCACATGTAGGTGCATTAGAGCAACACCATTCAAAACAACGAACTTTACAGACTCTAAAAAGATTCAGAGTGCACTGGCCAACTATGGAAGCTGATGTCCAAAAGTTGTGCAAGGAATGCCCAATCTGTTGCACTAAACCACCAGTGGAACATGCCACTCTTTATCAAGTATCCATTGTGCCAGATTGGAGTGAACCTCTAGTATCATTCTTGAGAACAAACACATTCCCTCCAGACATGACTCTAGCTAGGAAAAGGAGTTTAGAACAAGAAGCCCAGGATTACTCACTCATCGGTGATAATCTATATAAGCGCGGTAAAGATGGTTACTTGAGACTATGTGTCCACGAAAGTGAATATCTGAAGATCTTGGAAACTGCTCACCAAGGTGTAGCAGGAGGACACTTTGGACCAGATCGGGTAATCAAGGCGATACTATTTGCGGGCTTCTGGTGGCCTACCCTTCACATGGATGCACATACCTATGTGAAACGGTGTGATGTCTGTCAAAGGACTCAGTATCCTATACGCAAAGATGAGATGCCACTGAAACCTATGATGGGTGGACGTGCATTCTCTAAGTGGGGAATAGACTTCGTAGGTCCTATTAATCCCCCAGCTAAGGGTTCTCATGCGGAATACATCATTGTGGCAACAGATTATCTCACCAAGTGGGTAGAGGTAAAAGCTACAACCAAGAACGATGCTCAAACAACTGCCAAATTCTTGTTTGAGAATGTATTCACGAGATATGGACTACCTATAGAGCTTGTAAGTGATAGAGGCACTCACTTCTTGAATGAAGTTATTGAAAATCTACTCCAAGAATTTTTGGTAATACACAAGAAGTCTGCCCCATATCACCCTCAAGCTAATGGACAAGCTGAGAGCACTAATAAGATTTTATGCAATGTACTGACGAAATTAGTGAACACTAAACGCTCTGATTGGGACAAACAGCTACACCATGCTGTTTGGGCATACCGAGTCGCCTACAAAACGGTACTTCAAGCCACCCCCTTTCAGATGGTATTTGGCCAGAATGCTGTGCTACCCTTGGACTTCTTGATTCCTACATTGAGAGTAGCACATGAGCACGAATGGACAGGCCATGAGCTCTCCTCTAGGATCTTTGATCTTGAACGATTAGGGGAAACAAGACTGAGAGCCGCCGCAGGGATATATGCAGCCAAGAAGAGACAGAAGGCATATTTCGATGCCCATGTGAAGGATAAGGGCTTGAAAGCAGGAGATCTAGTCTTAGTCTATACACTAAAACAACAAGCGAGGAAGCTAGAAAAGAGAGGCTACGGACCTATGATCATCAATAGGATCTCCACGAGCGGAGCAGTACAATTGGCCACATTAGAAGGTGATGTCCTCCCAAATTATATTAGCGGTTGCAGAGTCAAGTTATATCAAGAACCCCTCACGGAGGAAATGCTCAGTCGACTCAACACTGCTAAGAAACGCAAAGAGGAAGAAAAGCGAGTTCGAGAAGAAGCTCAAGCTGAAGCTTTAGAACGCATCAGAAGGATGAAATTACGAAGGCAAGGTAGAGATCAGCCTGGAGCGAATGACTATGCAGACCAAGGATTTCCTATGGCCATGTGTGAAGCCGCAGGAACAAGCTCGCATAGGATAATTGATAGACGTCCTTTCGTAACCTTAGATATAGGACAAGGAAAGAGTGCAAGGACCGTAAGAGCCTTGACTGACTCAGGTGCAGCCACTAGTGCTGTTAAATTGTCTTACTGCCAAGAATTACAATTGACTGTCAATCCTGTGGAAGCATATCTTATAGGATTGGGAGGAGTGGAAACCCCTTGCATGGGCGAGGCGGAACTTCCCCTTTACATTCATGATGAGGCAATGACAGTTAAAGTACTGGTGTGTCAAGATGAGGATCTCACTGAACCTCTCGTCTTGGGTCAGGATTGGATCTATGACCGAGCAGTCAATCTAAACCTAAGAAGTGGACTTCTCCAGGTTTGGGTCAGTCATAGTCGAGTTACAGTAGAATTAGACAATGGAGCACTCAAGGAACTAGGAAAGGCACAGACTCCTGGTCCTTCCAGGGGTACACATAAAGATGACCATGCTGTTCTTGTTCAAAACCCTGTGTTGCAGAGGAATGACATTTGCAAAAAAGGAGTCAGGGATGCAACGGATCTCCCTTCTTTTCCAAAGGCCCGAAGGAGGCAGCAACCAAAGGCGGATCACAAGCAGAAGAAGCAGAGTACTACCTATGTCCAAGAACAAAAATACCTGCGCAGCAGAATGTCCCAGAAAATAATCCAGGTGTGGGTGCGGAAAGGCGAACGACCGGGTGCACCACCGTCAACTACGCGGGCAAAGCCTCTTATTAGTAACCAACAACACAACGCTAATAAGAAGTCTTTCAGAAATTCTTCTGCTAAAGTAAAATCTATTTGGGTGCCCAAGAAGTCGATGAAGGCAAGCCCACAATCTAGACAAATTTGGGTGCCTAAGGCTTGCTTGAGGGCACAAGTAGTTACGCCAAGGCCACAACCTATGCAGCATAACCCTTCTACGAGTACAACCAGAATTCCCTCGTGCTCAACACTTAGGAACACACCAAGACCCATGAGCATGCATAAAATCACTTATAAGTGGGTCCCTAAAAGGCCCCATTCCCAAACGGCGACACCGACACAGCTCTCTAGAGTTCCTACGAAACCGAAAGCAAAGCCCGTCCACTGCATTTGGCAGTCTAAGACCTGTAATAAACCCCCCGACCCCGATTTGTAAATTCACCCCACTTACTAACGGCATTAGTCTCCTAGGAATACACAAACGTTAACTACACTCACTGTCTTCGTGCACTTACTAACCACTAACTCATCACCTGCCTCATGTTAATGTTGTAACGGGGACAGCAACGGATTTATTCTGTCCATTACGATGTTAACACATGCTTCTATATTCTCACAGAATCAGAAGACAAGCAGTAAAATGGCAGAAGCGACAGGTTCGGGCTCACAAGTGGGAATACTTACTGCGGGAATTGATGTGGATAGTATACCCGTGGATGTGCCCCCGACGGAACGACCAGTGGAGATGCAACACCTTCAGCAACTCCCGGTGCCAGACCCACCTACAGGAATCACGGAAAGAGTCCATGCCAACTCTCATTGGTTCAATGGCATGCCCGGTCCATTAGGAGAGGCTAAGTATATCTGGGAGTCTAAATGCGAGTATGACAGATCATGGGTGCGTTTCCAATTTTTCTCCAAGGAGTTCGAGACTTTACAGAACACCGAAGACCTCCAGATCATATGGCAACGAGCAGGGTTGGCGGAATATTTTGAAGCCCCACTACCTAAACCCGACCTCCTCCGATGTTACTATCTGGTCTCTACATTACAAGCTCATGAAGATAAGGACCAACCCGGATCATTTGTTCTTCCCTCATTGCTGGGCAACAACGAGTTGAAGAGGTTTGAACTTACTGTGGAGCTGGTGAGTGATGCCTTAAAGATGCATGGCACGCATGTACCCTCAGAAAAGGATGCTCTCGTTCCCAACAACATGAAGGACAGGAAAGTAGTGAAGCTGAAAGACATGGCAGCCCTCACCCCAAATGTGTCCATCCCTCTCCGCATGTGCATGCTTGTGTGCTTCTCACTCACGCACTTGTGCCGCCACTTGCTCGAGGTCTTCATACCATCCTCACGTCTTCCCGGATTGACATTAAAGGAGGTGCTACTCATCACTGAGCTACACCAAATTTTGGCGCCGTTGCCGGGTCAAGACCGATTCACGCAACCACACAAGAAGATCTGGTTTGCTCTCTACTTGGCGGAAGCAGGTGCGCTACCTATTAAGCTACCAGTGTGGATTATAGATCAGTTGTATGAAGCGAACAAACGGGCTTCTAGGAAATTAGTGGTGAACGGATGCTGTGCACTCACACGCATCATTTACCGATGCTTGGCATATGATGTCCCCATTGAGCGTGCCTTAACTTGGGCACAATTACAAATGTTTAAAAGGCTCAAGACATCCACACATCAGTCCAAGCGCATGAGGGGCGCGATTCCGTGTGTCCAGACAAGGGAAGTCCTGACTACTCCTGAGGCATCACCATTAAGAGAGGGCACTGTACCTCCTTTTACCATTAGGATACCCAGGTCGGAATCTGACACTACGACACAACCCACCCCATCGGCTCCTCCGGTCACACCTGAATTCGAGTTTGCTGCCACTGGAGAGGCTGAAGGACTGGACCCCCAGGATTTCGAAGCATTCCTACAAAGCACACAATTCTCTGATGTGGAGTTTTATTCAGAGGCAGAGGAGCAGGGCACATCCTCACGGAGAAGAAGAAAGTCTACAGACGGTAGACATGTCCATTGGAGTGACGCTCAGCAAAGTCAACAACACGGACAACCGGAAGAAGAAGAAGCGTATGAAGAAGAGACCACTGAAGCCCCAGCATATACAGCAGAACTCCGAAGGCTGTATCAGATTATGGAAAGAGTACGATCGCAGCAATTACTCACTGAACAGAGCAGCAGAGTACTTATGACTCAGTTGTTGGAAGAAGCGGGAGTTGACTCAGAGTACAGGGAAGGTCTCTTATTGATGGCAGAAACATATGGAGTTGTAGAAGCTGTGCGCACTGCCATTCAGAGGCCTTCAGTTCAATATGACCCACGAAGGTTCCAGACACGACCTCGCTCAGGTAAAAATATCCAAATTCCCGTTACAGTTGCAGAAGAGCCCACTACTACACCAACCTCCCAAACAGCTAGTCAACAGCACCCCGCCACCCATGAGGAGTCCACCGAACCACTACCATCCACTCCCCCACCATCACCTCCTAGAAGAGAAACAGTGGAAACCACATCGACTGCTCAACCCACCGACCCCACCTTCACCTTCCGTACTCCGATCTCCAGTGCCACCCTATTCTCTACCACTGATAACCCGGTCTTTGACGCAAACCCCATCACTACACCACCCACCGAAACCATTCCCGAGTCTGCCCAAGGACAACCATCCCCAATGCCTTCAGCCACCGGTCATCCTGACCCCAGATCCACATTCATGGGCTTCCCTGCTACCACGCAACCCTTTCAGCCCTCCTCAAATTTACGACCCCAACCCCCGATATCCCTCTCTCCATTTCTACAATCCCTCCAGGACATCTTTGCTAGGGCTTTTCAACCAGGCCCTCAACCATTCCCTGTCTTTTCAGCTCCCCACCCCACGTCACATCTATTCACCACTTCCACACACACACCACCTACCATACCAATGTATATGGCAGGCCCCACACTAACACCCACTCCTGAAGGTATGGACATTTCACCACCCACGGCACCTCCACCCACGGTTTCACCTCCTCCCATTCCCCCTCCACCAATTTCACCCACACACACAACTTTCGTAGACACATCATTCACTGTCTCCCTTCCCCAATTCCCTTCCCATGCATCTTCCACAGTAAACACCCCCCACTCATCTATAGGTAATGCATTGGACACCATGTTGGCTTGTATATCAAATTTAAGAACAGATTACATTCAGCTCCAGCAACAAAACGCACGCCTGCAAGAGCACTCAGCGACACTACAGCTCCGCCTTGCGGTACTAGAAGAGGAGAATGCTCGCCTCCACACACAGTTCCAAACCCTCCAAGACGCCCATAATATATTGGAAGTACAGCTACAGAACGTAGATCAGGAAGCAGTGCAGGTGGTAGAAAGTCACCTACGGACACAACTGGAACGCAACTCAAAACTTCAGCGAAATATGGCGCTACTTAAACGCCATCTTGCGGCTGCTCAGGAAGAGAACAGACGTCTGCAAATACAAAATCAAGAGAACCTGGAGGCAGCTATTGAGAGCACACCGGGGGCACCCATCAGCCCATCCAAGTTTCAAGCAGTGACCCTCGATAATATCAAGATTATATTGGAAGATTATGCCATGCTACTCGAAGCACATGATAAGCTATCGGAGGAGCTAGGACAACTGAAGCAGGGACACCAACAAGGCCCAACAGCTGCCCCTCCAACCACCCCCTCTGCAGCTTCGCTTCCCTCCGACGCAGAGGCCATAAAAGATCTCCAGCAACAGGTAACTGAATTGCAGACACGCCTACTACAATATGAGAGGCCATCTTCCCCTCCGGAGGCTCCCACGGACGAAGAAGTTGTGCAAATTCCTGTGGAACAAACGTTTGATGAAGAATATGATCCGCAACCATTCCCAGGAGGCCAACAAACAGAAGAAGCGCAGGACACGTTCGAGGCACCACGGCCGCCATGGTTACGACAAGTGGAGGAAATAGGGACCTCGCATGAAGAGCGCACCGTAGTGCAAAATCAGGCTATGAGGGTCATAGAGGAGACTGTTTTACAATCAGATTACTTCAAAAACTTGTCATCGAGACGCCTGATTCTCTCATCGGAACTCCAGTACAGGCCATATTATATTATCTTGGCTGATTATAATGCAGAAATACAAAGAGTCACGGGTCAGATTCCTACTTTTGCGACCCAATTTCAACCCGAAGACCTTCCTCCAGAGGTGCGAAAAGGCAAGATTCGTCAACCAACATGGCGGCAGAAACTTTTAGAGACTTATCCAGAAATGCTACGCACATGGAACAACGCGCCGTTGCACCTCCTGTACAACCCATGCTACGGTCCAGTCCCCCGCCGCAGGTCGTGGAAGGCATTTAATATCAAGGTACAGAACAATGCGCAATGCAAGGAATGGCTGAACTACCCGTACATAGCGCCACCACAAGGACCACCATCGGTAGCATATATGATGGGGACCATTCGCCACTGGATGCCGCGCTTGAAGCCCATGCAAGATGTAGCAGCGCAAATGATGCTTAAAATCTTAGATATGATGCAAGTGGTGCTGAAGACCTTTAGAAATGCAGCCGCACCACAGGTACGCCTTCCGGGGTTTAGCAATGGAAATTACGACTTGGTGTATGACATGAGCACCACCCCCAGTATCCGTGTGGCTTACGCTTGGCATGCACGCATCAAATACCTCCCCGCCTGCTACAAACAGACCTTCGAAGAAATGTTCAGATCAGGGTTCTGGGAGTACCACTCGGAGATTTTCGCGCCAAAGCCGACACATCTGCTTCAACTGTTTGCTTGTGAACAAGCAATGTATTCAGAGTACTACACCACCCCGCAACCAGAGACCCCCGGTGCAATAAATTGGGAGGCATTGGAAGCCGATCTAGCAAGAGGCTTAAGGATAGGAGAACATGAACTGGCCACCAATGTCATCCAATATTACATCGACCACCCGAGGGAACAAAGGTCTGTCAGGGGCGACAGACGCTAGGAAGGGGGGAGTAGTGTTGGCATACAAAGCAATAAAGGAGTCATGCACAATACAGCAACAAGGCCAGATCATTTTTTCCCATAGATTATGTACAACCCAAGTGATTTTAATCACTACACAAACATTGTAAATCCCGTTTTTGGTAGATTAGAATCCATTTTGTGCAAGCCGAGGAGTCCTCGAGCTTGAGGAGTATTAGAAGTACCATCGTACCAAATTTCATAATTTTTAGACTTCGTTTGAGCCCTCAAATAAGCCCTGGAACCTAATTTTTAACTAGGCCGGACACTAGGTCTGGACAGGGCCAAAAGCTAGTCAAAAACTATAAAAAGAGCTAGAGAGCTCATTTTTGGGGTTAGATTGTAATTGAAACGAACTTGTAAGAGCATTTTGAAAGTAATCTAAAAGCTCCATTGATTCTCACTCTTTGTCTTGCCTTGTGTGCGCGTGTGTGTGTATGTGTGTGCATGCTTGTGTGCTTCTCACTCACGCACTTGTGCCGCCACTTGCTCGAGGTCTTCATACCATCCTCACGTCTTCCCGGATTGACATTAAAGGAGGTGCTACTCATCATTGAGCTACACTCCTCCTCTCATTGATCTTGTGGATGACGGGCATGATCAATTCCCACAAGATATCCCTTCCATTTATGAGGAGTAGGAGAGTCCCCAATCTCAAGAGAGATTAGACTTTGAGTCTAATTCCTTGCAGGAACTACCCCATTTCACAGGCCCATGGGAAGCTAAGTCTACATATATGAGAGCAACCACGTTCATGGTAAGAAACGAACACTAGATCACCCTCGTTCAATCCTTTATCTTTGATGTGTGCATCAAAGTATGCCTTTTGTCTTTTCTTTGCAGCATAGATGCCTGCTGCCGCTCGTAGCCTCATCTCGCCTAAGCGTTCTAAATCAAAGATTGTAGAGGACAACTCATGTCCATGCCACTCATGCTCTTGTGCTACCTTTAATGTTGGGATTAGGAAATCTAGTGGTAGCACAGCATTCTGTCCAAAGACCATCTGAAATGGGGTGGCATTGAGTACCGTTTTATAGGCAACTCGATAAGCCCAAACAGCATGATGAAGCTGTTTGTCCCAATCAGAGCGTTTATTATTTACCAATTTAGTCAAGACATTACATAGGATCTTATTTGTGCTCTCGGCCTGTCCGTTAGCTTGGGGATGATAGGGGGCAGACTTCTTATGTACCACCAAGAATTCTTGGAGAAGATTTTCAATGACTTCATTTAAGAAGTGGGTGCCTCTATCGCTGACTAACTCTATTGGTAATCCATATCTCGTGAACACATTCTCAAATAAGAACTTAGCCGTAGTCTGAGCATCATTCTTTGTTGTGGCTTTCACTTCTACCCACTTGGTAAGGTAATCTGTGGCTACAATAATATACTCTGCATGGGAGTTTCTAGCTGGGGGGTTAATAGGACCTATAAAGTCTATACCCCATTTCGAGAATGCACGTCCTCCCATCATTGGCCTCAAAGGCATCTCGTCTTTTCTGATAGGATATTGTGCACGTTGGCATGTGTCACATTTCTTCACATAGGTATGTGCATCCATATGAAGAGTGGGCCACCAAAGTCCTGAGAATAGAATGGTCTTGATCACTCGGTCAGGACCAAAATGTCCACCTGCAACACCACTGTGTGCAGTCTCTAAGACCTTTAAATAGTCTGATTCATGAACGCATAGTCTTAAGTAACCATCTTTGCCTCTTCGGTATAGGTTGTCCCCTACTAAGGCATAGCCTTGAGCCTCTTGCTCCATGCTTCGTCTTCTTGCTAGACTAGCCTCTTTGGGTAATCTTCCCGATCTCATAAACTCTACCAATGGAGCACTTCCAATCTGGAATTAATGACACTTGATAAAGGGTCGCATGCTCCACTGGGGGTCTCTCTCTGCACCTTAGACAATTCTTAATCCACTCATTTATTTCTTTGTCCATGCTAGGCCAATACACTCCTAAACGCTTCAGATTCTACAATGTTCGTTGTTTAGAATAGTGATTTCCTAGCATTCCTTCATGGGCTTGTTGCAACCAACTACTATGTTCATCATCCTCCACACAACAAGCTAATACACCCTCAGTATCTTGTTTGTACATGCTTCCTGCTAATATGTGATATTTTTGTGATTTTACAATTTCTTCTTGTGATGTTTTCACATTCTTATTTGCAGGGCCAAAGGTTAGGACTGGTACCAACTTATTTGCCCATTTAGGAACAACTTCTAAATTGAACAGATAAGCATCGGGTAATTCGTCAGACACTCCTTGCGGTGACTCTCCTGAAGTGATGCGAGAAAGGTGATCTGCCCGAAGGTGGGTTCTACCTTTCCTGACAACAACTTCAAAGTCATATTCCATTAGTAAGAGGAACCATCTTACTAAGCGTCCAGTATTGCAAGGTTTATTGACCAAATATAACAAAGCTTGATGATCAGTGAAAAACTTGAACTTGTTGGCCAATAAATAGTGTCTAAACTTCTTCACAACATATACCATGCCTAAGCCCTCTCGCTCAGTTGTGGTATAGTTCCGTTCAGCTGCAGTGAGCTATCTACTAGCATATGCTATGGGCAAATCTAAGTTTCCTTCACTTGTGGGTTGTGCAAGCACACATCCTATGGCATGATTGGATGCATCCACATGGACATGGAATGGTTTATTCCAATCAGGAGTGGTCAGTATTGGTGCCGTGCACAAACGTTTCTTCAGTTCGTTGAAAGAATTCTTGCATTCGTTGTTCCACTCAAAATTAGACAACAAGGCATAAAGGGGTCTAGCTATGATCGCGTACATGTGGATAAACCTACGGTAGTATCCACAATGGCCCATAAAGGCTTGTACCTCTTTAACATTCCTTGGCCTTGGTAGCTCCGCTATGGCTCATACCTTATCTTCATCTGTTGAGATTCCATTCTTAGAAACAATATGACCTAAGATTTTACCTTGACGCACCATGAACACACACTTTTCTAGGTTCAGACACACTTGATATTCTCTACACTTGTTGAAGATTTGTCTGAGCTCAGGGATGTGAAACCTTCTTTCTTGGGAATGAGCACATAAATCATCCACATACACTTCTAAGCTCTTTCGCAAGAACTCTTTGAAGACATGACACATGAGCCTTTGGAATGTTGCAGGACCATTGGTGAGCCCAAATGGCATCACACAAAATGCAAAGATTCCCCACTCCGTGGCAAAAGCCGTTTTGTGTTGATCTTCTGGGGCAATGGCTACTTGATTGTAACCTGAAAATCCATCAAGGAAGCTATAAACTTCCTTGCCTGCAACACGCTCCAATAGGTGTTCCGTGATTGGAAGTGGATAACTATCTCTGATCGTAGCGGCATTAACTTTTTTAAGGTTAATACACACTCGCAACTTCCCGTTCTTCTTGGGCACCACTACAATGGGGGATACCCATTCAGTATGCTCAATCTCATAGATGAATCCAGCTTCAATCAACCTATCAATTTCTTCTTTTATTTTGGCTGCATAGGTATCATTATATGTGTAGGGCTTCTGTTTGGTGGGCTTGGCATCAGCAGTCATGGGGATAGTATGAGAGCAAATTCTTGGATCTACCCCTTTCAAGTCTCTATAGTGCCACTCAAACACATCCCTATATTCCCTTAATAGAGCTACAAGCTCCATTTCTTCTCTTGCACTTAGGTCATCTCCTATATATGTGCATCTCTCTTCGTTCTCTTCGATGGTCACTACAATCTTCTTGGTCTTTTCTTTATTATCATATGATTCTCCTATGATGGCCTCTCTCTTAGGCATTTGTACCAAAATTTTGCGGTCGTCAACTTCATATTTCTTGAAGTTTTTTGGTACTTCAAACAATGATTCCTCCTCTTCTTGTTTCACTGCTTTTCTTTTCTTTTTCTTTTGACTACTCTCACTTCCATCCTTTGAATTTACTGTTTTAATACTTGTGAGAGGTTCTTCTTCTTTCTGGGTGAACACTCCTATATCTTCTAGATAGTGCTGCTCTGAGTTAAAGCAACTATCCATCACAATAGAATCCAGATCATCGTCATTCTCTTCTTCTTCTATGACATCACTAGGGTCACATTCTTCTAGCAAGGGCTGACACATGAACACTGAGATATCATAACCCTCCTCATCACAATGAGGTGTCCATTTGATGAAGCTCTAACGGCCACGGAAAAAGTGATTGTATGAGACTTTATTTGGTTTAAACCCCTCGCAGCATGGCCAACCTCATAAGTAGAAGTTGTCAGTACAAAGGTCAAAACTCTTATTAAACTCAAGGTAGCCAGAGGCTTGAATTCCTACAATGGTTGAACAACAAGAATGAGAATAATAGAAGCTCCATTTAGAAGAGTACAAACCCGAAGATGCTAAAACGTTCAAGAGACATAAAAAGAGCAACCTGCATGATTGTTACATGGTGCACTGAAAACATACGCAGGTCAGAAAGCATCTGGCTGCATGGTTCAAACAAAAGCAAGCCCTTCAACTATCAATACTTCCCAAAAGCATCTCATTATGAGCGGATGCACTGCCCATTTCACTCCAGGAAATCACTGTGTTACCTCTGGCTTGCGGCAAACGAATAAATGCATTGGAGTGAAAATACCCGTCTCACCCCCTCTTGAAAGAAAGTCAGCAGTTTTAAAAAGCATTTCGTGTACATCGACCACACCTTGAGGAGAAACACCAAGAAATGACAGAAGTGCAATCACTAAATGGTTTCGGTAGTAAGCTATCCTGCCCATCTTCAGCCTCTTCCACCATGGCAAAGCAGGTGGTAAAGCCAAATCTCTCTCTTCCAACACTTCAAACCCCACTTCCTTTGCAATTTCGACTATTTGGGAGTAGCTCCGAAGACCTGGCAAAGCATCACCGTGTTCGATCCCATGAATGGTCTCCACATGCTCTGGGTCATCAGCCCTGTACAATGGTGTCGTGACCCATTCATACGTGACATAGAGCTTGCCAGGCTTGAGCACACGATAGATCTCTGCGTATACATCTTGCAGTTGTGGAGCATGGCATGTAGCTTAAATTGAATAGGCACCATCAAAAGAATTGTCAGGAAAGGGCATGTTCAAGAAATTACCACATATAACTTCACATAGATTATCAAGGCCAACCTTCTTGTTGTGACTTCTGGCTCGTGCTACTTGGTAGTCGTTGATAGTAATACCCACCACATTGGCCTTAGAGTAAGCTGCAATAGCACGCATAGGGCCCCCAAACCCCCACTCTCAGGTAGCCTCCAAGCAAGTGATAATCATTACAGATCCACTGCTCTGTCCTTTTTCGAACGGCTCTCTCCGATCTGCAGTACCTTGTTGCAAGCTAAGCTGCTGATATTAGCACAAATTATCCTTCAAAGTCTGGAACAAAAGTGACTTTTTGCATCCGCGACAGACTTCTTAAGTCCTCACTATCAGAAAACCTCCTTTCTCTGCCAGATCATTTATGTTCCTCACATGAATTTATCAGACAACTAGAGTGCTTCGTTATCATTCGTTTCCCATCAAGTTTGTATCTGAAACCAAAAACTCCAAAGAGCTACAAAATGAATAAACAAACCAACGTCAAAGCATATCATTCTTACTGTGGTCACTCAGAGTCATCCTTTGTGCGCCTCTTTGTTGGCCCCTTTTTCTTGTATATCTGTTCCCCCTCTTTTCGAGCGCGTCCACCCACACCATGTGAGCGCATCCTAGCTCTGTAGTTTCTTCATTAATCTTGACTATGATCATCCACGCTACGAACCACTGCCCATCGCTTCCTCTGCAAATAGCATCCCTATATCGGCTTCCTCCCTCTTTTGTTTTTCTCGTGCAACTCTCACATTTCGAGGAGCTTCTGAGTCCTTACATCCCTGCCAACGTGTGCCTTCTATTCCCATGCCATATGCGTTTCCCACTTGAATTGTTCCTCTGAAGTGAATGAATGTCCGCTTGACTACGTCATTCAGCTATCCTCCTTCTGCTAACTCCCACGAGTCCCACCTTTCTCAGCAGCAGCTGCCTTCCCTTTTTCTGCTAGCCCCCTTCAAGCTCAAGTCCTCCTCGATCTTTTTCCAGTGCAAGCAAGACCACCTTTTCGAACTCTCTCAATCCGTCCCCTCGATATCTGATGACTCTGCTACAGATCTCCTTGTTGACACCACAATATCAGGAAATTTCCCCAAACGGAAGAGAGCCCCCCCCATGAGAGATGCCGCCCCTTATAAATAAGGATGCCCTCTCTGCAATTCGCATATATTCATTCAGATTTGATCCTAAAACTGGAAATCGGTATTCCATGTCCTTCGGCTCTACTGTTAACAATCTTGAGGCACGTGAGAATGCAGATATAGCAAGGCCATTCCAGGCAACAATCACCTTATCATCAAGGTGAGGACGTGGTCTTTTCAATCTGTTCATAAAGAGCTCTTTACGGCAAGACCCTAAAATGCGAGCACAGTCTTGTACAGATAGCTTGAAGATTGCAGACACTTGCTCAAGCTCCATACGCTCAATAAGGACATTTTTTTCCAACAAATTCCCCATGTGGATCACTCATAGAAGAAAGATCACAATTTCCATCATGCTTGACATAGTAAAACTTCATAAAGATCTCTGCATCCTCCCTTCCTATGATCTCCTCAATTTCTTGACTAGTCCAAACATAGAAGGCACCTTCCTTTTTTCTTGAATGGCCCTCTTTCTCTAAGCTGTCAGCATCCTCTGCCGAGTAAATACCCCCATTTGGATCCAGCATGTCGCGCTTCAAATAGTCCAAGACATCACGTGCAATTTGTGCATAGAATTGAGACTTGGTGATACACAGGGCATCAAGATAAGCATTTACCAATTGTCCTTGATCATACAACATTTTTTTCAAAATGGGGCACATGCCAGTACTCATCCACACTGTATCTGTGAAAACCACCACCAATTTGATCATGCATCCCCCCCTTGGCCATGGCCTGAAGAGTATGCAATGCCATCTCCAAGGTTTTGGATGCATCCGTTGCTTTACCAGCTTGATGTAGCCGTTTGTACTGACGCATAATGGCATATAATTCCACAGGTCTAGGGAACTTAGGTGGTCCTCCAAATCCTCCAAGTTTGGCATCATAACCTTTTGCTAACTGAGTTTCTTGAAGTTCTAGTGCCCAGGAAAGCCATTTTGTTTCTCCTCCCACTTCAAATAGATCCAAAAGACCTCCTTTGCTTTATCAACTAAGCCACATTTGGCATACATGTCAATCACTGCATTTCCAACAGCAGTACCAAGTTCCCGATCCATTCTGATCATGATGGCGTCATGTAGTTGCAAATACTTCCCTTCAAACATTTGATCAGTCTTCAAATACCTGTAATCAAACATCTTCTTCTGCCAAATACAAACATATTAGTGCACCAAAACCGAACATTTATTGAGCTAACACCATTGTTCTTCATTGACAGCAATGTCCATGGTGGCTAAGATTTCTGGCCAGCCATGAGGCTCAAATTCCTCATCTGGAAAGATCATCGGTGTATAGGTTGGGTCTTTAATTGGTCTATCTCTTGGCGAATTTCCTTCTTCTCTTGCCTTTAAACGTTTTTCCTCTTCCTCTACGACCTTGCACATCCACAAATGAGTATCTTCATGCAGCCATGATGGATCAGGTGAACTTTCAGAATGCACAGAGATGGAATCTTCTTTCGCTTTGTGGATAGGATTCCACTGTAGGGGTGGTACATCTCTGAAGGTGTAATGCTTCAAATTGACCTTGGTGGTGACCCCTAAGTGTTGTAAGTACAAGGAGTTGGTTCCCCAATCCTGTACTATTTGCAATTGTCGTAGGAAGGGTCTTCCTAGGATCATCTCATAAACATTATTTTTCTCAAAGTCACATATAGCAAATGTGTGCTCAAACTCTACACCACAAGTGGTTAGAGTTATCCCTTGCTTAATGTGGGTTTGCCCCATTGCTTCCACAAGGAGGTGGTCGCAATGGCAACACCAACACCTGAATCTATGATTGCTTTGGTTGTGTAACCTTGGTAAGTGATTGGAAGATAAGTATTACCTTCTTCACCCTCACACATGTCCCCTATTTTGTCTAGAGGTATCTCTGGTACCCTTTGCTTAGAGCCTGCTTTTGGCATGTTGGAATCAAGTTCTGGAACTTGATCCTTCACATGATTCCATAGCTCAGGTTTCGCTTTGAGCAGCTCTTCTACAGTGAGATGACACTGAATCTTAGTGTTCTTCACGACATCCGTGTTCCTTGGAACCACTGAGTCTTCATTTCTTACTAGTATTGTGGGAGCTCTAATCTGGAGAGATTCAGATTCCCCTGGGCCTGGAAATTGAGGCAGTTCTTCTAAGGTATTAGATTCAAAATCTAACCTTTCGTCTTCTTGTTGTTCTGCTTCATCTCCGTAAATAGATGGAATGTCCTGGGGAAATTGATCATGAAGATCATCAATCTCAGGAATAGGAGGGGAATTACCCTTCTCCTTGGCCCATTTATCTTCTTGTATTTCCCGCAAGAACTCTTGAGAGTACTGTTGAATTGAAGGAGGTATTCCAGCATCTGTGGAATTAGGAACATAAGCTCCCATCGGTGGTGAGCTTCCTCTTTCAATAATTGGTTGAGCCTGTGGAGGTAAAGAAACTTGTGGTTTGTTTACCAATTGCTCTAATCTTTCTAGTAAGCCCTGGAAATGCAAATCTGATTTGATAGAGTTTGTCTGATTGAACTTTTGACTAGTCTCAAGTATGGCTTGAGCTTGTTCTACCATTTTCATGCACATTTTCATCCGTTCAATCTCTAAATCTGCTCTAGGGTAACTCTTGTCTAGGTTTGCAGCTGTAGGCCCTTCTTGAAGTCGAGCCTGGTAGGCCTTGAACATCATGTCCAAGCCTTTTGGGGTTGGATCTGCAAGAACAGACCCTGGTTGCGGTCTATTTACAATGGGTGGTGGGGTGGGATGAGGTGGAGTGGATGGAGTTTCAGCATGCGAGGGGCTTTGAGATGCAATG
Organism: Ceratopteris richardii; assembly: GCA_020310875.1. Classification (NCBI taxonomy): domain Eukaryota; kingdom Viridiplantae; phylum Streptophyta; class Polypodiopsida; order Polypodiales; family Pteridaceae; genus Ceratopteris; species Ceratopteris richardii. The sequence goes on along the minus strand of CM035408.1, from coordinate 184,348,266 downwards.
TCTTCTATTTTTGTTTTCGCTTCTTTTAAGCTTTCTTCTAGTTCCGATAACTTTTTATTCCACTTGCGATTGGCCTTCTCTCTGGTATCCTTCCATGTTCTTGTTTTTCTCTTACTAGGCTCTCCTGATTCACTCGACTCTGATTGTTCTGCTGGTTTATCCTGTTTTAAGGCTTGTGCCCTAGTGACAGCTTGTATAGGAGCCACATTGCTACTACTTGAACTTGAATCTGCCACTAAGCCTACCACATTAATGGGTGTAATCTTGGGTGCACTGGAGGGGTTTCTTGGATAATGTCTGGGGAGATGGTCTTTGCCACAATCAGGACAAAAAGCCTGTATTGTGATAGCCTGTCCTTGACTCGGAGATGGTGGGTGGGGACAGTCACGAATGAAATGGTCACCATGACATCTAAACAAGATCCTCTAGGGGCTTGTGGTCTCATTTGTCTCAACTGGGGCCTAGGGTTAGGATTTGTGTACATGACATTGGAGTATTCTGGCTCCCAATTTTGCTCCATAGGTGGTGCCTCATATTGATACGAGTAAATCTCACTATGTTCAGGTGACTCTTTGTAATAAGCATGTGGACTACCTTCATGGGAGTAGTCTGAACTATGAGCATGAGAGTCATTATCTGGTATCAATGGGGTTAGTGGGACCAATGCTCTATTTGGATTTTCCTCTCCCACGGCACACTTGACTGGAATCACGTTGGCAGGAGTTGATGGTTGGTTTCCCAACACTGGTTGTGGCCTATATTGTGCCTGATATTGTTGTTGTGGTCTATTATATGGCTGTTGGTATTGGTTTTGATACCTACCTGGTTGGTAAAGTTGTTGATAATTCTGTCTAACAGCCTGCCTATTATAGGGACAATCTTGAGCCGTGTGGTTCGTATATTTTCTCTCAATAGTGCAATATGGAGCATTCCTTTCTCTCATGTTTTGGTTTTGCATTGGGCATACATTAGCCATGTGGTCGCCTCCGCAAGTATAACACCGATTCACTGGAGTGACTCTCTGTGTTTGTTTATTTTGGACTCCCAGCTTCTTGGCAACTTGCTCAGCTATCTCCTCTATTTCCGTGGAGATTTTTGAAATATGACTAGTAGAACTATCTGAATCCTTATAGAGTTTGGATAATCCTAACTCCTCACCCAAGTTATCTTCTATGTCAAATGCACGTCCGCATGCACTCTTCTATGGATCTAGGCTCTTTCAAGTATACATATGATCTTAACTTTGTGCTCAGTAAGCCATCTAAGAACAAAGCCACTTGTTTGGCTGGTGTGGGTAGCTCTGGAGTAGGGCATCTTTCTAGGTACTGTCTGAACCTTCTACCTGCTAGTCGCACTGTTTCTTGGGGTGTTTGCTTGAAACTGTGGATCAAGGATGATGTGTTATGCCTGATACCACTCTTGGAAAATTCTACAATGAATTCGTCTAGTAGTTGACCTATATCGCGATAGTTGCGACTACTCAGTGGTTGAAACCAAGCTAAGGCAGTGCCCTTAAGAGTCAAACCAAATGCCTCGTACTGGGTGAACAAGTCCTCAACCTGCTCAGCTCTTAACACTTGTTTGAACTCGGCCACATGATCATAAGGATCTCCTGACCCGTCAAAATAATTCTTCATTGCCTTGATCACTTGAGTGGGTCTAAGGGTTCTTGTGTGCTCTCGGGGTCTAGGCAATGGAAAATCATGTTCATCTCTCTGTTGCCTATGTGCTTGATGTCTCTCTCTTTCAGGTCTTTCATTTTCAAATCCTGCTCTATTTCTGCCCACCGTGTGTGCAAAACTTACCTCAGGTCTCTCTCTAGTTCTTTCTCTCTGGGCTTCATGAGCTTGGGATGATCCTACTCCTTGGAGGCCATGGGAAACATTGGATCTTGGTGGAGGGAAAATCAATTCATTCTTCCAGGTATATGCATGTCTATCATGTTCTGTTACCAGGAATATCTTCTCTGATGTGTTATCCAGGTAGACAACTTTGCTTGGTATCTCAGGATCTTTGAATTCATAGATGATAACTATGCACAATTAGCTAGGTTGATCTGGCTTGAATCTCCAAAAGGCTTCCTCTGTTTCTCTATTCAAAAATAGTTCTATGCTTTTGTTGTCTTGAGGGATCCAGTCTGGAGTGATCACTCTGGTCAAAACTGACTTGCCTCTAGGAGTCTGGGGTCCTTGTCCTACATTTCCTTGTTCTAGGTCTCCTATCTCATTCTCATGAATGATATTTCCAAACTCATCGGTCCTATCTGGTTGGTTGGTAACCACATACATGGTTCCTTCCTTATCAATGTATGAACCCTCTTCGAACTTGACCACCGGGTGTTCAAGTCCAAAGGATTGATCTGGATTTTTGAGTTGGACCACTGATCGCCTCAGGCCATCCTTATAGATGCGAGCACCTAATCGGTTGGTCCGAATATATTCCAACTATGTCTTATAGGGACCTTCTGGTGTTTGTAGATGGGCAGTCCCTGAGCCATCTTCAGGTTTCCCCATGCTAAAAGACATTTCTGAGTCACTTGTGTCTGAACTTAGTCCGTAAGGATGACCACTTAGTAGTTGTGCCCAAGACTTAGCTGTATGGTTGACACTGGACTGAGAAGATCTAATGCTCTGTTTATCCTTGCCTAAGTGTCTACCAAATCTCAGGTTCATATGCTTTAGTCAAGAGTCCAAATTTTCCCCTTGGTATGGTTCAAAATTCTTTGGAGCCCCCTTGGTTCCCCAGTCCCACTTGAGGGTCAACTTCAAATTATCCTATCTCAAAATCAATGCATTATTCTTGAAAAAAACAGTTGAGATCGTGTAGGATTTGAAACGAGCTTTCCAACGAGCTATAGAGCTCAAAAAATGGACTTTGGATGAAAAAGTTATGTCAAATCAGGCTCCTGGGGGTCAAAACAGGCAAACAGGACCTTTGGAGAAAATTGCGATTTTGTGAACTTTCAGAGAATCGCGATTTTGTGAACTCAGAAAATCGCGATGTTGAGCACAAATTCGTGTTTCTGAAAATCACGATGTTGAGCACAAAATCGTGTTTTTGAAAATCGTGATGTTGAGCACAAAATCATGTTTTTGAAAATCGCGATTTTGACTCAGAGAATCGTGATTCACAAAATCGTGTTTTTGGCTGAAAATTGCGATTTTGAACACAGAATCGTGTTTTTTGACATGAAAATCGCGATTTTGAGCACAGAATCGTGTTTTAGAAAATCGTGTTTTTTGGCATCAATATCGCGATTTTATCTCAGAGAATCGTGTTTTTAGAAAATCGTGTTTTTTTGGCTGAAAATCTTGATTTGTGAGAATCGTGATTTTGAGCACAACCACAGAATCGCCTTTTTCACAAAATCGTGTTTTTACTGAAAATCGTGATTTTTTGCTGAAAATCGTGATTGGTGAGAATCGCAATTTTGAGCACAATCACAGAATCATGTTTTCTCAGAATCGTGTTTTTGACATGAAAATCGTGATTTTTCAGAATCGTATTTTTTGGCTGAAAATCGTGATTGGTGAGAATTGCGATTTTGAGCAAAGAATTGTGTTTTCACAGAATCGTGTTTTCACAACATCGTGATTCTCAGAATCGTATTTTTGGCTGAAAATCGTGATTTATGAGAATCACGATTTTGAGCACAATCACAGAATTGCGATTCTGAGAATGACCATAGAATCGTGATTCTTTCAGCCAACTTTAAGGCAGGAAAACAGAAAATCGTGATTTTTCAAAAAATTTTGAATTTTCATAGAATCGTGATTTCATCACAAAATCGTGTTTTTTGGCGGGAAATTCAAATTTCTGAGCGCCGGCAATGGCGAGCTCCGTATGAGCAGAAAATCATGAAAAAAACACAGCGCTTGCTCTCCCTTGCACCTCCTAACTCCTTCCCACACAATGATGCATGAAAATTGGTATGAAAATGGTGAAAATTGCACTAAAAAACAAGAAATTTCTATGAAGAAGAAGATGGAAGAAGGTGGAGATGATGATGATGATGATGAAGGTGAAGAGGAAAAAAAACAGAAAAGGAACTGAAATGACATTTTTTTTTACCTTCCAACATCGCAAATCTACGATCTTACCATCACAACGCTCGTCCTCGAAGCTCTCTCCCCGGCAACGGCGCCAAAGTTTGGTGTAGCTAAAGCGTAAGCACCACCTCCTTTACTTGTCAATCCGCGGAGACGTGAGGACCGGTATGAAGACCACGAGCAAGTGAAGGCACAAGTGCGTGAGTGAAAGCACACGAACATGCACACACATACACACACACGCGCACAAAGTAAGATCAAAGAGAGGAACAATGGAAAGCTTCGATTGCAAAAGAGTTCTCTTACAAAAGCTCTATTCTCTAACCAGCTAACCTCAAAAATGAGCTCTCTAGCTCTTTTTATAGTTTTTTGACTAGTTTTGGCCCTGTCCAGACCTAGTGTCCGGCCTAGTTAAAAATTAGGTTCCAGGGCTTATTTGAGGGCTCAAACAAAGTCTAAGAATTATGAAAATTGGTACGATGGTACTTCTAATACTCCTCAAGCTCGAGGACTCCTCGACTTGAACAAAATGGAGTTATAAAAATAGATAATGGTATTTACAATGGTTTTTAGTGATGAAAATCACTATTTTTGTAGGGATTCATCTGAAAATTTGACATACACTTCATGGAGCTCCCTACTTGCTCCCTTTCCTTGTGTGTCCACCTTTTGATGTACTTCCATGCTTTGTCCTTGACTTTGAGCTTCAACAAAGACTGAGAGCTACAGCAGGAATATATGCAGCTAAGAAAAGACAAAAAGCATATTTTGATGCACATGTGAAGGATAAGGGTTTGAAGGCAGGAGATCTAGTCCTACTCTACACTTTCAAGCAACATGCACGGAAATTAGAGAAGAGAGGCTATGGACCTATAATCATAAATAGGATCTCCACAAGTGGATCAGTTCAATTAGCTACTCTAGAAGGCGATGTTCACCCTAGTTACATTAGCGGATGCAGAGTCAAGTTATATCAAGAATCCCTCATGGAGGAGATGTTAAATCGACTCAATACTGCAAAGAAACATAAAGAAGAGGAAAAACGAATTCGAGAAGAAGCATAGACAGAAGCATTGGAATGCATCCGGAGAATGAAATTGAGAAGGCAGGGTAGAAATCAGCCTAGGACAGATGCCCACGAGGATCCAAGATATCATATAGGTATGTGAAAAATCTCAGGTGTAAGTTCCAATAGAATAATTGACCAACCTCCTTTTGTAACCTTAGAGATAGGACAAGGAAATAGTGCAAGAACTGTACGGGCTTTAATTGACTCAGGTGCATCAACTAGTGCGGTTAAACTTTCGTACTGTCAAGAGGTGAACTTAAGTCTCAATCCTATAGAAGCCTATCTCATAGGATTGGGAGGTGTGGAAACCCCTTGCATGGGTGAGGTGGAACTTCCCCTCTACATTCAAGATGTGCTAACGACAATTAAAGTGCTAGTGTGTCAAGATGAGGATCTCACTGAGCCTCTTGTCTTGGGTCAAGACTGGATCTATGATCACGCAGTCAACCTAAACCTAAGAAGTGGACTTCTTCAGGTCTGGGTCAATCAGAAACGTATTACACTTGAGTTAGAAAATGACGCACTCAAGGAACTAGGAAAGGCACGCACTCCTAGTCCTTCTAGGAGTACACATGAAGATGACGATGCTATTCTTGTCCAAAACTATGTGATGCAGAGGGATGTTTTTCTCAACAAAGAATTCAAGGAGACGATGGAACTCCCTTCTTTTCCAAAGGCAGTAGAAGGACGACAATCAAAGTAGTACCAATTGCAGAGGAAGCGAATAACCGATGCTCCAAGCCAAAACAAAATACAAAGCAAGGTGTATCTGCCATCGACACAAGTGTGGGTGCAGAAAGGCGAGCACCCTATTGCAGTTAAACCACAACCACTGGCTCAACTTCATATTAGTGATCAATACCAAGACACTAATAAGAAGTCCTTCAAAAAACCCTCTACGAAAGTAAGGTCTATCTAGGTACCCAAGAAGTCAATGAAGGCTGACCCACAATCAAAACAAATTTGGGTGCCTAAGGCTTGCTTGCGGGCTCAAGTAGTCACACACGGACCACACCATGTACAACAGGGTTCATGCATTAGAACAACTGATATCCACTCCTATTCGACATGCACAAACACATATTTTCCCATGAGCACGAGAAGAGTCACTTGTAAATGGGTCCCTAAAAAGCCTCATTTCCAAGTAGACAAGCCCTCTAGAGTCTCTAGAAAATCAAAAGAGGAAGCCATCCACTCTGTTTGGCAGCCCAAACCTTGTAATAAACCATTTGACCCCATTGCTAAGCCACTCTCGTTTACTAACTACATCCACACTGCAGCCTACCCCCCAATTAGCACATAGGTATTCTCCCCTTTGCTAATCACACTTCACACTCACATCCACGCGAGCACTAACTAACCAACTAACTATGTCACAGTTCATCATGTTAATGTTGTAAGAGGGACACATGACCACTTGGTGTCCATTTGCAATGTTAACATTCATTTCTATATTCTCACAGAACCGGCAACTAGTTTCTTCAATATGGCCAAGGCTGCAGGAACAAGCTCCCAGGCAGGCACCAGTCCTCAAGTCGTAGACATTGAAAGTCTCCCTATTGAGGAGGAGTTGAAGGAAAGAGTACAGGCATTGAGAGCATTACATGTTATACCTATTCAGAATCCTCCCCAAGGTCACACATCACCAGTAAGCAAAAACTCGCATTGGTCCAGTGACGTGGTAGGACCTCTTGGAGAAGACACTTATTTGTGGGAGGCAGAAAATATAGTTTAACGGACGCTGGGGCCGGTATCACTTCTTTACAAGAGAGTTTGAGAGGCTTCAAAACAATGAAGGGTTGAAACCAATATGGAAGAAGGCTGGACTATATGATTACTTCAAAGCTCAGTTACCCAAGCTGGACTTTCAAAGGTGTTCATACTTGATTAGCACCCTCACTCCGAGTAAAGAGAAAAAGGGGTATAGCACCTTTGTCCTACCATCTCTTACAAGAGGTAATGAACTAAAGCGCTTCAAATTGACGAAAAATTTGGTAAGGGAAGCTCTCGATATGAAAGGTATGCACATCCCCACAGAGAAAGAGACAATGATCCCAGACAACATGAAGAACAGGAACTTGACTAAACTGAAGGACATGGTGGCAATGACACCAACTATTGCCATTCACCTCCGAATGTGCATGCAACATTTCGTGTTCCCTACTCAAGAGAGATTCATGATGCCACCCAAGAAAATTTGGTTCAGTTTGTACTTAGGAGATACCTTCAATCTAACAATCAACATGCCTCATTGGATCATCGACCAAATACACCTGGCACATCAACAATGGTACAAGAAGCAGAAGTCAGTACTTTATGGGTGTTGTGCTCTTACAAGAATCGTTTATCGGTGCTTGGCATATGATGTGCCAATTCAAAGGGCACTCGTTTGGACTAGGGTGCAAGAATTTCAACAAAGACTATCAACTGCAGGGCCTCCATCCAAGAAAATGAGGGGAGCAGTTCAGATGCCCTGTGCACAGGCTTGCGGTGTCACCCTGACACCGGAAACCACTCCACGACTTCCAAGGCGAGTGCAACCTTTCACCATCAGATTACCAAGGCCCAGTGCAGAGGGATGGAATCTGGTGTTCCCACTGATACCCACTGATTTAGAATTCCCTCATGGCTTCACACTAGAGGATCTAACTGATGAGGAGATAGCAAGAATAATTAATGCAACGAATTTGGAAGTTGAAGCAGAACAATTAAGTGGGCAACAAATTGTCACGGACCAACCCCATCCAAGTCAACCAGACATTGTCGAAGTAGATGAAGATGAAGAGGAGACTGCAGAAGAGGAGCAAGAGGATGAACAAGAAGGACCATCTGATGAAGGAGAGCATGAATATGAACAAAAGGTCATACCGAAACTTGAAGGTGCCCCTACCTATATGAAGCAATTAAAACGACTGTATCATACCATCAACTAGGTTCAGGAACAACACAAACTATCCTTGGCAGCAAGAAAGGCCCTAATGAACCAGATCCTGGAAGAAGAAGGTGTGGATGACCAATACAGGGCAACCCTTGACATGATTGCTGATGCATTGGGGGTACCAAAGACAGTGCACACAGCTCTCCCACACTCACAAAGATCGGAGCGAAGACACGGTAGATATCCCCCTAGACCAAGGAATTAGATAAATATCTTGGTATCAGAACCACAGGGCACCACATCCACCACCGCAGGCACAGCTCATACCATTCATCACACTGATGAAGCCCATACCTCAAGTGCACCCCCGTCACCCCCTTACCACCCTCCCCTCCAACTCCACCACCTTCACCTATTACCACCACTGTCGCCATCACTGTCACATCCACAGATTCCACTTCCCATATCGAAGCACAGACTATGAGTCAACTCTCACAATCCGTACAACTTGACACCACCACTATTGTAAATGCTAGCACAGACACTGTAATTCTAACTATAGCCACGGAAAACCCCATTCCCCCTATCACACTTCCTGGTGGCTCATATTCACAACTAGACACACCACTTTACACCTTCACAACCATCACCACACCAACAATTCCCATGTCCACAATCACTCCCACGACCGCATCCACATACAACTTCATGGACATATCACCCACTTTCGCACCTCTCCCTCCCCCATATTCCCACAATCTCCCATTCCCCCACCACCCACTTCACCCTTCTCAAGCACAACATACACACTCCCATTCCCTTTTCCCTACCCTCTTGCATTCAACACCTTCCCAGCATCCACTCCTGTCAATAATGTATTTAATACTTTGTACCAATGTATGTCTCAATTACAACAACATTACCAGCATCTAGATGCTCAGCATACGAATCTGTTCCGAACCCACGAAAAATTACAAGAGAGATTCATTAACTTAGAGAAGGACAAGAGGCTATTACAACAGCAATATAATACCTTACACGCACAACATGATCAGTTAGTAGCCAATCCACCCCAGCCAGATACCGAGGAAAAACAACAACTCGATGAAATGTTACATGCCCAGATAACTGACAATCTCAAGCTTCGACGCAACCTTGCCTTACTATGCAAACATATGTCTGCAGCACTAGAAGAAAATAAAAGACTGCAGAAACAAAATGAAGAAAACCTGGAAGCAGCAATGGAAGGATCACCGCAGGAAATCGACCCAGAGCACTTCGAGGCCATCCCATCAAAAAATATGCAAATCATGTTGGAAACACACGCCGATCTCCTGGAAGCACACGGTACCTTAGAAAAAGAGCGGGATGACCTACTCAAGCAATTGGAAGCTCAGCAAGAGTCACCCAAAGAAGTCACAACCGCAACTGACACATCTGAAGAAGTCGTAGAACTCAGAGCACAACTGGAAGAACTGCAAAATAGAGTTCTTCAATATGAGCATCAACCCTCTCCCCTCGTGGAGCCCGAGCCTGAGGACTTAGTTCCAATTGAAGCTGAGGAGATTTTTGAAGACCCATATGTACCCATGCCTCCACCGGGGCGTAAGCGCATAAAGGACGGAATGGACACAATTGAGATCGAAGCTCCTGAATGGATGCAAAAGTTAGAAAAGGTTGGTCCAACCCATGATGAGAGAGTTGCAGTACAGATACAGTCTATGTCCCGATTAGAAGAAGTTGTCATCAAATCGGATTACTTCAGAAACCTCTCCCATCATCGGTGGATTGGTGCTTCCGATGATTTGTATGTTCCATTCTGTGTATTAATGGCTGATTATAATGCTGAGATAAAGCAACGCACAAAAAAGGAACCAACCTCGGCAACACACTTTGCACGAGATGACATTCCTACAAGTGCCATGCATGGAAATATATTTCAACCTACATGGAGGATATGCCTGCTTGAAACATACCCTGAGATGGTATGCACTTGGAATAATATGCCCCTATACATCAAGTATAACCCTTGCTACTGCCCTTCCTTTCGACGAAGATCATGGCCCGAGTACACCAAAACAGTTCTGATAGTTAAAGGATGTGACAAATGGTTAAACTATGTGTACTTGGCACCACCTCGAGGCCAACCCATAGTAGCATACATGACTTCAACCATTCGGCATTGGGGGATCAGATTCAAAAATGTACCAGATATCATGGCACAGATGTGCCTCAAAATATTTGAGCTCATGCTGGTCACATTCAGGACCTTTAGAAATGTCAAAGAACCTCACCTTTTGGCTCTCGGATTCAATGAAGGCAACGAGGATCTTGCTTATGATATGAGCACCACACCACCCATCAACATTGTCTATGCATGGCATGCTCATATCAAGTATCTACCAGCCTTCTTCAAACAAACGTTTGAGGAAATGTTTATCACAAGATTTTGGGAATATCATTCAGAGATATTCATACCCAGACCATCTCATCTATTACACTTATTTGTGGTAGAACAAGCGCTACACTCAGAAAAGCTACGCATGCCACATCTGGATGTACCTAGGTCTGTAGATTGGGATGCCCTACTCACTGATTTGGTGAAAGGATTGAGGTTAGCAGAGCATCATCTGGCCACAGATGTCGTGAATTACTACATCCAATGGTCCACTCAACAAGGGTCTGTCAGAGACGACAGACGCGAGAGAGGGGGGAGTGTTGGCAGTGGTAAGGGCGGTCAAGGACTTACAAGACAAGGAAGCCAATGAGAAGGGCCAAGCAGGCAAAGCATTCAAAGAAGATCTGGCAAATAGGCCACCATTTTTCCTAAATTAACATTTCCCAAATAGTGATTTTAGTCACTCCACACCATTGTAAATACCATTCCACCTTTTTGTAACTCCATTTTGTGCAAGCCAAGGAGTCCTTGATCTTGAGGAGCGTTAGAAGTACCTACCTATCAATTTTCATAATTTTCTGAGCTCGTTTGAGCCTCCAAATTAGCCGAGGAACCTGATTTTTATCTAGGCCGGACACTAGGTCTGGAGAGGACCAAAGCTAGTAAAAAACTATAAATAGAGCTAGAGAGCTCATTTTTGAAGTTAGCTTGTTGTAGAATTGAATCTGTAAGAGCACTTTGAGTAATCTAAATAACTCCATTGTCTCTCTCTTTGTTCTTGCCTTGTCTGTGTGTGTGTGTGTATGTGTGTGCATGCTAGTGTGCTTCTCACTCACGCACTTGTGCCATCACTTGTTCAAGGTCTTCATACCATCCTCCCATCTTCCCAGATTGAAATTAAAAGAGGTGCTACTCATCACTGAGCTACAAGCACCTACTTCTTCTTCTACGGGATAGCGAAGCACATTTCCCTCGTAGGGAATAGGAGAGCACTTGTACAATAATCTCAACAAAAATAACTAAACATACAAAAAAAAAGCTTCGGTTAGGTACTAATGCTTTTGTTTTCTATCAAACATATAGAAATATATATATATATATATAGGAAGAAAATCTCAGGTACTACCTTTCTCACACCCACGGGAAAGGGACGACTCACATCACTCAGAGAGTTGCCAAATTTATGGAGGATAAGTAAAGGATAACTCTTGATACCAACTTTACACTGATTACTGGTATGTATTGAGTGCAGATGGCATCTTCCAATTCTGAGGCTACACAAGAGGAAGAGGTCCTACTTCTTCCCTTGGAATCCATTTCTAAGGCAATAGGTCATTGGTTCCTTGAAGACCAGCCGGTGTCAGAACTTCTTTTCATGGCCACCATTAAGATTATGGATATGGATCACTATTTCCCAATTATTTCACAAGATTTCCAAACTATAATACAGGGATTACCTCGCATCACTGATGTTTGGACAAGAGATGGAATTGATGCATTTTTGCGACTTCCTATATATTTGCCAGATTTTCAGAGATGCACACAAGTTATGAACACGCTCCAATCTGCAACAGATAAGCCGTCAACCCTAGAAGCGAAAGTGCTTGATAAAATTGGTACATGGAAGACAATCCGATTCATCCATGAACTGATCAACAAAGCTTTTGTTTGGAGTTAGGATGGTCTCACTAATGTTAAAGATGAATGCCACATGATCCCAAAAAGAGAACCTTTCTGGAAATAAACAAGACAGATATAGAAGAATCAGTTCAATTAGTGCACCAACATTTTTGTTTTCCTAGTATGCACAGATATACAACACCTCAAAAAATTGTAGTTCAATTGCTTTCCCATGCAATGAGGCAAATTGGAAATAAAGTAAATGTTACTCCATATATTCAAGACCACCTATTCAAAGCTAAGAAGAAGTGGAGTTAGAAGAAGTTTTTGAATGGAAGTTTGGCATTGACTTTGCTAATCTATGAGGCACTTGAGATGAAAGAATGTCTATGGGTGATGCCAACCTCCACAAAAATAGCAAAATATGTAAAATCGGCTACTGTTCCAAAGAAAAAGTAAATAGTTATTTCCACAGAGGAAGTGGGAACAAGTTCCAAGCAACCAATGAGAGGGACTAAGCGTGCTAGGGAGGAAGCAGCACAAGAAACACCACAGTCCAAGCGGACGCACATATTACCAAAGATCCCTCTAACACAACCCCCCATCACAAAAAGAGATCTTTCAGCGGCTCTAGAAGAAACGCATACGTATATGCGGGGCCTAGTGAACCTAAATGTCCATATAGACAGGCTAGACGAGTGCAACAACAAAATTGACTACCAGATACAAAGAATTGGGACTGGATGATTCTAGTTCTAATGAGGAGTCTAGCCCTGAGAAGGATACAAAGAACATACTCCAAAATTGACTACCAGATACAAAGAATTGGGACTGGATGATTCTAGTTCTAATGAGGAGTCTAGCCCTGAGAAGGATACATTGGACACTGACATAAGAACAGAAACAAATAATGAGGAGTGGATAGAGATAGACCAGGTCGAAGTCACGCCAGACAATCAACAATCGTGCGTGCCGAACCAGGAAGCATTCACAGAACAAACACACCTCATTCAGTTAAACGAAAAGTCACAAATCAACATAAAAGAAGCTCCAATCTCACATAAAGATGCAGTACCACCCATAAAAGAACAAATACAGACAAGCATGGAAAAAGAAAGAGGTCTACAACAAAATATGGAACAAATTGTGATTGAGATTCCTGATGACACACCCCAAGGTAAGTCAGTAAGTAAAGAGGCTGAGCCAAAGGTACAACTTCATATCCGGCAGCCACATGATACAACCTTGCATATGGCACAAGGAAAAGATGTTATGACAGGTGAAGAACCTAGCATCTCGACAACATGGTTAAATGTCAATGTTACTCAATTGAAACCAATAGTCAAACAAATGATATAGACGGCCATGGATACGCAATAGCAAATGATGGAAACAGATGCAGATTAGGACAAGGCCATGAGAGAAAAGAATCAATTTCAAGTGATGAGTGAACAAATGTATGTGCAACTACTACAAGTTCGCCAAAGGACAATGCACTACATTAATGGAGCAGAATCACAAGCTCCAGGAACAACTCATGGAGCTAACAAAACAACATGAAGTAAGTGAAGCAGACAAGGAGAGGATGAAAGCTAGAAGCAATCTGCTAGAAACACAGCTCAAGGTATATATGGAGGAAAACGATAATCTACACAACCGGAGTAAAGAATTGATGAAGGCCTTGTTATATGACCAACCAATAGAGACACACGAGACGAAGGTAATCGGCCAACAAGAATGGATATACCAGATGGAAAAGTATGAAAATTTGTTAAAACAGGAGCAAATATTAAAAGAAGAATGGGAACAAAAGTACATACAAGACACAAATCAACTGAGGAAACAACTCAAAGCGGCTGAAGAAAAACTCCTAGTAATCTATAATGAAGATGCGGATCAAATAGCAGAGATTGGTAATGAGCTTCTCATGGCTAAAGATGCACTACAGACAGCCCTCCACAAAGTTAGGGAAAAGATTGAATGTGTTGCACAACTAGAAGGTCAAATAGAGCAAAAAGCAAACATCGGGGCACCAGTAGAGCCACAACCAGAGAATCCTACTGACGAGGTAGAGGTACGTCCTCTATCTCCCCCGATCTATCATTCTCCAATAAAAGAGCAGATGGCGGAACCATGTGATGATCATCCAATGCCATATACTGTAGAAATAGGTCAGAAGGAACGGGCACTATTGGTGTCCCGATTGACAGAAATTTTTGAAAATGAAGTTGTCAAAGTCATGAAAGAAGCCAAAATAAAAGGAAAAGACTTGGATACAATAATGAAGCCTTTCAATATTCCGTATGGACTCTTGAAAGAGAAAACATGACAATATATAAAGAAGATCACACAAAAGGATCCAGATGAGTAGCTTCACTTCAAAGACAATACATTCAATTACACTCAAGAAGAATTTGAAGCTGCACAACCTATATCGCGGAGGAAATTTTTGGAGAAAAATCCTACTTTGCGGGTGCACTGGCAAGCAGCACCATATTTATTACAAGTAAATCCTTCATTTTTCTTGACACCACGTCGCAAAGAAGCACGTGAATTTTTGGATATGCAAAAGAGTGGTGTGATCAATAAACAGTGGCTGAATTACTCGCTACTTCCAAGCCCACCTCACAATTACTTACCAACTCAGGATTATATGGTGAGAACCATTGAATTTTGGCTACATCGATATGCAACAGTACCAGATCTAATTGTCAAGATGACTAATAAAATCCTTAACATGATACTTACCGTTTTGAAAGTATTCAAACACATGGCATATACATTTTTAAACTTCATCAGTATCAACTTAGGCACAGATATCCTCATTTTTGATCTGTCTGTTATGCCCAGCTGACCTACACTCATGGCGTATTATTCATGGCTCATGTTTTTACTAAGCCCGTATATGCAAACCTTCGAGGAATCCTTTTTTATAGGATTTTTTGAAATTGATTCCGAGATTTTCTTAAAAATGTCAATGAATCTGAATGCTCGAATGGTGGCATATGAATTGAGCTTCTTCGCAAATCACAGACAACCACCACATGATGGTGTGAAAGCTGAACAATGGAATAAACTACTCATACGTGAAGCTAATCTCCTTAATGATATAGAGCAAAAGGTTTACAAAACATACTCTCATCAAATTCCAAAGCCTGTCGGGGACGATAGAGTTCAGGAGGGGGTAGTGTTGAGGGAGAGTCCAGCAAAAAGAAGAAAAGAAGAAGATCAAGAAAGAAGCTTCATTAAAAGGATTATATCTGAAGACATATCTCTGCAAGAAGCCCCGCAGGGGCACGCAAGACCCATCTCTGCACAGAGCCCCGCAGGGGCATACATCAGGGGAAAGTATGTCAGTGACAAGGGTGGATCAAGGCCAACAAGTATCCATGAAGAAGTGCAAGAAGATATCCGGCAGATCCAGAACCCCAAGAAGGTGCTTCAACCTCTTGATCTTCAAAAGGTCCAGATCAAAGGCTGAAGAACCACATCTTCATACCCTCCACTGGTGGCGTGCGTGGCAGGCCGACTTAACACAACAACCCAGATTTAAAGAGGTTATTGGTGAGCTAGACTAAAAATCTCAGGTAGTCCATCTCCACGGGTTGCGTACGGGGAAACAAGAAGAAGAGGCCATGATTAATGCAACAGGTCTTGAGTTATGATCAGTTCCTTGCCCACTGGTAAAACGATATTATTACAACTTCCACAGAAGCGGGCAGTGGTCGACTACAGGCACAACACCAGAGACAAGAAGTAAAGCCTGTCAAGGGATGACAGAGACAAAGAGGGGGAGATTGTTGCAAAGCTAAGAAGAGTAAAGAGGCAGAGAAAAAGAGGGGCCCCAAATTTTTTTTGATTTTGACATTTTATTCTTGTATTATAGCCATTTTGTAATATATTTCCTGATGTAAATGCACTAGAGGAGTCCTCTAGATGCATACCCATAGATATTTGTAGCCTATCTTTGTAAGTTAGTAGGAAATTAGCCTTTCAGTTAATAAAGTGCCGATCTCTTGTGTGAAAGGACCATTTTTAGGGCACATGTATATAAGTCAATTTGTGGCTCTTTTTAGAGACTTTTTGCCATTGTGAGAATCAAGAGCACAAAATTTCGAATTTGTGTCTTCTCCTCTCTGTATCTTCTTCTTTGTGAGCTTGTATGCATGTCTGATGCTTGGAAAGAGTGCTTGGAAGTGTTGTCTATCCATGAAAGTGTTTGTTTTGCTGTTGGCAAGGTGTGTGCGAAGTGTAAGAAGTGCTGAAGTGTAGGAAGGTCATTCCCATGACTCAGTATTTTGCTCATAACTTGAAGCAGGAGCGTCAAAATCAAGTGAAAACATCACCATTGGATGCGTCTTCTTGAGAGCTTCGAAATAAATCCGCTATTTGCTATATTCGGAGTTCAAAGCTGAGAGAAAAGCTCGATTTACTTTTGATTGCTACTCCAAATGTCGTTCACCATAACTGAAGCCTGAGACTTGTTTGGAATAGATTTATGCTTGTTTGCACTTTGTGAGAGTTCATTTGCATTGACCATCATTTGAATGCATGTCTTCATACACTCAGCTAGGTTTTGATACTCCTTGGATTGATAAATAAAGCGTGAGTCCCCACTATATGCACTTGAGGGGGATTGATGTATAGTCTCTTTCTCCACAAGTCCCTAAGTTGGAACTTAGGTACACAAATGCAAAGGGAGGGTCCATAATAATTGACTCTAGATCAATGACACTTGCATCCTAAAATGCATCAGTGCTAGGTTCACATTCTTCTATAATTGAATCACACATGATTGGCTCTATTGTGAAGATTGAGATGTCAAAGCCATCCTTGTCACAGTGGGGTGTCCATTTTTCTTCATTGATGGCTACATCCATCGTTGCTAAAACTTTTACCCAAACGTGAGGCTTGAATTCCTCGTCTGGAAATACTATAGGTGCCTAAGCTGGGTCTTGAAGGGTTCATGGATGTTGTTCTAAACCTAAGGTTCTGGCTTCTAACCGTTCTTCCTCTTGTTTGGCTACTTTACACATCCATAGATGAGTATCCTCGTGCAACCATGAGGGATCTGATTCCAATGAGTGTACAAATTTTGTTTCTTCTTGTGTCTTATGGATGGTATTCCATTGCATTGGGCGTACATCTCAATGTGAATAGTCTTTCAGATTGACTTTAGTAGTCACTCCTAAATGTTGCAAGTACAAACAATTAGTTCCCCAATCTTGTATGATTTTCAACTGACGCATGAATGGTTGTCCTAAAATCATCTCATAAGCATGATTTTTCCCAAAATCACAAATGGCAAAAGTATGCTCAAACTCCACACCACAAGTGGTGAGAGAAATGCCTTCTAGTAAGCCTAATGGTTTTTCTATATGTCCATCAGCCATTTGTAGCTTCATCCTAGTAGGTCTTAATGTTGGATTACCCCAACGTTTCCATAAAGTTGTGGTAGCGATGGCTACTTTGGCTCCTGAATCTAAGATGGCTTTGTTGGTGTAGCCCTGATGGGTTATTGGAAGATAAGTGTTACCTTCCTCTCCTTCGCTTACATCTCCGATTCTTTCTATGGGTATCTCTGGTACCTTCTTGTGTGATCCTATCTGTGAGTGAGTAGTAGCAAGCTCGGGGAATGGATTTGCTACATGCTTCCTCAATTCTGGTTTTACCTTTAACAATTCCTCTAGAGTGAGGTGACACTGTACTTTAGTGTTCTTTATCACTTTCGTGTTTCTAGGGATTACTGATTCTTCATTCCTCAATATTATTATGGGTGCTCTCATGCTAATCCACTTGGCTTCCCAAGGTCCTGTGAACTGAGGTAATTCTTGTAAAGAGTTAGATTCAAAATCTGTGTGTTCACTCAGTTGCTCTTCCTCTACATCATCGTAGATAGAGGGGATGTCTTGGGGAAATTGGTCTTGCAAGTCATCCATTTCTTGAATAGGAGGATGGGTTCCTTGTTCTTTTCTCCACTTCTCTTCTTGGATTTCTTTGAGAAATTCGTGTGAATACTTATATATGGAAGACAAGTTGTCTTCAACCTCTGTATTTGGTACTTGAGACATGGATGGTGTATTCTTTTCTTGTGTCTCCAAAACAATAGGGTTCCTATGCAGATTCTTTTTCTCCTTGCTATCAATCAAGTATTCTAACCTCTCCAGTAATCCTTGAAAGTGTAATTCAAATTTTTCCATGTTATTCCAATTGAGATAACAAGAGGCTACGAACATAGTTTGTGCTGATTCTACCATCTTCATGCAAGTTTAGTTCTCTCAATTTCTAAGTCTGCTTGAGGGTAGTTCTTACTCATTTCAGCTATCTGGGGTCCTTCTTTTAATCTTGTTTGATATGCACAAAACATCATGTCTAGGTTTTCTGGTATGGGTTCCGCTTAAACTTGAGTTGGGTTCTCCTGATTAGATTCTTGTGAAGTCAATTCTAGGATCTTGGCTCTCGATTCCTTGAGACTTCCTTCCAACTCAGTTATCTTTCTACTCCATTTCCTCTTAATCCTTTCTTTGGAATCTTTCCAAGATTTTTTCTTTTTGTTACTAGAATCTCCAACTTCACTAGTTTCAACTATTTTCTCACGATTGAGCTATTGATTTTGTAAGAGCATTTGGGCTCTCGTTATAGCTTGGATAGGCACGTATGTAGGGTTGGATCCATCTACGTTGTGCACAATACCTATCACATTGATGGGTGTCACTTTTGAAGCATAAGCAGGGTTCTTGGGACAATCTTTGATGATATTCTCTTTACCACACTCGGCACAAAAGCCTTGTATGTTATAGTATTGTGATTGTCCTGCTATTGGAGGATGATGACAATCCTTTATGAAATGATCTCCTTGGCACCTAAAGCATGGTCCTCTAGGGCCCTATGGTCTTTGCTGTCTCACTTGGGGCCCTGGATTAGGGTTGGTATACATCACATTAGCATAGTCGGGCTCCCAACTGGGTTCCAATGGTGGACTATCGTATTGATATGTTTCCATCTGTTCCGGTGACTCCGTGTAATATGCGGGTGGACTATCTACATGATTAGAGTCGAAACTATTAGAATTAGGGTCACTTTTTGTGATCAAGCATCAAGAAGGCACTAAATCCCTATTGAGGTTCTCTTCTGCACCAACATCTTTTATTGGCATGACATTAGCTGGTGGGGGTGGCTACTGAGCTAAAACGGATTGAGGTCTCTGTTGAGCCTGATAAGGATAGTTTTGAGGAGGCCTATAGTAATGAGGCTGAGCATTATATTGACCTTGATACCTACCTGATTGCGGGTATGCTTGCAAGTAGTTCTGTCTTACTGCTTGTTTGTTGTATGGGCAGTCCTGAGCCCTGTGATTCGTGTATCGTCTCTCAATCATACAGTATTGGCCACTAGGGTTGGCTTGTAGTTGTGTTGCATTGGGACGCACATTCACCATATGATCACCACCACACCTGTAACAACACTTGTTTGTTGTTAACCCAGGCATCTGTTTACTAGAAACTCCTAGTTTCTGGGCCACTTTTTCTGCTAGGTCTTCTATCGAGCTAGGAAATTTTGAGGATGCTAGAGATGAAAAGTCTGAATCTTTATAGACCTTTGAGAGTTCCAACTTGTCTCGAAGGTTGTCCTCAATGTCTATACAAATTCTCACACATTGATCTAGCTTTCTCGGTTCCTTTAAGTATACGTAGGAGCGTAGTTTAGTGCTCAAGAGGCCATCTAAAAACAATGACACTTGCTAGGCATGTGAGGGTAACTCTTGCATCGGACATCTCTCCATATATTTTCTAAACCTACGTCCTACAAGACTCACTATTTCTTGAGGGGTCTGTTTGAAGCTATGAATTAACGAAGACATCATGTCTGATTCCACTTTTAGAGAATTCTGTGATGAATGACTCTAACAAGTGATGGATATCTCTAAATTGCCTTTGTTGCAATGGTTGGAACCAAGTTAAAGCTGTATTCTTCAACGTTAATCCAAATGCATTGTATTGCGTGAACATGTCTTCTACTTGCTCTGCTCGGAGCACTTTCTTAAATTCTGCAACATGGTCATAGGGATCTCCTGTCCCATCAAAATAGTTTTTCATTGACTTAACTAATTGAGTGCGTTTCAGTACCCTGGGGTGTTAACGTGGTCTAGGTAGAGGAAAATCATCTCTACCACCTGGTATTCTAGGTTCCCTTTCTTTCCATTCTATTTGTGTCCATGGTTGGTCTACCTCTCCCTATGGGATGAGTGAAACTTACTTCTCGTCTCTCTTTATTCCTCTCTCTTTGATTACCATGGGCTCAGGATGTTCCAGCACCTTGATGGCTCGTGTTTACATTTGCTCATGATGGGGGGGAATACTAAATCACCTCTCCATGTGTAGGTATTTCTCGCATGGTCTAGTACTAAAAATACTCTTTCTGAAGTTTCATCTAGGTATACAACCTTTCCAGGTGTATCTCGGTCCTTGAATTCGTAAATCATGATGGAGCCTACCTCACTAGGTTGTTCCATTCTGTATCTCCAAAACGCTTCATCGGTTTCCTTATTTAGAAACAACTCTATGCTTCTGTTATCCTGAGGAATCCAATCTGGAATTAGTACTCTTGTTAGTACCAATTTCCCTCTAGGTGTCCTAGGTTCTTCTCCCATTGGTTCTTTTCCTTGGGTTCTCACTTCCGTCTCTAACTGAATTACTCCAAACTCATTGGTATTATTTGGCTGAGTACTTATGATGTACATCGTTCCTTCTTTGTCTATGTATGCGTCTCTCTCAAATTTCACCATTGGACGTTCCAATCCAATGGGTTGATCAGGATTATGCATTTGCACCACTTATCTTCGCAAACCATCCTCATAGATGCGAGCACCTAAGTGGTTGGTTCGGACCAATTCTAATTGAGTTCTGTAGTGTTCCTTCGGGTCTTTCCAAATATGCTATGTTTGACCCTCCTTATGGTCTTTCTGTGCTAAAATCCATTTCCGATTCACTCGTATCTAAGCTCAACTCGTAAGGATAACTATTCAATTGCTGAGCCCACGAACGTGCAGTAGTTCCTACACTTGCTTCTGATGATCTAAGGCTTCGTCGGTCTAACTTACCTATATGCTTGCCTGATCTAAGGTTCATGAATTTACTTCCCAAAATTCTCTGATCGTCAATGGTTCTTTGCTCTTAATTCCTTGTTTCTTTGTAAATTCCTTTAGATTCTTGTCTTGTCTCAATGTATACGTTAGGAATCCACTTTCTGTGGTACTTTTGAGTTCTCGTTCGGTCAGACTTTAATGCTTTCCTTTAGGTTTTCGTATCGCACACTGTTATTTAGCGTTGGACTTGAAAAAATAAGTCTCTTGAACTTGAGGCGTTCCTATTGTCTTTAATCCATAATGCTACCATTTAGCCTGAGCTAATAAATGATTGAGGGGGTTGAGTATTCTTCCAACCTCAAGTCAGCTGCTTTGAGTGCTCTGATGCCCAAGAAGTCGCACTTCCCAAGCTTTGCGTTCTTCACTACCTTGCTTTGCTTGCCCTTGATAGCCCTTGCTAGACCTATAAAAATCCAATGTTTAGACAAATTTTTATTTGGATGTTCAAGCACTTGAATATATACACCTTTTAGGTTCCTTTCTCCTTTGCCCAAAATTTTTTACTGCCCCCTCGCTTTTCTAGTCCCCACAATGATTAACCTCAAATTATCCTCTCTAAAAATCAACATCTCCTTTTTGAAAAAATATTGAGGTCACGTACTACTCATAAAGAGCTTTCTAACGAGCTATAAAGCTCAAAAAATGGACTTCGGATGAAAAAGATATGAGCGTTCAGGCCCTCGGGGGTAAAAACTGACAATTAGGTTTTTCTTCACTTATGAGCTAAAGGGTCTCCAATGAGCTTAATCACCCAAAAATTTGCTTAAAATAGCCCCAAATTTGCCCAAAAAGTCAAACCCTAATTTTTTGCATTTGGGATGGACAATCGCAATGGTTTGGGACAATCGTAATGGTCTGAGACCGTCGCGATAGCTTAGGTGAACTGTCGCGATGGCGAAGTACAATCATGATGGTTCGAAGGTGCGAGGCATCGTGATGGTCTGATGTGAAGCATCACGATGGTCTAATCGGTGAGTAATCGCGATGGCATCAGTCAACGATCAACGGTCAACGCAACCGTCATGATGGCGTCAGCCCATCGTGATGGTCATGGGGCATGATGGCTTGGGCCAATCTCGATGGTCCAACTTCGAAGCGTCGCGATGGCGTACCTGGTATCATCGAGATGGTCTGGCTTGACACATGGCAGATGAGTCATCATGATGGCATGAGCCAATCGCGATGGCATGGGGTTGACGGGATCATCGCGATGGTCAGGGACCGTCGCAATGGTTCAAGTGAACCGTCACGATGGTGTGAGACTGTCATGATGGTAGGGCCGAGCCGTCACGATGGCATGAGCCAATTGCGATGGTGTGACACAATCGCGATGGTGTGAGCCAATCGTGCTGGTCCACCAAAACTATGAATTTTTGAAATGCATTTGTGGATTCGTGTGTGCGCTGTCGGGAAGATTTGCATCTTCCAGTTGATGACCAGAGAAAATGAAAACAACTTAATTGGTGAATTCTAAACCTCTTTTTTACTGTTGAACAATTGTTCTGGATTGAATTAACTACTTTTGAAGTGTTTTCAGGTACAAGAAATGATGAAGAAAATATGTTCAAATTAGGGTTTATCCTAATTACTCAATTAATGAGTATTTCATATTTATACATGCTTGATTCATGGGTATTTAACCCTAGGGTTTTCTAAGTTCATATGATTTTATGTCAATTAGGTTCATCTGAAGGGTCTCAAAAGATTCTAATGGGTTCATGTTAGGGTTTACAAGGGATCAGAAAGATTTTAATGGGTTAACAATGATTTCCAAAGGGTTTAATAGGGTTTTGATGGGTTTTAAGTAGGTTTTCTAGGGTTTTAGAATGTTCCAAGGGTTAAAATAATTAATATTGAAGGAAATTAATCTATAACTAAACATTGGTTCATTAACAAAAATTAAAATATGGTTTAATTAATTATTTAATCATGTATGTGCAATTAAATCCTAAGGTTGGATTTAATTAAAACTTAAACTAAGGTTAATTTAAATGATTTATTTAATTAAGAAAATTAAGGTAATAGAATAAAAATAATAATTGTAGTGGATAATTAATGAGCGGTGTATATGAGTGCTGTTTAAAGTGTGGTGTGGGTTAAGTGTGTAACTAAAGTGGTTAAAGTGAATAGTTTCAAAGTGTGGTAGTTGTGAGTGCAAGTTAAAAGAGTGGTAGAAAAAAAATATGCATTTAAAGTGTAAAAAAGATGTGTACAAAGAGTGGTGAGTGTGAGGGGACTTTAAAGTATGGTTGTGAGAGAAAAGTCATTTAAAGTATGGTGGATGAATGTGGTTAAAGAGTGGATGAGAAATTAAAGTAAAAACCAAAAGAATGGTAAGCTCATAATCTGTGTGAGTATATATATGTATGCTTTCATCATGAATTCCTAATGTTTGTTTCAGGTAATTTTACTCTTCTTCTCCTTGCTTCATTCCTTCACCTCCATTGTTTGTGCATTTAGAGAGAGAGAGAAAGGGAGAGACAGAGAGGTTCTTTTTCTGCTTCATTGTTGAGATTCTGCCTTTTGGCTCCAATCCTTCTTCCTCGGAGTTCGTGTTTATTGTAATGGTTCATGGCGCCTTTAGCTTGAGATCTTCTTCTGATCAAGACATCACCATTTTGATCTGATGTGACCTTTTCAAGGACATCCATGGACGTGAAGAAAGAGACAGAAAGAGCATCAAGAGAGAAAAAGAGGGAGAGAGCGAGAGAGAGACACGTCTATGTCTTTTCCTGCATCTTTCCTGAACTTTCCTCTCCATGATCTTGCTAGTATTGGTCGGATCAATTGAAGATCTGTTCATTCTTCTGCGCGTCATTTTTGTCATGCATATCATAGAAACCTGTGTTCTCTGCGGAGAGAGTGAAGTTGTTTGGGTTTTCTGTAGGGTATAAGAGAGAGAACGAGAGACAATTCGCATCATCATAGAGAATAAAAAAGTCGATGATGGCAGATATGGCAAAAGTGCACAGAAAAGGTGATGAGATTGAAGAGAGGGAAAGACCAATAGAGTTCTGCTCGTCTGCAACCTGCAGCGCTTCATATAGTATGAGAGAGAGAGAGTGGGCAGTATACAAATGCCTACCATCAAACTATCGCCATAGAAATTGGAAAATCAGAAGGCCAATATTCTCGATGAAAATTATTCCTATATACGTTTCCTTTCGGCATGATAGCTCCATAGATTGCAAAAGAGATCGTTTCATATCGTTTTTTTGTTTATGTGATGCTGCTATTCCGCTTTGCGCCATGTGCATACATATTTAATTGAATGACCCAAGTGGATAATAGTTTTCGGATGACTGTTTCCTAAGTTTTCTTATTATATTGTTGCTAGTAAGGCAACTACAAAATCGTGATGTCTTTTAGGTCCCTCTTGTATATCTTCCTTATCATTGATTATTTAAAATCATACTGCAACTGATGTGATCGGTAGCATAGCCTCTGTTGAACATCAATTTTGATGGAGAGAGAAAGAGAGAGAGTTTCACCTCTCTCCCCCCCTCTTCCAGCGAGTGCAAGTCTCCAATATCTGTGCACGCAGACAGAGTCAACAGAAAATCGGCCTAAAGAGAGAGAGAAAGACAGAGAAAGAGAGAGAGAGAGAGAGAGAGAGAGAGAGAGAGAAAGAGAGACAGGGAGACTGATTAGATTGTCTAATTATATTGTTTGATTAATGCATAATTAAAAATTAATTATATATTACATGTTTTGTTTATATTTAGTGCTTTGTTTGTATTTTATTTAGATTATTATTAAGTGATTAGTTTATGCATGAAAATATATACATCTATGCATGAGTGCATACATATAAATATTGAAGTATGTTAGAAGTTAGTGTATAGTAATGAGTGTTAATAAATGTTCATGAAATGAATTATGCATGATGTTGGCATATATGTATGCCATATGTGTGTATTCATAAGAGGAACTACTAATATGCTTATTTATACAATGATAAGTGTGTGTTTGTATGCATATATGTTTATATCAATGTGTGTGCATGAGAACATACATGTGAGTGATGTGTGTATGAGCATGAGTGTGTATGAATGCATGGTTATAAGTGAGGTAGTGTTAGCATGTGCATATGTGTGAGTGTTAGCATATGATTTAATGCATAGGAAAGTAATTGAATTATTGTATGCATATGCATAAATGCATCTAAGTATTAGCATAAATGAGTATTTGCATATTCATGAGAATTAATATGTGTGAGAACATAATAGTATATGCTTGTTGAAATACAAGTAGAAGTAGGAATGTAAGTAAGATTAGTTAAGCAAACATTATATGAATGAGTTTATGTTAGCATATGTGATAATGCATGTGTATGTTTATGAGAATTAAATCATTTGCATGAGTATATGCATGTGTATGATAATGTAAGATTATGTTCTTATTGATTTTGTAAATTTACTAATGTTCTGATGTTTGTTTCAGAAACATTGAAGATTACAATTAATTGAAGTGAAGACAATTGAAGTGAAGCGGCAGCTTAAAGATCCAATTAAACCTTATCTTCCCGATTTAGTCAAAATACCCATTTGTTTAGACATTTATCCAATTATCTAGACTTTACATTTGTATTAGCTTATTAATTCATTTAGTCAAACCAATTTAGCATCAGATTGTTTCCATTATTTTCTTTCATGTCTTCCGATTTAAACCATGAATTTGAGCAAAGTCGAATTGAAACTACAACCGAATCCATAGGATTAGTATCAGAAGAACGTATTAAAGATAATAGTACTAATGAAAACTCCATTATTCCAACTATTGAGAATGTCCCGTCAACTCTAGACAGACCAAAACCCTCTAGCTTACCTGATAGTTTAGTAGAAGAACCCATTATGGAAGTTTCAATCTCATATCAGGAAGTTGTTGCTATGTACGAGGCTGCCCGTCCTTACGGTCCATAGCTAGTTAAAACTATTTACTTTTGGTAAGAAAACTTTAGTTTCAGTCATATAATTAGGTAATTTATATCGTTTTGTCATTAGAACCCTTAATTCCTTAAGCCTAAGTCCGCTACAGACACCCTGCGTGTGCCGAACGATTTAGGCGGATGACTTGATCCACCATCCGAGCATCTCTCACGACCCGACATTGGTGAACCCGACGTGAACAAACGGCGTTGCAGCTCAGGTATAAATTTTAAATTTTGCATTGTATATACATTCATACGATTTTACATCAGTGCAGCTGCGTCTTCATTCCTGGAAGCTGTGGCATTTACGTGAGCTTGCAATCTTCTTGGTGTCGAGGGGTGGTCTGGTGACCTGAGCGCCTCCACGAAGATTGGCAAGTAGGAGAACCTCGTCGCGCCACCCCTTTCATCAACAATTGAAGCACAAAACGTTTGCACCCATTTTTAGCAAACTATGTATTTAGGTTTTGATTCAAATCAATAAATGTATTGAATTTCACAGAAAGCACTGTTTTGAGCCTCATCTTCGAGCAGTTGGTATAATTTCTTTACCCTTACATTCTTGGGTGCAAAATTTTATTTAAGGTTAAATTATTGGTATAGGTTAAAGGCAACTGTTTGTTAATCATAGGTTAAGGGTTAATCATAGCTTTACTTGAAGCATATTGGCATAGTATAAACTTATCAAACTGGACTCTAACGGAATTTCAGAATTAGTAGCTGAACATAAGGAAAGAGTAACAAAAGAAGTTCAGGATATAGTTAGAATTGTTCAAGCTAGGTCAAAACAAACTTCAAAAATGGACGAGCTATTTCAAACTATGATGCACGAGACGTAAGGACAAAAGGTAGTTGAAACGTTATTAAAGGATAAAGGGAAATTTACTGGTATGAATGTTACAAATTATTTAGACACGTTTGAGGAATAAGCTAAGTTACACGGTTTACCTGAAACAAAGTGGAAATCCTATCTTGGACGTCTGGCCATAGGTACTGTAAAAGCTATTATGGAT
The DNA here is from genome assembly GCA_020310875.1 of Ceratopteris richardii. Taxonomy (NCBI): domain Eukaryota; kingdom Viridiplantae; phylum Streptophyta; class Polypodiopsida; order Polypodiales; family Pteridaceae; genus Ceratopteris; species Ceratopteris richardii. Next base: position 184,321,164 of record CM035408.1, on the reverse strand, counting down.
ATACATGATAATAAGGAATGGGATGAGTTTAGAAAAGAGCTGCATAAAGAATTCTACTTAGAAGACTACAGTCAACATAGTAGAGAAGGATTTATGAAATGGATTAGTTCACCTAAGCCTCACATTTCGTTAACTCAACTCCATAGTGAATTTATGAAAAGATTCTCTCAATTACCTGAACAGGATAGAGTTGCCCTTACCCCAGATATCATTTTATATTTCCTTAAAATCTTGACTCCAGATATAAGGGTAGAGGTTGAGCCTAGGCTTGAAGAACCGGGAAAGAAATATGGGCTTACAGATGACTGGGGTGTAGTGAAAACTGTAGTTGAGGCGGTTGCTCACATGATCCAACGTAAAACACTCCTTTATGAATCGATGTCTCAACCATCTTCCAGTTTTCCTCCGATTCAGGCAACTAGGAATACACATATAGATTCAAAAGTTGAGCCTACAACATCCACATCTAGAGTACCAACCGAGTTACAATTTGAGATTTTGTTTAACAAGTTGGACAATATGATGCATATGCACGAAAATATGTCTAAAGAGGTAGCGGCTTTGCAAAATGTGGTATATGCTTTAAACTTACAAGATAAACCTGCAAAGCAAGCTCATCCGACGATTTATCCTCAACCAGTAAGTGCACCTAATCCTCCATTAGTAGCTCCAAATCCACCATTAGTAGCTCTGAATCATCCATTAGTACCTCCTAATCCACCTTTTATACCTCCTAATCCTCCAGTTGTACCCCAACCAATTCCTCAACCGATTCCTCAAGCATTTAACCAAAGGAATTTCAATGAAAGGAGAAATGCCAATGTGAGGAGATGTATCTGGTGCGATGCCACAGATCATTTGACTTACACATGTGAAGCATTGAAAGATGCGAAAGAGAAAAGACTTATAATTGATATTGACAAGCGATTGTGCGACTATAGAACACATTTACCCTTAGCTGCCAATTGGGGAAAGGGAGGAATGCAGAAGCTGTATGAAAACCTTTCTGAGTCTTCGAAATCTGCTTCTGCTGTTAAACTAGAATATGTTGATAGTGACTCTGATTCCGAACAAACAAGGGAAACGAGGAACTACTCAATTGAAGCTTTGATAAAGGCGAGAGATGATATTATGCAGAAAACTGCGTGGAACTCTCGTGTCGATCAATTCTCGATATATTCGCATATTGTGAATGTTGAAGAGAAAAGAAAGAGAGATGATGAGCAAGATATAAATGATTCAGGTAGACGAATGACTAGAAGTAAGATGAGAGATGAGCCGAAGCCTAAGAAAGTTCAGTTTGAACAAGGCGAAAGTTCTAAAACAAATGAGGAGCGAAGAAAAGAAATTAGGGAGGGTAAACAACCTGTGTTTAGTGAGCCAATTCAAACATCAGACAAAGTAGAGCAAATTCCTAGAACTGAAACAAAACCTGAAGAGAAACCAGAAAAGAAACCAAAACGAGTACCGAAAGCTATTCTTATTTCTGAACTTGAACAAAAAGTTGATTCGAAAGAAATATTGTATGACATCTTATTAAAAAGTGTAGTAACAATGACTTTAGAACAAATCTTCTCAATAGCAAAAATTGAATTTAAGGAAAATTTTATTAAACTAATTAAAAGGAAGAGATTCCCTCTGTTACAAGAGGTAGAGATGCAAGATGTTGCCGATGTAACTCACTTGATTCATGAATCTCTTTTAGACTCAGCCGATTGTACCAGATGACGAAACAAAAAACTCAGAGAGTGATTTTAGAAAAAGTTTTTGGGCGAGAGGCACACCGGAGATTAAAGTTAACTTAGGAGATCAGAAGAGATCATATTCTGCTTTAGCCCTAATTGACTCTGGGTCTGAAATCAATGTGATTTCGAAAGGATTATATGATAAGTTTAAATGGCCTATTGATAAAAATCACGGCTGGATAATGCGAACCGCGGACAATGGTTGTGGATCACTCCTAGGAGCATGTGCCAACATACCTCTAATAATAGGTGGAATCTCTGAGACATTCCACTTTTTCATTCAGGACAACTGCTCTTATGAAATTATCTTAGGTCAACCATTTATATGTGAAGCCAGAATGGAGACTAAAGTAATAGATGACAGCTCAGCATACGCAAGAATTAGATCTAAAGATGATCTACAATCGCTCCAAGTTATGATAGTCAGCCCAAACCATATACGAAATAGGGAGCAAATTAGGAAGACACCCATCCGTTCTCATGAAAAGATACGTGAAGATCATATGCCTCTTCGTGAGTTTGGAACTTATTATGATCAAAATTTTGCCTAGATGCCACTGTTGAGCGAGACAACGGTGGTTCTTGGTTTGATGTCTCGCACCCATCTGTAGATACTTTAGATAGTTTTTCTTTATATTTCCCTTCATCATATTTGCAATTCAGTCATTATAAACAAATTCCTAAAAAAATTATAAAACATTATGAAAAATTTTATAAAGAGAAAGGATTCATTTCATCTGATGAACACATTGAAACCGTAATTGAAACTTTATCTTCAAACTCATTGATTGAAGAACTTCAAAATATTTTGCATGAAAATAAAAATTTTAGATTTGTACTTTTAAATTCTATTGAAGAATATGATTTGATTATTAAATTTGTCATGAGTAATGAAAAGGAAGCAAAAGTAAATACAAAATACAAAACCGTTGATAAAAAAATTAAACCGATTGCCCAATCATTACCACGAGAGAGTGAAGAGAAGTTTAGGAAAGTTACCAATGATCCTTATTTAAGAGAGCGCACAAATATAGGTCATACCTTCACAGAAGAAACTTTAAAGCTAATCAAGATAGGAAATGATGAAAATTTTTTGTTACCCGAGGAACGTGAACTATTTCAAAGAGTGATTAGAAAGCATGGAAAGGCATTTTCTTTATATTCCCATGAGATAGGTTGTGCAGACCCACAAATTGTACCACCAATGATCATCTTTACAGTGCCTCACATTCCATGGAATCTTCGACCCATACCTGTTCCGAAAGCCCATTTACCAGAGTTAATGCGGCTTCTTAAGGAAAAGATTCACATGCGAATTTTAGAGCCATCGTCTGCACCCTACTCAAATAGGTGGTTTACTGTTCCAAAGAAAAATGGCAAGTTACAGTTCATTCAAGATTTACAACCTGTTAACAAGGTTACTATTAGGAATGTAGGTACTGGGCCCATTGTAGGAGAATTCGCTGAAGCCTTCGCTGGTCATGCCATTTACTCAATGGGAGACTTGTATTCTGGCTACGATCAATTTCAGCTTGCTATTGAAAGTAGAGACATTACGACCATGAAAACTCCTTTAGGCTTAGTTCGCATGTGCACTTTGCCGCAAGGAGCTACTAATTCAGTAGCGCATATGATGAACGCCATGAATTCAGTATTACATGACTTCATTCCTAATATAGCCATGCCATTTATTGATGACATTCCTATTAAAGGATGTATTGAGAATGCGAAAGATGAAACTTTAGATTCCTCTGGCTGCAGGAAGTTTGTAGTAGATCATATCTCTGACTGTGAAAGGATTTTCCAGAGATTTGAAGAGGTTGGTCTCACATTCTCCATTGAGAAATCTGTTTTTGGTGTCAATGAGGTACTTATAGTTGGGCATTTATGTGGACATTACGGTCGGAGGCCATATCCACCTAAAGTCGATGCTATAAACAAGATTTCTGAAACTTGTAGTAATATTAGTGAGGTAAGACGATTCCTTGGTGCTTGTGTGTTTTATGCCATCTGGATCCCACACTATGCACATGTTGCAAACTGTCTTTATGCTTTACTAAGGAAGAATCGAAAGTTTCTTTGGACTGAAGAACACTCAAAAGCTATGAAAAAGTTAAAGAAATTACTTCTTGAAGCTCCTATTTTAAAGCGAGTAGATTATACTGATCAAAACCCTATCATTTTAACTGTTGATACGAGCCCTATAGGAATAGGATGGGTTATTGGTCAGGACGATGAAGAGGGCAATAGGTATGCTGTGAGATTTGGAGCAAAGATTTTACACGATACGCAAAGAAATTATCCGCAAATTAAACGAGAACTATGGGGTTTAGTCACGGCATTAAAATCCGATAAAGAATATTTTATAGGTGCAAATGTAATAGTTGAGACAGATTGTCTACCTCTGATTGGAATGATTACAAACTGTTCATCACCCGACATTGCCATGCTTAGATGGATTTCATACATCAAGTTTATAAATCCTGTTTTGATACATATTGCAGGTAAATCTAATCCTGTGGCTGATATGCTTTCTCGAGCTAGATTTGATAATGAGGAAGAAACAGAATTAGAAATAAATGCAATTAATTATGATTCTAAAGCATACGCATATGAACAGTTTAATATTGAAGAATACGAAGGAGAGTGGCAGGATATTGGAAAGTATTTAAGTACTTTGGTTAGGGCACCTTCATGGTCTTCAAATAGATTTTGGAATATTAGGAAAAGAGCTTACAACTTTTTTCTGAAAGAAGGTTTAATTTGGAGACATGCTAGGGGAAAAATTAGATTGCCACAACGAGTACTAGGTACTAAGGATCTTCAGTTACAAGTCATGAAGAGTATGCATGATACTTTATGGGCAGGACATAAAGGTTTTGTAGCTACATATGAAAAAATTAGAGAAGGATACTGGTGGCCAGGGATTTATGTTACTGTTAAAAATTATGTGAATTCATGTGACGTATGTCAGATTCATTCCTCAGTCAAACATAGGGATCCGTTGCATCCTACCTATCCACCATGCATCCATTATAAATGGGTTGTAGACTTAGTTACCATGCCCAAAGGTATCAATAAGATGAGATATATAGTCTTGGCACGTGAAGATCTTACGAATCATGTAGAAGGCCGAGCTTTAAGATCTAAAACAACCTTGAATGTATGCAAATTTCTTCTTGAGGATGTCATTTCACGATTTGGTTATGTAGAAAAGGTAGTGGCTGATAGGGGAGAGTTAGATGCGCAGGAGGCTAGAGAATTCTTTGCTAGGCATGGAATTCGCTTAGCCCTTACTACTGCTTACAACCCTGAAGCTAATGGGAAGATTGAGCGAGGGCATTCTCCTATTATTAAAGCAATTTCCAAAGCTCGTAATGGAGAAATTAAGAATTGGCCAACTTATCTGCCATTTGCGTTGTGGGCTGATAGAATGACCTGCACTAGAACAACGGGGTATATGCCGGCAGAGTTGATGTATTGCCAGAAACCGATATTCCCTGTGCATACACAAATTGTTACTTGGACTACTTTATCATGGGAAGATAATCTGTCGACAGAAGATTTATTAGCTCTGCGAATTCAGCAGTTAGAGCAAGGGAATGAACGTTTAGAAGAGGCTATAGTTAAACTAAAAGATTCTCGATTGAAAAACAAGAAGTATTTTGATAAATCACATAGGTTAAGGCCAAAGCCGATTTATGTTAATGATTGGGTTTTACTGTATGATAGTGCGTTTGATTCTCAGTATGATGCCCGTACAAAACTAAAAAGACGTTGGTTTGGACCTTATGTGGTAGTCAAAACCTATGATAATGGAACGTATGCCTTACGCGAATTAGATGGCACGCCTCTTAAAAACTTAATTGCTGGCAAAAGAATTAAATTATTTAAACAAAGAGATGATGAAATGTATGAAGTAATGTTTGATGATGAGCATGATTAATTATGTATGAATGAATTTCTTTAGTGTGGGTTTCTTTTGCAGGAAAACCAAGAGAAGATTTGAATATGAAATTTAATAATTTTGCGTGTCTAACCGTTGCTGGTTGAGTTCTAACAGGTCTTTGAAGAACAAATTAAGATGCATAAAGATGAACAGATTGAAGATGAAGCAGATTGAAGATAAAATTGATTTTTAGGTCGTATTTTTCTGTCTTAAAATTTTGTTTTACGTATTTTATTTGCATTCATATAAAACTAATTGATAAAATCTGGAATGAAGAATATTAATTTATAAAGGACTCTATTTAACCATATTAGGAAAATAGACATAATTTATATTTCTACATTTATAGATTAAGTGAGATTTGTTAAAAATAGAAGGATTTGTAGTTCATTTAGATAACGAAAGTAGTTGTATATATGTAGGAGCATATTGTTGCATGATACATGTCTATGAAAACCTAGATCTTTCTTGTCCATGCAGCTAGATCCTTAGCTCGGATTAAGGGGTTAAGCCTTTCCCCTTTAAAACAAAAAAGTAGCGAAAAAAAAAAAAAGAATATTGACATGGAAGTTATACCTTCTTCCACCCCAAAAAGGTATTTACATTCGATATGAAGTTTACATCATATTTATATGAAGAGAACTAGTTGTGAAAAAAACACATCTAGCGATTAAAATTGGGCATACAATGCGGCTGTCTGTCCAAGTAGATTTAGTAGATTTCTTTGGCATGCTTGATTGCTCATATGTGAATGCATATATATGACGAAACCTAGACCAGTGAGTAGTAAAATGCGAATATCTCCACAACTATAAATCCAATGACCTTGAAAATTTATATGCAAAAAGTAGACAGTAAGAGATATTCAACGCACATTAAAACACTGAAAAAGATTGCGTAGAACTCAAGATATGACCTTCTAAAGTTACTGCTCTCAGTGAGTATAGCAGAGAATAAAACAGAGAAGTAGATAATGACAAATGTATAGACTCACATATGATTACAACCACATTGGCAATGAATCTTTGCACAAGGGGAGTATAATGATAGAGCTATGGAGTAAGCTCTTCAATCTCTACAAAATGACATGAAGTGTCACGTACAAGGCTTGCTAATCGCCTCTTCCTTCTTGCTCTTTTTATAGCTATTCTTGGAGGGAGTTTTGAATTCGAATTCGAATGGCTCCACCTAAAAGTGATCCCCAAAGTTAGGAGATATTCCCTCAGCTCAAAAATTTGTGGTTTTGGGTAGTTAGACCCACGAATTTGTTTTTACATCATGGATGAGGTAAGCCATCTTTTTCCTTTTTCCTTTTTCAATTACAAGAGATAAAAATGAACTCTTTTGCAAGAGGTGTTCACATGACTACACATGTGACTTACAAATGAGGATAATATCAAGCATATCAAGCATGCAGGCTTGGGTAAAATGCACCAACAGCTCCCCCTCAAGCTTAACATGCTTGGCTTCCAAATAAGTCTTCAATTGTCCTTGATTTCCTGCAAGCCAATCATCAACTTGAATCTACTTAACTTTGTACCATCAAGAGCTTTAGTCAACATGTCTGCACATTGCATATCTGTAGAGACATACGATAGTTGAATATCCTTGCTCATTAGCTTCTCCCTTACATAATGGTAGTGGACTTCAATATGCTTGGTTCTAGCATGGTATACCGGATTAGCTGCTAGATGTAGTGAGCTTGTGTTGTCACCAAAAATGTGAGGTGTTGAAGAATGAAGTCCAAGATTTGTGTACGAAGACTTTAACCACATGATTTCTTGAGTTGCATTAGCCAAACCTCTATATTCGGCTTCGGTAGAAGATAATGCCATGGTTGGTTGCTTCTTGGATGACCAAGAAATGATTTTTGAACCTGCAAATGATATATACCCAGATGTGCTTCTTGTATCATCTCTAGATCCAGCCCAATCTGCATCTGAGTAGACCTTTAGCTCAATATCTGAAGTAAATGAATAAAACAAACCTTCATTCATAGTCCCCTTTAGGTACTTGAGGACTCTCTTAGCCGCTTCCATATGTCCTCTTCTCAGCTTATGCATAAAGTGACTCAATATGTTAACACTATAGCATATATCCACCCTTGTGAGTGTTGCATAGTTCAAACTTCCAACCAAGCTTTGATAGCTTGTGATGTCTTCAATTGGCTCTCCTTCATAAACACTAAGCTTATGATTTTGCTCCATAGGTGTACCTGCACACTTGGTATTTTCCATCTTGAACTTGACAAGCATGTCATGCACATACTTCCTTTGTGTGATGTATATACCTGAATCTGTGTAGATTAACTCCAATCCAAGAAAATAAGTGAGTGGTCTGAGGTCACTTATTTTGAACTCCTCCTTCATTTCAGTCTTTACCTGTTTGATTCCTTCAAGATCATTGTCCGTGATAATAATATCATCAACATACACACATGTGTAGATCACTTCAGATCCATTCCTCTTTATGAACAAAGAGGTATCCGCCTTGATAGCTTTGAATCCTTGGTCCTGCAAATAAGTCACCAATCTGAAATTCCAAGCTCTTGGAGCTTGCTTCAATCCATACAAAGCTTTCTTTAGTTTCCATACATAGTTAGGATGATGTGCATCCTCATATCCAGGAGGTTGTGCCATATACACTTCCTCAAAAATCCATCCATTCAAGAAAGCATTCTTTACATCAAGTTGATAGAGCTTCCAATTTCTAGATGCAGCAAGACTAATGAGAACCCTAATTGTAGGCATTTTCGCAACAGGAGAGAAAGTCTCCTCATAATCAATACCATGGGTTTGAGCAAACCCTTTAGCAACTAACCTTACTTTGTCTCTATTTATACTTCCATCTGGATTCCTCTTGATTTTGTATATCCATCGAGATCCGATTACCTTCATAGATGGCTTGTTAGGTACAAGCTCCCAAGTGTCATTCTCCTTCAAGGCTTCCATTTCTTCATCCATTGCATCTCTCCAAGCTTTCTTGCTTTGTGCTTCTTCGAATGTGGTAGGTTCTTCATTGGTTGAATCCTTTGCAATGTAGATTGAGTGCTTGGTGACCAAAGAAGTATCATAACCAAACCTCTCTGGTTTCTTCTTCTCCCTTGAAGACCTTCTAAGTGGTTGATGTGAGCTCTCCGGTCCATATGTAGCATCCTGCATCTTTGCTTTACCTTTGTTCTTCCATAGCTTTAGTCTTTCCAAGTCTTCTAGGTCAATCTCCGAATCACTTTCTTCAATCTACTTTGGCTCCTTTGGTTGAAGTGATGGAAAATCTTCATCCAAGTCATATGGCAGCTTCACTTTCCTGTCATCATCAAACCATGATTTGTTTTCATCAAAAATTACATCTCGACTCACAAAAAATCCTTTATTGGTTGGATTGTACAATCTATATCCTTTTTGGTTTTGGTCATAAACAATAAATACGCACTTCTCTGCCTTGGGATCCAATTTCCCTCTTACTTGAGAAGGAATGTGAACATAGGCTAAGCATCCAAAGATTTTACAATGCTCTAGACTAGGTCATCTTCCATTCCACACTTCATATGGAGTGGTTCCATCTAGTGACTTAGATGGAAGTCTATTTATGAGATATGTGGCTGTAGACACAGCCTCTGCCCATAGGTAGTTTGGCAATCCCTTTTCATTCAGCATGGACCTTGCAGCTTCGACAATAGCTCTGTTCCTCCTCTTTGCTACACCATTGAGGGTCGGGTGTATACCTTGTAGTGACTTCCCTTTTAATGCCTCTTTCATGCAAGAAGGCATCAAATTTAGAAGAGAAGTATTCTCCTCCACCATCTGATCTGAGTCTTTTCAAAGTCCTACCTATTTGGTTTTCAACAAGAGCAGTATACTTCTTAAAGCAATTAAACACTTCATCCTTGTGCTTCATGAAAAACAGAATGGTCCACCTGCTACTATCATCTATGAAAGACGCATAATATCTTGAGCCTGATATAGATGGCTCCCTACTTGGACCCCACACATCCGTGTGCACTAGATCCAAAGGATTTTGATACATATATCCTTTCTTATTGAAAGGTTGTCTATGAGCCTTGCCGAGTTGACAAGCTTCACACTTATAAATCATGTGTTGCCTTGTGATATTAGACAAACCAAGTACACTTTGGTCTCTACAAATGTGTTTGAGTGTCCTCTCATCAATGTGAGCAAGCCTTTTGTGCCATATCTCCAACTCTGTTAGAGTTTGAGATCCATAGCTAAACAAAGCTATGTTCTTTGTATCTTCCACTTCAAAAGTGAAAAGCCTTCCTGTCTTTTCTCCTTTGGCAATCCTTCTAAAGCCTTGCCTTGGGTCTTCAACATATGCTCCAAATCGGTTGAATCTAACCTGTAATCCTTTTTCAACAATCTGTCCAACACTTATTAAATTTTTGGTAATTGTAGGGACATACAAGACTTTGCTTAAGAGGTTCAGATTCCCATCTGATGTCTTCACATTACCTATCTTCTCCACTGAGTGCTTTGTGTCATCTTCTGTCTGCACTTCATGCTTGTTATGAGGATCTTCCAAATGAGAAAGTAAAGCCACATTTCTTGCTACATGGTTTGAGCATCCCGAATCAATGTAAAATATGTGATCATCATCCTTACCCTTCTTCACTGATAGATTCATAATCAATAATGAATCTTTTTTACTTTGGTCCTCTGCATAGTTATTGCAGTCTCTCCTTCCTCTATGGCCACTTTGATAGTTGTTGTTGTTGTAATTGTTGTTGTAGTAGCCTTTATTGCATCTGCCTCTATTTGATCCATAGCCACCTCTATTGAATCATCTTCCTCTTGAGTTCCTCGGGTTCCTGAAACATTCTTCAGTAGTATGATTAGATAAGCCACATATATTGCAAGTTTGAGATGATTGGAATCTCCCCCTGCCTTGCTTTCCACCTCTGCCTCTTCCTCTAGCTCTTCCTCTACCTGCAAAGTTTGCTTGGAAAGAGCTACCTTCATCTTCATTCTTCTTATTCTTTGACTGGTCCTTGACCTTAGCTTTATTGGAATATAAGGCATAAGTTTGATTACCTCTTGAGGACTCACCACCTTTGCTAATCTTCGCTTCATGAGTGAAGAGTTGGCCCATGAGTGTGTTGAGGTCGGGTACATGCATATCCATGTATAAATCCATGGTTGTTGTGAATGACTCCCACTTGTCATCTGCTTTGATTCCATTTATGATTGTCTAATGATTTGCTCCTCTTCAATTACCTCTCCAATGCTTTCAAGTTGGTCGGAAATCTCCTTCATCTTTGTGACATAATCAGTCACATTTTGCTTCGGGCTTTTCTTCATTGTTGTGAACTCCATCCACAATTGGTTCTTCCTTGCTCGAGTGTTGGAAGAGAAGAAAGAAGGAAGTGCATTCCAGGTCTCTCTTGATGTTTTGCATCCCTTGACATGAGGTAAAAGAAAATCAGAGATTGAGTTTAGAATATAGGACCTTGCAAGTGCATCCTTCGAACACCAATTTGAAAGTCCTTCCACTTCTTCATGTGATGGTTGTCCTTTGTTCCTCATGGTTGGCATTGCTTCATCTCTGGATATGAATCCATATAGATTCCTCTCCTCTATCCATACTAGGCCAATACATTCCTAAATGTTTAGATTCTACAATGTTTGTTGTTTAGAAAAGTGATTTTCTAGCAATCTTTCATGGGCTTGTTGCAACCAACTACTATGTTCATTCTCCTCGACACAACAAGATAATACACCCTCTGTATCTTGTTTGTACATAATCCCTACCAATATTTGATATTTTTGTGATTTTACAATTTCATCTTCGTTTGTTTTCACATTCTTATTTGTGGGTTTGAAGGTTAGGACATATACCAACTTCTTTGCACATTTTGGAACAACTACTAAATTGAATAGATAAGCTTTCGGCAATTCATCAGACACTCCTTATGGTGACTCTCCTGAAGTGATACAAGAAAAGTGATCCCCCTTGAGGTTGGTCCTACCGTTCCTAACAACCACTTCAAAACAATATTCCATTAGTAAGAGAAACCAACTTACTAAGCGTCATGTATTGCAAGGCTTATTGACCAAATATAATAAAGCTTGATGATCAGTGAAAAACTTGAACTTGTTGGCCAATAGATAATGTCTAAATTTCTTCACAACATATAGTTTCCTTCAACTATGTTTAGTTGTCTACTAGCATATGCTATAGGCCAATCTAGATTTCTTTCACCTATGGATTGTGCTAGCACACATCCTGTTGCATAATTGGATGCATCTACATGGACATGGAATGGCCTATCACTTGTGAGTGAATGAGTCAGATGAAAAAGAAGAGGAACTTATAAACATTGTTGGAGTGGGACTCCTCTCCCTCTCCACTTCTTGTTATTCTTGTTCCTTTCTTTGGAACTTAGAAGGCTTCTTGGTAGCATGGTCTTGTAATGTATGTACATTGTTTCCAAGGCTACTTTTGGAGGTTTCTTCACAACATCCTCAACCATCTCCTCCTCCTCCTCTCATTCTTAGATCTTGGTCTACTTTTTAGGTATGGAAGTTTGGCAAACAAATGAAGGTATATTCCTATCACAAAAGAAGTACTACTCTAATCTTCTTTCCAGATATAACATGAACTAGTGTTGCTCTATATCGACACCACTTGATCCAAACATCAAGATCACACTAGAGGATTCATCATCACTTTTTGATGTGCATACTTATCGATTGCTTGTTGGCTCATTACTTTACCTAACCAACACTTGTCTAGATATTTGCCTATGTAGTTGGGATACTCAGTCACTTTGCACATCAGCCTCATGAGACACATTTGGATTCTACTCAAAGACTACTTTGATACCTTGACCTCAGTTGACATCATGGTCTTTGGTATAGAGGGGGCATCGAACTCACTACCCATCTCTTGGGCAAGTAAGAAGCAACCTACAATTGCTTATATTATCCACCGAGGCCGAGTACCAAGCATCTAGCTTTGCATCATGTCAAGCCATCTGACTTTGACATTTATTATCTAGCATAAGTGTTTTGCAGGTTACTCTGACATGCATCCACATGGATAGCACAAACCTTGGCCATTTCCAAGAATCTAGTGTTGCACGCTCAAATGAAGCACATCAAGATCCAATAACATTTCATCCAGGAGAAGCTCATATCTCAGGAGATTACTCTGGAGTTGTGTATCTGTCAGGAGAACCTATGAGACATTTTCACAAAGGCTCTACCCCCAGTTTGGTTCTAGTGCTTGGTGGACGTCTACAACATTCAACCACTCCAGAATGGAGATACAAAGGGGGTGTTGACGACATGATTTCTCCTACATCATTTCCATTTGTATTTGCATGAGTGCATCTTTGTTTTGTATCTAGGAGGCACTCTATTTCCATTTTATTTCAATTTTATATTGTATCTCTTTTGTATTTGGGAACTGTTGTGTGAGAGCTCCATAGCTTCCACACAAACTAAGAAGACTAACTAGATAGACTCACACTAGGAAGAGAGATGTGTTTCCACCCAACCAACCCCTCCAATATATAGCTCCAAGGGGGTAAGTCCCTCTAAAGAGGACGTGTACCTTCCATCACATGGGTCCCTAAGGTGTTCACATGGTTTCCAAGCTTAGGTGGCTTCTAAAAGAAGACTTCTCCAAGCTCTCATGTAAAAACCAAGTGTCTAGGAGAAGCTTCCAATCAAGCCTAAGGTACTCAACCTTAGAGAATTAGCCCTAAGGTTCAAGACCCATCTAAAAGGGGTAAATAAACCATAGATCCCAAGGGTTTCACACTTAAAAACTCAAGGCTTCTACCCCTTAGACCCATATAATTATACAACATTCTCCCCCCCTTAAAAGCATTTTCGTCCTAAAAAATGAGTGGAGATATATATCTTGGGGTATTCCCCCGAGGCCCATGATCAATCTCAAGCATCATGGCTTTCATCTCTCTAAGTCCGCATCTTAATTTGAATGGGGAATTCTACCCCGATTGAATCTTAAAAGAGGAGAATCCATGTGTGGTCTAATTCCTTGCCCCAATCATTCAAAGCTCCATCTAGTTTGCATACGAAAAGGAATTGATTCAAACGCAAAGTATGGAAAGAATGAAAAAGGGTGCAAGAGAACATCCTTGCCTATTTTCTTGTTTAAGTCATGTGCCATCTAGGTTTCCATAGCTCAAACATGGGAATCAGGTGTATTGACCTTAGCTAAATTGCTATCTTGGTCCATATCTTTGCACTACTTGTGCATGGACCTAGCAAAATAGATGAATGCTACTTAAGGTTTCCTAATCAAATTCATTTCTCAAGTTAGAATCCAACTTGTTCAAAAAGGAAAATGAATCTCTCATAATCCCTACCCAAATCACTTCCTTTTAGATGTACACATACTTTGTACCTTTAGGCTTAGTAAAATGGGTGGATTTTCCTGTTTTAGCATTCACCTCCAAACATAGAGGGGAATCTATTTTTTATAATTCCTTGCCCAACCAATAGAATGGTATAGGTGGATTATCTATCTAATTCTCAGAGGATATAACATCCTCTTTATCTTCAGAGAGAATGGCTTACCAAAAGTGGGTTCAATGTTGTTTCAAAACTTTACGTAGTTTTGAGAATCCACTTTAAGGGACTAGAATCCATAGGGATTAATCTAACTATTGTAGACTCCCATTGATTGAAATCTATTTTACTTGTTCTTCCAAAAAGATTAAGATCTTTATAACTACGTCCAAAGATGGGAACTCATAATGTAAAGGATCGTGTTATCTTTTAGGTCACAAGTAGAAATAGATGATTCCAATTGTTGAGATATCAAGCTCAACATGTGATGATCCAGGATGACACGTACCAGTTTTTCGTTTCTCTGACATGTATAGTGGTCACCCTAGTATATGTCAGGGATACTTCATTGAGCTTTATTAGATTTATCTACTGAGAGTGATGGCACATTTGTTTCTTGCCCAACTCACTCATTCGCGGACATTAGGTTTTTCCTTATGTACTGATCTTTATATATTGCACTTGTTGTATTCTTGTTTTTAGGTCATTCTTGTACATTCCTTTTATGTAATAGAAGAAGAAGAAGAAGATTATTCTTCCTTGCCTCAATCTATGTGTGTGCTTCTCCTTGAGAGTGAGAGTGTGTGTGTGATCTCTCTTCCTTATCTCCTTCCTCCTGACATGGTATCAGAGCCAGCGTGGTTGTAGAGAGCTCGTGGAGAAGGCGACAGTGAAGACTATGCGGCAAGGCATGGAGAAAATGCGATTTCACAAACGGCCTCTGTTTGCTACAAAAATCGGCGTGAAGGTTGAATATTTTCGTGAGTTATCCCTTTAGGGTCACTTGTTTTTGTCACATCGAAGTTTCAGAGCCATCTCGACCTCCGTTTCGAGCCTACAAGGTGGGGCCCATAGAAAAACCAGGTCAGTTTCAAAAACTGTAACTTGTGTTGTGTTCGGCGACACTCATATATTCTAGATCCAGAATTTCAAGCGATTCCATGTACTGTTGATACATGAAAACTGTGTTTTTCTAAGATCGAACTGTCATGTCATAGTGTGACAGTGTTCAAGCAGAAGTGCTGCTTGTAGTGTTTTGCAGTGTTGAGAATTGTTGAAGAAATGGCAAACGCAGATGGAATGAGTCAGCTTATGAGCGATAAGCTGAACAAGAACAACTTCCATGCTTGGAGATTCAGAATGACGAATTTCGTGATGGGAAATGGCTACTGGAAGTACATCGAAGGAGAGAATGAAAATGCTCCACAGTTACCAGAAAGGAATCAGACTGCAGACCAGTTAACAACATATGAGGAATGGAATCAAGGAGCACGAAAGGTAATGTATTTCCTATCTATTAGCATATAGGATAGCATTATTTGACACATACAGGATGTCAAGACTCCAAAAGAGGCTTGGAACAGTTTGGTCACTTTGTATGAGACTAATACAAAGGCACAGAAATTGCAACTCAAGAACGAGCTGCATACATTGGAAAAGAAGAGCATGTCGGTAAGTGACTACACTCTAAAAATCAAAAGCATATGTGAGTCACTTGCATCTATTGGCATGAATGTAGATGATGATGATAAGGTGGAAGTGTGCCTTCGTGGTTTAGGAGCTGCATACAAGCAGTTCAGAACTTCCATACAGACGAGGGAAAATATTTTGAATTTTGCTGATCTGGTATCTATGCTGATTATTGAAGAAAAGAATCTGAGTGAGGATTCAAAATCCCAAGGAAAGCCTAGTTCTGAGCAGGTATTCTACTCTGGCAGAGGAAGAGGCAGAGGTAGAGGTTTTGGAAGTGGAAGAGGAAACAATAACCAAGACCAAGTTCAACAACAGAATCATGCAGGAGGAAGAGGACAGTTTCGAGGCAAGGGGAGCCAAAGAGGTCGCAAAAATTTCCAAAGAAATGATTCAGGTAATGATAGTAAAGGATGCTGGAATTCTGGTAAACCTGGACACTTTGAACGTGATTGCAGGTTGAAGAATCAAAATAACAAAAGGCAGCAAAACAACTATGCATCCACAAGTGCAGATGATTCTGAGAAGCTGTTTATGGTTCAACATCACATGATGAATACGATGTCTGCTGGTGTTTCAAAATTGAATGATAATGTCTGGTATGTTGATTCAGGTGCTTCAAATCACATGACCAGTCATGCAGAATGGTTTAGTAGTTTGCAAAAAATGCCAGTTCTTGGATATGTTGAAATAGGTGATGATACATCATATCCTATTGAGCATACAGGAAACATAACATTGTCTATGGAGGACGGGAAGGTAAAACATCTTGCTGATGTGTTGCATGTTCCAAATATAACAAAGAATTTGATTTCTGTTGGACAAATGGTTGACCAGGGATTACAAGTCAGGTTCAATGCTGATGGATTATATGTAGAAGAGTACAAGCATGATGTATGATTGGTTGCCAAAGGAAACAAAGTGGGTAGGATGTTCACCTTAAATGTGAAGATTCCTGAAATGAATGCAGCCATGTTTGCAAAAGGTGCAGGAGATTGCAGATATAGAGATATGGCACAAACGGATTGGACATGCAAACTTACAAAGGCTGAAACTGATGCAGTCAAAGGAGATTGTCCATGGACTACCAAATTTCAAAGTTGCAGAAATGCAAAATTTTTCATGCAGGTACACACCACAACAGAATGGTGTTGTTGAATGCAAAAATAGACATATTGCAGAAATAGCAAGAGCCTTGATGGCTGAGAAGAATATGCCTCATCGTTATTGGGCAGAAGCTATGCATACTTCTGTATACATCATGAACAGAACTCCGACTCCTGTTGTACATCAAGTTACATGTGAAGAGATGTTTACAGGTAAAAAAGCCAAACTTATCACATCTGAAAGTTTTTTGCTATATTGCATATGTACATGTCCCAGATGAATTGAGGATGAAGCTTGATCCAAAAGCAGAAAAGTGTGTCTTCATTGGATACTCCCTCGAGCAAAAGGGATATAAATGTAATAACCCATTCACGCGACAGGTAAAGGTGAGCAGAGATGTGGTATTTGATGAAATGTCAAGCTTCTATGCAGATGCCAAAGAAGGACTGAGTCTTCAACCAAATGACAAAGAAAATGCAGAAAAGCAAGTGCAGAGTCTTAGGTTTTGAGTGGACCACATGCTGATAATCACCAAGCAATAGTTCCAACTCAAATCCATGGAGTGGAAGATTACGTGGAAATTTTAGTCCAGCAAATTCATCAAATACATCCAAAAAAGGTAAAGAAAAGCTTTCTGTTGGTCATAAAACATGTGTAGGTTTTGAAGATGTTGATGGAGATTCAAGCGGTTCATAAAAGAGTCTTGATGAGGAACTTGGATTTCCCTCTATGAAGACTCCAGGAGTAAGAAGGGCACATGCAGATGATGCAAGGAGAAGTGACCCAAGACCAAGAAGATCTGGGAGGATGAGGAATTTAGTGCAACAATTGACATATGATAGTTACATGGCTCGTCATTATGCCTACATGAAAAGGTAATACAAGATGATGAACCTTCTTGCTTTGAAGACACAATTGGAATTGCAGATTGGGAAAAAGCTATGGATGAGGAGATGGCTGCACTTTATGGAAATGATACATGGAAGCTAGTTCCATTGCCGCAAGGAAAGAAACCCATAGGTTGTAAATGGGTTTACAAGGTAAAGCATAATGCTGATGGTAGCATGAGCAGGTATAAAGCACGATTGGTAGCTAAAGGATATGCACAAACATATGGCATTGATTATGAGGAAACATTCAGCCCTGTAGCTAAAATGTCTACTGTCAGAACACTTGTTGCATTAGCTATAGCAAAAGGATGGACTTTGCATCAGATGAATGTGAAGAATGCTTTCCTACATGGTAAGTTATAGGAAGAAGTATATATGGACCAACCACAAGTATATGAAGATTCAAAGCATCCAGAATATGTTTGCACGTTGCAAAAGGCTTTGTATGGGCTAAAGCAAGCCCCTCGTGCACGGCATGCAAGGATTGTTGATTACTTAACCAACATTGGGTTTTCTATGTGTGATGCAGATCATTCACTATATGCAAGGAAGGCTGATGATGGCATCACGATTGTGCCTATTTATGTTGATGACCTGATTGTAGGTGGTGATAATGAAGGAAGCATCAAAGAGGTAAAGAAACTTCTTATGCAAGAATTTGACATGAAAGATCTTGGTGTGCTGCGCTATTTCTTGGGCATTGAGTTTATACATATAGAAACAGGTATATGGATGTCCCAAAGGCAATATGCCTTGAATATGCTGCAAAAGTATGGTATGGCTGGTTGTAATCCAATTTCTATGCCATTAGATCAGAATTTGAAGTTGGATACTACATCAGGTGAAGCATTGGAAAATGTTACTATGTACAGGAAAATTGTGGGAAGTCTTATATATCTTACAATTACAAGGCCTGATTTAAGCTATAATGTTGGACTTGAAAGTCAGTTTATGCAGGTTCCCAGTGTTGGAGAAACAATCACTAATTGAACATATATTTGAAGGTCAACTCTTAGGAATAAAACCACATGCCTATGTGAAGGGACAAATTCACAAGTGTATTATATTTGTAAAGTTAGTTCACTTTAGTTCTAGAAGTTTTTTAAAAAGTCACGAGATTGAGAAAAACTATATAAGTTAGTTTGTATCAACTGACGCGATGAGGGAAGACAATGAGAAAGTGAGTTAGAACTCATTTTGTATGACTGAGAATAGTCGGGCTTCTCTGCGTGAGAAAGCACCTGTGCATTCCTAATTTTTCATAGTTATGGAAAGAGTTCGTTGAACTTCTATGTATAAGTCTTCTTCTTCCATCTCCAGTGTTTGTCTTGTGTGAAATGATTTCAAGAGTTGAAGTTTTTCAAGCAAGTCGATACCTGGCATCGTGTTTGTGGTAATAAGTCTGTGTTTTACTCTTTGAGTGTTATGTACTGCTAGAACTTCTTAAAATCATGAGGTTTTGGAGCAACTCGATGCCTGGCATCGAGTTTCAGCATAAAGTCGATGCCTGGCATCGACTTCGCACATAAAAAGTGGTCTTCTTCATGTGTTTGTTCAAGGGGGTAATTCTGGTGCTGAAAAAGTGGCTGAAAAAGCTGAAAGTCAATGCCAGGCATCGACTTTTGGTTGCAAGTTGATGCTAGGCATCAAATTTTCATTTTTAGACACTGAGAATTACTAAAGGAGGCAAAATTTCCAGTTTTGGCAAGTCATACAGGGTGATCTTGTGAAGGCCATAACTTGAGTTGTAGAGATCTGTTTCATGTATAT
Source organism: Ceratopteris richardii (assembly GCA_020310875.1). Taxonomy (NCBI): domain Eukaryota; kingdom Viridiplantae; phylum Streptophyta; class Polypodiopsida; order Polypodiales; family Pteridaceae; genus Ceratopteris; species Ceratopteris richardii. Next base: position 184,301,678 of record CM035408.1, on the reverse strand, counting down.
GATAGCTTGTTGGAAAGCTCTACATTTCTAGTTTTATCCATCAAAATATCTTGGAGAAATAATATTTGAGCTAAGAGAAATTAGCAAAATACTGAAGGTATGTCATTTGAGTGACTAGAAAATTCTGAAGAAGTAAAGTTCTTGGTTTTGGCTATCATTTCTCAAAGTTTGGAGTGGCAATGAGTTAGTGGTGACCATAGAGGTGTTCTAGTTTCACATTAATTCATTTCTTGTGGTCTTTTACACATCAACAAGTGGTATCAGAGCAGAAAGGTCCTAAAGAGCAGAAGGCGGCAAAGATACGAGAAGTTTTGAAAAGAGGATTGGAATCATCTAAAGATATATGGAATGCATTGGAGTATCATTTCAAAAGTACTACCAAAGCAAGGAAAGCAAGTCTATGGTCAGAGTTTACAACATTCAAGAAGAAGCCAAGTCAAAGTATTAGTGATTATGTCACTAAGATGAAGTATCTAGCAGATAGTCTTGGATCCATAGATGAAGATGTTGAAGATCACAGATTGATTGCTCAACTACTTGCAGGTTTGAGAGGGTATGAAAGGTGGAAAGCTTTTGTCTTATCAAAAAAACTTTCATTAAATCATTATGTTCCAGATTTGAATCAGTTGCTTGGTTTGATGCTCACATATGAGCAAGACTTGAAGGGAGATGGAGATAAAGGACAAAGTTCTACAATGTACATGAAGAACAAGAAGAAAGGAGATAAAGGTAAAGCAAAGGATGAAGAGGAGTTGAGTTCTCAAGCTTATTATGCAAGAGGTAAAGGCACTAGCAGAGGAAGACCAAGAGCTTTTGGAAGAGGTCAAGGTAATCAGAATAACAACAAGAAGGCTTGCTGGATCTGTGGATTGAGTAATCATTTGGCTCATGATTGTTGGCACAACCAACAAGGATCAAACCAGACTCAAAACAACAATAGCAAAGGTCGAGGTGGAAGATATCAAAGTAATTTTCAAAGAGGTAGACAAAGTCAAAGAGGAGGCTATGGTAGAGGTGGAGGAAGAAGTTGGGGACAGAATCAATCCTACAACACCACCTACTAGAATTATGCAAATGACACACAGAATGAAAGTCATACATCATTGATGATGAATTCAATCAGCACATCAGATAAAGAAGATCTAAAGGTATTTTACATTGACTTTGGATGTTCTAATCCTTTGTCAGGAAACATAGAATTGATGTCAGAATTGGAAAAAGGCATTTCTAGCCATAGTGTTCAAACAGGTGATAATCCCAGACATAGTGTACATTCAATTGGAAAAGTGAAATGCAAGAATGGAGCAGATTTGCTAACCAATGTTTTGTATGTTCCTAAAATACCTAAAAACTTGATTAGTGTGGGACAGATAGTTGAAAAAGGTTTTCAAGTCATGTTTACAAATGAAGGAGTATTTGTGGAAGATCCAGGGAAAACCAACACTCAGGCCAACAAGAATGAAATTGCAGATGGCCGATGGTCACATTGAGAGACCATTAGGACTGCTAGAAGGAATAACTCTCACTACATGTGGTGTAGAGTTTGAGCATACTTTTGCCATATGTGACTTTAGCAAAAACTAGGCCTATGAGATGATTTTGGAAGACCATTTATGCAGCAGTTGCAAGTGGTACAAGATTGGGGAACCAATTCCTTATATTTGCAACACTTAGGTGTCACGACCAAAGTTAATCTCAAGGATTACTCTCATAGAGATGTACCCCCCATCCAATGGAATCCCATCCATAGAGCCAAAGATGATACTGAGTTAGTGCATTCCATAGGCTCATGATCCTCATGGATGCATGAAGACACACACTTATGGATGTGCAAAGTAGCAGTAGAGGAAGAGAAGAGAGAACACACCAAAGATGTAGGTGTGAAGGATAGCCATAGATCAATTCAAGACCCAGCCTATGCACCTATAGTATTTACTGACGAAGAGTTTGAACCTCATGGTTGGGTAGAGATTCTAGCAACTATGGATGTAGCCATCAATGAAGAGCAATGGACTCCCCACTATGATGAGGATGGCTATGACATTTCAGTCTTCACAATATAGCCAATCATGGGAGATTCGGTTTTAGACGAATGCGAACCTAGCCCTGATGCATCTGAGGATGCAAGTGACTCCAATCTAGAGTCAATCATTATGGACCCACCTTTTGCATCAGATGAAGAATACTTTTATGAAGTAGAATTTCACCCTCAGAGACATGAAGAGCTCACAAATGATGTAAGATTAACCACACAAGTGACCCCCAAGATTGAAGGCAAAAAAAGGAAGAAGAGAGAAGTCACACCAGAAGAGGAGGAATCTTTGTTTGAGGTCCCTGAAAATTTTAGGAAGTATGAAATAGATGATAGGAGAGTCATGATGAGAATGCCAAAACGTGAGGAGCAATCAGGGGAGGCCTATGATAACAAAGAAACCACCAAGAAAATAGTTGTAGCCATAGAAGAAGGAGAAGAGAGATGCACTTACATAGGACATGACCTAACATAAGAAGAATAGCACGAGTTGATAACCTTGCTAAGAGAATACAAAGATGTATTCACTTGGAGCTACAAGGACTTGAAAGGTGTAGACCCTGACATATGTTCACACACTATCCCTATGACCTCAAAGGCCAAACCCTCAAAACAAAATCCATACACATATAATGATAAGTATGTTGCCAAGATCAAAGAAGAGATAGATCGCTTGGTTGAAGTTGGATTCATTTATGAAATTGAGCACACTGAGTGGGTATCCCCCATCGTAGTGGTTCCCAAGAAGAATGGGAAGTTACGTGTATGCATGAACTTGAAGAAGGTCAATGCAGCCCCTATTCGAGATAACTATCCGCTTCCTACCACTGAGCATCTATTAGAGAGGGTAGCAGGCAAGGAAGTGTATAGCTTCCTTGATGGATTCTCTGCCTACAATCAGGTAGCCATTGCTCCAAAAGATCAGCATAAGAAGGCTTTTGCCACAGAGTGGGGCATATTTGCCTTTTGAGTAATGCCATTTGGTCTTACCAATGCGCAAGCCACTTTCAGAGGCTGATGTGCCATGTCTCATGTCTTCCCGGATTGACATTAAAGGAGGTGCTTCTCATCACTGAGCTACAACCTTGGGCATTTTGATACTTACATGTATGCCCATATGTGTGCATTTACCTTTGAAATCATGCATCTATGCATGCATATAGTTTATATGCATAGAATATTATGAACTGAGAAGAAACTTTAATGAATATATTTACTCAAACCTCATTGTTTCCTTCGGTCTTTGAGAGGAGCTTTTTCTTTATTTCCTTTTGCATTAAAATTTTCTAGATAATCTTGAGATGTGCAAAAAAGAAAGATTTAGATTTGAATCTTAGGCATTCAAATCACCCCTTAATAAAAAAAAATGCACATACACTCTTCTTTTTGCTTGCAAGAATGTATGTAAGTACTTAAGGTGCCAATTTCTTTTCAACCATGCTTGTTTGCCTATTAAAATAGCTTGTCTTCATATGTGAACTTCAATAATTGAAGTATTATGTTTACTTCAACTATGAATGTATGCATAAATACTTAAACCAAACAAATATTAAAACAAAACAAGAAAATACTTAGCTTTGATTCGAGCATTGTCCTTCCTTTTCCCTTTGGAAGGATCCATCTTTCTACATTGATACCCCATTCTTGCTTTTTCATTGACACTCGAATGAATTAGCAAAGAAATATATGAAGCTTAAATTCCACTTATGGTAGGTCGAGAGCAACCATAATGACACGTGGACTAACATGGGCATGAACATTGCACTAGGATGGGTGTCCTAGTGCTATTCTGGCCCAAGCATGCTTAACTACAGAGTTCTAATGGGATCCGATGTATTAGTGCTGGTATGACTGCACCACACATCTAAGTCCACCCGTCAACTAGAGGAGCTTCTGCTCGCCACCTGGAGGAGGTTTGAGATAGACCTCAAAGGATGCCTCGCGTGCGGTTTATCCCACATATGAAGGATAATTCAGATCCGATGGCTTCATATAGTACTTCAATAGAATTATTTTTTCACCTGAAATTCGGGACTCCAACAGAGCTGCGAACGTGCCTGTATGTATGTCTAGGCCAATAAACTTGCCCCTAAGCCTCTACACTCACCCGTCTGCTTGTCTAACTATGCTGATATGGCAACGCTTCTCCTCCTCCTCTTATAAGGGGGGTCACACATAGTACATTTTGCTTCTCTAAAAAGAGAAGAAGATGCAGACCCATCGATGTCCGGCGGCATTCAATCACCCATGTGAAGGAATTCAAAAGGATGAGGCTAAAGATTCATGAAAGAAATAAAGCCTAGCTCTAATGCCATTGTTGTGTGAGAACTCCATAGCTTCCACACAAACTAAGAAGACTAACTAGATAGACTCACACTAGGAAGAGAGATGTGTTTCCACCCAACCAACCCCTCCAATATATAGCTCCAAGACCAAGGGGATAAGTCCCTCTCAAGAGGGCATGTGTACCTTCCATCACATGGGTCCCTAAGGTGTGCACATGGTTTCCAAGCTTAGGAAATCACATGAAATCACATGGCTTCTAAAAGAAGACTCTCCAAGCTCTCATGTACAAACCAACTGGCTAGGAAAAGCTTCCAATCAAGCCTAAGGTACTGAAGATTAGAAAATTAGCCCTAAGGTTAAAGACCCATCTAAAAGGGGTAAATAAACCATAAATCCCAAGGGTTTCACACCTAGAAATGCAAGGGCTCTACCCCTTAGACCCATGTAATTATACAAGAGGTACCTTGCCATTTGCCTGTACCTATGTATTCATTCTCCTTCAGGGGGAATTATTCCCCATTTGATGTAATTTGGAGAGTCCCCCTCCAACTCTATATAAGGAGGGCATCTCCCCCTATTTATACTTGGTTAGAAGCTATAGGATCCTAGTCCATGCTCTTGGAAAGCTCACTCTAATCCATGTGAGTTTTCACATTTCATGGTCTAATCACTTTTGAGCCTCAAACTCTTTCTTTTTTGTGAGTACACTCTTATTTTCATTTTGTTTCTACATGTGTAGTCTCTACAACAGTGACTATTCTTATACAAATTATTAGAGTTTGAGGGAATGCGGGAGCACACTAAGCGCATAAGGAAGTTGAAGAATCTTGGAGCACAACACAACACTAAACGAATTACCAAGTGTGGTCCTGCCACTTTAGGGAAATTCAGCCATTTAGCTAAGATTCGACCTTGATGTCACTCTAGCACAATGGCAAGTACCAATGTGAGGAGGTTCACCTAATAATTGTCAATCCGTGGAGATGTGAGGACTAGTATGATGACTATGAGGAAGTGATGGCATGAGTGCGTGAGTGAGAAGCACACAAGCATGCACACACATACACACATGCACACAAGGCAAGAACAAAGAGAGGAACAATGGAGTTCTTTGTATTGCTAAAAAAGTCTCTTACAGTAGCTCAAAACTCTAACAAGCTAACCTCAAAAATGAGCTCTCTAGCTCTTTTTATAGTTTTTGACTAGGTTTTCACCTATCCAGACCTAGTGTCCGACCTAGTTAAAAATTAGGTTCTAGGGCTTATTTGAGGGCTCAAACAGAGTCTAAAAATTATGAAAATTGGTAGGTAGGTATTTCCACTACTCCTCAAGCTTGAGGACTCATTTGCTTGCATAAAATGGAGTTGGAATTATAAAAAATGGTATTTACAAGGTTGGTGTAGTGATTAAAATCACTATTGGTTGGAAGTAATTTATGAAAAAAAATGGTTAGGCCTTATTGCCAGGTTGTGCTTGACTACTCTCTTGTGCTTGACTGCTCTCCTCATTGCTTGTAGGCCAACACTCCCCCCTCTCTAGCGTCTATTGCCCGTGACAGACCTCTATGCTGGAGTGTGGTCAATATAGTGTTGGATGATGTATGTGGCTAGTTCATATTTGCGTATTCATAATCCGTTTGCCAGATCAAACTGCAGTGCATCCCAATCAATGGTGCTCGGGATATATGGTTGAGACATTGTGTAGTACTCTCAGTAGATGGCCTGATCACATGCAAATAAGTGTAGGAGATGTGTTGGTTTTGGTGCAAACACCTCTTAGTGATCTTCCTAGAATCCTATTGTGAACATATCTTCAAAATTCTGTTTGTAACATGTCGAGAGATATTTTATACATGCATGCCAAGCATAGGTGACTTGAATGCTTGGGGTAGTGCTTATGTCATACACTACATTGTAGTTTCCATTGGTGAAGCCCGGTAGAGCTACTTGTGGGCCTTCTGTATTGCGAAAAATTTTGAGCATGATTTGCATCATATCAAGAATTTTGAGCATCATTTGTGTAGTGACATCTAGAATTGTCTTATGGCGAGGGATCCAGTGGTGGATTATTGCCATTATGTAAGCAATGGATGGTGGTCCCTGCGGTGGCACAGTGTATGAATAATTAAGCCATTCCTTACACTAGGCATTATTCTGCACTTTAATATTAAATGCTTTCCATGATCTATGACATGGAACTAGACCGTAACATGGATTGTAGATAAGATATAGAGGGGCATGGTTCCATGTACGCAACATTCCTGGGTAGATTTCTAAGATATTTTTTCACCATGTTAGTTGATAGATTTTTGCTTTCTATGGCTCTCGTGGTAGATCCTCCAATTGAAATTGGGTTGCGAAGGTGGGGATCTTCCCTATCACTCTCTATATTTTTGCATTATAATCTGCAAGAATGACAAAGTAGGGTTTGTATTGAAGGTCAGATGATGTGATGAGGCACCTTGGTGTTAAGTTTTGGAAGTAGCTTGATTGCAAAACTATTTCTTCTATGACTCGCATTGCTTGATTTTACACCACGGTGCGATCTTCATGAGTATGCTTGATTTCTTCCACTTGTCTTAACCATGGGGTTCGTGGCACTTTGAATTTATCCTGGCCCTCTTCTGTTACCCGACCACCCGGAATGGGTTGAGTGTCGTAGTCATCTTCAAATGTTTGTTGACTAGAACTGAGATGGTTTCTTCTTCTACGAGGGCCTTCGATGGGATGATGGCCTTTCCTATTGTAGGACTCACGTTTGTAATTCTATGATTTGTTTTTTGAGTTCCTATAGTGCTTTTGAGTCAATAATGGTTGAATTGGTACGGTGGTTGGGGGAACAATTATGCTATTTGACTTTCGTTGCTACTGCAATCGATCTAATTCTTCTAATGTGTGCTTCTAGTAGGTTAATATAGTCTTCTAGTATGATTTTAATGTTCTCAGGGGGCATAACTTGAAATTTTGAAGGACTGATGGGTGCCCTTGGCATATTCGGGATGGCAACTACGAGATTTTCTTGATTTTGGAGTTGTAAATGGTGATTTTCCTCTTGAGCCACTCCAAGGTGCCTTCGTAGGAGTGCCCTGTTGTGTTGGAGTTTGGAAATATGTTCCATCTTATTTTCTAGATGACCTTCAACTTGCTGCATGGTGTCTGCATCTACGTTCTGCCACTTTTCTTCCAAGATGATATAGGCTTCCTATAACGTCCAAAATTGCATTTGTAAACTCTCATTGTTGTCCTTCAGTGTTGTGATGCATTGTTGTAACTCTGTAGAGTGTGTTTGTAATCTCTTGTTATGTTCCTATAGCTGGTGGTACTCTGTCCTTAGCTATGACATACACTGAAGCATGGTATCAAATGCATTATTTATAGTTGAAGATGCAGTGTGTACAATGGCGGATGCAAGGGAGAGGGAACGGGAAGGGGGAGTGTGAATGTTGTGTCTGAGTAGGGGAAAAAATGAACCCTGCATGGGCCTTTTAGATTAAGGAGTGACTAGTGATGGACCAATCAGAAGAGGGTGGTGGCCATAGTCTATGCCCTATAAAATACTAGGTTGAAGGGTGGAGAGGGGACATATTTCTCCCTTATTTAGTGAGTTGCCTCTAGAGAGAGAAGGAATCTCGTAACTTAGTTGGACCCAAAAATTCAAAATTTCTAAAAAGTTAAAAAACTCATCATGACACCTGAGAATGGACCCCCATTACTTTTTAGGGTCAAAAGTACTCTTTTTAACCCCAAATTAAAAAACTACGCATGTTTTGAGCTAAAAAAATGGCTTTTTTCAAAAATACTCAGAAAATAGTTTTTCCCTCCTAAACCTCACATTTTCATATCCAGGTCCCAAAAAGTCATCTTTTCCCACCACTTTCACTCTGTAGCACATCATTGAAGCTCTTGTTTCTACATTCCAACCTACCTGCATGTCCTATCTCAAATTATTGTTGCAGCTTGAAGAATTTTAGCTTCAATGGCAACATCTAAAGCTTCTAGGCGACCAAAATATGAAATCCTCACATTAAGATGTCACAATATCAAAGCTACAAATGGCCAATGGCATGAGTACTCCAAAGGTGCATGGGTGTACATGCAACCCTCTAGAGTTGGGCCTCATCAAGTTAGAGATCATGGAAACTTGGATCTTCACTGGAAGAGAAAGATTACTTGGCTTCAAGAAGCACAGAGACAATGGGATGGTTGCTATTGTATAACATGTTTTTACAATGGAAACTATGAAACTTGAAAACTCTATTAGAATGAGATATCCTATGAACTATAAGTATTACTCCACAATATTGTATGTTTTCTAATGTTGAATATATTTTTAAACTATTCAGATATGATTTTTTTTTGTTTCAGATATATTTCCTTCTACTTTGGTGGAAGAACAACCACTTCATAGTCTTACAGGTACTTTCCAAGCATTGCATGTAGATGTTGGTGCACTAGTCTTTCCAAAAATATCTCCTACTCAACTTTACCATGATAGAGTTTTCTTTTACACACATAGATATGGTGTACGCTCTACAATGGATGGTTTTGTGAGGTTATAGAGAATTGAAGTACATTCTCTTCTTAGCTTGGAGTGGCCAGAACCTAATATATGGTCCATATCACCTTTGAAGTACAAGATGGTAATGGATACACATAACTCCTTGGAATTTACAAAAGTGTCTAGATCTGTGGGTTTGCATTGGTCTTTTCCCATCCATAGTTTTGTATATTTATTCCAAGGATTCTCATTCCAAGAGACTTCAACCATGTTCATGTGTAAAGATATCACATATGAGCAAGTCGAAAGTTTTCTTGGTGAAAATCGGGGTTTGATAGAAGGAATTGCAAAATCTGATAAATATCTTTGTAAAATAGGTGGAATAGGTATATGATTTTGATATTTGAAACAACGCACTTCATTATACATTAGATTCTACTATGATCGTTGGATGTGCAAACTTGGTGAATGGATACCATTTCAAAGTTCACAGGGATCTTTACATTTTGAAATAAAGCTTAGATTGCCCAACAATGAGACGGAAACTATTTTAGTGAATCATCATTGGACCTTGGCTAATCTCAGAGAAGACTTGGTGATTATGGGGTTTGAAGGAGTAACTTAATCCAAATTCAAAATACAAGGACATAAGGTGAGAAATGTTTTGTGCTTTTGTTAAAGTAATCTTTTCATTATTGTTTATTTTAGATTTATAACTTCATTTTCTTGCAAATTGATTACAAGTGGGAAGAAGATTGGAATACAAAATGAAAGTCCCTGTAGATTGGAGCAAAGATGGAACAAAAATCTCATTGTCATAGTTCTTTTGCAACTTGATAATGTCACTTTTTGGGTCCTAGTCATTGTATCTCATGGTTTTTGCAATTTCAAGAAACTTGTAAAAAGTAGGACAAACAATTCATGTTAGATATTGTATATACCTTCTTATTTGCAATGGTAATTTTAAAACTTTTGGAATGTCAAAATTCTATGTTCACTACTTTGAAATGTGGTTGGTTATGTTTATTGTTGTGTTATGTTTAAACATTTAATTTGATGCAAAAAATTTCATATCCTTTGGTGTTCTGTGCATGATTTTGTCATCAGAAACACATTTATTGAACTTTCACTATTTTATTATGTACTTTTAAAAGTGGGCCCTATCACTTTAAAAACTTGAAACTGCTATAAAAATGGGTTCTATTTGCTCATTTCTCACATTTGAACTCACAAAGAGCTAGAAAGCGCAGACCAGCTAATAGAATTCTTGCACACAAGCAATGGTTGCTAGCACTTCCACTCCCATGAAATCTCCTCGGGATCTATTCATGGAGTTTTTGGATACTATAGTCTACAACGGTCGTATGTATTTGCATGACCTAGTTTGTAGAGTCCGTAATCTTGAAAGGACACTAGCCATGAACTCCGATGTGCTTGAGGAGATTACAGATTTTTCAGAATTCTATATATTAAGATACACTATAGATAATCTAGCATATGAGTGTAAATGGGTCCCCTGTGATCTACTTTTATACATTCATAAAGGAGATGAGGCCTTTGCGAAGTGCTTAAAGCATTTCATGGCTATTGCTAAGGATGCAGGGCACCTATTAGATGAAACAGTGCCCTTAATTAAACAATTAAATAAGAAGAGGAAGATGGGAAGAAAATATCTCTCCTATGTTGCAACAACAATCTTTTTATCAGTGAGGAGCCCGAACCTACACCCATGGACCTACCTCATCTTGTCACTAGGGATTTTGTAGATGACAAAAATGAACCCCAGAAAGATGCTCTCAACTTATTAGAAGAGAGTCAAAAAAATTGCAAACAATTTCCACAAGGGGTAGTGGACAAATTGAAGGAAGCCAGTAGTTCACAGAATAGTCCACCCTCCAACTTAGAGCCCATGGAACCCACTCTACCAGAGGTAGATATGGAAATGTTTTCAGTGACACTTGTCGATGGAGAAGAATTTTTGTTCCTGCATGATATTGAGAAGGCATTTAGTCTACGCCTTGATGAATGCCTAAGTATATTTTGCTCGACCTCAGATGTTCCCATGGATAACACTTCTGACAGAATTGAAAAGACAACCATTCAATTTGGTGATTTAGTTGCAGACACCATTGCATTTGTGTGTGAAGAGATTTTGAGTGATGACAATCAAAATGCCACTGAAGAAGATCTGGTCGCAGCAAGGGAAAGAATTTTGGAGAAGAAGATTCCAACATCCCCTATTGTGGAGAAAAGTGGCATGGCTCACTCTTCCATTCCATTAGATGCAATGGGAAGAGGAGAGGATGAAGATAGGCTTCAAGATGTAAGTATCTAATGACATTTATGATTGACTTTGTCTCATATTCGTACAAGATGTAAGTATCTAATGAATTTTATGATTGTGTATGTACAGGAAGCAATTGAAGTTGATAGATTTGCAGCAAGGAGTGGTGGTGACCGTGTTGCCCATGGCAGTGGCTCTTCCATGGCACACTACATTGGGAAATCGCCAAAGGAAGATTTTGTTATAACCCACAAGGACTTTTCCCCTCAAGGACACTTCATGACTTGGTGTCTGAAGGCCTTGAGCAAACTTTTGTGCCTATCTACAATAATGCAAGGGACCAACTATGTAATTTTGGTTAGGAAGTCTTTGCCCTTGAGTTGACTTTAGAGGAAAAGTATTAGGTCAAATAGGAATGGCTTTGGGTCTTGGATTGAAAGACCCCCATTTAATTTCCCAATCAGTTTTGACTTACCAATTGCCATTATCTTTTTAGAGAAGAAAGAATAAGGTGGAGAGTCTCAAGGCCAAGAACCATTTTTGCACCTTTGCAATGTTCTTGCATTTGGAGGGATGTTGGGTTGTGCTCATTGTGGTCTATGATGCGGTTGATAGTTCTTCTTTCTTCTTGGAGCACGCCTAGATTCTCCTGCCTCATCATTTACCTCCTCTACCCAACTTTGCTCTCTTTCTTCATCGGTTGGTCTTTGTCCTTCTCTTGCGGGGAGTGTCTTGCCTCCTTATGTTACTTGATGGTTCACAGGGATATGTCCATGGTGGCTCGTTAACACTTTCTTCATCTGAGGAACTCTCTAATTTGATGTTGTCTCCAATACAACTTGTCTCTGTCCTTGTTGTTTGGGCCTTGCCTTGAATGATGTCCTATGTGGGGGCTCATCATTAGATATAGAAGGGGAAGATTGCATTCCTTGTGTTACATCTCTCTCTCTTGTTGTGAAGATTCATTCCCCCACGATGGAATGTTGCTAGAGTGTGTCCCTGCACCCGAGTTTTGTCTAGAAGAGTGGCTTGTGGTTCGATGCTTCTTGTAGGGTGTCATCCATGGTGGGCATTGAGTACCTTCCACATGGCTAGGGTAGATGACATGATCCTTTCTAGCAGTCTGCTTTGTATGTGCCATTCTCTTAGGATGTAAAGTGGTAAAATAAAGAAGGAAACCTTTATTTATAGCCTTTCACTTAAGATTTGTCTTGTTCACATTTAAATGGATAAAAATTAGTTTAAAAATATTAAAAGAATATTAAAAAAACATTGAAATTTTATTTGAAGAGAAAGGAGTTATAAAAACCTTGAAAAAAGTTTTGATTAAAAGTAATGCATTTTAAGAGTTGGGAAACTATTTCCAAGCAGAACCATCCCACACTCTTTGTGCATGCCATCGGGCATGATGTAGCAGTCTTGATGATGACATCCACTTCTCTCTTACAATATCATGTTTTATATTTCTTGTAATCTTTGTTATTCATGACTCACATGCTCATTCCATTACATATTTTCTAGCGAATATCATATAAAAAAACCAGTTGAACATTTCTTCTAAATAGTTTGATTGTAGTAGACCACCCCCATGATGAGTGCTTTTAAAGTAAACACCTCTAGCCTTGTAATGTGACTTCTCTATTCTTTGTGTATTAAAAATGTCCAGTGATCCATATCGATTCATAAAGTTTGCTCCATGTGCAAAAGGAATATGCTATGGTCTGGTCAATAAGATATACACATGGTATTTAAGACCAAATAAAAAAATGTAAGCAAAAATTACTATGTAATGTGTAATGTTGCTTTCTCCCCACGATAAGATGAATCACTGTGTAAGCTCCTTCAAAGTCACTTGGAGTAATTCTCGTTGTGAAGCATTAGTGGAAATCAAACCCATCAAATGGAACAATTGATCTAACGATGACTAAAGCTTCTTTTGCTTATTAATGAGCTCAACCTGACTATCATTATCTGTCGTAATCAAATAGAGGTCCTTCCAAACCTCCCATTTCCCATCATCTTATTCACATCTCTTTTAAAGAAACATCTTGCCTTCTACCCAGTCATTGAAACTTGTTGTAAAATCTCTTGAGACACACCATATTTCCTAACGACTAAAGATACATGGCCTCCATGACAACCAATAGAATTCAAAAGATCTTCTATTTTTTGGATTGTTATTGTAGACCTCTCTAGTGGTTTCATTGCAAATGCATATTCAACATGGAGCTTCAAAAGCCTATCAAAGATCCTCATGAATGCACAAAAAGTACAAAAGTGAACATTGACTAATGGAAATGGAATAATGGGCTCCAATCATTGTTTATTTTATCACGATTTGGTTCTTGTAACATTCAACACATCAAAAATGATATCTCCCATTCCCTATGATTCAATGAGTCTGTTTCATAAATTTCTTCAGAGTCATCAACTCTCATCGATGCCATTGCAGGTTTAGACTGTCTCTTAGATCCTTTGTAACCTCCTGTACAATATGGGCAAGGATAGAGAGAAGATGCTCCTTGTTTACAACCTAACATGCATTTTATACTCGTAAGGTCTCCACCCAAATGCCATTCTACCTCAAAATCACCTATATCATCTACAGAAAGCTTTTGCCCATGTATTTGAGAAGAGATTACTTCTGTAATCCATGGATTCCTATTGAAAATCAAAAACTATTTAGCTCTTGTGGAGAACCAAAGAGGTAAAACCCTAAAAAGACTAAGGTCAGATGGAGGGGGAGAATATTTCTCCCATGATTTTGAATCTTATCTCCAAGAGAGAGGGATGAAAAGAGAAATCACCACTAGGTATACTCTTGAGCAAAATGGAGTGGCAGAGAGAAGGAATATAACTATTGTGGAGGCTACAAGATTAATGCTTAATGAGAAGAAGCTACCCAACTACTTGTGGGAAGAGGTAGTATCAATAGCCACATACCCAATCAATAGACTTCCATCAAAGGCTTTGGAAATGCATTTCTTCAATAGACTTCCTTCACACATTAGAGGCAAGTTGGATCCAAAGGCATAGAAATGCATCTTTATTGGCTATGACCTTAATAAAAAAGTCTGCACAAAAGAGGAAACATTACCTTAATATGACACTTGAATGCAATAAAATTTCAACACCAAATAAAATGTAGTAGGGGTACCTTTGATTGTTGAACTATAATTCTGAAGATCCACAAATATATTGTTGAATTTAGTGTAAGTAAATCCTTGTGTAGATAGGATGTTTGATTGCTTCTTGGGAATATTTTGATGATAAACAGAGGTAGGCATAGTGTCTTCTATGAATAAATATTGTCCAATAGTACGAGTCACATCCTCATTAGAAGTTGTTTCAACCCCATCAGTCAATTGCCAGTTCAGGCTAAGTGCGAGTAGTGTTATTGATTGAATTAGAGTCACAATAGGAATGATTCAAGTACAAGAAATGTTAATCATTCAAGTTCAAGCGTAAGCTAAGACATTGTGACAAAAAATACTAAAGGAAAGGATTAAAAATTCAATGATGCGAGAACTTAAACATACAACGAAAAGACAATTCTTGGCATACATAATTGGATAAGAGAAGAGATTGAAAACAGTAAACAATGAACCAAGGGATTGAGAACAAAGAATTAGGAGTGAAGACTTATCACATTGAGTGCTAGATCGAGATAAATTCATGAACCCCAGATCAGGAAAGCACATAGGAAAGGCATATCTATAAAGAGAGATGGTGGATGCAATCCAAAGATGAGTTGGTGTTGCTACAACCAACTTCACACAAACCAACTGAGACTTCAGATTTGGTTAATAGACCCTTTGAGCTTCCTAAATCCACAAAAAAATTGCCCAAGTGTTTTGGACCAAGTATCGCAAAAGTTTGAGTCAACACAGATTAGTTGCAAAATGGCTAGCTCCCAAAACTTGCTATTTTTGTACATACACCTGCTCGAAAAAATGAACAGTGCTCTCAACCTGGCACGAATTAGAAAAACTCCTTTTGGAAATAGCATATAGACTTAAATAACTTGCTAATCCAAGTTAAAACACTTCAATTGATCAACTGAGCACTGAAAAAAAAAAGAAAAATCTCAAATGCTCCAGCCATTTTTGGGGCTCTGCCGAGATTAGAACAGTGAGTAGAAAAACATAGATTTCTCACAAACGATAAATCCAATGACCATAAAATTTTGTGAGCATAAACTAGAATTAGAGAGAAATCCAATGCACTTTAAAAATTTGAAGGAATTTATGTATAGCCCAAGATAGCTTCTAAAGTTGCTGTTCGGAGTGAGTATATGAGAGAATAAAATAGAGAAGAAGTAAATGATAAATGTATAGATTCACATAAAATGGGAGTATAAAGATAGATCTATGGATTAATCTCTTCAATCTCTACAAATGAACATGAAGTGGGCACAAATCAAGCTCTCTAATGGTGACCTCCTTCTTGCTCTTTTTATAGCTACTTTTGGAGGTACTTTTGAATTTGAATTCAAATAACTTCACCTAAAAAAGATGCTAAGAATTAGGAGATATTCTCTCAGCTGATGGATTTGTGGTTTTAGGTAGTTAGAGCCATAGATTTCCTTTTTACATCATGAACGACTTAAGCCATTCTTTCTTTCACAATTACAAGAGATAAAATATACTCTTTTACAAGAGGTGTTCATGTGTCTACACATATGACTACAAATGAACATAAATCAAATCATATCAAGCATTGGGCTTGGGTAAAATGCACCAACAGCTCCCCCTTAAGCCTAACATTCTTGGCCTCCAAATAAGTCTTCAATTGTCCTTGATTTCTTGCAATCCAACCATCAACTTGAATCTACTCAATTTTGTACCATCAAGAGCTTTAGTCAACATGTCTGCACATTGCATATGTGTACAGACATACGATAGTTGAATATCCTTGCTCATTATCTTCTCCCATACATAATGGTAGTGTACTTTAATATGCTTGGTTCTAGCATTGTATACCGGATTAGCTGCAAGATGTAGTGAGCTTGTGTTATCACCAAAAATGTGAGGAGTTGAAGAATGAAGTCCAAGATCTATATACAAAGATTCTAATCACATGATTTCTTGAGTTGCATTAGCCAAACCTCTATATTTGGCTTCAATAGAAGATAATGCCACTGTTGGTTGCTTCTTGGATGACCAAGAAATGATTTTTGAACCTGCAAATGATACATACCCGAATGTGCTTCTTCTATCATCTCTAGATCCGGCCCAACCTGCATCTGAGTAGGCCTTTAACTCAATATCTAAACTAAATGGATAAAACAAACCTTCATTCATGGTCCCCTTTATGTACTTGAGGACTCTCTTGGACACTTCCGTTTGTGGTCTTCTCGTCATAAACTAACTCAATATGCTAACACTATAGCATATATCCACCCTTGTGAGTGTTGCATAGTTCAAAATTCCAACCAAGCTTTGATAGCTTGTGATTTCTTCAATTGACTCTCTTATTGCAGAGCATTGTTTTCTCTCTCATTGTACTCATTTTCATTTATTTCAAGCTTCATTTGGTCTCTCATATTGTGCCCTGAACTTTTCCAAAGTTTCAAGTTATTTGGCTGAGTGAGTTGTGAGAAATTGCCAACTTTGTGAAGGTATATCTCTGCACATAGGCAGAGAGTGTTGAAAACAGGTAGCCTGTTTTGCAGAGGGTGGTTCTCCCAACTGGAATATCCATTTGGGATTATTTAAATCTTGTTGGGTAGCTCTTATAGTCTACTATAAGTTTGCAAGATGTCATTTTAATTCTCTGTACTGGTGCAGAGAAAAAGTCAGAACAATGAGCATATATCACTACTTGTGGACCTAGTGGAGGGAAGCCATCTTCCATTTTTGCATTGGGGTGTTAGAATCATCCCCCATCAGTGGTATCGGAGCCATTGTGGAGGCTTGGATACATCAGTGGCATCATATTGAAGACTTGAAGGGATCGATACAACTCGTGGAAGCACAAGCAGGACTCATCAAAGCAAGACGACATCAAAAGGGGGCTATGTCAATCGAGATCTCAACTAGTTGAAGGTTAGCAAGGGAGAAGCTATCAAAAGGTAATATCCACACCTTCTAAAGCATACAAAAACTTGAGGAGAAGCTAGAGGAGCATCTTAGATCTCAGTATGGCTGAGTATAATGCACGAATAGAGAAGTTAGAGAAAGGCAATTATCAACCATGGAAATTTAGAGTTAGCAACTACCTTATGGGCAAAGGATTGTGGGGATTAGTGAGCGGCACAAAGCCAATGCCTCATGTAAATGATCCACCACTTCAAGGTCAGGTCAAGGCACTTAATGAATGGATAGAAAGGGATAGGAGAGTCATATTCATTCTATCCCAACACATAAGCAATAGCATGATAGGGCATATACAAGACTTTGACGCATCCAAGAAGGTTTGGGAGACCTTGGAGAGATTGTACTCTTCCTCAACCAAGGCAAGGAAGATTTAACTCAAGAATGATCTGAATAATCTTAGGAAATCACCAAGTACTAACATAAATGAGTACATTTTGAAGGTTAAGGAGCTTGCAGATGCTTTAGGCTCAATTGGGAGCCCAATTGAAGATGATGATCTTGTTGCGCACACTCTCAATGGCTTGAGAGAGGATGAAAGGTGGAAAGCATTCACCACATCAGTTTATGTGAGGGATTCCCTACCAGAATTTGATCAATTAGTCACATTGATGGTGACCGAGGAGATGAACCAAGAAGGTTGTGTACCTAAGTCAAGAAGTCTTAGGGACTTTTGCCAAAGAGACTAAATCTCATTTGCCACACAAGTGCGTATAGTGGGGAATTGACGCACACTTATTTGTCAATCCGATGAACCGATCTAACCAAGTGTATGAGGACAAGTGCACATGTGATGGGAAATTAAGTGGTTCAGCTCACATGCATGAGAAAAGACTAACCTACCTCTCCAACTCACTTAACTATTGAAAGTGTCTGTCGCGATAGCACTTACAACAGTTTTCACAAAATCGAGGATTTCTCCCAGCTCCGAATATGGCCAATAGCGGGTTCATTTTGAAGCTCTCGACGAGACGCATCTACTGGAGGTCACTCGATTCTGACAACCGTGCTTCAAGTTATGACCGAAACAATGAATGGCAGGAAGCACACATACTCACTCCACAACTCGTACTAGCTCACACACACACTACAATAGTTCAAAAACAGTGGGGAGAGGGGTAGACAACACTCCTACACACACGTTCCAAGCATATAACACACACCAAAGATCATAGAGAAGGTAGAAATCTGCAAGAAAGAAGCAAATTCAAAAATTCTCCAGCTCTTCTTCTTCACAATGGCAAAAAGTGTCTACAAAGAGTCACAAAGTGACTTATATACATGTGCCCTAAAAATGGTCCTTTCACACAAGAGACCGGCACTTTATTAACTAACCTCTATTTTCCTACTATTTTACAAGAAATGTATTACAATGATTTGGGATTATGCATCTAGAGGACTCTTCTAGTGCATTTACATGGCTTGAGGGAATTTCCTAAGACTTTGAAGAAGGAAAATATGCCCATTAATTTGAAAATTTTGGGGCTCCTCTTTTGTGCCTCTTTGCTCTGCAACACTCTCCCCTTCTTTGTCTCTGTCGTCCCTTGACAGGCTTTTGTCTCTTGTTTGGTGGTCATCTAAGCTTTCTGAATACACGCACCTAGTGGTCGAAGAAGCGATAAGGACTGTCAGAGAATTTGTTATTTTATCCGAGGTATGTCCTTTTCTTCTGTTTGCCCCTTGGTATATATTATATCACATATCTGGGTTGCTGTATTAAGTCGAGCCTCCATGCACGCTATCAGTGGGAGGATTATTACCTGCGAAGTATTGTCTTGCACTTCTTCATGGATACTTCCTGGCCCTGGTCCGTCCTTCCCTTCTTTGTGCTTTCCCTTATTGTGTTGCGCTAAGCCTGTTTGCCTTCTACCATCGCACGCATCCAGTGGATGAGGAGAGACCTAGGACCTTTAGAAAATTAGTTGTCTTATCCAATGAAGCATCCTATGTGTTCTGTCTCTCTCCTTGACTTGTTTTGCTTCAATGCCAGCTCCTAGTGGATGAGGAAGCTGTGTGCAACCTCCCATGAAATGTCCTGGTTGTTATCTTTCTTTAATTCCACTCCTCAGGACCTGGGCCTTTGGCGTTGTTGCCTGATGTGTGTCCCTACAGGGCTTTGGGCAGAGGGTGGTTCTTTTGATTTATAATCTTCATTCTTTACTGAGAAATTTTGGTCTTTGATTTTCTTCTTCTTCTCTTCTTGCTTGATTCCCCTTCCACACGTCCCTCCTCCTGAACTCTATCATCCCCGACAAGCTTCTTGTGGTGATGTGAGTACGTTTGTATGGTAGCTTGCTCTCGTTGATTAAGCAAATTGGCGTGACATATCATGAACTCTTTCCACTGGCTTGACTTCACTCCATCCTCTGGTTCTTGTCGGTGATCCGCAAAGAAGCTTGTTTCATAAGCCATCAGTCTTGCATTAAGATTTGAAGTCATTTTTACAAAAAATTCTGAATCAATTTCAAAGAAGCCAGTAAAAAATGCTTCTTCAAATGTCTGCATATACGTGCTTGGCAAAAACATGAGCCGTGAATAAAATTCCATAAGAGTTAATCGGATTGGGATAGTGGAAAGATAAAAAATAAGTGCTTCAGATCCTTGTGTAATGCTGATGAAGTTCAAAAAGGTATATTGGGCATGTTGAAAGACTTTAATAATTGTAAGTAGCATGCTTAAAATCTTATTAGTCATTTTGACTGCTAAATGCGGTACAGCGGCATATCGAGCAATCCAAAATTCCATGGTTTTCACCATGTATTCTTCCGTGGGTAGGTAATTATGCGGTGGACTTGGTAATAGTGGATAATTGAGCCATTGAGTATTTATGGTACCCTGGCGCTGTCCTTCCCAAAAATGTGACCAAGATCATCTGCGGGGTACTAGACAAAAAGATGGGTTTACCTGAAGGGCATATGGCGATGCTTCCCATTGTACCCGTAGTATAGGATTCTTTTCAAAAAGTTTTTGCCTCCATATAGGGTCAGCTTTTTCAAATTCCTCTTGAGTATAGTTGAATGTATTATTGCTGAATTGGAGGTTGTTGTCAGGCTCCTTATTTGTCGTGGTCTTTATATATTGCCATGTTTGCTCTTTAAGGAGTCCATATGGTACATTAAATGGCTTCAATATCTGTTCCAAATTTTTGCTTTCAATCTGAGCTTCCTTCATAATCTGTATTATTTGATCTTCAAATTATGCAGTAAGTTGGGACACCTGTAGTGCCCTCTCATGTCGGCTCAGTTCTCAATCTCCTCAGTAGCCGCTATGGATTTTGGAACTATTGGTGTCCCCTCTGTCGTCTTCTGTGCAAGCTGATCTTGCAGTTGCTTTATCATCTCCTCTTTTTTCTTAATCTCTTTGTGGGCCTTCAAAATCGTTTCCTTATTCTTTTGGATTTCTTCTTCCACGACAGCGAGTTGATCAGTGTCGTCTTTACATTGCACAAGATATCTATTCTCAGCCTTTTTCCACTTTGTCCTTAGAGCCGCGGTATCATCCATATACCTTTTTTCCCATTCGGCAATGATTGCCTGCTCCTGCTTGAGCTGATCTTCATACCTGGCTATCTTTTCCTCCATTTCCTTTATGTTTGTTTCTGGTATTTCTTGAGCCTCTATAGGTTGATTACTTAGAAGAGCTGTCATCAGCTCCTTGTTTTAATTCTTTAAGTTCTCTGCCTCATCCATGTATATCTTGATTTGTGATTCCAATATTTTGCTCCATGCATTCATCCGCGTCTTCTTGGCCTTGCTAGCCTCATATTTCTGTTGTAACTGCTGTAGTTGCTCTTTCAATTTCTCATTTTCTGTTTCTAATGCCTTGCTTTGCTGCTTGGCCTCTTGAACTTCGTTCTCTTTATGTTTTATTTGCTCTTGTGCAAAACTCAATTGGATGGAAAGGTTCTTACCTATTTCTCGAAGTTCATGCTTTTCTTGCATCGCTTTATCATAGTGAGCATCAGCCTCAAGCATTAACTGTTGCGTATCCATAGCAGTTTTGATCATATGTTGAACTACTGGCTTGAGCTGAGTGACATTAACATTCAACCACATTTTTGGAATGCTTGGAGCTTCTCCTGTTTGTACATCCTTTCCGTGCCCCACATGTATAGTTTTGTTATGCGGTTGTCTGATTTGTAGTTGTACTTATGTTTCTTTACTTTCTTCGCTTAGATCGATAATTTTCTTGGCACTCCCTTGAAATGTGACATCCATGGGGGAGGTTTCTGCCACAACCCTTATTGGAGTGAAGGGTATTGATTCTTCAACCGTAGTTTCTTTTGGTTCTTCCTTTGGATTCTTGAATGAACCCTCTCCTGGAAGCTTAGTCTCTTGGATTTGAATTTTGGAAGTTTTACTTATTTTGATGACATGTATCCCTTCTTGGTTTACCTCTTTGCATGTGGTGTCTTGATTGGAGTTGATGGGGGTATCATTCACCTGTATGCCCTCTTCTTCTGCATTGTAGTCTACTTCATTTAATTCCTCCCATTGTCCATCATATTTTGACTCACTTCGAATGTCTGTATTTAATAGGGAGGTGTCTGGTTCTTCTTGTGTATTTGAAGATGAGCTTGAATTGATCAACCCTAATTCTCTATACCGATGCACCTTGGTTAGCCTCTTTTTCACTTCCATGTCTTGCTGGGCTTGTTGATAATGGTGCCCTTGTACTGGTAGATTAACTTGACCTTCTGTGTATTGATGTGTGTTCTCCAAGGCTCTTGTTAATTCCTCTTGTGTAATTGGTTGGTGCTCTTTGATTCTTGTCTTCGGGAGCACATGTACCCTTTTTGTGGCTGGGACTTTAGCTTCTACTTGCATTACCTCCCTTAATTGCTTTGTACCTCTCATTTTGGGTTGAGAGCTAGTTTCTGCCTCCTCAATGATCTTGACTCCTTTTTTCTTTCTTGGGACTGTGGCAACCTTGCATATTTAGCCATGGCTGTCGATGATGGCATTTCTTGGAGGTGCCCTCTAATACCTAAGGCATGATATATCAAGATGGTCAGAGCTACACTGCCGTTCAAGAACTTCTTATGATTCAACTGCTTCTTTGCTTCGAATAACCTCTCTTGAATATAAGGAGTCATATTAATTTGATTTCCAATTTGTTTGATAGCGTGAGACAGCATCTGTACTATGATTTTCTGAGGTGCAGTGTATCTATGCATGTTAAGGAAACAAAAGTGCTGATGAATGAGTCTGACTTCTTCTTCAATATCAATGCGATTAATGTCCGTAAAGGTTCTCGTCTTTGCCCCTCTACTTTCTCCTTTTAATATCGTATTTCCATCCTTTTCCCATCCAAAATCATCTTTGATTAAATAATGTGTAAACTAATTATGACCCATTCACCTACTGCATCCATGACTCTAGCCTTTGGTACCAATGGATCATGTAGCGTTGGCTGTAAGGTATTCATCACTTGTGTGCATCTTTGAAAGTCGGGTTTGTAGATCGGCAATTCAAAATATTTGTGTATACCCGCTTTCTTCATGATGTCAATGGTAGAAGGAAGCTCATGCACCACTTTAAAATCTTGGGACATAACCGGGAACTGATGATCTGTGTCCATGATTTTGATTGTCACCAGGAAGAGATACTCCCCAGCCAGTTGATCTTCTCTAAACCAGTGTCCCTTTGCTTTAGTCATGCTTTGTAGAGGAAATTCCATCACTTCCTCCTGAATGGTTGCTTCAGAATCTTCGGAGGCCATCTACACTTATAATGAACAAAGCATTAGCTTCAATAGGAGATATAGCAATTGTGTTGTGTATTGTAATGACATGTCATTCATTTCATCACTCTGTTCTCCCTGCTTGCATGAGTAAGATCTCTTACCGCATAATTTTCTTTTCTTTTCTGAAAGAAAACAAGGATTAGTATAGCTGAAGCATTTATTTATTTACATAGTAGGTCCATTCTTAAGGAAGTTGAAGCTATGACCTATTCCCCATTGGAGGATGTGCACCACTAATTCTATTATGTACATCAAATGCTAAATGCCTGGCCTCGTAATGTGGCCCTATTATGCATACTTTAGGTGCATTCGATACTTCATGAGTGCAATTGGGAGCCTGATGGTTCTCTTGTTCTGGTTCATGCACTTTCTTTGGTTTCCATGTCCATTAGAGCATTGAAGTATGAGCTCTCGTCCTCTCATCATGTTGCATTTTCCTTGGTGTAGCTTCTTGAATCTCCGACGTCTTCTTAGCTACAATCTTGCTTTCCCGATGTACTTGTTTGGTCTTGTTTGGTCTTGTACTGCTGTCTTGTTGATAGATTGTTTCTTTTTGGTTGTTGATTTCCTGTCGTGCTACTTGTCGAACATTCTTGGGAATCCATATTTGTCGGTGGTTCCTTTGTGCCGCTACTAATGACTTTGGGAGCCAAACTCTCAACAGATCCTTTGATTCTGGTCTTTGCGATGAGGAATCTGTATTCGTTTGCACCCTCTGATCCATTCATTTGGTCCTTGCAAACCCATTTTAGGTTAGGATGTCTGTATTGTGGAACTCTGCCGATAGAATTCCATGTTGATGATTTTAGTGTGGCTTTGGCTGGCTCTGTTTTTGTTTGTTTATGATTTGCATGGAGTGAACCTACTTCCTCCTCTATTGCTTTGGTGCTTAAAATCTAATCTACCTTTAGTTGTCTTTCCTGCAGTTCATTGATGGGTTCAAGTGCTATGTCCTTCTCAGTACTGTGCTTAGCTTTCTCGAAGATGCTTGGTCCATGAGATGGTTTCTCTTCTAAAAGGCTAAAGATTTCTTTATGTCCCACTTTGGCAGAGATGTATCCTTGAGCTAGATGATTACTCACTTCATTCTCGATTATCCAGTCTTGCCCTAGGATTAGATTCTCTATGAGATCCTCATCTTTACACATTAAGACTCGTTGTTCCATGGAGGAATTTCCTAGGTGGAGGGATAGAGTAGTTTCTTCAATTGCATTCTATGACTTGACCTTCGATGCCTATCATATGTGCCTTAGTAGGTTTGATATTTGCATGGAGAGACATGATGATTGTATTTCGCACAGAACTAAGTGCTGCTCCTGAATCTACTAAAGCATCTATCAATTGGTACTCTGTCTTGCCAATCCCTAGGTTTAGGTAGGGTTCAGATATGCTATGATTCTAGCCATTGGAATGATGAACTTGGTAGTTGGCCATGGGAATGGGCTCTTCACCTAGTAAGTACTGTTTGTCTCTTTGCCTAATCCACTCTTTCCGTTTCTTAATATGTTCCAAGGCTTCTTTCCGTGCCTCCTCTCTAATCCTCTCTTCCTCTTTCTTCCTATTTTGCACTCCTACGAGACGTGCTAACATTTGATCCGTCAATGGCACCATAAAGCGTTTCACTCTACATCCACTTATGTAGTTAGGAAGAATATCTCCATCCAGAGTGGCTAGGTTAACTACTCCACTCGTCAAGATCCTATTAATGATTAGAGGTCCATATCCGCGCTTTTGTAATTTCTTGGCATGTTGCTTCAAGGTGTAAACCAGAACCAGGTCTCCTTCTTTTAGTCCTTTGTCTTTTATGTGTGCATCATAATATGCCTTTTGTCTTCTCTTGGCCGCATAGATTCCTGCAATAGCCTGCAATCGAGTTTCATGCAATTTCTCAATTTGGTCTAGTTGTTGGGATAATTCATGTCCGGTCCATTCATGCTGCTGGGCTACTCTCACAGTGGGTATCGAAAAATCAATTGGCAGAATTGTGTTCTGTCTGTATACTAGATTGAATGGGGTAGTTCCAATGGTAGTCTTGTACGCGACTCGGAAGGCCCAAATTGCATGATGCAATTGTTTGTCCCAGTTAGACCTCCCATTATTGACAATCTTTGTCAATACTGTGCATAACACCTTGTGTACTTGAGCCGCAAAGACTCAAGGACTTGTATCAATGAGACTATACCTCGATTGCCATACAAGTGCATATAGTGGAGTTCTTTTCACACATTTAATTATCAATCCGAAGGAGTGACTTACCAAGTGTATGAAGACATGTGCACACGTGATAGAAAATGAAGTGAGTTAGCTATCCAAGCATGAGAAAAGACTAATACTACCCACACCTACTGAAAAACTGGAAGTGTTGCCGCAAGCCTCTTTTCAGCAGTTTTGGTTTTTTGAGGTTTTCTCCCAGCCCAGAACTCCGAACATAGGCAATAGGGTACTCGTTTCGAAGCTCTCGATGAGACGAATCCAACGGTAGTGGTTTCACTCAATTCTGACCACTCTGCTGCAAGTTATGGCAGAAACAGTGAATTACGGGAACTACTAATACCCGCGTTTTTGCTTCTCCTAGCTTACGCACGCACTACAGCCACTCAAAACAAGGGGGAAGGGGTAGACAACAGTCCTACACTTGCATTTCAAGCATCACACACACATACATGAGCAAAATGAAGATCAAAATCAGCAAGAAAGAGGCAAACTCGAAATTTCAGAAGTGCTCTTCTTCACAATGACAAGAAGTCCTTTACAATGAGTCACTTTTGACTTATATACTTGTGCCCTAAGTTTGGTCCTTTCACACAAGAGACCGGCACTTTATTCACTAAAATGCTAACTTCCTACTATTGTACATGGGTAATTCACTAATCTTCTGTGGGGATGCATCTAGAGGACTCCTCTAGTGCATTTACAATGGAAAATATATACAAGAGTGGTTATGATACAAAAGTTGTGTGTCCAAATCGGAAAAATTTTGGGGCCCGTCTTTTTTCTCTGCTTTTTGCGCTCTTTAGTTCTGCAACACTCTCCCCCTCTTCGTCTCTGTCGTCCCTTGACAGACTTTGCTTCGCGAACGCGTCCCGTGGGTAGTGTTGTCTGATTCTTGATCTTGCATTACGTTTTAGAGGCGCTTCAGCTTTTCCACTGCACGCTCCCCTTGGTCAGTATTGTCTGTTGACTCGGGTTGCCACGCACGCCACCAGTGACTAGGAATGGGCTGTTCTTAGTCACCCTCTTCAACTTTTCAGCCTCTACCCCTTTCTAACTTTTGGTCCTACTCTGATGTTTGAAAAGTCCACTACTCGGGACCCTGGGGTTTAGCTTTGTAGCCTGGTGCGTGCCCCTGCAGGGCTCTGTGCAGAGGTATATTCTTTTTCTCTTGTTACTGAATAGTTTTGGACTTTGATTTTCTTCTTCTTTTCTTCTTGCTTGATTGTCCCTCTACACGTCCCTCCTCCTGAACTCTGTCGTCCTCGACAGGCTTTCTGAGGCGACGCGTGTATGTTTGAATGGCGGTTTGCTCTCGTTGGTTCAGCAGATTTGCATGACATATCATAAATTCCTTCCATTGCTTTGACTTCACTCCGTCTTCTGGCGCCTGTCTGTGATCAGCAAAAAAGCTTGTTTCATAGGCCACCAGTCTTGCATTTAAATTTGAAGTCATCTTTACAAAAATTTCCGAATCGATTTCAAAGAAGCCGGTGAAGAATGCTTCTTCGAAGGTCTGCATATAAGTCGATGGCAAAAACATGAGGCGGGAATAGTATGCCATAATGGTGAGTCGGCTCGGAATGGTTGATAGATCAAAAATGAGGGCTTCCGACCCTTGCGTAATGCCAATGAAATTCAAAAATGTGTACTTCGCATGCTGGAAGACTTTCAATACTGTGATGAGCATGCTAAATATTTTATTCGTCATCTTGACTGCTAAGTCCGGCACTGTAGCATATTTGGCAATCCAGAATTCCATTGTCTTTACCATATATTCTTCGGTAGGTAGATAATTATGTGGCGGACTAGGTAGTAACGGGTAATTTAGCCACTGATTATTGATGTAGCCTTGACGCTGTGCTTCCCAAAATTGCGTCCAAGAGCGTCTGCGGGGTACAGGACAAAATGATGGATTTACCTGAAGCGCATATGGTGATGCTTCCCACTGTACCCGCAAAGTCGGATTTTTCTCCAAAATTTTCCTTCGCCATATGGGATCCGCCTTCTCAAATTCCTCTTGAGTATACTTGAAAGTGTCATGCTGGAATTGAAGGTTGTGGTCCGGATCTTTATTCGTGGTAGTCTTTATATACATGCGCGTCTGTTCTTTAAGGAGACCATATGGTACATTGAAGGGCTTCAAAATTTGATCTAGCTGTTTATTGTCTATGCGAGCCTCTTTCATTATTTGTATTATTTTATCTTCAAAATCAGCAGTGAGCTGGGACACCAGTAGTGCCCTTTCTGGTCTGCTCAATTCTCTTCCTCCACAGTAGCCGTGGTTTCTGGAGGAACTACTGGTGTCCCTTGTTTCTCTTTTAGCTCAATCTGCTCCTGCAGCCGTTTAATGATGTCCTCTTTATTCTTGAGCTCCTCTTCAGCCTTGGTAAGTTTTTCTTGGTGTTTGATTAATTCCTGTGCCACGATATGCATGTGATCTGTGTCTTCCTTGCACTGTCGGAAATAATCTTTCTCGGCTTTTTTCCATTTCTTCCGTAGAGCTGCAGTATCATTCATATATTTCTGTTCCCATTCTGCAACTGTCTCGTGCTCCTGTTTGAGCTGATCTGTCATCTTTGTCAACTTTGCTTCCATGTCTTTTATGTCCTCACTTGTTTTGTCAAGATCTGTCGATGGTTGATCACTGAGGAGAGCTGTCATTAGCTCTTTGTTTCTGTCCCTGAGTTGGTCTGCTTCTTCCATGCTCACCTTGAGCTGCGACTCGAGTACTTTGCTACGAGTCTGTATTCTTGTTTTCTCTTTTTCCGTTACTTCCAGTTTCTTCGTCAGCTCCAATACTTGCTCTTTCAGGTGGGCATTCTCCTTTTCTAATGTTTTGCATTGTGTTTTGGTGGTTTTTATCTCCTCCTGTTTCTTCAACACCTGAGCTTCTACTTTAGATAATTTCTTTTCCAAATTCATACCTTCTTTTTGAAGCTTTTGTTTGTCGAGCATGGCTTGGTCGTAATCTTCGTCAGCATCAAGCATTAACTGTTGAGTGTCTAGTGCAGTGCGAATCATATCCTGCACCACTGGCTTGAGCTGAGCTATATCCACGTTCAACCATGTCTTTGTCACATCCGGTGTTTCTCCTGTTTGTACATCTTGGCCCTGTGCTACGTGGATCAATTCTTGGTGTGGTTGTCGGACCTGTAGTTGTACTTTACATTCCGCTTCCATTTCGACCGTTTTTCGAACTTTCGTGGCACTCCCTTGAAAAGTTACATCCAGAGGGGACGGTTCTGCCACAACCCTTAGTGGTGTGAAGGGTTCTTCGTCTTCTTTCTCTTCTTCTTGAGGCTTGTCCTCAGATATCATTGCATGCACCTCATTATCTTTGGGGTCCTCCTCTATGTGGGTGATGGAGGCATCCTTCTCTTGCATAGTGTTTTGTCCTTCTTCTTCTGCATTCTCTGTGATTGGATTCTGTTCTGCCAGCGATGATTGATCTTTTTCTTTGTTGTCAGCTTGGGCTTCGTCATAATTGACTTCATTTAATTCGGCCCACTGGCCATCATCTTTCGATTCACTTTTGATATCTACATCCAATAATGATGTAGTCTGCTTCTCTTGGGCGTCGGATCCTGAACTTGAATTGTCTAGCCCAATCTCCCGATATCGGTGTACCTTAGTAAGTCTTCTTTTGGGTTTTTGAACTGTTGCCGCCTGTTGATAATGATGTCCTTGCACTGGTAGATTGATTTGCCCTTCTGTATACTTGTGAGTCTCCTCCAGTGCTTGAGTTAAATCTTCTTCCGTAATTTTCCTGGGTCCTTGAGTGGTGGTGGTAGGCAGCACATGTACTCTTTTTGGTTGTGGTGCTTCTTCTTCTTTCTGCAGAACTTCTCTAGGCCGCTTTGTACCTCTCATGGTTCCTCTCATCCGCGGTTGCGAACTTGTCTCTGTTTCTTCTGCTTGTTTACTCCCTTTCTTGTGTTTAGGTACTGTAGCACTCTTGACGTATTGAGCCAGTTCCACTGAAGATGGCATCTCCCGCAAATATTCGCGCATGCCCAATGCATGGTAAATCATGATTGTGAGGGCAGTGGTTCCATTGAGGAATTTCTTATTTTCCCATTTCTTCTTGGCCTCAAACAATCTTTCTTGCACATATGGGGTAAGATTTACTTGATTGCCAATTTGTTTTATGGCATGAGACAATAATTGGACAATAATTTTTTGAGGGGCCGTGTATCGGTTCATGCTCGGGAAGCAGAAATGTTGATGAATCAACCTGACTTCCTCTTCAATATCCACTCGGTTAATGTCGACAAAGGTTCTAGTATTTGCTCCACGAATTTCTTCTTTGGCCGTATTGACACCATCCTTCTCCCATTCAAAAGCTTCCTTAATTAAGTCGTGGGAGAATTGAACGACTACCCATTCACCATTCTTATCCATCACATTGGCTTCTGGCACCAATGGATCATGTAGTGCTGGTCTTAAAGTGTTCATAACCTGTGTGCATCGTTGGAAGTCCGGCTTGTAGATGGGTAACTCAAAATATTTGTGAATTCCTGCTTTCTTCATGATATCAATTGTAGATGGCATGCCATGCAAAATCTTGAAGTCCTGGGACATGATCGGAAAGTGGTGATCCGTGTCCATAATCTTTATGTTGGCCAAAAAGAGATACTCTTCCACAGGCTGTTCATCTCTGAACCAATGTCCTTTTGCTTTCGTAAGACATTGGGGAGGAAATTCCTGGACCTCCTCTTGGATTGTAGCTTCAGAGTCTTCAGAAGCCATCTGCACTTAATATAGAGTGTGAATTAGTTTCCATAATTTTCAGAAATCCTCCGCCACGCGTTGATTCATAATTTGATATTGCTCCGAGTGCATGGTGCCGTCCCTTTCCCGTGGGTGTGAGAAGGGTAATACCTGAATTTTTCATGTATTTTTATATTTTTTGCTGAAAGGAAAACATAAAAGTCAGTCCAAAGCCGAAGCGTAGGTTATGTACATAGTATGTCCATTCCTAACAGCTTAAAGCTAAGAGCTAGTCTCTCTTGGAGATCGTGCACCACTAGTTTGATAATGTACATCCTGTGCCGAATGCATGGCCGTGTAATGTGGCCCTATCGTGCATACTTTGGGTGCATCAGACACAACATGAGTGCAATTGGGTGCTTTTTCTCCTCGATCATTTACTCCTTGTGGTTGCTTTGGTTTCCACACCCATTTTGAGAACACTGAGAAAGGTTGTCGGGTTTTCTCGATTCGTGTAGTTGTTGGTGTTCCATTTGCCTTATTCCCAGTCCGATGGAATTTGACATTGCTTTGTGATCCTTTCTGATGATTCTTTGGTGGTGGTGGCATTTGCCTCGTCTGTTGTGGCGTTTCCTCTTTGGTCTTCACATTCTGTTTAGCTGCTTGTATGACCCTTTTGGGAATCCATATCTGATGTCGAGATCTTTGAGCTTCAAGCAGGGGCTTGGCAATCCATACTTGTACTGGTTCTCTTCGTTTGTAGTTCTTTGTAGCTGATTTGGTGATGTCCGTTTCTTTCTTCAAAGCACTTGTAGACCTTTTTTGACTCTGTACCTGATCCTTTCGTACCCATATATATTTGGATGGTGATCTGTTCGAGTATCTGCTTGTTGGTTTCCAATAGTTCGATCTTTGGAGACCTCGAGCCTGTTTAGGAGAGAGCGTCTCCTCAATCGTTGGCTGATCTTCATTCACTTCGGGTAGCTTCGACGCTACAGGGGATGTCGGAATGATTAAAGTTTCAGTTTCTATGCATTTGCTTTCTGAGGGTTGAGCACAGTCGCTACTATCTTTCGTCGCTTCTTGAACTTCCTCTGATCTTGGTACTGACATGGTTTGGTTACATGGTTTCTCTTCAAGCAAGCTGAAAACCTCTTTATGCCCTATCGTGGCTGAAATATATCCTTGAGCCAGATGGATACATGCTTCTGTTTCAATGATCCAGTCTTGTCCTAGAATGAAGTCTTCCATTAAATCGTTATCCTCACATACTAGGACTCTTTGTTCCATGGAGGAATTTCCTATGTGGAGGGATACATTAGTTGTTCCAATACAGTCTAGGGTGTGACCTCCAATTCCTATTAGTTTGGCTTTTGTGGGATTCAATTCTAATTGCAGTTCATTTGCTATTCTCTTTCGCATGCAGCTAAGGCCTGCTCCTGAGTCGATCAGTGCGTCTATCAATTGATACTCCGTCTTACCAATCCCGAGGTTTAGGTAAGGTTGAGTTTTACATATACCCGTGGAGTCACTATTTTTGACCTGGTAGTTTGCCATAGGGATGGGCACTTCTCCTTGGATATAGCGTTCATCTCTTTGCCTGATCCACTCTTTGCGTTTTCTAATGCGTTCTAGTGCTTCTTGTCGGGCTTCCTCTCGAATTCGTTCTTCTTCCATCTTCCTATTTTGAGCTCCCAACAGTCTAGCTAGCATTTCATCGGTCAGAGGCTCCATGAATCGTTTCACTCGGCATCCACTGATGTAATTGGGAAGAATGTCTCCGTCTAGTGTGGCGAGATTGACTGCACCACTAGTGGAGATTCGATTTATGATCAAGGGACCATATCCGCGTTTTTGGAGCTTCTTTGCGTGCTGTTTTAGGGTGTATACTAGGACTAAGTCGCCTTCTTTTAGTCCCTTATCTTTAATATGTGAGTCATAGTATGCCTTTTGTCTCCGTTTAGCGGCATAGATGCCTGCTACCGCTTGCAATCTAGTCTCATGCAGCTTTTCAATTTGATCTAATTGCTGAGACAATTCATGACCGTTCCACTCATTTTGCTGGGCTACTTTTAATGTAGGCACTAAGAAGTCAATTGGCAAAATTGCATTCTGCCCATACACTAGGTTGAAAGGTGTAGTTCCAATGGCCGTTTTATATGCCACTCGGAAGGCCCAAATTGCGTGATGCAATTGTTTGTCCCAATCTGACCTTCCATTATTGACGATCTTTG
Source organism: Ceratopteris richardii (assembly GCA_020310875.1). Taxonomy (NCBI): domain Eukaryota; kingdom Viridiplantae; phylum Streptophyta; class Polypodiopsida; order Polypodiales; family Pteridaceae; genus Ceratopteris; species Ceratopteris richardii. Next base: position 184,269,581 of record CM035408.1, on the reverse strand, counting down.
TCAAAACAGTACATAGTACTTTGTTGGAACTTTCAGCCTGTCCATTAGCTTGAGGATGGTATGGGGCTGATTTTTTATGAATTACTAAGAATTCATTCATTAGCGATTCAATGACTTCGTTTAAGAAATGAGTTCCTCGGTCACTCACTATCTCGATCGGTAGTCCAAATCGTGTGAATATGTGCTCAAAAAGAAATTTTGTTGTAGTTTGAGCATCATTTTTTCGAGTGGCTTTTGCTTCTACCCACTTTGTCAAGTAGTCGGTGGCTACTATGATGTATTCCGCATGTGATCCTTTCGCAGGTGGGTTGATAGGTCCTATGAAGTCAATTCCCCACTTGGTGAATGCTCTCGCACAAACCATTGGTCTTAAAGGCATGTCATCTCTTCTAATGGGATATTTTGCTCTTTGGCATGTTTCGCAACTTCTCACATATGTCTCCGCATCCATATGTAGAGTTGGCCACCACAAGCCTGCAAAGAGAATCATCTTGACCGTTCTATCTGCTGAAAAATGTCCTCCCGCAGCTCCTGCGTGTGCCATGTCTAATATGGGAAGGTATTCTCCTTCATGCACGCATAATCTGAGTTGATTGTCTTTTCCTCTTCGAAACAGTTGTTTCCCCATTATTACATAATCCTTGCTCATTTCTTCTACGGATCGCTTTCTTGCTAGACAAGCTCCTATTTCGTGCTCTTTCGTTTTGAGGAATTGCACTAATGATTTACTCCAATTAGGCGCTATGGTAGAAAAAGGTAAGGACACATGATCCTCTGAGCTAGTTTCTTTGCATTCCACACAATTACTTACATGCTCGTGAACGTCCTTGGACATATCAGGCCAATATACGCCTAGTCTTTTTAATTCTTGTATCGTTCCATGCATTCCTTGATGGGTTTTCCACTTGTTGACATGTGCTTGCTGAATTAGTTGCTTCTGTTCATCCTCCTCGACACATCTCAATAAAACTCCGTTAGGTTCCTTATAATATACGCTTCCAGCAACAATGTGTAAATTCCTTGTTTGAAGAATTTCTTTTTTGCTATTTCTGTTAATTGGATGTTGAGGGCCATGCGTAAGTATAGGGGTCAATTTTTCTGCCCACTTCGGACATACTTCTAGATTAAACAGATAAGCATCTGGTAAATCATCAGGTACTCCGCTAGGTGGCTCTCCGTGTTTTAACCTAGAAAGGTGGTCTGCTCTCACATGTGTGTTTCCTTTTTTGACTACTACCTCAAAGTCAAACTCCATTAGTAACAAGAACCATCGTACTAATCTCCCTGTGTTGCAAGGTTTATTGACTAGATACAACAAAGCTTGATGGTCTATGAAGAATTTGAACTTGTTGGCTAAGAGGTAATGTCTAAACTTCTTCACTGCGTAGACCATGCCTAAGCCTTCTCTTTCTGTAGTCGTGTAATTTCTCTCTGCTTGGTTTAATTGTCTACTCGCATAAGCGATTGGATGGTCAAGCTTTCCTTCATCCGCAGGTTGAGCTAGGATACATCCAATTGCATAGTTCGAAGCATCAACATGAATATGAAAAGGCTTGTTCCAGTTGGGTGATTTTAGAATTGGGGCTGTACTCAGCCTCTTTTTAAGCTCGTTGAAGGCCTTCTCACACTCGTCTGTCCAAGTGAACTGAGTCAATAGACCGTATAAGGGTTTAGCTATTATGGCATACATGTGAATGAACCTACGGTAATATCCACAGTGTCCCATAAAGGCTTGTACTTCTTTCGCATTCTTGGGTCTTGGTAAGTCCAATATGACTTTAATCTTATCCTCATCTGTAGATATTCCATTCTTTGAAACAATGTGTCCTAGGATTTTTCCTTGTCTTACCATGAAGACACATTTTTCTGGGTTTAAGCACACTCTATACTGCCTACATTTGTTGAATATTTTCCGCAGTTCCGGTATGTGGTCTGGTCGTTGATTTGAGTATGTACACAGATCATCTACGTATACTTCCATGCTCTTTCTCAGAAATTCTTTGAAAACATGACACATCAATCGTTGGAAGGTGGCTGGCGCATTAGTGAGCCCGAAAGGCATCACTCTAAATGCATAGATTCCCCATTCAGTCGCGAATGCGGTTTTATGCTGGTCCTCAGTTGCAATAGCTACTTGGTTATAACCAGAGAATCCATCCAAGAAGCTATAGACCTCCTTGCCGGCAACTCTTTCCAAAAGATGGTCTGTGATGGGTAAAGGGAAACTATCTCGTATAGTTGCTGCATTTACTTTTTTCAAGTTGATACACACCCTTAGCTTTCCGTTTTTCTTGGGCACTACTACTAGTGGCGATACCCATTCTGTGTGTTCTATCTCGTATATGAATCCTGCCGCTAGTAGTTTGTCAATTTCTTCCTTTATTTTCGCTGCATAAACTTCATTATACGTGTAAGGGCGTTGTTTAGAAGGTTTCGCATCTGCTGTCATAGGGATTCGATGAGCGCATATGCTAGGTTCTACACCCTTAAGGTCTTTGTATGTCCAGGCAAATACATCTCGATATTCTCGGATAAGGTGGATGAGTTCCTCTTCTTCCTCGTCTGATACGTCTTTCCCAATATACGTGCACCTTTCTTCTCCTTCTTCTATCGTTACAACCACTTTTTTGGTTTGTTCCTTGTTATCATAGGCTTCTCCATCTCGTGCTTCTCGTTTAGGCATTTGAGTTGCTATTTTCCTTTCTTCCACTTCGTATCTTTTAAAATGTTCTGGAACTTCGAAGTGGTCTAGTTCAGGTTCCACTTTACTCGTGTCCTCTCTAGGGATGGTTTCGATTGCTAAGACTTTTGTTGGTCTTTCTTTTGATTCTTCTTGCATGGTTTCTAAATATTGTTCTTCAGAGTCGAACTCTGGTTCCATTTCTATGCTTTCGTATTCTTCTTTCCACTCTTCTTCTACAATTTCTCCTGCTTCTACTTCTTGGAGGACAACCATGTAGAGGTTCACGTCATATCCTTCCTCGTCTATACAGTCGTTCATCGTCAATACTTCCTCATTCACACACACGTCTAATGTGGCTAGGATTTCCATCCAGCCATGTGGCTCGAAGAGTTCATCTGAAAAAATTTGAGGCATATAGTCGGGGTCTTCTATTGATCGATAATTAGGGTGCCCTATTGGCCACATTTGTTTTTTGCACTCCTCCTTCTTGGCTTCTTTGCACATCCACAACTGGGTATCCTCGTGCATCCAAGATTGGTCACTTGATCCAGCACTGTGAATGGATAGGTCATCTTCTTCTTTGTGGACTGGGTTCCATTGTAATGGAGGGACATCCCGAGAGGAGAATGTGTGCAGGTTTATCTTGGTAGTGTTTCCTTGATGTTGGAGATATAATGAATCTTTGCCCCAATCTTGTACTACTCGCATCTGTCGCATGAATGGTCGTCCTAATATCATTTCGTAATTGTTTGCTTTTTCAAACTTACATATGGCCAATGTGTGTTCAAACTCTACTCCACAAGTGGTCAGTTTGATTCTTTCCAATATTCCTAAGGGTTTCTCTACATGACCGTCTGCTAATTGGAGTTTCATTCGAGTGGGCCGTAAGGCTGGTTTTCCCCACTTCTCCCATATTTCCTTGGTGGCGATCCCTACTCCCGCTCCCGTGTCTAGGATGGCCTTAGTTATGTACCCATTGTAGGTGACAGGTAAGCACGTATTACCTTCGTCTCCTTCACTAAATTCTCCTACTTTATCAACTGGAACTTGTATTGTGGAGTGGTTTCCTTTTTCCTTTCCTTTCATTTCTCCTTTCTCTGTCGGAGGCTCTATTTGATTTGCTAGCTGTCTCCATAGATGTGGTCTAAGTTGAAGCAACTCTTCCACCGTCAATTTGCATTGCACCTTTGTTTTCTTAAGTTCTGTTAGATTGTGTGAACTCTCTTCTGAGTTTCCTTTTTCTTTCCCATGCATTGTGGGTGCTCGTATTATTATAGACTCTCTTTCATATTCTCCCATGTAGTTAGGCAGCGTTGAAATGCTCATGGTTTCCTCTCTTCCTTTATCAAACCTTGACACTTCCTCATATGCTTCCTCTAGGTTATGATCATGGTGACTATCTTCTCCCACTATTTCCTCAAAAGGAGGTGGACTGATTCCATCCTTTTTCCATTGCTCTTCTCTAATTCTTTTCCACAAATCTTTGGACCAATCTTCCTCTAGGTCAGGTATTATGGATACCTGTTCTTCTTGAGATTTCATTCGTTCATTTCGATCATCTTCCCGACTAGGTTCCTTATCCTTAGGTTGTATGCACTCTTCATATAGTTCCTGTGCGATCCTTGTTTCAGGCAAAATTGGGATAGTTTTTTCTAGAGTCGCCTGTGCTACTTCTATGAGCTTTTTGCATATCGCCAGTCTTTCTTTCTCTAATTCCCCTTGAGGATAGAGTCTTTCATGTTGCTCTAGATTCGGTCCCATTTTGATTCTAGCTTGATATGCTTTTAACCACATGTCCAATTCCTCTGGTTTTGGGTCCGCTAGAATTGATTCTGGCTTCTTTGCCTCAGAGTTGATTGGTGGGGTTTCAGGGATCTCCTTATGCGTTTTTTGTTCATTATGCTTCCTAGAACCTTTTGCTTGTTTTTTGCCGTCTTGGCTCTTGTTTCTTGCCCATTTCTCTTTGAGCTTTTCTCGTCTTTCTTTCCATTTTTGTACTTTGGTGTTTTGGGCATTCTTACATGAGTTCTCTGAATCCTCGACTATCTGAATGTTAACGTCTCCTGTTTTATTGTTCTCTAGTTTCTCTTCAGGTTGTTTTCCTGTTTGTTGTTTTGCTTGAGCTCTAGTAATAGCTTTCAGCGGTACATTGTACTCCTTATCACTTCCGGATTCTTCTATGACCTCTATTACATTGATTGGTGCAGGACCTTGAGTTTTTGTAGGGTTCTTAGGGCAATCTCTGAAAAGATGTTCTTTCCCACCATCACTACAATATCCTTCCCAAATCCTGGGTGGTGGAGGGTTGTAAGGTCGAGGACACTCCCGAATGAAGTGATCCCCTCCGCATCTATAACATGGTCCTCTCTGCACTGGTGGTCTAATGGGAGGTCTCAATGGTTGTTGTGCTTTGGGCATTGTGTACATTAAAGTTGCAGTTTCCGCTCCATAATTCTGATCAAATCCTTCATATCCATAATAGGCCACGTCATATGCTGGCTCATATTCCATCATGTTGGCTTCATATGGATAGTACTCTCCTGGCGGAGGTTCATACCCTTGGTTGGTTGATTCTACATTGGTCGCTATTGAAGCTGGTATTATGGCTCTTTCCAAGTTTTCTTCTGGTTGAGTATACTTCACAGGTACAACTTGTTGAGGTTGTGACAGTTGGGGTCCCAACACTGGTTGTGGTGGTGGATACGGTGCTTGCTCGTATTGTCTCTGTGCTCCTACCGGATACTGGTTGTATCTAGGCATCTCCCTACCAAGCTCTCTAGGTGGGTATCCATAAGGTCGGTATTGTGGTGGATTGACAGGTCGTGGTTGCCTATTAAAGGGACAGTTCTCAGTTGTATGATTGGTATATTTTTGCTCGATGTGGCAGTATGAAGAAGTTCCTTGTTGTTGCTGTCTGTTGTGTGGATACATTGGTTGTGCACCGGCTCCTCCTCTGGTACACAAGTGTGTGGGATGTTCTCCTCCACATAAGTTACACCTCCTCAACATAGGCACTCTTTGAGCTGGATATTGGTAAGCTCTCTGTCCTTGGACTCCTAGTTTTTTTGCTAATAGTTCCGCTAGTTCTTCCACATTACTAGAATTAGACGTAACAGTGCTTCTTGAGTCTTCTGATTTTGTGAGGTCGGTAGTACCTTTGAGGTCCTCAGCAAGGTTATCTTCCAAGTCGATGCACTCTTGAAGACAATCACTCAATGTTTGCAGCCTTTTTACATACACTAGGGTTCTTAGGGTCCCGTTAGAGAGTCCATCTAAAAACAATGAAATCATCTTTTGTTGAGTCGGTCTCTCAGCCACTGGGCATCTATCCACATATTGATTGAATCTTCGGGCAGCAGTCTTCACAGTTTCCTTAGGGTTTTGTTTAAAGCTATGGATTAAAGAAGCTGAATTGTGTTTAATCCCTCTCCTTGTGAATTCTCCGATGAATTCTTGAAAGAATTGTTCCATGTTTCCAAATCGATTGGGATCTAGAGGTTGGAACCAAGTTAGAGCTGTTCCTGTGAGGGTGAGTCCAAAAGACTCATACTGCACAAAGAAGTCCTCTACTTGTTCTGCTCTTAGAACTTGTTTAAATTCGGCAATATGGTCATATGGCTCCCCTGATCCATCATAATGGTTTCTCATAAACTTAGCTACTTGGATTGGCCTCAATCTTCTCATTGGTTCAGGCGGTCTGGGCATTACAGGGAAGACTGGGGCAGCTGGTCGTGGTGGAGGCATTCCTGGCTGTCCTCCCACAGGTGGTCGTGGTCTGACCGATGGTCGGAAATGGTTCCCCATCTCTGTGTAGGTCTGATTATGTGTGTGCTCTCCTGGAGCTGCAAACTGTACATGAGTACGGTTGGGCACACTTCTTTGACTGGTCTGTCCTGATGTGGTATGTTCCGTCTCTTGTTGATTTCCAAAAGGATTTTGTGAGGTAGTTGCCTGCTCCCTCTGAGGAAATACAGGCGCACCCATATATCTCAGTCGAGCCCTGTCTAGGACACCTACAGGCCAATATCTTCTTTGGTTCTTATCTAGGTAAGTGAGTCTAGTTTCGTCATCTGGGTCTTTCAACTCATAGAATGTCATGGGACTCTCTCCTATTCCTTGAACAGGCACGTCAGTTTGAAGCAATAAGTCTGCTCCGTGAATCATGTAGACTTCCAATAAGTAGTCGTCTTGAGGTATCAAGTCTCCTCTCAAGACCCGTGATACTAGTGATCTGCCTCTGGGGGTGGTCATTAACTCTTCAGAGTTGTCGGGATCCATAAATTCTCCTCTTTCATTGATCCTCTCAGGAAATTCAGTTACTATGTAGATGTGACCCATTTTGTCAATGTAAGCACCTCCCTCGTATTTAACAGCTGGTCGTGGTATGATTGTGACATTTTGGGCAGTTGCCATCCTGGCGACGGACCTATTTAAGCCATCCAGGTAGATTGGAATCTCCTGGGCATTAGTGGACACATATTGTAAGGAGGTACGGTAGTCTCCCTCAACAGTAGTCATGAAATTTCCTGCTGGTGTAGGTCCTTGCATGTCCTCTGAAGCCATAAGTAACTCTTCTTCCGAGTCACTGGAAGTTTCTAAGTATACTGGATATCAGTCTGGTGTCGCGATACCAGGCTTTAGTGCCAGACGATACGATACCAGATATAGTGTCGCGATACTCCACTGGGGACACCACGATACGATACCGGCAAAGTAGACGTTACGATACTGGAGATAAGAGGTGATACGATCTCAATGTGGTGTCGCGATACGATCCTGGGCAGGAGACGTTACGATACCACCGCAGTAAGTGCGATCGCGATACCAACCTTGGCGACACGATACCACAATGGTGTCGCGATACCAAGATAAGCACCCGACGATACGACACTGGGGAGGGCACGATCGCGATACTGAAGTAGTGTCGCGATACCAGGGTAGTGTCGCGATACCACTGTATCAAACGATACGATACCACTCGGTAAGGTGAGGTCGCGATACTAGAACTTAGGCGATACGACACCACAATGGTGTCGCGATACCAAGTATTAGTATCGGACGATACGATACCAGCGATCGAGTGCGATCGCGATACCAACTCAGTCTCGCGATACCAGAATGGTGTCGCGATACCAAAGCAGGTATCAAGCGATACGATACTTCTGGCGAGTGTCGCGATACAAGGGAATTTTGGTATCGCGATACCAAAACTCAACCGATCGCGATACTCAAGCCAAAAGCAAGATTGTTTCCTATCTTTTTTACCCCCTTGCTCTCCTCACTCTCCTCTTCCTTCCTAGACCTCTGTATTACACAATAAGATGACAAAGATTTCAGTTTTCCCCCCCCGCGATACTGCGCAGACTTTTAATCACTTGTTTGATCATTTTTACAGTGTTTGTGACAGATAATTTGAGAGAATGTTTACCTTGGTATTGTCTTGGTTGCAATGTAAGCTCAAAACCTAGCTCTTACTGCCTGAATGCCACGATACCAGGTCCACGATACTGGTCGCTGCTCGCAAACGATACCAGAACACTGTGAAGTGTCAAATGAGCCAATTTTTTTGGTTTTTATATATATATATATATATATATATATTTTTTTTTTTTTTTACTGAACTTAAAATTTTTTTAATTTTTGGAGATTTTCTGAGGATTTTGACCTATTCCTACTCCTCTTTTCCTCACTCTTCCTCTCCTTCTAACCTAACTCTAACTCCTCCTTCTCTTCCCTCCTCCTACACTTAAACCTAAAACTTATCACACACACCTCAAGGATGAGAAGTGACAAGTGCTGAAAAGGAATACTACTCGTCAATGGACAAATTCACCTCTACAAGTACGATTCGATCACACTTGCTCTCTAACTATCACGAAGGCACCTTGGTGGAGTGCTTCCCCGGCAACGGCGCCAAAAACGTGTGTACTTGAGCCGCAAAGACTCAAGGACTTGTATCAATGAGACTATACCTCGATTGCCATACAAGTGCATATAGTGGAGTTCTTTTCACACATTTAATTATCAATCCGAAGGAGTGACTTACCAAGTGTATGAAGACATGTGCACACGTGATAGAAAATGAAGTGAGTTAGCTATCCAAGCATGAGAAAAGACTAATACTACCCACACCTACTGAAAAACTGGAAGTGTTGCTGCAAGCCTCTTTTCAGCAGTTTTGGTTTTTTGAGGTTTTCTCCCAGCCCAGAACTCCGAACATAGGCAATAGGGTACTCGTTTCGAAGCTCTCGATGAGACGAATCCAACGGTAGTAGTTTCACTCAATTCTGATCACTCTGCTGCAAGTTATGGCAGAAACAGTGAATTACGGGAACTACTAACACCCGCGTTTTTGCTTCTCCTAGCTTACGCACGCACTACAGCCACTCAAAACAAGGGGGAAGGGGTAGACAACAGTCCTACACTTGCGTTTCAAGCATCACACACACATACATGAGCAAAATGAAGATCAAAATCAGCAAGAAAGAGGCAAACTCGAAATTTCAGAAGTGCTCTTCTTCACAATGACAAGAAGTCCTTTACAATGAGTCACTTTTGACTTATATACTTGTGCCCTAAGTTTGGTCCTTTCACACAAGAGACCGGCACTTTATTCACTAAAATGCTAACTTCCTACTATTGTACATGGGTAATTCACTAATCTTCTGTGGGGATGCATCTAGAGGACTCCTCTAGTGCATTTACAATGGAAAATATATACAAGAGTGGTTATGATACAAAAGTTGTGTGTCCAAATCGGAAAAATTTTGGGGCCCGTCTTTTTTCTCTGCTTTTTGCGCTCTTTAGTTCTGCAACACACCTTATTGGAACTTTCCGCTTGACCATTGGCTTGGGGGTGGTATGGGGCTGATTTTTTATGAATCACTAAAAACTCATTCATTAAAGATTCTATTACTTCATTAATGAAGTGCGTTCCTCGGTCACTCATAATCTCAATTGGTAATCCGAAACGAGTGAATATATGCTCAAAAGGAAACTTAGCAGTGGTTTGAGCATCGTTTTTTCTAGTAGCCTTTGCCTCTACCCATTTTGTCAAATAATCGATGGCTACTATGATATATTCGGCATGTGACCCTTTGGCCGGTGGGTTAATGGGTCCTATGAAATCAATACCCCGTTTAAAAAAGGCTCTTGCACAAACCATAGGTCTCAATGGCATGTCATCTCTCCGAATCGGGTATTTAGCCCTTTGGCATGTCTCACAGCTTCGTACATAGGTCTCCGCATTCATATGTAAAGTTGGCCACCACAAGCCTGCAAAGAGGATCATTTTCATGGTTCTCTCGACTGAGAAATGACCTCCTGCCGCACTTGTGTGTGCCATCTCTAATACCGGTAAATATTCTCCTTCATGCACACATAGTCGTAATTGGTTGTCTTTTCCTCTCCTAAACAAGTGTCTTCCCATGAGTTCATAATCCTTGCTCATTTCCTCTAGGGATCATTTTCTTGCCAAGCCAACTCCTTCTTCATGTTCTCTTGTCTTTAGGAATTCTACCAATGTTTTGCTCCAATTGGGTGCTATTGTTGAGAAAGGTATGGATGTATGATCCTCGGGGATAGTCTCCTGGCATTCTGCGCAGTTACTCACATAGTCATGGACATCCTTAGGCATGTGAGGCCAGTATACTCCTAATCGTTTTTTCCCTAATAGTTCCATGAGTTCCTTTGTGTGTCCTCCATTTGTTTACATGAGCTTGTTTAATCAGCTTCAATTGTTTGTCTTCCTCAACACATCTTAGTAGCATGCCATTGGGTTCCTTATAGTACACACTTCCCGCAATAATGTGCAAATTCCTTGACTGTAGAATTTCCTTTTTACTCTCTTTATTGATTGAGTGTTGTGGGCCATGAGTGAGTATCGGAATTAGTTTTTCTGCCCATTTTGGACACACTTCTAGGTTAAATAGGTAAGTGTCTGGCAGATCATCGGGCACTCCACTTGGTGGTTCTCCATGTGTTAACCTAGAGAGGTGATCTGCTCTTACATGGGTATTTCCCTTTTTCACTATTACTTCAAAGTCAAACTCCATCAATAGTAGAAACCATCTTACTAGTCTTCCCGTGTTACAGGGCTTATTGACTAAGTACAATAATGCCTGATGATCTATGAAGAACTTGAACTTGTTGGCTAAGAGATAGTGTCTAAATTTCTTCACTGCATAGACCATTCCTAGTCCCTCTCGCTCTATAGTTGTATAGTTCCTCTCAGCTTGGTGGAGTTGTCTACTCGCATAGGCAATCGGGTGATCTAACTTTCCTTCGTCTGCTGGCTGGGCTAAGACACATCCTATTGCGTAATTAGAAGTGTCCACATGAATATGAAATGGCTTGTTCCAATTTGGTGTTTTCAGAATTGGGGCGGTGCTAAGCCGCTTCTTTAACTCATTGAATGCCTTCTCACATTCCTCTGTCCATGTGAATTCAGTCAAAAGTCCATACAAGGGTTTGGCAGTTATGGCATACATGTGGATAAATCGACGGTATTATCCACAATGTCCCATAAATGCTTGCACCTCTTTCGCATTCTTCGGTCTAGGAAGCTCCAAAATGACCTTAATCTTGTCTTTGTCTGTGGATATTCCATTTCTAGAGACTATGTGTCCTAAGATCTTCCCTTGTCTTACTATGAAGACACCCTTCTCAGGGTTTAGGCATACTCTATATTGTCGGCATTTATTAAATATCTTCCGCAATTCAGGAATGTGGTCTTGTCTTTGATTTGAATATGTATATAGTTCATCTACATACACTTCCATGCTCTTCTTCAGGAATTCTTTGAAAACATGACACATCAATCGTTGGAAAGTAGCAGGGGTGTTAGTGAGTCCAAAAGGCATCACTCGGAAAGCATAGACTCCCCATTCAGCCGCGAATACGGCCTTATGTTGATCCTTAGTAGGAATAGCTACTTGGTTGTATCCAGAGAATCCGTCTAAGAAGCTATAGACTTCTTTTCCTACAACTCTTTCCAATAGATGGTCAGTGATGGGTAAAGGGTAGCTATCGTGAATCATGGTTGCATTCAATTTTTTCAGGTTAATGCATACTCCGAGTTTTCCATTCTCCTTGGGCACAACCACTAGTGGTGATACCCACTCCGTGTGTTCTATTTCATATATGAATCCAACTGTTAGTAGTTTGTCTATTTCTTCTTTAATTTTAGCAGCATAGACCTCATTGTATGTATAAAGGGGTTGTTTTGATGGTTTGGCCTCTGCCGTCATTGGTATTCTATGAGATCAAATCAAGGGTTCCACACCCTTGAGATCCTGATATGTCCACGCGAATACATCTCGATATTCTCGGATCAATTGTATTAATTCTTCTTCCTCCTCAGTTGACACATTGTTTGTTATTAACCTTTGGAGTTGTCCTCTCCAATCATTATAGCACAAAAGATCAACTACACATCTTTAAATTGTCAATCCGGGAAGTATGCAAAGACCACAACCCCTTCTAGTTAATGGAATCCAAGAATAAGAGTTGGAATGACTGATTTTCTGAGAATATTATGAAATAGGAAGGTAATAACTAGGGTTTTGATTATCTAGAGTTCTTCAACAACATTTTCAATGATTCTTGCACCTAAAGTGTGCCATTTTCTCTGTAGAATACAAATATGAAGTCAAATTTCAAAAACAGTACATGTATCACACAGATGAGACAATTGCGATTCTGTAAAAACTGATATTTTTTTATTCCAGCTTCGTTCTTTTGCTTATTCTTGCTTACATCAATAAGATTCACCTATCCTTCTTCATCTCACTCAGAAATACACAACTGAAGCTCACAAATTCCATGGATCACACAAAGAATAGACTCAACAAATCAAAAGAAAGATCATGAAAGGAGAAAACACGATTTTCAGCACGAGAGCTCTTCTCATTACTTGGATAGCATTAATAATACAACCAACCCTCTCAAAATAAGGAAATTATCTTTTATACTTTTTCAAGTGTCCTCTTTCACACTTGAATTTTGGTCCTTTTCACCTTCTATTCTAAAAACATGCTATCAAAGAGCTTCCAAAAATTCTAGAAAAAATACATATGATCCTATTTTACATGAGGAAGACTCTTCCTCAATTTTTACATCATTTGTATAAATATTCCTACAAATTTTTGACATTTTACAAATAATTTGCTTTCAAAAGTTGCTTCTTCTAACATTCTTTCCCTCCTAGACGTTTTGGCTCCTGACAAAAAATATTCTTAGAGATAAGTAATGGGAGCTTCCTTCATTTCTTTTTTCTTTGATAAACATGTGATAATAGATCATGAATCCTCCTTTCTGTAATGTTCAAATTATTCACCATCTCGAATAAATCTTTCCTCCATTGTACTGCTGCCTCTGGTCTGTCTATCATATCTTTCTTCAAGTATTCTGTATAAGCATCCTCATATGCAGTGAGTCTTGATTTGGTGATTACTGATAAATTCCCAAAAATTTCTGACTCCCTTTCAAAAAATCCATAGTCGAAGGCATCCTCAAAAATTTGGAGACAATAGCTATCTAAAAATACTATTTTGTTGTAATATGCCATTAAGCAAATTCTGTATGGAGTTTCACTTAGATCAAAAAGTAAAGCATCGATCGGTGAATTGAATTCAATGTAATTGAGAGTCCTAACATATGTATCTGTGAATGTTTCTATACATGCCACTATGAGTCGCATCACTCTTATTAATAAAATACAAGCTGGATCATTTACATCTTTGTATGTAGTTATAACAGACTGTGCTGTATCAATCATATACTTCTTGGTTGGCCATGTTTCTGCTTTACGTCCTACTATTTTTGGAAAATTTAGCCATTTTGCTAGAATCTGCCCTGCATTTCTCCTTTCCCAAAACACTGTCCATTCCCTTCTTCTTGCTATTGGACAATAAGCTGGATTTATGTTTAGCTGCAAAGGTGCCTCTTTCCATATCTTTTTGCACTCCTTGTTATCATCCAACCATCTGTTCCGCCACTTTGGGTTAGCTTTTTCGAACAACTCCTTAGTGACATTAATATCTTCTTCATATTCCAAATATTTGTTTGGTGGTAGTCATACCCTTGCAATCTAATAATTTCTAATACTTTCCATAATCATACAAAATGGTATTCCTAGACCATCTACTGCCCAATGGTGTTGATCTGGGTTTACTCCTTTGTTGAGAGCAAAATTTACAATCTGTTCTTCATATTCATTATGCATTTTTCTTATGAATTCCATTCTTGATTCCCTGTCTGTTAGAAGCTTTTGAACAAATTCATCTGAATATTCTTCAACAACTTTGTCTTCTAGTTCATCGAAATTTTGAATTTTGTTATCTTCAGCTCCTTCATGTTCCTCTGCTTGTGTAGTCACCACCTGTTCTTCAACCTGTTTTTGTGAATCTTCCAAGTTTTTCTGTAGCTCCTCCACCATCAACATTAATCCTTGATTCTGGGATATCAACAACTCTCTCTCTGATTTCCATTCACTTCTTTCTTTTTCCATATCCAAATGTAATTTACTCCTTTCTTCTGCTATATCCAAATGTAATTTATTGTATCCTCTCATTGCATTGGCAGCATGCACACTAGCTTGCTTCTCCAATTCCTTGACTTCCTTTAATTCTGTCTGTAACCTTAGAATTTTTTTATTCAACTCCTCCCTCTCATCCTGAGTTATTTGTACAATCTTACTTTCTTCTTTCATTTGGCCTTCCTCCATCAACAATCTATTTATATCTTCATTAGCTTTGACCATGATCTGATATGAGCTTTGAAGGGTTCTAAATCTTCCTTCCATTTTCTTTAATTCCATTTCCATTTTGCTACTATGCTCCATCTGCTTAGCACACTTGTCTTCAAGAAATTGGATTTTATTTTGGCTTTGAACTTCTTTTCCTTCTAATGAAATTATTCTTTGAGACAAAATATCATTCTTCTCCTTGATGGCCTTAATCTGATCTTTCAGTTGTTCTTTTTCTTTCTTTTGCTCTTTAATAATCCTACTACCTTTCACAATTTCCGACTCAGCCACCATCCCTGATATAATCATGTTTCTGTTGGAGGGTCTGAATTGTTCTATGTTACTCATGATGATTTGACATGAAGATCTAATATCTCTTGGTATCCTCTCAAGGCCAGTCTTTAACTCGATTTGCTTTACTTCTATCTGCTTTTCCTCTTTATATTCATTTTTTTCTCCCTCTTCTTCCTCATATTCTATAACCTGATTCTCTTCCTCATCATGGTCTTTTTCTTCTTCCATTTCTTCTGCCTCCTTTTCCTCAATTTCCTATTGTTTTCCTTGAGTATCTTGTCTTTCCTCTTCCTGGACCTTATTTCCTAAATTGAGGTTGAGTCACTTTCTACTAAGTTTTTTATCTGATCATTCAATTGCTGCTCTTTTTGTTCCACTTGCTACTCATCTATGTCCATAAGTTCTAATTCTTCTTCTTTTTCCTGGTCACCTGTATGTGTGGACTCTTCATCATGCTTTAAATCACAAAGTACTTCTTCTATACTCTGCTTTATTTGTGTTTCTGTTTTCCCTTCTATATATTCTTTAGAATCTGTTCTTTCTGATTTTCCTCATAGTGCAACCTTTTCTTCTTTGTTGCTTCCATCCTCTTGACTCTGCACCTGACTATGGAATTGTGCTGCTCCTTCCAATCTTTCTTTTTCCTCATATGGTTGGTAATGAAATTGTTGTGAGAATTTTGTCCATATAGCGTTAAGTCCTGTGTCCACCAGTCCACTACTGAGTTCTTCCTTTGCTTCTTTTTCTTCACCTTCTTCCATTACTTCTTTACCTTTCAATTTCCTTGTTGCTTCCTCAATGCTTACTTGTTCCTTTGGCTCTTCATAGAGGTGTATTCCCTTTGATTTTTGGCTTAACTCCTTTGGTGTTACATTCTTTCCTGAGGCTTCAATTATTTTGATTGGTGTAGTGGGAACTGAAAGATTTAAACTTTTCAAAAGAAAATTCTCAATGTCACTTTTTGAATCTGAAGAAAATTGAGAAAGAGCAGCCACCCCCTGTTTGTCCATTTTGTGTTCTGCCTTTTCTATTGTATTTTTCTGATTCTTTTCTTCTAATGAGTTGTTTGTTGGCTCTGCAACTTGTACATGTTCTACTGCCTTACCCTTATCTTTTTTGGTTAACTTCCTTTTTTGAACAGGTTTCTTCTGAACTTTCTTCTTCACTACCACTGTAGTTTTGGTTTCTGGAGGACCTTGTAATTCCTTAAAATATGCCAAAAATTCCATTTCCTTTTTTACAAATACTTCTTCAATTTCTGCAGCCATCATCTGATCATGTAGCTCTTCATAATGTTCCACTTCCTCTTGTATCCAATCAGTTGCTTTACACGAATAATTCTCCAACATCTTCTCATACTGAGCTTCATAGATTGCCCTTTTATCATTCCCTTGACTTAGATAAGCATACAACTGTTCCTTACTTGTTTGAGGTGGATGAGGTTCCTTTGAGGATTTTACTTCCTTCTGAGCCGCTTCATACTCTTCTTTTGTTGCTTCTTCTTGTTCCAATACCACTTTCCTAGGATCCAATCTTCTCTTCTTTACTAGAACAACTTCTGATGCCCCTTTCCTTTTCCTTTCTGATCCCCTCATGCTTGTCTAGGCTTCAACTTCTCTTATGCTCATCATCTTAGAAGGACTTTTAACTCCTGACATCAAACTCCTGAAATATTGAGCTTCATGAGCCAATTTCAGGTGATCCTCTATTCCTAAAACATGATATATAATTCTGGTTAAAAACTGTGCTCCATTCATAAACTTCCTCTGTTCCCAATGCTTTGCTGCTTCCTTCAACTGGTCATGAATGTAAGGGGTTACATCTATTATTCCAAATGGTTTTGTCTTGTCCTTATTATTGAGCATGACCAATGTTACTGGCTTATGTGGCATTGTATATCTTGGCAACTTTGGAAAACACAAATACTGAAGAAACATTCTGATAGCAAATTCTTCATTTTCCTTTCCTTTGAAATCCACAAACTTTGAATATCCAGCATAAGTTGCTTTGTTCTTTTTGACAAAACTGCAATCCAATTTAGTTCCCATGGAATAAAATTGAAGAGCTTCCCTGATGTGTTCTGCTTTTATAGTGATATGTACCTCTTTGTTCTCTTTGTCCTTGATTGAACATCTGAAATATGCATCATTGCCTTTGCCAACTTCCAGCAGACTATTCCTAACTTGTGATACACTTTCAAAATCTATAAAAAGAGAGGTTCATCCAATAGTCTGTGTAACCCCACTGCTTTCCATCTTTTATAATTGGCTGCAACTTTCTGAAATTTGTAGAATTCCTAACATAACATTGTATACTTATGACCTCCAACTCCTACTGTAAAAATGTGCTAACCGATGATATTGAGAATTTCCTTCAGCTCCTTAGCTATCTTTTCTTCTTCTGAGATATTTTATTCTTCATCAGAGTCCAACTCCACACTTTCCACTGTTGCTTCACTGTCTAAAAACCAATGTCCTCTTGACAAAGTTACAGAGTCAGCTTTGGAATCATGAATGGGTAGTTCCTTTGGATTCACCATTCTGGAGGAAATATAACATAATACCAAGAAGAACTCCACCCACATAAGTCACAAGAAATATAAAAGAAAACACATTTTTTTTTTAGATAAAAAGATATTGAGAAAAAATAGAAGATAAAATATCAGATAAACCATGATTTCCTTGTTTGCAACATAGGTATAACAAATTTGAAGTGATCATCACATGTGTAGCAAGATGTCTAGTGCACTCCCTTTTTAAATAAGAAAATAATGAAATGAAAAGGATTTTAGATAGATATAAGAAAAAAAATATATAGAAGAATGAATAATTACATAGTGACTGCTTAATTTTGCTGAATAAAAACCTAAATCTTGCTGGTGCTTTATAACTTATGAAAGATAATTTTTAATGATTTTCTCCAATTTCTAATATTTTTTTCTTTTAACTTCTTCTTCTCTTCCCCTCCTATTCTTTGTCTTAGAAAAAAGAATGAGGTAAAGTACATGGAAATAATTTCAATAATGTCTTAAATCCATCCTGATGAAATTCTGAGAATTCAATCATTTGTTGCTTTCCCTGCTTCTGCACTATTTTTATATCTCCATCCTTGTTTTTTCTCCATTGAAGAAAGTCTGTTTTTTTCACCCTTGATTCTTGTTGACTTTATTTTTGGAGTAAAACAATCTGTTTTTGATAAAGTGTGCTGGGATGTCTTCAGTTTTTCCTTCCATTTGGTCTTAATGAATCTCTGTGATGAACAACACTTGACTTTCTTTGGTTTCCACAACCTTTCTGGATTGGTGCCTAGATTTTTCTGATTATTCCCTATTTTCCACCTTTCTATTGTCTTGTTAGCATAGTTGGTTTTTTTGTTTTCCTCCTGTTTTTGTCTGTAGTAGGTTTGGTCGTGGAGAAGTTTTATTTGTGATTCCTTTGTAGTTTCCAAAGAAAAAATGCATGCTTCCAAATCCCATTTATTGTCAATTTGAGCTTCATATTTTCAAAATCCAAAATTACTTTACCTTGCTTCAGCCATAGTTGTCCTAAAACTAATTTCTCAGACATCATATGATCAGGCCATTCTTCACAATCTATTTTCATTTTTTCTTCATTGAACTTAACTTCAATAGATGGAGAAAACAAGCTTTGTATTATCTGACCATCCAGTGTTTTGATAAGAGTTTTACTCTTATTCCTTTTAAATTTAAACTTATCCAACAAACCTGAACTAATCAAATTAACTTGTGCACTTGAATCTATCAAAACCTTGATTCTCTCATTATGAAGATTCATTGTTAGAACAGGCAAATGCTCTCTCACTCTTGAAGGTGTTCCACACAAGAGGACTTCTCTAAGCTCCTTGAACTTTCTTATTCTTTCCTTTGCCTCCTGTTGAGCCTCATACCTAATTTCTCCTCTTCTTTTTTCCTGTTTTGAGCTTGATGTATTCTTCTCCATTCAAAAACAATTAATGGAAGATCATACCTTTTTACCCTACATCCACTTATGAAATTTGACATGATTTCTCCATCTATATTAGCTAATTGGATAGCTCCACTGTTAGTGATTTAGTTAATAATATAAGGTCCATGCCCCTTCTTCTGAAATTTTTTCTGATGTTCCTTCACTGTATATGCCAAAACTAAATCCCCTTCTTGCAAATCTTTTTCTTTAATATGAACATCATGATAAGCTTTCTGCCTTCTTTTATCTGCATATATGCTCATGATTGCTTGAAGTCTGGAAGCTCCAAGTTTTTCCAATTCCACCACTCTCTCAGATAACTCATGTCCAGTCCACTTGTATTGATTTCTTGCCTTTAATGTTGGAATGAGAAATTCCAAAGGCAAAACTACATTTTGTCCATATACCAAATTAAATGGTGTTGTCCCAATTGCAGTTTTGTATGCAACTCTATAAGCCCATAAGACATGATTAAGTTGCAAATCCCAATCATTCCTATTTGTATTTACCAATTTTGACAAAACAGTGCAACATACCTTATTAGTACTTTCTGCTAATCCATTGGCTTGTGGATGATAAGGGGCTGACTTTCTATGACTAATCATGAAATACTCAGTTATGTTTTCTATTACTTGGTTCCAAAAATGAGTCCCCCTATCACTTACCAATTCAATTGGTAATCCAAATCTGGTGATAATATTTTCATAAAGAAATCTTGTAGTGATCTGAGCATCATTCCTTTTTGTAGCCCTGGCCTCTGCCCATTTGGTCAGGTAATCTGTGGCTACTAGTATATATTGAGTATGGGATTGTTTTGCTAGAGGATGTATAGGTCCAATGAAATCCAACCCCCATTTACTAAATGCTCTTGCTGAAATAAGTGGTACTAATGGCATATTATCTCTTTTATTTGGTTGGCTCACTCTCTGGCAAATGTCACATTTTTTCACATAGGTTCTTGCATCAAGAAATAGAGTTGGCCACCAAAAACCATAATATAATATGAGTTTAGTAGTCCTTTCACTTGAAAAATGTCCTCCTGCCACTCTAGAATGGGCCATCTCTAACATTTCCATATACTTATTTTCAGGAACACAGATTCTTAAATATCCATCCATCCCTTTCTTGTACAATTGATCTCCTATCAGTTGATACTCCTCAGAAATCATTTGTAAATTCCTTGAATCTGCACTAGCTCTTACTGGCTCTCCTTTCCTATTTCTTCTCAACTCCTCAATTATGTTTGCACTCCAATCTGGATTTTTTTGAAACCAATACAAAGTTGTAATTTCTGAATTTTGCAAGGATTGGCATTCCAAGCAGTTGGAAATATATTTTTTTACATCGTGAATCTTATTAGGCCAATGTACTCCCATTCTATTGGGATTGTTTAAGGTGACTATCATGGAAGCATGAGTACAAGGATTCCAACTATGAGCTCTTCTTAAATACTCTTGCTGCTCATCTTCTGCAGTACAATATTCCAATATACCCATATGATTGAGATGATACAAATGTCCAGCTAGTAGCACAAAATTCCTACTTTGTAATACGAGATGTGTGTTGTTTTCAGGTGTTTAGCAAGGTCCCATGGTTAGCAAAGGTACTAAAGTCATGGCCCATTCAGGAATACTTTCTATTTTGAATAGATATGCATCTGGTAATTCATCATCCAAAGGTGAACTTGGCTCTCTAGTTTGGATTCTGGACAAATGGTCTGCTCTTAAATGAGTTTTTCCTTGTCTGACCACTACCTGAAATTCAAATTCCATCAGTAGGAGGAACCATCTGACTATCCTACGTGTGTGACATGGTTTGTTTACCAAGTAGAGTAAGGCTTGATGATCCACAAAGAATTTAACTTGTTTGCTAAAAGATAATGTCTATATTTTTTTTACAAAAAATATAATACCCAATCCTTCCCTTACAGTTGTATAATTCTTTTCTGCTGAATTCAATTGCCTACTGGCATAAGCAATTGGAAAGTCTAGTTTGCTCCCTTCTATTGGTTGTGCTAACACACATCCCAAAGCATAATTTGAAGCATCCACATGAACATGAAAAATTTTATTCCATTGTGGGGTTTTTAGAATTGGTGTTGTTACCAAACAATTTTTTAAAGTCTCAAAGGCTTGATCACATTCTGTGGTCCATTCAAAGTTTGTAATCATGCATACAAAGGTTTTGCAATGTCTGTAAACTTGTGTACAAATTTTCTATAATAACCACAATGACCCATGAAAGTTTGAAGTTCTTTTACGTTTATTGGTTTTGGAAGATCCACTATGGCCTTAATTTTTCTTTCATCAGTTGAAATTCCATTTCTAGAAACTATGTGTCCCAACATTCTCCCTTGCCTCACGAAGAACACACATTTCTCTGGATTTAAACATATTCTATATGTTCTACATTTTTTGAATATATTTTTCCAGATCTTTCAAATGATCTTGTCTTTTTAATGAAAAAGTGCAAAGATCATCAACATAGATTTCCATTATATTTCTAAGGAATTCTTTGAATATGTGACACATCAGTCTTTGAAAGATTGTTGGGGCATTGGTTAAACCAAAAGGCATAACCCTAAATGCATAAATTCCCCATTCTGTGGAGAAAGCAATTTTATGTTGGTCTTCCAATGCTATTGGCACCTGATTATATCATGAAAACCCATCCAAAAGACTATAGACCTCTTTACCTGCAACTCTTTCCAAAAGATGGTATGTTATTGGTAATGGATAGCTATCCCTTATAGTTGCAGCATTAACTTTTTTCAAGTTAATACATACCCTGAGTTTTCCATTTTTCTTAGGTACCACAACTATAGGAGATATCCACTCCATGTACTCAATCTCATAGATGAAATTTGCAGCCAGTAGCTTGTCAATTCCTTTATTTTAGCAGAGTATTTTTCATTAAATGTATAGTGTGTTTGTTTGCTAGGTTTTGCATCAGGAGTAATAGGAATCTTATGTTCGCAAATGTTAGGATCAATTCCTTTCAAATCTTTATAATTGTAAGCAAACACATCTCTATATGTTTTTGCCAATTTTCTTAATGCTTCCTCTTCCTGACTTGTCATGTCATCAACAATAACAATGTGTCTATCTTCCTCCTCTTCTTGAGTGATCACCACCTTCTTAGTTTGTTCCTCATTGTCATATGCCTCCCCCTTTTTCTTTTCTCTCTTTGGTTTCATTTTTAGAAGTAATCTGTCTTCTACTTCATAGGTCTTGAAATTTGAAGGTAC
Source organism: Ceratopteris richardii (assembly GCA_020310875.1). Classification (NCBI taxonomy): domain Eukaryota; kingdom Viridiplantae; phylum Streptophyta; class Polypodiopsida; order Polypodiales; family Pteridaceae; genus Ceratopteris; species Ceratopteris richardii. The sequence goes on along the minus strand of CM035408.1, from coordinate 184,247,646 downwards.
ATCAAATTGTTGATCTTCTTTCTTTATTTTTTTTGTTTTTCAACCTCTTGTTCTTTTTCTTTTTCTTTGTGTTTATTTTTTCTATATGTTCCTGAGATTTTGTCTTTTATAGCATCTGTATCTTCAACTTCTTCCAAGAATTGTGTTTTTCCAATTTTTAAAATTATTCTTTCATCTTGATCTTCCTCTGTTTTTGACACCTTGATCATTTGTATTCCTATATGAAAAATGTCATATCCTTCTTCATTTTGAAATTTCACTCCCACGTATTCATCATTAACCAAATCCATTGTGGTCAAAATCTGGTTCCAACCATAAGGCTCAAACTCTTCATCTTTAAATTTCTATGGTATGTAACTTTCATCTTGTGATTTCCTTTCCTCTAGACAATCTTCTTTCTTTAACATATTTTTTCTATATGTGTGATTCCATATGGCATTACATTTCCAAATTGAAATGTAATGGTACTGTACTTCTATGTGCTTGGTGCGGGCATGAAATACTGGGTTCTTTGCAATAGCCATACAACTTTGATTATCACACTTGAGTACACTCACCATATTTGATGGAAAGCCTAGATCTGCAAGAATTCTCCTTAACCAAACTGCCTCACAAGAAGCAAAACAATCTGCTTTGTACTCTGCTTCAGTGGAGGAGAGTGCGAGAGTTGGTTGCTTTCTACTTACCCAAGAAAATATTCCTGAACCAAGTGAGAAACAATATCCAGAAACTGATTTTCTAGAATCACAATCTCCAGCCCAATCTGAATCACAATATCCTTGGAGAGTATCACCTGTGGTATAAAAAATACCAAAATCCAAGGTTCCTACAATGTACCTTAGAATTCGCATTCCAACATTCTAGTGACTCTCCTTAGGTTTGTTGGAAAACCTGCTTAATACTCCAACAACAAAGCAAATGTCTGGTCTAGTGTTGCACAGAAAAATAAGACTTCCAACGAGCTTCCTATCCTTCTTAGCATCTACATCAGGCATGTTATCATCCATAGATAGCTTATGATTTACCTCCATAGGTGTGCTAGTTGGCTTGCAGTCCATCATTCCAAATGGCTTGAGAATCTCTTTGGCATATTTTTGTTGTGAGATGAAAATGCCATCCTTCCTTTGCCATACTTCAATTCCCAGACAAAAATGGAGTAGACCTAAGTCTGTCATTTCAAACTCAGTTCCCAAGCTGATCCGAGTTTGATTGATGAGTTCTTGATGATCTCCTGTAATGATCAAATCATCTACATATACAATGACAACAACTAGCTTGCTATCCCTTTTCATTACATACAAGTTAGCATCAGAAGTACTTCTTTCAAAACCCATATTTTTGAAAAAATGATCTATTCGTTGGTACCAAGCCCGTGGGGCTTGCTTAAGTCCATACAAAGCTTTCTTCAACCTGCAAACTTTATTTTCTGAATTGGGCACCTCAAAACCTGGTGGTTGAGATACATATACCTCCTCCTTGAGGTGACCATTCAAAAATGCAGATTTGATATCCATCTGGAAAATAGGCCAGGCCTTTTGTGCAGCTACTGCAAGTACCATCCGAATAGTTGTCATGCGTGGTGTTGGTGCAAAAGTTTCTTGAACATCAAATCCTTCGATCTGTGAAAAACCCTGTGCAACTAATCTTGCCTTATACTTTTCTAATGTTCCATCTGCTTTATACTTAGCTTTCCAAATCCATTTAGTACCTATTATCTTCTTCTTTGGCGGCAAGTCAACTAGATCCCATGTATCATTTTTTAGTATACTATCATACTCTGACTGCATTGCCGCTCTCCAACCTGGATCATCAAGGGCTTCTTCAATGGAGGTAGGTTCCTTTATTGAGCCCATGATATCTGCCATTAGAGCCATGTTAACAATGTGTTCTGAGGCTCTTCTTTGCTCCTCTATTCTCTTTGATCTTCATAATCCATCCGATGATGATTCTGGTACATCTACATGTGGATTGTGATCATCAAAGAGCTGTTGTGCCCACTTTGGTAGTGGCTTACGCTGTGCAGCTACAATTGGTTGGCTTTTTATTGAGGAAATTTCTCCATCATATGTTTCCTCCTCCTCAACTTTAACCTATCTTTTGATAGGCACAAGGTGAGATATTTCTCCGTTTGATGAGATAGTAGATTTAACTTTATCTTCTACTAAGTGTGGTCGTTCATCAAACACCACATCTCGGCTGACAAAAATCTTCCTTGCCTCAGGATCCCACAACCTATATGCTTTAGACTCTTCACTATATCCTAGGAAGACACACTTTTTGCTTTTTGAATCTAACTTTGATCTTGTTGAATCAGGAATATGTGCATAACAGAAACAACCAAAAATTCTGAAATGCAAAACTGAAGACTTTTTACCAAAATATGCTTCTTGAGGAGTCATCCCCTTCAGAGCTTTTGTGTAGCTTCGATTGAGGATGTAGACTGCTGTATTGACTGCTTCTGCCCAAAATGAATTAGGCATGTCTTGAGCCTTTAACATACAACGAGCCATTTCAACTACTGTCTTGTTCCTGCGCTCAACAATGCCATTTTGTTGAGGTGTATGAGCTGTGGTAAGTTGCCTTTTCACACCATGATCCTTACAGTAATTGTTGAATTCTGTTGACAAGAATTCACCTCCTCTATCTGTTCTAAATTTCTTCAGTTTCCTTCCTGATTCATTTTCTACATACTTATGCCACGCTTTAAATTTTTCAAAAGCATCAGCCTTCTCTCGAATGAAATAAACCCACATCTTTCTACTATAATCGTCAACTAACAACAAGAAGTAGAAAGATCCTCCTAAAGCAGGTGTAGACATTTTACCGCAGAGATCCGCATGTACCAACTCTAGAGGAGCTTGAGATCGATTGTTGGTCTCCCTTGGAAACGCCTTTCGTTGTTGCTTGCCCATCATACAAGCTTCACAAGGTTCTTGCAACTCTGAAAATGCAGGCAAATGAGCAACCATCCCTGTTCTTTGCATCTCCTTCAAAACTACAAATCCGAGATTGTGAAGAGAGATGGTGGATGCAATCCAAAGATGAGTAGGTGCCGCTACAACCAGCTTCACACCAGCCAACTGAGACTTCAGAGTTGATTAGTAGAACCTTTGAGCTTCCTAAATCCACCAAAATATCAGCCAAGTACTTTGGAACATGTATCCCAAAAGTTTAAGTCAAGACAGACTAGTTGCGAAATGACTAGCTCCCAAAACTTGCTATTTTTTGACATACACCTGCTGGAAACAATGAACAGTGCTCTCAACCTGGTAAGAATTTGAAAAATTCCTTTTGGGCATAGCAAATAGACTTAGCAAGCTTCCCAATCCAAGTTAAAACACTTCAAATGATGGACTGAGCACTGAGAACAAGTTTCAACAATTTCTGGAACCTCCCCACAATTCTCGGGGCTCTGCACAGATAGACCAGTAAGCAGTAAAATGCAGATATATCCAAAAGTATCATATCAATGACCTTGAAAATTTATATGCGGAAAGTAGACAGTAAGAGATATCCAACGCACTTTAAAAAATTGAAAATGGATTCGTAGAACTCGAGATATGACCTTCTAAAGGTACTGCTCTGAGTGAGTATAGCAGAGAACAAAACAGAGAAGTAGATGATAATAAATGTATAGATTCACATATGATTACAACCACATTGGCAATGAATCTTTGCACAATGGGAGTAGAATGATAGAGCTATGGAGTAAGCTCTTCAATCTCTACAAAATGACATGAAGTGGTCACGTACAAGGCTTGCTAATCGCCTCTTCCTTCTTGCTCTTTTTATAGCTATTCTTGGAGGGAGTTTTGAATTCGAATTCGAATGGCTCCACCTAAAAGTGATCCCCAAAGTTAGGAGAGATTCCCTCAGCTCTAAATTTCATGGTTTTAGGTAGTTAGAACCACAAATTTGCTTTTACATCATGGATGAGGTAAGCCATCCTTTTCCTTTTTTCTTTTTTCATTTACAAGAGATAAAATGTACTCTTTTACAAGAGGTGTTCACATGACTACTCATGTGACTTACAAATGAGGATAATATCAAGCATATCAAGCATGTAGGCTTGGGCAAAATGCACCAACAGCTCCCCCTCAAGCCTAACATGCTTGGCCTTCAAATAAGTCTTCAATTGTCCTTGATTTCTTGCAAGCCAATCATCAACTTGAATCTACTTAACTTTGTACCATCAAGAGCTTTAGTCAACATGTGTGCACATTGCATATCTGTAGAGACATAGGATAGTTGAATATCCTTGCTCATTAGCTTCTCCCTTACATAATGGTAGTGGACTTCAATATGCTTGGTTCTAGCATGGTATACCGGATTAGCTGCTAGATGTAGTGAGCTTGTGTTGTCACCAAAAATGTGAGGTGTTGAAGAATGAAGTCCAAGATCTGTGTACAAAGACTTTAACCACATGATTTCTTGAGTTGCATTAGCCAAACCTCTATATTCGGCTTCGGTAGACGATAATGCCACGGTTGGTTGCTTCTTCGATGACCAAGAAATGATTTTTGAACCTGCAAATGATATATACCCGGATGTGCTTCTTCTATCATCTTTAGATCCGGCCCAATCTGCATCTGAGTAGACCTTTAGCTCAATATCTCAAGTAAATGAATAAAACAAACCTTCATTCATGGTCCCCTTTAGGTACTTGAGGACTCTCTTGGCCGCTTCCATATGTGGTCTTCTCGGCTTATGCATAAATTGACTCAATATGCTAACACTATAGCATATATCCACCCTTGTGAGTGTTGCATAGTTCAAACTTCCAACCAAGCTTTGATAGCTTGTGATGTCTTCAATTGGCTCTCCTTCATAAGCACTAAGCTTATGATTTTGCTCCATAGGTGTACCTGCACACTTGGTATTTTCCATCTTGAACTTGACGAGCATGTCATGGACATACTTCCTTTGTGTGATGTATATACCTGAATCTGTGTAGATCAACTCCAATCCAAGAAAATAAGTGAGTGGTCCGAGGTCACTTATTTTGAACTCCTCCTTCATTTGACTCTTTACCTGTTTGATTCCTTCAAGATCATTGCCTGTGATAATAATATCATCAACATACACACATAAATAGATCACTTCAGATCCATTCCTCTTTATGAACAAAGAGGTATCCGCCTTGCTAGCTTTGAATCCTTGGTCCTGCAAATAAGTCACCAATCTGAAATTCCAAGCTCTTGGAGCTTGCTTCAATCCATACAAAGCTTTCTTTAGTTTGCATACATAGTTAGGATGATGTGCATCCTCATATCCAAGAGGTTGTGCCATATACACTTCCTCAGAAATCCATCCATTCAAGAAAGCATTCTTTACATCAAGTTGATAAAGATTCCAATTTCTAGATGCAGCAAGACTAATGAGAACCCTAATTGTAGGCATTTTTGCAACAGGAGAGAAAGTCTCCTCATAATCAATACCATGGGTTTGAGCAAACCCTTTAGCAACTAACCTTGCTTTGTGTCTATTTATACTTCCATCTGGATTCCTCTTGATTTTGTATATCCATCGAGATCCGATTATCTTCATAGATGGCTTGTTAGGTACAAGCTCCCAAGTGTCATTCTCCTTCAAGGCTTCCATTTCTTCATCCATTGCATCTCTCCAAGCTTTCTTGCTTTGTGCTTCTTCGAATGTGGTAGGTTCTTCATTGGTTGAATCCTTTGCAATGTAGATTGAGTGCTTGGTGACCAAAGAAGTATCATAACCAAACCTTTCTGGTTTCTTCTTCTCCCTTGAAGATCTTCTAAGTGGTTGATGTGAGCTCTCCGGTCCATATGTAGCATCCTGCATCTTTGCTTTACCTTTGTTCTTCCATAGCTTTAGTCTTTCCAAGTCTTCTAGGTCAATCTCCGAATCACTTTCTTCACTCTACTTTGGCTCCTTTGGTTGAAGTGATGGAAAATCTTCATCCAAGTCATATGGCAGCTTCACTTTCCTGTCATCATCAAACCATGATTTGTTTTCATCAAAAATTACATCTCTACTCACAGAAAATCCTTTATTGGTTGGATTGTACAATCTATATCCTTTTTGGTTTTGATCATAACCAATGAATACACACTTCTGTGCCTTGGGATCCAATTTCCCTCTTACTTGAGAAGGAATGTGAGCATAGGCTAAGCATCCAAAGATTTTGCAATGCTCTAGACTAGGTCTTCTTCCATTCCACACTTCATATGGAGTGGTTCCATCTAGTGACTTAGATGGAAGTCTATTTATGAGATATGTGGCTGTAGACACAGCCTCTGCCCATAGGTAGTTCGGCAATCCCTTTTCGTTGAGCATGGACCTTGCAGCTTCGACAATAGCTCTGTTCCTCCTCTCTGCTACACCATTGAGTTCGGGTGTATACCTTGTAGTGACTTCCCTTTTAATGCCTCTTTCATGCAAGAAGGCATCAAATTCAGAAGAGAAGTATTCTCCTCCACCATCTGATCTGAGTCTTTTTAAAGTCCTACCTGTTTGGTTTTCAACAAGAGCAATATACTTCTTAAAGCAATTAAATACTTCATCCTTATGCTTCATGAAAAACAGAATGGTCCACCTGCTACAATCATCTGTGAAAGACACATAATATCTTGAGCCTGATATAGATGGCTCCTTACTTGGACCCCACACATCTGTGTGCACTAGATCCAAAGGATTTTGATACATATATCCTTTCTTATTGAAAGGTTGTCTATGAGCCTTGCCGAGTTGACAAGCTTCACACTTATAAATCATGTGTTGCCTTGTGATATTAGGCAAACCAAGTACACTTTGGTCCCTGCAAATCTGTTTGAGTGTCCTCTCACCAATGTGAGCAAGCCTTTTGTGCCATATCTCCAACTCTGTAAGAGTTTGAGATCCATAGCTAAACAAAGCTATGTTCTTTGTATCTTCCACTTCAAAAGTGAAAAGCCTTCCTGTCTTTTCTCCTTTGGCAATCCTTCGAAAGCCTTGCCTTGGGTCTTCAACATATGCTCCAAATCGATTGAATCTAACCTGCAATCCTTTTTCAACAATCTGTCCAACACTTATTAAATTTTTGGTAATTGTAGGGACATACAAGACTTTGCTTAAGAGGTTCATATTCCCATCTGATGTCTTCACATTACCTATCTTCTCCACTGAGTGCTTTGTGTCATCTCCTGTCTGCACTTCATGCTTGTTATGAGGATCTTCCAAATCAGACAGTAAAGCCACATTTCCTGCTACATGGTTCGAGCATCCCGAATCAATGTAAAATATGTGATCATCATCCTTACCCTTCTTCGCTGATAGATTCATAATCAATAATGAATCTTCTTGACTTTGGTCCTCTGCATAGTTATTGTAATCTCTTCTTCCTTTATGACCACTTTGATAGTTGTTCTTGTTGTTGTAATTGTTGTTGTAGTAGTTGTTGTTGTTGTAGCCTCCATTGTATCTACCTCTATTTGATCCATAGCCACCTCTATTGAATCCTCTTCCTCTTGAGTTCCTTGGATTCCTGAAACATTCTTCAGTAGTATGGTTAGATAAGCCACATATGTTGCAAGGTTGAGATGATTGGAATCTCCCCCTGCCTTGCTTTCCACCTCTACCTCTTCCTCTAGCTCTTCCTCTACCTGCAAAGTTTGCTTGGAAAGAGCTACCTTCATCTTCATTCTTCCTATTCTTTGACTTGTCCTTGACCTTAGCTTTATCAGAATATAAGGCAGAAGTTTGATTACCTCTTGAGGACTCACCACCTTTGCTAATCTTTGCTTCATGAGTGAAGAGTTGGCCCATGAGTGTGTTGAGGTCGGGTACATGCATATCCATGTATAAATCCATGGCTGTTGTGAATGACTCCCACTTTTCGTCTGCTTTGATTCCATTCATGATTTGTCTTATGATTTGCTCCTCTTCAATTACCTCTCCAATGCTTCCAAGTTGGTCGGAAATCTCCTTCATCTTTGTGACATAATCAGTCACATTTTGCTTCGGGCTTTTCTTCATTGTTGTGAACTCCATCCACAATTGGTTCTTCCTTGCTCGAGTGTTGGAAGAGAAGAAAGAAGCAAGTGCATTCCAGGTCTCTCTTGATGTCTTGCATCCCTTGACATGAGGTAAAAGAAAATCAGAGATTGAGTTTAGAATATAAGACCTTGCAAGTGCATCCTTTGAACACCAATTCGAAAGTCCTTCCACTTCTTCATGTGATGGTTGCCCTTTGTTTCTCATGGTTGGCATTGCTTCATCTCCGGATATGAATCCATATAGATTCCTCCCTTGAAGGTAAGCCTCCATCCTTAGAGACCATGCCGGGTAGTTGTTTCGATCCAATTTATCAATTGTTGATGGAAATCCATCTCCCATGTTGCTTGACTATGCTCTGATACCACTGTGAAGAGAGATGGTGGATGCAATCCAAAGATGAGTAAGTGCCGCTACAACCAGCTTCACACCAGACAACTGAGACTTCAGAGTTGATTAGTAGAACCTTTGAGCTTCCTAAATCCACAAAAATATCAGCCAAGTACTTTGGAAGATGTATCCCAAAAGTTTAAGTCAAGACAGACTAGTTGCGAAATGACTAGCTCCCAAAACTTGCTATTTTTGGACATACACCTGCTGGAAAAAATGAGCAGTGCTCTCAACCTGGTAAGAATTTGAAAAAATCCTTTTGGGCATAGCAAATAGACTTAGCAAGCTTCCCAATCCAAGTTAAAACACTTCAAATGATGGACTGAGCACTGAGAACAAGTTTCCACAATTTTTGGAACCTCCCCACAATTCTCGGGGCTCTGCACAGATAGACCAGTAAGCAGTAAAATGCAGATATATCCAAAAGTATTAATTCAATGACCTTCAAACTTTATATGCGAAAAGTAGACAGTAAGAGATATCCAACGCACTTTAAAAAATTGAAAATGGATTAGTAGAACTCGAGATATGACCTTCTGAAGGTACTGCTCTGAGTGAGTATAGCAGAGAACAAAACAGAGAAGTAGATGATAATAAATGTATAGATTCACATATGATTACAACCACATTGGCAATGAATCTTTGCACAATGGGAGTAGAATGATAGAGCTATGGAGTAAGCTCTTCAATCTCTACAAAATAACATGGAGTGGTCACGTACAAGGCTTGCTAATCGCCTCTTCCTTCTTGCTCTTTTTATAGCTATTCTTGGAGGGAGTTTTGAATTCGAATTCGAATGGCTCCACCTAAAAGTGATCCCCAAAGTTAGGAGAGATTCCCTCAGCTCTAAATTTCGTGGTTTTAGGTAGTTAGAACCACGAATTTGCTTTTACATCATGGATGAGGTAAGCCATCCTTTTCCTTTTTTCTTTTTTCATTTACAAGAGATAAAATGTACTCTTTTACAAGAGGTGTTCACATGACTACTCATGTGACTTACAAATGAGGATAATATCAAGCATATCAAGCATGTAGGCTTGGGCAAAATGCACCAACAGAGATGCCCAAATCGTTGGTGCCATAACCTGCTTACATCTTTATCTTTTGTCGCAGTTAAAGCACTTAACTCATACAAGTTATCCCGTCGTATGCCTTTACCTACAACATTACCTGATGAATCCATGATTTCCGCACCACTCTTATTGAAGTGAACTTCAAGTCCACGATGTGTTATTGCAAAAACTGACAGCAAATTTCTTTTGAGTGTAGGTACATAGAGAACATCGGATAACTTTTTCTCAACACCTGGAGAAGTGATAAAAGAGATGGTTCCAGTTCCTTCGGCTAGACACTTGGAGTCATTTCCCACCACTACATTGATGGATTCCCGCAGAGGCACTAGGGAACTATACCAATCCTTTTTACTGGTCATATGGCGAGAAGCTCCACTATCTAAAATCCATGGTTCATCAACATGAGCTTGAGCAGATGAACATACCTCTTCAATAGCTACCCAAAGTTCTAGCTCTATGTTGTTTGCACACTCTTTGTTCTTCCATGATGATTTTACAGTTCCATTCCTTTCATCAGCTTGCTTCTTTCTGCAATCCTTGATGGCATGGCCTTTCTTTTCACAATAGAAGCAACTTCCTGTGAACTTTTTCTTCTTTGGCTTCTTCTTTGATCCCTTAGAAGAGCCTTTACCTTTTGCATTTGCTGAGAATGCAGAATCAGTTGTACTTTGCCGATTCTTCAGCCGCATCTCTTCTTCTAAAAGCATCGCACAAAACTCTTCAAATGTAAGAGGAGTTGGCCTTACCTGAGTGTTAAGGGCTGTTACTAATCCATCATACTTTGCTGGAAGAACACGTACAGATCTTCGAGCCAGCTCTTCTGGTGTTATAACAACACCAACTGCAGCCAATTGATCTTGAAGATGCTTTATCCGTTTGATAAAATCTTCATCCTTTTCAGAATCAGAATGCTTTTCATTTGCCAACTGATTTTCTAAATTCTGTATCCTAGTGTGGTTCTTGGTCTCATATTGTCGAGCCAATATGCCCCAAGCCTCATGTGCTTTAGTAGTATGTTGAACTAAAGTAAGCACAGAATCACTTACACTAGTGACAATCGCACATAATGCATCAGCATTCCGCCTCTTCCAAGCTCGTAGAAGATCTGGATCTGGCTGAATCATCAATCTTGAATTTGCTCGATCTTCAACTGGTATAGGCTCTGGATCCAATCCCATCGGTCCCATGACAGTGTCAAGTAATTCATAGGAGTCCAAAATTGCAGAAATTTTGAACTTCTAGAGTGTATAGTTGGTTCCATCCAGCTTCCCTTCAGTGAATGCAGGTGGACGAATTCGAATAGGTGCAGCATTAACATAGTTGAAGCACCAAGACTAGTGTTCGACGATGAAGCCATCATGTAATCACTCGAATAATCTACTGATATTCTAGTCTGCTAGTAGGCTAAAATAGTGATACTTCTCAAGCTATTCGAACCTTACAGCTCTGATACCATGAAAGACAATAGTTACGCAATATAACACAGGAGCAGTAGCAGAGAAGATAATAGATATAGGAGAATCTCAACAATTTTCTACTAACAGCAAGTACAAAGATGATGGCGTTGTCCACCCGTGCGCTCTCAAGGTAGAGCTTAAATGGTGATCTAGACAACTCTAGATAGGGAGATACAAGGTAGAGGTATGCTGGCTCAACGTGATATCACAGGTAGTGCAGAACTCATGTATATATAGGATCATGGGTGGCCTTCCGTGGATGGCTAGTAGAGCGTGGGCAGCCACCGCCCGCGTAATTGTCATACACGGCTTAGACCGGTTGAACCGACCTAACAATTATAAATGATTTCTGACTCCGACAGGGAATATTCTATGGAATATTCCCTTTACCGTCGCGCCGGGGGTGCTACCCCCGGACCCCCACCAGGGGGCCTGCTGGCCCCATGGGACCCCCTAGCCAAGGGGCCCGTTGGCCCCCTTGGACCCCCGAGCCGGGGTTGCTCCCCGCTACCCCGAACCCCCCAATTAGGGACCCTGGTAACTCCCTTTCCTTACAATACCTTACATGGTCCAATATGACCTTCATCCAACATGCAAGTTGGGATTCCCATCAATTGGGTAATGCACACTTGGCTTCTCATCATAACGGGGGCCTTACAAAATGTGCATATAATCATGAGGGGTAGACATTGATCATATACTAACACAGAATACAATCATAAAGTCAAAATTAAAAAATGATACATGTAACCTTCAGACGAGACAATCGCGATTCTGTGAAATCAGACGATTTTCATCTCCAGCACCATTCTTCATCAATTTCTCACTCAACACATCAGTAATCAACTCTCTTCATACACATTCATCAGAAATACACATTAGAAGCTTACAAATCTCCATGGATACACATAGAATAGACTCAACAAATCAAAGAAATCACACAAAGGGAAGAAACACGATTTTCTGTAGGAAACTCTCTCTCTTTGCTTGGATAACATGTAATACAAATAACCAACCCTCTCATAATAGAGGAAATTGTCTTTTATACATTTTCAAGTGTCCCCTTTTCACACTTGAATTTGGTCCTTTCCTCTTCTGATCTAAAAATATGCTATCTAGGAGTTTCCAAAAATTCTAGAAAAACTACATATGATTCTACTCTACATAAGGAAGAGTCTTCCTTATTTTTACATCATTTGCATAACTATTTTTACAAGTTTTTGGCATTTTATAATTATTTTCCATAAAAAATACTTCAAAAAAATACTTCTTCTAACATGGAGCCTCTCCCGATGTGAGCCTAGAGAGATGGTCTGCTCTCAAGTGAGTCTTCCGTTTCCTCACCACAACCTCAAAGTCGTATTCCATTAGTAAGAGAACCCATCTTACTAATCTACCTGTATTGCATGGCTTGTTTACCAAGTACAACAGTGCTTGATGATGAGTAAAAAATATAAACTTATTTGCAAGCAAATAGTGTCTACACTTTTTAACCGCATATACCATGCCTAATCCTTCTCGCTCAGTGGTGGTATAATTTCATTCAGTTGCATTCAATTGTCTACTAGCGTAGGCAATTGGAAGATCCATATTACCTTCACCAGTCGGTTGTGCGAGTACACATCCAATAGCATAATTGGATGCATCCACATGAACATGAAAGGGCTTACTCCAATCTGGTGTGGTCAAGATTGATGCTAAACACAATTATCGTTTAAGCTCATTGAAGGAGTTCTCACACTCATCCGTCCACTCAAAATTAGTCAAAAGTCTGTACAGAGGCTTTGCAATGATGGCGTACATGTGTATAAAGTGTCGGTAATAACCACAATGCCCCATGAAAGCTTGTAATTCGTTGACATTCTTTGGCCTAGGTAGCTCTGCTATAGCTTTCACTTTTTCTTCGTCCGTAGATATGCCATTCTTGGACACTATGTGTCCTAGAATCTTGCCCTGCCTGACCATGAAAACACACTTTTCTGGGTTCAAGCAGACCTGATATTCTCTTCATTTGTCAAAGATTTGCCTGAGCTCAGGTATATGTGTTTGTCTAATGTTGGAATGAGCACAAAGATCATCAACGTAGACCTCTAAATTCTTCCTCAGGAACTCCTTAAACACATGGCACATCAATCTCTGAAAGGTAGCGGTTGCATTAGTGAGCCCAAATGGCATTACCCAAAAAGCAAATATGCCCCACTCTGTGGCAAAAGCCATCTTATGTTGGTCTTTTGGAGCAATGGCTACTTGATTGTAGCCAGAAAATCCATCAAGGAAGCTGTACACTTCCTTGCCTGCTACTCTTTCTAAGAGATGTTCAATGACAGGAAGCGGATAGTTATCTCGAATAGTGGCGGCATTAACCTTTTTCAAGTTAATGCACACACGTAACTTTCCATTCTTCTTGGGCACCACTACGATGGGGGATTCCCACTCAGTGTGCTCAATTTCATAAATGAATCCAGCTTCCACTAGGCGATCTATCTCTTCTTTGTTCTTGGCAGCATAATTATCATTATATGTGTATGGCTTTTGCTTAGAGGGTTTGGCATCTGAGGTCATGGGGATAGTGTGTGAGCATATATCAGGGTCTACACCTTTCAAATCCTTGTAACTCCAAGCAAATACATCTCGGTATTCTCTTAGCAAGGCAATCAACTCTTGCTCTTCTTCTTCTGTCAGGTCATCTCCTATGTAAGTGCATCTCTCTTCTCCTTCTTCTATGGCTACCACTATTTTCTTGGTGGTTTCTTTGTTATCATAGGCCTCCCCTGATTATGGCTCGTGTTTAGGCATTCTTATCATGACTCTTCTGTCATCTATCTCATACTTCTTAAAATTGTCAGGGACCTCAAACAAAGATTCTTCTTCTTCTGGTGGGACTTCTCTCTTCTTTCTTTTCTTAACTTTGCTCTTAGCGGTCACTTGTGTGGTTAACCTCAATTCTTTTATAAGCTCCTCGTGTCTCTGAGGATGAGCTTCTACTTCATAGAAGTATTCTTCATCTGACGCAAATGGTGGGTCCATAATGATTGACTCTAGATCGGAGTCACTTGCATCCTCAAATGCATCAAGGCTAGGTTCGCATTCTTCTAGAATTGAGTCTCCCATGATTGGCTCTATTGAGAAGACTGAAATGTCATAGCCATCCTCGTCAGAGTGGGGTGTCCATTTTTCTTCATTGATGGCTACATCCAGTGTTGCTAGAATTTCCGCCCAGCCATGAGGTTCAAACTCTTCATCAGGAAACACTACAAGTGCATAGGCTGGGTCTTGAATTGATCTATGTGTCTCTTTCGCACCTACCTCTCTGGCTTTTTCTCTCTTCTCCTCTTCTACTGCCACTTTGCACATCCATAAGTGGGTGTCTTCATGCATCCATGAGGATCCTGATCCTATGGAATGCACCGACTCAATATCATCTTTGGCTCTATGGATGGGATTCCATTGGATGGGAGGGACATCTCTATGAGAGTAATCTTTGAGATTCACTTTGGTCGTGACACCTAAGTGTTGCAAATACAAGGAATTGGTTCCCCAATCCTGTACCACTTGCAACTGTCGCATAAATGGTCTTCCCAAAATCATCTCATAGGCATGGTTCTTGCTAAAATCAGAGATAGCGAATGTGTGCTCAAACTCTACACCACATGTAGTGAGAGTTATTCCTTCTAGCAAGCCTAAGGGTCTCTCTATGTGACCATCAGCCATCTGCTATTTCATTCTTGTTGGCCTAAGTGCTGGGTTGCCCAAACGCTTCCATAGGGAAGTGGTAGCAATTGCAACTCCTGCACCTGAGTCCAAAATTGCCTTGGTTGTGTATCCTTGATGGGTGATGGGAAGATAGGTGTTTCCTTCTTCTCCTTCGCTCATATCTCCTATCTTGTCTAGAGGAATTTTTGGCACTGTTCTAAGAGAACTTACCTGGGAACACAGTTTAGCTACCTCTGGTACTTTTTTGGCTACATGTTTCCACAGTTCTGGCCTAACCTTGAGTAGCTCTTCTAAAGTGAGATTGCACTGCACTTTAGTATTCTTCACAGCCTCTGTGTTCCTAGGTATGATTGAGTCTTCATTTCTTACCATGACCGTGGGTGCTCTCATACAAGTAGACTTAGCTTCCCATGGGCTTGTGAATTGGGGTAATTCATGTAAAGAATTAGACTCAAAGTCTAATCTCTCTTGAGATTGTGCACTCTCCTGCTCTCCATAAATGGAGGGAATATCTTTGTGGGAATTGATCATGTGCATCATCCACAAGTTCAATGGGAGGAGGGACTGACTTCCTTCTCTTTTGCCCATTTCTCTTCTTGAATCTCTCATAGGAATTCTGGTGTGTACCTATTCGTAGAAGAAGAGGTATCTGGTTCAGTGGAATTGGGCACATAAGCTTCCTGTGGGGGAATGCTTATTCTTTTACTTGCCTCATCTCTTCCTTAGTTTTTTTCTTCCTTGGTAGATCTTGCAATTATGCTCTCTAAGTTCTCTAATAGTCCATCCAAGTGTAATTGTGCCTTAGCTGAGCAAGAGTAGTTGAAGAGGCGACTGGCTTCAAACATGGTCTGAGCCAATGCGACCATTTTCGCGCAAAGCTTGGTTCTTTCTATTTCTAAGTCAGCTCTAGTGTAGGATTCTGGCCTGATATGCCTTAGGCATCATGTCTATGTCTTCAGGAGTGGGGTCAGCTAATATTGATCCTACTCTAGGGGGTGGTGGGATGGTCTGAGGTGGGTTGAAAGATGGTGGATTAGATGGTGATAGGGATGAAGGTGGTGGTGGTGGTATGTGAGAATTTGTTTGAGAGGTGAGTTCAACAATTTTGGCTTTTGTTTCTCTTATGCTTTCTTCTAAGTCGCTCATCTTTCTAGACCATTGTCTTTTCATTCTCTCTCGGCTATCCTTCCAGGCTCTCGATCGTTTCTTGGCTATGCTCTTAGTTTCACTAACCTCTGTACTCTTTTCTTGTCCTAACCTTTGGTTCTGCTGCAAAGCCTGAGCTCTAGTGACCACCTGTACTGGTGCAGTGGAGGTTACACTTCCTGTAGCGTCTACCACTAACCCAATAACATTAATTGGAGTGATTTTTGGCATATTATTGGGATTCTTTGGGCAATCTCGTAAGAGATGCTCCTTTCTGTATATGTCATCGCGATCGACGTGTCGGTCACAATTGATAGGTTCATCGTGGCTATCAATCGCGATTGATGGGTCAATCACGATTGACAAGTGGCTCAAAAATTCAGTCGATCATGGTCAAAGGGTCGTTGACTCTGTCGATTGTGATTGATGGATCGATCGCGATTGACAGGTCCGTCGCGATTGGGTCGATCGTGATTGATAGGTCCGTTGGGGCTGTCAGTCGCGATTGATGGGTCGATCGCGATTGATGGCTCGATCCCGATTGACACATGGCGCACGTAAATTCTGTCGGTCATGATCAGTTGATCGTTGACTCAGTCGGTCACGATCGAGGTGTCAGTCGCGATTGATGAGTTCGTCGACTGGTGTCCGTCGTCGTTTGTCGATCATGATTGACAGGTCAATCGCGATTGACAGAAAACTGAGGAGTTTTAAAATTTTAAACACACATTTAGGAAGCTCTAGGCATGCAGATCATGATTATGCACTTTGTCTAGCAAAATGTTCACTTTTTCTGTCGGTCGCGATTGACAGAGGTCAATGCCTCGGGACCTGCACAGTCAGATTTTTTACCTGCTGAAGCTGGTACAGCTGCTGGGGATGCTGATTCCTGCAGAAAATCTCAAAAAACATAGAAAGGCACAAGCACACAAATGCTCTCTCACAAGTGAAATGAGGGGAATGGCATGGGTATGGTGATATGACCAAAAGCTGAAATTTTTGCGATGATGGAGATGGAGGTGGGAGATGGTGATGATGATGATGGTGATGAGAAAAACAAAAGAAAATAGATAAAAGTGAAGAAAATACCTATGACTCCAACACCTCAACTCTACGTCTTACCATCACACGCTCGTCGTCAAAGCTCGTTCCTTGGCAACAGCGCCAAAATTTGGTGTAGCTCAGTGATGAGTAGCACCTCCTTTAATGTCAATCCGGGGAGACGTGAGGATGGTATGAAGACCTCGAACAAGTGATGGCACAAGTATGTGAGTGAGAAGCACACTAACATGCACACACATACACACACACGTGCACACAAGGGAAGAACAAAGAGAGAGACAATGGAGTTCTTTAGATTTCTCAAATGTGCTCTTACATGTTCAAATCTATTACAATCTAACCTCAAAAATGAGCTTTCTAGTTCTATTTATTGTTTTTGACTAGCTTTTGGCCATGTCCAAACCTAATGTCTGGGCTAGTTAAAAATTAGGTTCTAGGGCCTATTTGAGGGCTCAAATGAAGTCTAAAAATCATGAAAATTGGTACGATGATACTTCTAATACTCCTCAAGCTCAAGGACTCCTCGGCTTGCACAAAATGGAGTTACAAAAAAGGTGAAATGGTATTTACAATGATTTTTAGTGATAAGAATCACTGTTATGAAGATGTTGTTTTGGAAAAATTTGAATGGCCTACTTGCAAGATCTTCGTTGACTACTTAGTCTGCTTGTGCCTTCTCTCCGCTCTGGATCCCTTCTTTGGCTTCCTTGTCTTGTGAGTCCTTGGGTGCTTTGACTGCTCCCAATAGACTTCCACATCTAATTCCTCAAAGGGAGGCTTAGTCACTCCATTCCTCTCCCATTGTTCTTCTCGGATTCTATTCCATAATTCTTTTGGCCAGTCAACCTCTAAGTCAGGTATTGTTGACATAGGTTCGTCGTGGGTTTTCACACGCTCACATTTTTCATCCTTCTCTTTAAGATCTTTATCCTTGGCTTTAACACACTCCTTGTATTGCTCCTCTGCTATCCTTGTCTCTGGAAGGGCTAAGATAGTCTTTTCTAGGGTTGCTTGTGCTACCTCTATAAGTTTCCTGCATATATCAAGCCTCTCTTTTTCTAATTCTCCTTGTGGGTAAAGTTTTTCGTGTTTTTCCACATTTGGTCCATCCTTAATTCTAGCTTTGTATGCTTTTAACCACATGTCTAAGTCGTCTGGTTTTGGGTCAGCTAGAATTGATCCTGATTTCTCTGCTTCTCGGATAAGCAGTAGAATGAGAACTTCTTCCGGAATCTCTGGTTCCTTATGCTTCTTACTGCTTCTGGTTTGTTTCTTATTGTCTTGACTTTTGTTTTTCATCCATTTTTCTTTGAGCTTCTCTCTTCTTTCCTTCCATTTTTGCACTTTTATGTTCTGGGTATTCTCATGTGGATCCGCTGAATCTTCTACTATTTGAATTTTGGGGTTTGCGGTTCTATTGTTTTCTTGTTCCCGATCCGGTTGTTTTTCTTTTTGTTCCTTCGTTTGAGCTTGTGTAATGGCCTTTAATAATGGCACGGTGTATTCCTTGTCACCTCCAACTGCTTCTATCACTTCAATTACATTAATAGGTGCAGTTTCTTGGGCTTTAGTGGGATTCTTTGGGCAGTCACTGAAAAGATGTTCCTTCCCACAATCATTGCAATACCCTTCCCAATTCTTAGGTGGTGGTGGGTTGTAAGGTCGAGTACACTCTCTAATAAAATGATCTCCTCCGCATCTATAACATGGTCCTCTCGGCACACTTGGTCTAATGGGTGGTCTCCCAGGTGTGGGTGCTTTGGGTGCAGTGTACATTAAAGTAGCCACCTTTGTTCCATAGGCCTGTTCATAGCCGTCATATCCATGGTATGTTGGGTCATATGCTGGTTCATACTCGAACATATTGGTTTCATAGGGATAGTAATCTCCTTGGGATAGCTCGTATCGAGGGTTCGCTGATTCCACACTGGTCATCATTGAGGCTGGTACTATGGCTCTTTCCAAGTTTTCTTCAAGTTGGACATACTTCACAGGTACCACATGTTGGGGCTGTGATAGTTGTGGTCCTAATACTGGTTGGGGTTGTGGATATTGTGCTTGCTCGTATGGTCTTGGTGCTCCTGGTGGTGTTGGGTAGGGATTGTACCTAGGCATATCTCTACCTGGCTCTCTAGGTGGATATCCATATGGCTGATACTAGGTGGTTGTAGAGGTCATGCGTGCCTATTGAATGGGCAGTTTTTCATGGTGTGATTGGTGTATTTGTGTTCTATGTGGCAATACAAGGCAGCTCCTTGATGGGGCTGTCTATTGTAAGGATATGTCTGCGGTACACGTGTTCCTCCTCGTACACACAAGTGAGTGGGGTGATCTCCTCCACATAGACTACATCTTCGTAACATAGGCACTCTTAAGGCTGGGTGTTGGAAATTCCTCTGTCCTTGGACTCTCGATTTCTTTGCCACCAGCTTAGATAAGGGTTTGAAGGCAGGAGACCTAGTGCTAGTCTACACTTTGAAACAACATGCACGAAAGCTAGAGAAGAGAGGTTACAGACCTATGATCATAAATAGGATCTCCACAAGTGGAGCAATTCAATTAGCTACACTGGAAGGTGATGTTCTTCCTAGTTACATAAGTGGATGCAGAGTCAAACTATATCAAGAACCCCTCACTGAGGAAATGATCAATCGACTCAACACTGCTAAGAAACGTAAAGAAGAGGAAAAAAGAATTCGAGAAGAGGCACAGGCAAAAGCATTGGAACGCATCCGAAGGATTAAGTTAAGAAGAGTAGGTAGAGATCAGCCTAGGGCAGACGCCTATGCAGCTCAAGGATATCATATGGCTATGTGTGAAGTTTCAGGTAGTAGCTCTCATAGAATAATTGACCGACGTCCTTTTGTGACCTTAGGGATAGGGCAAGGAACGAGTGCAAGGACTGTAAGAGCCTTGATTGACTCAGGTGCAACCACTAGTGCTGTTAAACTTTCTTACTGTCGAGAACTGAACTTAAATGTCAATCCTGTGGAAGCATATCTCATAGGGTTGGGAGGCCTGGAGACCCCTTGCATGGGCGAGGTGGAACTTCCCCTCTACATTCAAGATGCTTTACTGACATTTAAAGTACTAGTGTGTCAAGATGAGGATCTCACTGAGCCTCTTGTCTTGGGTCAAGACTGGATCTATGATCATGCAGTCCACCTAAACCTAAGAAGTGGACTTCTTTAGGTATGGGTGAATCAGAGTCAAATTACAGTTGAGTTAGACAATGGACACTCAAGGAACTAGGACAGGCACACACTCCTGGTCCTTCTAGGAGTACACATGAAGATGACCATGCTATTCTTGTCCAAAACTATGTGATGCAGAGGGACTATCCAGACCAAGTGCAGAAGGACCCAGTCTGGTGTTCCCTCCGATTCCATCGGACTTGGAGTTCCCACAAGGCTACACCCTAGCCAATTTGACAGATGAAGAAATCGCCCGCATGATTAATGAGTCTAACCTGGAGACAGAAGCAGAGCAGACCCAAGCACCACAACCTACCACTACAACTTCAGCCCCGACCCAACCAGAAGTAGTGGAAGTAGAGGAAGATGAATAAGAGACTGAGGACGAAGAAGCATACGAGGAGCATGATCAAGAATACGAAGAACCTTCAGAACTAGCGAGTGCCCCAGCCTATTCCGCACAAATAAAAAGACTGTATGAAACCGTGAAGCGAGTCCAGGAACAACACAAACTATCACTCGAAACAGGAAAAATGCTAATAAGTCAGATGTTAGAAGAAGAGGGAGTGGATGAAATGTTTATTGAGTCCCTGAACCTGCACGTGGATGCGGTGGGCCTGGATGAATCCATTCATTTGGTTGTGTCTTACATTCATCGCTTTGAAAAACGAGTGCCAACCCGTCCCATGCGATCCGGCAAGCAAATTCACATCAATGTATCAGTGCCAGGAGATACCACACAAACAGAAGAACATTAGGCGGAACCACTCTCACCACACCCCTCACCTCTCACTACACAATTCACTTCACCACATGGCACTACCACCCCCACTTCCACCATTACCACATATATCATGGGAATTCCTCTCTCTCCCGACATCCAATTCGGAGGAGTTACCATGCCCAGTTTCACAACACTATTCACGAACATCACATCCACCCCAGTCACTATCCCCATCTACACGGTCACACACACGTTTGACACCATGGAAACATCACGAGCCACAGCACCACTCCCTACCCCCACGCAGCCTCAATCTCCCATACCCCCTCCACCCACATCACCACTTGAATCCACCTCATTCATGACTCCCTTTCCCTTCCCCATTCCCCCTGCATCCTCTCCTTTCCCTGCATTCTTTAACGTAAATAATGTGTTTTCGACATTACATCAATGTGTGTATCAACTACAGAGTGAGTATCAAACTCTCGAAGACCGTCATCGTCAACTAACTATGAATCACCAACAACTACAGAGGCGGCTTACAACTATAGAAGACGAAAACGCTGACCTCAATCAACGCTACACCACACTCGAGCAAGCCCATCAAACCCTCCTAGAGACACCCCAACCCTCACAGTTGTGAGGCGTCAAACAACTGGAAGCTTTACTTGAAGTCTACCAAACAGATAATCTAAGAGTCCGACGTAATTTGACCCTACTCAGGAAACACATGGCTACCACCCTGGAAGAGAACAAGCGTCTACAAAAGCAAAACGAAGAGAACCTAGAAGCTGCAATGGAAGGCTCCCCCCACGAGATCGATCCAGAACAATTTAAAGCAGTCCCCTCGGATACAATGAAGACAATCTTGGAAAGCTATACTGATCTATTAGAAGCTCATGATGATATAGAAAAGGAACGAGATGCATTACGCCGCCAACTCAGGGAACATGAGGAGCAACCCAAGGTCATAGAGACAACATCGACTTCAGAGGAAGTAAAGGCATTAAAGGAATAGGTGGAGGAATTGCAAAAGAAGCTACTTGAGCATGAAAGACAACCCTCTCCAATCATAGAACCAGAGCTAGATGAATTGGTGCCCATTGAAGTGGATGAGTCCTCTGAAGAGCCATATGTTCCTATGCCAATTCCGGGTGGTCAACGAACCACTGAGGGATTGGACACACTAGAGGTAGAAGCCCCAGAATGGATGCAGAAACTTGAAAAGATAGCCCATACACATGATGATCGAGTCGCAGTCCAGATCGAGTCCATGAGTAAGATTGAGGACACCATTATCAAATCAGAATACTTCCGAAGTATGTCTCATCATAGATGGATAGACACCAACGATGATCAGTATGTGCCGTATTATGTACTCTTGGCAGATTACAACGCAGAGATTCAACGACGATGTGGCAAGGCTCCAACCTTTGCCACACAATTCAGCCCTGATGATATCCATGAGAATGCGAAAAAAGGATCCATTCATCAACCTACCTGGCGACTACGACTCAGAAACGTACCCTGAAATGGTTCGAACTTGGAATAACATGCCACTGTTCATTAAGTATAATCCCTATTATGCTCCCATACTCAGAAGACGCACATGGCGTGAGTTTACCATCACTGTAAAGGAGGTCAAAGGCTGTGCAAAATGGCTCAATTATGTATACCTGGCACCGCCACGGGGGAAAGCTACGATGGGCTACATGCTCTCTACCATCCGTCACTGGGGAGTCAGAATGCAAAACATTCAAGATGTAATGGCTCAAATGTGCATGAAAATATTCGAGTTGATGCTGGTAACCTTCAGGACCTTCAAAAGAATTAAAGATCCACATTCCTAAAAGAGGACAATAAAAGGCAGCTGTGGCCAATAGGACATCCTAACTACCGATCTGTAGAGGACCCAAGGTATATGCCTCAAATCTTTCCCGACGAAACCTTTGAACCGCATGGATGGATGGAAATATTAGCCACCTTGGATGTATGTGTGAATGAAGAAGTTTTGACGATGAATGAATGTGTGGATGAAGAAGGCTATGATGTAAATTTGTACATGGTTGTCCTTCAAGAACTAGAAGCAGGGGAAATATTGGAAAAGGAATGGAAAGAAGAATATGAGAGCATAGAGATGGAACCAGAGTTTGACTCTGAAGAATGTTACCTAGAAGCTATTCATACCGAAGACAAGTATGGAATGACCAAAGTGTTAGCAATAGAAGCAACCCCCATAGTACAAAAGCAAGAGGAAAGTGTGAGTAAAATCGGACCAAATCCGGATCTTTTTGAGGTTCCGGAACATTTTAAAAGGTACGAAGTAGAGGAGAGAAAGATAGCCATTCCGATGCCTAAGAGAGAGGCTAGAGAAGGAGAAGCATACGATAATAAAGAACAAACAAAAAAGATCATAGTAACAGTGGAAGATGGAGAAGAAAGATGTACATACATAAGTAAAGATGTGTGTTAGAAGAAGCAATTTTTGAAAGCAAATTATTTGTAAAATGTCAAAAATTTGTAGAAATATTTATACAAATGATGTAAAAATTGAGGAAGAGTCTTCCTCATGTAAAATAGGATCATATGTATTTTTTCTAGAAATTTTGGAAGCTCTGTGATAGCATGTTTTTAGAATAGAAGGTGAAAAGCACCAAAATTCAAGTGTGAAAGAGGACACTTGAAAAAGTATAAAAGATAATTTCCTCTATTTTGAGAGGGTTGGTTGTATTATTAATGCTATCCAAGTAATGAGAAGAGCTCTCGTGCTGAAAATCGTGTTTTCTCCTTTCATGATCTTTCTTTTGATTTGTTGAGTCTATTGTTTGTGTGATCCATGGAATTTGTGAGCTTCAGTTGTGTATTTCTGAGTGAGATGAAGAAGGATAGGTGAATCTTATTGATGTAAGCAAGAATAAGCAGAAGAATGAAGCTGGAATCAGAAAATATCAATTTTTACAAAATCACGATTGTTTTTGAAATTTGACTTCATATTTGTATTCTACAGAGAAAATGGCACACTTTAGGTGCAAGAATCATTGAAAATGCTGTTGAAGAACTCTAGATAATCAAAACCCTAGTTATTACGTTCCTATTTCATAAATTTCTCAGAAAATCAGTCATTCCAACTCTTATTCTTGGATTCCATTAACTAGAAGGGGTTGTGGTCTTTGCATACTTCCCGGATTGACAATTTAAAGATGTGTAGTTGATCTTTTGTGCTATAATGATTGGAGAGGACAACTCCAAAGGTGAACAACAAACATTTTTTCGCGCCGTTGCCGGGGAAAAACCCATAGAAATATGGGAAAAGGTGATTGTGGAAATATGTGGAATAGAGATAGAGCATACTTTGCCATGGTCAAATTCCCACAATCCACTTCATATGAAATCATCCTAGGAAGACCATTTATGAGACAAATGCAAATTGTGCAAGATTGGGGTAATGATTGCCTATATCTTCAAAGCACAGGAAGGATAACTAGAGTAAATTTAAGAAATGGTCAATATTGTGATATATCCCCTCAGGAATGGTTCAAAGTACATCAAAATCAAGAATTAAGTGAAGAATCTGGGAATGAAGGCCAGAATGACACAGAGGAAAATTGTGCTGATATATTCACTAAAGCACTTGGAAGAGAGCAGCTCAATAGACATCTTCAACAGATGGGCATAGGACGGAAACCTACTTGATTTTTCATCGGTAAACATTGAGGGGGGGTGTTAGTATATGATCAATGTCTACCCCTCATGATTGTATGCACATTTTGTAAGGCCCCCGTTATGATGAGAAGCCAAGTGTGCATTACCCAATTGATGGGAATCCCAACTTGCATGTTGGATGAAGGTCATATTGGACCATGTAAGGTATTGTAAGGAAAGGGAGTTACCAGGGTCCCCAATTGGGGGGTTCGGGGCAGCGGGGAGCAGCCCCGGCTGGGGGGTCCAAGGGGGCCAGCGGGCCCCTTGGCTGGGGGGTCCCAGGGGGCCAACGCGCCCCCTGGTGGGGGTCCGAGGGCAGCACCCTTGGCGTGACGGTAAAGGGAATATTCCATAGAATATTCCCTGTCGGAGTCAAAAATCATTTATATTTGTTAGGTCGGTTCAACCGGTATAAGCCGTGTATGACAATTACACGGGCGGTGGCTGCCCACGCTCTACTGCCCATGTATAGCCATCCACGGAAGGCCACCCATGATCCTATATATACATGAGTTCTGCACTACCTGTGATATCACATTGAGCCAGCATACCTCTACCTTGTATCTCCCTATCTAGAGTTGTCTAGATCACCATTTAAGCTCTACCTTGAGAGCGCACAGGTGGACAACGCCATCATCTTTGTACTTGCTATTAGTAGAAAATTGTTGAGATTCTCCTATATCTATTATCTTCTCTGCTACTGCTCCTATGTTATATTGCGTAACTATTGTCTTTCATTCTGCTGAGAAAATAACATGTTTTAGACACCAAGATTATTGAAAATGGTGGAGTATTGCTCAAGATAATCCAAACCCTAGAATTTCTTCTTCATTTTCATTAATTCTGAGAAATCCAGCCAATTTTCTCTTATTTCTTGGATTCTATCATCTAGAAGGGGCTGTGGTCTCATGTATACTTCTAGGATTGACAAAAATAAGATGTTTTGTTGATTCTTTTGTTGATATATCTAGGTAGTGATGTGTGTGAACACTCTAGGACCGCCGGGGCACTTTTTTCCCTCTTTAGGAGGTTTTTTTCCCCCGGCTTGTATATACGCCTATTGCCCTAATGGGCTACTTATCTTTGTACATTCTCTAGTAATACATTCAGTATTGTGTGTTTGTGCTCCAAGCTTCTTCTTCTTCCTTGTGCTGTTCGCGTGCTTCCGCAGACGTCTATCTCCAACAATTGGTATCAGAGCAGGTCGTCGCTTCTTCTAGGGCGCCGTCGACACTCCTCCGTTTGCAGTCTCAAATTCGCACAAAATTTGGTGAGCATACTCAAGGTGTTTTCGAGATCAAAACAGCTTCATCTGTGGTGCCGAACTCGCGATCTGAGCTCGTTTCGGCCTCCGAACGCACTATCGCAACGCTTGTGCAGGCTATTTCGTCCTTTTGTGCCAAAGGTATATACCAATTTCTGTTCGCCAGTTTAAGCGTCTCGAAGTCTGCTACAGGTCTAGCAGAACTCGTCTGGGCAGTTCTGTTCAACTTTTTGAGATACAGTCAATTTTCTGCATCAAGGTATTTTAGTCATCGGCCATGGCTGAAAGTAGTGATGTATTCCGTATGTTGGCTGTTGAGGATAAGTTGGATGGTACCAACTACCCATTATGGGCTTATATGATGCGACATGTACTGGTTGCAAAAGGATTGTGGAACATTGTGCAGGGTGTTGAAAGACGTCCTATTACACCTGTAACGACAGGTACTGCAAATACAGGTGTTGGAGCTGATGAAGATGGTGTCGAAGATGATATTCCGTAGATTCCTGTTCGTGCTGTTGTTTCTGTTGCACCTACTGTAGAGCAGATTCGTTGGGATGGCAGAGATGCCCAGGCACATGCATTGATAGCCTTGTCTGTCAAACGTGCCATTATTCCTCACATTCGCTCTTGCAGAACAACAAAGGATGCTTGGGATACACTTACCACTTTGTACCAGGCTAGGAATGAGGCTCGTGTTGCTTACCTCCGAAAACAGTTGGAGAGTGAGCACATGAATGAAGGTGATTCTATGGATAGTTTTCTTACAAAGATCAAAGACCTGAAGGAACAATTGATTTCTGCTGATGAGGTTATACCAGATAGCTCACTTGTGCAGACCGTTCTGAATGGTCTTCCTGATTCATATCAGAGTTTTGCCTCTACTCTTCGGTTGATGATGAAAGGCAATCCGAATGCCTTGTCATTTGAAGAATTAGTCTCTGTTCTGTTGCAGGAAGATCAGTCCAGGCAGAACAGGTCCATTATGCATGTTGTAGATCAAGCTTTCCTGGCTAGTCAAAAGGGCAAAGGAAAATGGATCTCTTCTACTAGTAAGCAAAAATCTGCAAATGCTGCACAATCGAAGAATTCTGATCATTGTTGTCTATGTTGATGACATGCTGCTCACTGGTCCTATTGAGACACATATTGCTGATTTTAAGGCTGATTTGCATGCCTCATTTGAGATGTCTAATTTGGGGCATTTGCATCACTATTTGGGCATTCAGTTTATGCACGTTGATGGTGGAATGGCTTTGTGTCAAACGAAATATATTGACACATTATTGCAGCGTTTTGGCCTTGAAGACTGTAAGCCTATTGCCACTCCTATGGAGACAGGTTTACGATTGAGTCTTCATGATGCTGGAGATGCATTTGATGCTGTTCTCTATCAGCAGGCTGTTGGATGCTTGATTTACTTATGCATTACTCGGAGAGATATTCAGTTTGCTGTCTCACAGATGAGCAGGTTTATGCATTGCCCAGGAGTCACGCATTGGAAAGCGGTTAAGTGCATCTTTCGCTACTTGAGTGGTACTCGGCTACTTGGGTTGTTTTATCCCAAGGGGGGATCACTACCGCCAGATTTGCATGCTTTTTCTGACTCAGATTGGGCTGGTTGCTATGACACTCGTGTGTCCACCAGTGGTTTTTGCTTCATGCTTGGTAGCTCATGTATATCTTGGTTGAGCAAGAAACAGCCTACTGTGGCCACTTCCAGTTGTGAGGCTGAGTATAGGGCAGTTTTCACAGCGACTGTTGAGTGTGTGTGGCTCAGACGCCTTATGGCTGATTTGGGTGTTGGCCAGTCTTCTGCCACCACCATCTTCACTAACAGTCAGAGCGCATTGGCAGTTGCGAGGAACCCTGTGTTCCATGCTCGCACTAAGCACATTGAGGTGCATTATCACTATGTCAGGGAGAGGTTCTCTGCTGGGGAGATCAGCTTGGCATATGTGCCCACCCAGGAGAACATTGCAGACCTTTTCACGAAGGCTCTGCCTAGGGAGAAGTTTGAAGCTTTTCGCAAAGCTTTGGGCTTACTTCCTTTTGTGGAGTGATTTCCACATAGCTTGGCACTTCCTTATACATGAGTGCCAGCTCCTTGTTCACCGCATCACTCCCAGGGGGGATTTGTTGATATATCTAGGTAGTGATGTGTGTGAACACTCTAGGACCGCCGGGGCACTTTTTTCCCTCTTTAGGAGGTTTTTTTCCCTCGGCTTGTATATACGCCTATTGCCCTAATGGGCTACTTATCTTTGTACATTCTCTAGTAATACATTCAGTATTGTGTGTTTGTGCTCCAAGCTTCTTCTTCTTCCTTGTGCTGTTCACGTGCTTCCGCAGACGTCTATCTCCAACATCTTTATGCTAAATGATTGGAGAGGACAACTCCAAAGATCTCCAACAAACATTTTTTGGTGCCGTTGCCAAGGAATATATCAAAAGCTTCATTGAAGTTGGACCTTGCTGGATCTTCTATTGTTGATGGTATTGAACACATTGAAAAGGTAATACTCTTTAATCAAGAATTGGAAACATGAAAAGGTAGATTTCTTTGTTTTTCTTTTGGGAAAAGAAAGCAATAGATAATCTTTTGAGAATAGGAAGTGTGAAATTTTTGCAAATTGATAATTGCTCATATCATTTTTTTTGGAAGTAAAGTGTAGGTGTGTGAAAAATTGAATCAAGAAAGCTGAAGATAAGGTAAAATGTGTCTATTCTTGCATTTGTAGAGTGCTTTTTGACTAAGTACCAAGCAAAATTGTTGATCTTGGGAAGATGACATGATTGCTTTAAGGGAAGTCAAGTAAAGTAGCTAGGTGCAAGTAGATAAGATCCATTTGTTAACCAAGTCAAAGCAATAGTCTTGAGAAAAAGTTGATTAGCATCTTGAAAAGAAAAATGCTTGAGTTTATCTTTGCAAAGATTGATATTTGCATTTCTTAGCACATTTTTCTTTGGGAAGTTTTGCTCATGAACTGTTTTGATAGCAAAGCATAAAGGAGTATAACCAATCAAGAAACACAGGATCAATAGATCACTAAACAAGAAACCCTAAGTGAAGCGTTTACCTTGATTTAGGGCAAAATACTAAAAAAATTCATAAATTCATTAAAACAATCAAACAAATTTCTTTTTCCCTTAGGAAAGTTGGACTGAAGTTTTGTTGTCAAGAGTAAAAGAGACCAGGTGGTAGGAAAACAAAAAAGTGCCAAAAACTGGAAAAGTAGAAAAAACACGATTCTTTTCATAGGATCGCGATTTTCTGGATTAATTCTTTGTTAATGATGTAAACATTGCAGGTGACAGCTGATTTGGGATAAAAAGAAATTGGAAGAGTTGAAAGAAGAAAGAAGACCCAAAATTGCAAAAAACAAGAAGTACAGGAAAAATACGATTCTCTGTACAAAATCGCAATTTTCTGTAAGATATTTTTTTTTTTGGAATTTTGAGCATATTTGGGATTTGAGATAGGTAATTGTAAGAGATTTCATTAAGTTGAGTAAGGGAAGGAAGTCAAATTCCAAAAATCAGTAAGGATTGAGTATCAAATGGGAGAAGTGGAAAGAAGTACAAAATCGTGATTTTCTCCAGTGTGATAATGGGAGTGACTAATGATGACTAATGATGAAAAGTTAGGAATTGAGGATTAAAACCATAAAACTATTGAGGAATAAAATTGGACAAGTGAAAAGGAGAAAAATCTGAGGAAATTGCATAGGATTGCGATTGTGTGGACACTATAAAACTCAAGAAATTCAGAAAAAACTCATTTGAGAGAGAGAGAGAGTGAGAGCAGGAACAGGATCGTGATTGTCTGCAACCATAAACTTTTGGAGCTTTCTGGATCAAGCAAGCAAGGTAAGGAGTCCTCAATACAATTTTTTCTATTTCTTTAAACTTATTATAGCTCAAGCGTAAGCACCACCTCCTTTACTTGTCAATCCGCGGAGATGTGAGAACCGGTATGAAGACCACGAGCAAGTGAAAGCACACAAACATGCACACACATACACACACACGCGCACAAGGTAAGATCAAAGAGAGGAACAATGGAAAGCTTTGATTGCAAAAGAGTTCTCTTACAAAAGCTCTATTCTCTAACCAGCTAACCTCAAAAATGAGCTCTCTAGCTCTTTTTATAGTTTTTTGACTAGTTTTGGCCCTGTCCAGACCTAGTGTCTAGCCTAGTTAAAAATTAGGTTCCAAGGCTTATTTGAGGGCTCAAACGGAGTCTAAAAATTATGAAAATTGGTAGGATGATAGTTCTAATACTCCTCAAGCTCAAGGACTCCTTGGCTTGAACAAAATGGAGTTATAAAAATAGATAATGGTATTTACAATGGTTTTTAGTGATGAAAATCACTATTTTTGTAGGAGATTCTTCTGAAAATTTGACATACACTTCTTGGAGCTCCCTACTTGCTCCCTTTCCTTGTGTGTCCACCTTTTGATGTGCTTCCATGCTTTGTCCTTGACTTTGAGCTTCAACACTCCCCCCCCCTCTCGAGTCTGTCGTCCCTGACAGACCTTTGTTGTAGTGGTTGTTCCAAGTAGTGCCTTGAGAGGGAGTGTCCCTTCTGTATGAACAAAAGTTGTCTGACTTCCAGATGTGTCTGGTTCTTCATCTATCACTGCGAGTCTTTGCAAGTTGTAGTCTCTTGGTATGTGCTTCTTCCTTGGATTCCAGCATGACTGTGTCGTTGTGAGTCTCCATTGATGTTTTCTAGATCTTCCACAGTTGATGTTCATAGTAGTCATGCCAAGTACTCATAACCCATATTGAGTGATGGGTAAGTGTGTTTGTGCATGGGTTGAGGAAAATATGTGCCTTGTGCACGGCCTTGTAATGTAGCCCTATGAATGCTTACTTGGGAAATGCATTGGAAGAAGTATGGTGCAAAAATTGGGGGTCTTGAGCTAAGTGCTCAAGGGTATGCCGACGAAGAGGTTTCCTAAGCTATCATGGTTATGATGTTTCCAAGGTAAAGATACTTACCATGGAGAAGGTCGATGGATGTTCATCTCTTCGTGTTGTACACTCAGCCTTTGGGATGGAACATTGTTGATGAATGTCCGTCTTGATGGTCCACTGATGAGATCTTTTTGAATGACTGATCATGTCTCCTCTTTTCAAAGCATCATTTGCCAAATACAGAGAATTGAATTTCTTTATATTCCTTGACCAACAACATTCGATAAATACACCAAGATTAGTTTCACATATTCTCTCTAGCTCACCATAAGTAGGAGTCTTCTCATCCAGTATACATAAAAAGATTTGTAGGGTACCAGACCTACCCCGTGCAGATATCTCCCTGGATGCTCTTGTACATGCAATAGTTATGCATCACTCAAGTTGCAGACCTTCAAGCTCTTCACTCCTACCATAGTAAGAGGAAACCATAGTTGTGGATGCCATGCTCATGCCAAGTTCTTGACATCTATGAGATAAGGCAGCAATTATATCATCTGCTAGCCAAGGCACACTTCTATCCAAACTGATAAATGCCCAGTAATCAACAGTTCCACCTTTAACCAAGCATGACTCATTCATGTTTCATGAGCCAAACCTAGGAACAAGTGCTTCCTCTTTTTTTTTTTTTTTTTTGAGGAACAATGTCACCAAACAAGAAGATAGATGTTAGTATCAGAAAAAATAGTTGACATATGTCAATGTGCTCTTGTGCATGGGACTCTCCAATGTGTCTATGCACGGCCCTGTAATGTGGCCCGATATTAATGCATACTTTGGAAATGCATAACCTGAATGGTGCAAAAGACTGGATTGTGCAAGGAGCACATGGTTTTCGCTCGTCGAGGCTTTTCGATGTTATTTGCGGATGTTAATGCCATCTATCATGGAGGTATTCATTGGATCTTGAGATGACAACTGATCCTTCCTCCTTATAGGGATCCATTTTAGAACAGCATTTGGCACTGTAGAGATTACTTCAGGCGTCTTCCTCTTTGGATGCTTTCTGAACTGTGGTATCCAATGTGCTTGGAGCTTTCGTTTGGTGGAGGCTACTTGTACTTTTGGCTTCCAAACCCATAGACTTTTTACACGTCTTCCTACTATTGTTGAAGAGCTGATTTGATCTTCTTTCGGTCTCTGTACGTGGTTCTTACCCTTTTCTCTTTTTGGCTTCTTTGTTGAGACCTTTCGCATGTGGGAGAACATAGGTTGTTGTGGATGTAAGAGCTTCTTAGGTACCCACATCTGTAATTGCCCTTGTTGAGCTGCAACTAACTTCTTAGGCACCCAAACTTGTTGGATACCTTGTGATTGAGCTTGTCCGAGATGCTTCCTTCGTCTTCTGGCCTGGTTGGCTTGCTTGGATGGGATTTGTGGGGGCAAGGCTGGTGGTTGCTCTCCTTTGCGTACCCAGATCTGCTTCATGTTCAGAACTGCTTTCTTATCGAATGGTGTCTTTCTATTTGATGTAGCAGTTGTCGTGAACGGTTGTGTTTGCTTGTGTGGTGGACTCACTACTGTGGCTACTTGATTCTTTGGAGAAGAAGAAAGATCCACCCTCCTTCGAACCTGGTCTTCCACGATTGACTCCTTCTGCATCATAGAGCTTTTGGCACATACAACATCTTCTTTCATATGATTAGTCTTGGAAGAACTAAGAGAGTGTGTGGTGCCATGATCTAGGAGCATGCAGTTCTCTAATTCTAATGTAATGCATTGTTCATGTACCCAAACTTGAAGAATTTGACTTCTTAGGTTTAAGTTAACTGCATGGTCATAGATCCAATCTTGACCCAAGACAAGTGGTTCTGTAAGGTTCTCATCTTGACATACTAGCGCTTTGAATTTCATTGGAACATCTTGAAGGTAGATGGGAAGTTCCACCTCGCCCAAACAAGGGGTTTCCACACCTCCCAATCCTATGAGATAAGCTTCTATGGGATTGATGTTCAACTGCAAGTCTTGCCAGTAGGAAAGTCTAACTGCACTACTTGCTGCACCTGAGTCAATCAATGCTTTCACCGTCCTTGCACCCTTCCCTTGTCCTATCTCTATGGTCACAAAGGGTCTTCGGTCAATGACTTGAGAAGTCACTATGCCTGACTTTTGACACATATCCATGTGATATTTTGGGGCTTTTGAGTTGACATCTAGGCCTAATTGCCTTAACTTATTTCGCCTAATATGCTCTCTGGCCTCTGCATGTGCTTCTTCTCTCACTCTTAACTCTTCTTGTTTTCGCTTCTTAGCAGTGTTGAGTCTCATTAGCATATCCTCAGTAAGAGGTTCTTGATATAGCTTGACTCTACAGCCACTAATATAGTTTGGCAAGATATCTCCTTCTAGAGTGGCCAATTGAACTGCACCACTAGTGGAAATTCTATTAATGATCATGGGTCCGTATCCTCTTTTTTCCAACTTACGGGCATGTTGTTTTAGTGTGTAAACCAACACTAGATCTCCCTCTTTCAATCCCTTATCCTTGATGTGTGCATCAAAGTATGCCTTTTGCCTCTTCTTTGCAACGTAGATGCCTGCTGTCGCTCGTAGCCTCGTCTCACCTAAGCGTTCGAGATCAAAGATCCTAGATGACAATTCATGCCCATTCCACTCATACTCTTGTGCTACTTTTAAGGCAGGGATTAAGAAATCTAATGGTAGCACAGCGTTCTGTCCGAAGACCATCTGAAATGGGGTGGCGTTGAGTACCGTTTTGTAGGCAACCCGATAATCCCAAACAGCATGATGAAGTTGTTTGTCCCAATCAGAGTGTTTATTATTTACCAGTTAGGATCTTATTGGTGCTCTCGGCTTGTCCATTAGCTTGTGGGTGATAGGGGGCAGACTTCTTATGTATCACCAAGAATTCTTGGAGAAGATTTTCAATGACTTCATTCAAGAAGTGTGTGCCTCTATCGCTCACCAACTCTATTGGTAGTTCATATCTCGTGAACACATTCTCGAATAAGAACTTAGCCGTCGTCTGAGCATCATTCTTTGTTGTGGCTTTGACTTCTACCCATTTTGTAAGGTAATCTGTGGCTACAATGATGTACTCTGCATGGGAGTTTCTAGCTGGGGGGTTAATAGGACCTACAAAGTCTATACCCCATTTCGAGAATGCACGTCCTCCCATCATTGGCCTCAAAGGCATCTCATCTTTTCTAAGTGGATATTGTGCACGTTGGCATGTGTCACATTTCTTCACATAGGTATGGGCATCCATATGGAGAGTTGGCCACCAAAGTCCTGAGAATAGAATGGTCTTGATCACTCGGTCAGGACCAAAATCTCCACCTGCAACACCACTGTGTGCAGTCTCTAAGACCTTTAAATAGTCTGATTCATGAACGCACAGTCGTAAGTAACCATCTTTCCCCCTTCGGTATAGGTTGTCCCCCACTAAAGCATAGCCTTGAGCCTCTTGCTCCATGCTTCGTCTTCTTGCTAGACTCGCCTCTTTGGGTAATCTTCCCAACCTCATAAACTCTACCAATGGAGCACTCCAATCTGGAATTAATGACACTTGATAAAGGGTTGCATGCTCCACTGGGGGTTTTCCCTGGCACATAGGACAATTCTTAATCCACTCATGAATTTCTTTGTCCATGCTAGGCCAATACACTCCTAAACATTTTAGATTCTGCAATGTTTGTTGTTTAGAATAATGATTTCCTAGCAATCCTTCATGAGCTTGTTGCAACCAACTACTATGTTCATCGTCCTCAACACAACAAGCTAATACACCCTCAGTGTCTTGTTTGTACATGCTTCCTGCCAATATGTGGTATTTTTGTGACTTTACAATTTCTTCTTGTGATGTTTTCACATTCTTGTTTGCAGGGCCGAAGGTTAGGACTGGTACCAACTTATTTGCCCATTTAGGAACAACTTCTAAATTGAACAGATAAGCATCGGGTAGTTCGTCAGACACTCCTTGCGGTGACTCTCTTGAAGTGATGTGAGAAAGGTGATCTGCCCGAAGGTGGGTTCTACCTTTCCTGACAACAACTTCAAAGTCATACTCCATTAGTAAGAGGAACCATCTTACTAAGCGTCCAGTATTGCAAGGTTTATCGACCAAATATAACAAAGCTTGATGATCAGTGAAAAACTTGAACTTGTTGGCCAATAAATAGTGTCTAAACTTCTTCACAGCATATACCATGCCTAAGCCCTCTCGCTCAGTTGTGGTATAGTTTCGTTCAGCTGCGGTGAGCTATCTACTAGCGTATGCTATGGGCAAGCCTAAGTTTCCTTCACTTGTGGGTTGTGCTAGCACACATCTTATGGCGTGATTGGATGCATCCACATGGACATGGAATGGTTTATTCCAATCAGGAGTGATCAGTATTGGTGTTGTGCACAAACGTTTCTTCAGTTCAGTGAAAGAATTCTCACATTCGTCGTTCCACTCAAAATGAGACAACAAGGCATAAAGGGGTCTAGCTATGATTGCGTACATGTGGATAAACCTGCAGTAATATCCACAATGGCCCATAAAGGCTTGTACCTCTTTAACATTCCTTGGCCTTGGTAGCTCCGCTATGGCTCGTACCTTATCTTCATCTGTTGAGATTCCATTCTTAGAAACAATATGACCTAAGATTTTACCTTGCCACACCATGAACACACACTTTTCTGGGTTCAGACACACTCAATATTCTCTACACTTGTTGAAGATTTGTCTGAGCTCAGGGATGTGGAATCTTCTTTCTTGGGAATGAGCACATAAATCATCCACATACACTTCTAAGCTCTTTTGCAAGAACTCTTTGAAAACATGACACATGAGCCTTTGGAACATTGCAGGTGCATTGGTGAGCCCAAATGGCATCACACGAAATGCAAAGATTCCCCACTCTGTGGCAAAAGCCGTTTTTGTGTTGATCTTCTGGTGCAATGGCTACTTGATTGTAACCTGAAAATCCATCAAGGAAGCTATAAACTTCCTTGCATGCAACACGCTCCAATAGGTGTTCCGTGATTGGAAGTGGATAGCTATCTCTGATCGTAGCGGAATTAACTTTTTTAAGGTTAATACACACTCACAACTTCCCGTTCTTCTTGGGCACCACTACAATGGGGGACACCCATTCAGTATGCTCAATCTCATAGATGTATCCAGCTTGAATCAGCCTATCAATTTCTTCTTTTATTTTGGCTGCATATGTATCATTATATGTGTAGGGCTTCTGTTTGGTGGGCTTGGCATAAGCAGTCATGGGGATAGTATGAGAGCAAATTCTTGGATCTACCCCTTTCAAGTCTCTATAGTGCCACGCAAACACATCCCTATATTCCCTTAACACTAGTGTTGTACCAAAACAGGACACTATAGTGTCCTTTTTTCTAATAAATAAAAAAAATCACACATACTAATCAAATAAAATTTTGAAAAAACCTTAAAGCCCCATAAAGATCTATACCTAGATGCTCTATAAAAAATATATATTTTAAAAAATAACCTATTTGATAACTCGAAATATACAAATGATTGAATATGGTTGAGAAAAACGGTTTTTCTGTAAGCTTATATATGAGAAGCAAGAAATATCTCCATAAAAAGAATTTTCCTCCTATTGGAATCATTTTTCTAATGTTAATTTATTGTCATATAATCATTTATGACAATTCTTGGGAACTAGAAAAATCATTTTTATAATAAAAAAATTAGTACAATATAGGGTGCTCATTATATAGTTATACACTTTAGCAGCCTTCTATATGATATTGATTCATAAAAACACTAAAATGGTTTGTGTTTTATCTCAAAAACCATCATATAGTAGAATAAAGATATGCTACATGTCTTTGAACCAATAATTTTGTATGTATCTCACATACCACTAAAAATCTCAATATTTCATTGAATGGCCATAATCCTCTCTACCGAGAACAAAAATTCGTCCTAAAAATTTAGGTTTTCTAAATGATATAAAGTATATATTATGAATCAAAATAATTCTATAAGCATTATAAGCTATTTTATATAGAAAAAACTAGCATGTTAACTTTAATCATGTAGCATATGCAATATTTCCTCATAAAATGACCTTTTCTTAGCGTAGAAAAACAGTGGTATTGTTTAACTTGAAGAAACGACATAGAAATTCGACTCCTAAGGTTGTCAAAAAAATATTTCTAGTTGTAATAATATCAAATAGTATTTTGATAACAAAAAATGATGCATGTTCATACCATCACTTTGCAAAATAATTCATAGATGATAAGACTGTCATATCACAAATGAGCTTCATTTTATGCCATAAACCTAGTAAAATTCATTACAAATCTCTAATTATCGATAGAAACATGTTGGAATATTTAAAATAAAAGGTTTTATTGCATTTAGACCAATGAAAATAACAAGATCATGATTTTAATTAAAAAAACCTCTAACTTACAACACTATAATTTCTGCGCCAGTATTGAAATTAGCATCGTAAAATTAGTGAATAAATATTAATTTTTATATCCTTTAATAAAAACTATATTTTTCTAAAAGTATTCAACCCTTATGCCAACATGTTGCATAGTTACATTTATAAATGGTTTCTTCTAGTAATCTAAAAAATTCATCAAACATTGACTCTTTTTCAAGACACTAAAGTGTCCAAGGACACTAAAGTGTCCAAGTACAACACTAGTGTTAAGAGAGCTACAAGCTCCATTTCTTCTCTTGCACTTAGGTCATCTCCTATATATGTCCATCTCTCTTCGTTCTCTTCAATGGTCACTACAATCTTCTTGGTCTTTTCTTTATTATCATATGATTCTCCTATGATGGCCTCTCTCTTAGGCATTCGTACCAAAATTTTGCGGTCGTCAACTTCATATTTCTTGAAGTTTTCTGGTACTTCAAACAATGATTCCTCCTCTTCTTCTTTCACTGCTTTTCTTTTCTTTTTCTTTTGATTGCTCTCACTTCCATCCTTTGAATTTACCATTTTAATACTTGTGAGAGGTTCTTCTTCTTTCTGGGTGAACACTCCTATATCTTCTAGATAGTGCTGCTCTGAGTTAAAACAACTATCCATCACAATAGACTCTAGATCATCGTCATTCTGTTCTTCTTCTATGACATCACTAGGGTCACATTCTTCTAGCAAGGGCTGACACATGAACACTGAAATATCATAACCCTCCTCATCACAATGAGGTGTCCATTGTTCTTCATTGACAGCAATGTCCATGGTGGCTAAGATTTCTGGCCAGCCATGAGGCTCAAATTCCTCATCTGGAAAGATCATCGGTGTATAGGCTAGGTCTTTAATTGGTCTATCTCCTGGCGAAGTTCCTTCTTCTCTTGCCTTTAAATGTTTTCCTCTTCCTCTGCGACCTTGCACATCCACAAATGAGTATCTTCGTGCAGCCATGATGGATCAGGTGAACTTTCAGAATGCACAGAGATGGAATCTTCTTTTGCTTTGTGGATAGAATTCCACTGTAGGGGTGGTACATCTCTGAAGGTGTAATTCTTTAAATTGACCTTGGTGGTGACCCCTAAGTGCTGCAAGTACAAGGAGTTGGTTCCCCAATCCTGTACTATTTGCAATTGTCATAGGAAGGGTCTTCCTAGGATCATCTCATAGACGTTATTTTTCTCAAAGTCACATATAGCAAATGTATGTTCAAACTCCACACCACAAGTGGTTAGAGTTATCCCTTTGAGCAATCCTAGAGGTCTTTCAAAATGACTGTCGGCCATTTGAATCTTCATTCTAGTTGGTGTTTATGTGGGTTTGCCCCATTGCTTCCACAAGGAGGTGGTCGCAATGGCAACACCAGCACCTGAATCTATGATTGCTTTGGTTGTGTAACCTTGGTAAGTGATTGGAAGATAAGTATTACCTTCTTCACCCTCACACATGTCCCCTATTTTGTCTAGAGGTATCTCTGGTACCCTTTGCTTAGAGCCTGCTTTTGGCATGTTGGAATCAAGTTCTGGAACCTGATCCTTCACATGATTCCATAGCTCAGGTTTTGCTTTGAGCAGCTCTTCTACAGTGAGATGACACTGAACCTTAGTGTTCTTCACGACATCCGTGTTCCTTGGAACCACTGAGTCTTCATTTCTTACTAGTATTGTGGGAGCTCTAATCTAGAGAGATTCAGATTCCCATGGGCCTGGAAATTGAGGCAATTCTTCTAGGGTATTAGATTCAAAATCTAATCTTTCGTCTTCTTGTTGTTCTGCTTCATCTCCGTAAATAGATGGAATGTCTTGGGGAAATTGATCATGAAGATCATCAATCTCAGGAATAGGAGGGGAGTTACCCTTCTCCTTGGCCCATTTCTCTTCTTGTATTTCCTGCAAGAACTCTTGAGAGTACTGTTGAATTGAAGGAGGCATTCCAGCATCCGTGGAATTAGGAACAGAAGGTCCCATTGGTGGTGAGCTTCCTCTCTCAATAACTAGTTGAGCATGTGGAGGTAAAGAAACTTGTGGTTTGTTTACCAACTGCTCTAATCTTTCTAGTAACCCTTGGAAATGCAAATTTGGTTTTACAAAGTTTGTCTGATTGAACTTTTGACTAGTCTCAAGTATAGCTTGAGCTTGTTCTACCATTTTCATGCACATTTTCATTCGTTCAATCTCTAAATCCGCTCTAGGGTAACTCTTGTCTAGATTTGCAGCTGTTGGCCCTTCTTGAAGACGAGCCTGGTAGGCCTTGAACATCATGTCAAAGCCTTCTGGGGTTGGATCTGCAAGAACAGACCCTGGTTGCGGCCTATTTACAATGGGTGGTGGGGTGGGATGAGGTGGAGTGGATGGAGTTTTGGCATGCGAGGGGCTTTGAGATGCAATGTCTTCTATTTTTGTTTTCGCTTCTTTTAAGCTTTCTTCTAGTTCCGATAACTTTTTATTCCACTTGTGATTGGCCTTTTCTCTGGTATCTTTCCATGTTCTTGTTTTCCTCTTACTACGCTCTCCTGATTCACTTGACTCCGATTGTTCTGCTGGTTTATCTTGTTTTAATGCTTGTGCCCTAGTAACTGCCTGTACATGTGCCACATTACTACTACTTGAACTTGAATCCGCCACTAAGCCTACCACATTAATGGGTGTAATCTTGGGCGCACTAGAGGGGTTTCTTGGAAAATCTCTGGGGAGATGGTCTTTGCCACAATCAGGACAAAAAGCATGTATTGTGATAGCTTGTCCTTGACTCAGAGATGGTGGGTGGGGACAATCACGAAGGAAATGGTCGCCCTGACATCTGAAACATGGTCCTCTAGGGGCTTTTGGTCTTACTTGTCTTAATTGGGGCCTAGGGTTAGCATTTGTGTACATGATATTTGAGTATTCAGGCTCCCAATTTTGTTCCATAAGTGGTGCCTCATATTGATATGGATAAATCTCACTATGTTCAGGTGACTCTGTGTAATAAGCATGTGGACTACCTTCATGGGAGTAGTCTGAACTATGAGCATGAGAGTCATTCTCTGAGATCAATGGGGTTAGTGGCACCAATGCTCTATTTGGATTTTCCTCTCCCGCAGCATACTTGACTAGAATCACGTTGGCAGGAGTTGGTGGTTGGTTTCCCAAGACAGGTTGTGGCCTATATGGTGCCTGATATTGCTATTGTGGTCTATAATATGGCTGTTTGTATTGGTTCTGATACCTACCTTGTTGGTAAGGTTGCTGATAAGTTTGTCTAACAGCCTGCCTAATGTACGGACAATCTTGAGCCATGTGGTTCGTGTATTTTCTCTCAATAGTGCAATATGGAGCATTCCTTTCTCTAATGTTTTGGTTTTGCATTGGGCATACATTAGCCATGTGGTCCCCTCCACAAGTATAACATCGGTTCAATGGGGTGACTCTTTGTGTTTGTCTATTTTGGACTTCCAGCTTCTTGGCAACTTGCTCAGCTATCTCATCTATTTCCGTGGAGATTTTTGAAGTATGACTAGTAGAACTATCAGAATCCTTATAGAGTTTGGAAAATCCTAACTCCTCACCCAAGCTATCTTCTATGTCAATGCACGTCCGCACACACTCTTCTATGGATCTGGGCTCTTTCAAGTACACATATGATCTCAACTTTGTGCTCAGTAAGCCATCTAAGAACAAAGCCACTTGTTTGGCTGGTGTGGGTAACTCGGGAGCAGGGCATCTCTCTAAATACTGTCTGAATCTTCTAACTGCTAGTCGCACTGTTTCTTGGGATGTCTGCTTGAAGTTGTGGATCAGGGATGATGTGTTATGCCTGATACCACTCTTGGAAAATTCTACAATGAATTCGTCTAGTAGTTGATCTATATCGTGATAGTTGCGACTACTCAGTGGCTGAAACCAAGCTAATGCAGTGCCCTTAAGAGTCAAACCAAATGCCTCGTACTGGGTGAACAAATCCTCAACCTGTTCAGCTCTTAACACTTGTTTGAACTCGGCCACATGATCATACGGATCTCCTGACCCGTCAAAATAATTCTTCATTGCCTTGATCACTTGAGTGGGTCTAAGGGTTCTTGTGTGCTCTCGGGGTCTAGGCAATGGAAAATCATGTTCATCTCTTTGTTGCCTATGTGCTTGATGTCTCTCTCTTTCAGGTCTTTCATTTTCAAATCCTGCTCTATTTCTGCCCATAGGGTGTGCAAAACTTACCTCAGGTCGCTCTCTAGTTCTTTCTCTCTAGGCTTCATGAGCTTGGGATGATCCTACTCCTTGGGGACCATGGGAAACATTGGATCTTGGTGGAGGGAAAATCAATTCACTCTTCCAAGTGTATGCATGTCTATCATGTTCTATTACCAAGAATATCTTCTCTGATGTGTTATCCAGATACACAACTTTGCCTGGTATCTCAGGGTCTTTGAATTCATAGATGATGACTATGCCCAGTTGGCTAGGTTGATCTGGCTTGAATCTCCAAAAGGCTTCCTCTGTTTCTCTATTCAAGAATAGTTCTATGCTTTTGTTGTCTTGAGGGATCCAATCTGGTGTGATTACTCTGGTCAGAACTGACTTACCTCTAGGAGTCTGGGGTCCTTGTCCTACATTTCCTTGTTCTAGGTCTCCTATCTCATTCTCATGAATGACATTTCCAAACTCATCGATCCTATCTGGTAGGTTCGTGACCACATACATGGTTCCTTCCTTATCAATGTATGAACCCTCTTCGAACTTGACCACCGGGTGTTCAAGTCCAAAGGGTTGATCTGGATTTTTGAGTTGGACCACTGATCGCCTCAGGCCATCCTCATAGATGCAAGCACCTAATCGGTTGGTCCAAATATATTCCAATTGTGTCTTATACGGACCTTTTGGTGTTTGTAGATGGGTTGTTCCTGAATTACTTGCAGGTTTTCCCATGCTAAAAGACATTTCTGAGTCACTTGTGTCTGAGTTTAGTACGTAAGGACAACCACTTAGTTGTTGTGCCCAAGACTTAGTTGTATGGTTGACACTAGACTGAGAAGATCTAATGCTTTGTCTATCCTTGCCTAGGTGTCTACCAGATCTCAGGTTCATAAGCTTGGGCTAAGAGTCCAAAATTTCCCCTTGGTATGGTTCAAAAAATCCTTTGGAGTCCCCTTGGGTTCTAGGTCCCACTTGAAGCGAGCTATAGAGCTCAAAAAATGGACTTTGGATGAAAAAGTTATGTCAAATCAGGCTCCTGGGGATCAAAACAGGCAAACAGGACCTTCCAGAAAAAATCACGATTTTATGAAATAAAGAAAATCGCGATTTTGTGAAATCAAGAGAATCGCGATTGTGTGAAATCAAAAAATCGCGATTTTGAGCACAGAATCGTGTTTTTGAAAATCGCGATTTTGAGCACAGAATCGTGTTTCAGAGAATCGTGGTTCACAAAATCCTATTTTGAAAATCGCGATTTTGTACCTTGGATGAAAATCGTGTTTTTTAGAGAATCGTGATTTTGAGCACAGCCACAGAATCGTGTTTTTTTTGCTGAAAATCGTGATTTGTGAGAATCGCGATTTTGAGCAGAGAATCGTGTTTTTGAGAATCGCAATTTTGAGCAGAGAATTGTGTTTTCACAAAATCGTGGTTCACAAAATCGTGTTTTCACAAAATCGTGATTTCACAAAATCATGTTTTTGGAAATCGCGATTTTAAGCACAGAATCATGTTTCAGAGAATCGTGGTTCACAAAATCGTGATTCACAAAATCGTGTATTAGAGAATCCTGTTCTAGAGAATCGCAATTTTGTCTCAGAGAATCGTGATTCACAAAATCGTGTTTTTCACAAAATCATGGTTCTCAGAATCGTGTTTTTTGACATGAAAATCTTGATTTTGTCTCAGAGAATCGTGTTTTCACAAAATCGTGTTTTAGAGAATCGTGTTCTCACAGAATCGTGTTTTTGGCTGAAAATCGTGATTTGTGAGAATCGCGATTTTGAGCACAACCACAGAATCATGATTCTGAGAATGACCACAGAATCGTGATTCTTTCAGCAAGCTTTTAGGCGGAAAACAGAAAATCGTGATTTTCAAAAAAAATTTGAATTTTCATAGAATCGCGATTTTCATCACAGAATCGCGTTTTTTGGCAGGAACTTCGAGTTTTTGAGCGCCGAGCAATGGCGAGCTCCGTATGAGCAGAAAATCATAAAAAACACAGGCACTTGTTCTCCCTTGCACTTCCTAACTCCTTCCCACACAATAATGCATGAAAAATGGTATGAAAATGGTGAAAATGCACTAAAAAACAAGAAATTTCTATGAAGAAGAAGATGGAAGAAGGTGGAGATGATGATGATGAAGAAGATGAAGAAGAAAAATCAGAAAATGAAACAAAAATGACAGTTTTTTTTTTACCTTCCAACGTCGCAAATCTACGATCTTACCATCACAACGCTCGTCCTCGAAGCTCTCTCCTCGGCAACGACGCCAAAATTTGGTGTAGCTCAAGCGTAAGCACCACCTCCTTTACTTGTCAATCCGCGGAGATGTGAGGACCGGTATGAAGACCACGAGCAAGTGAAGGCACAAGTGCGTGAGTGAAAGCACACAAACATGCACACACATACACACACATGTGCACAAGGTAAGATCAAAGAGAGGAACAATGGAAAGCTTTGATTGCAAAAGAGTTCTCTTACAAAAGCTCTATTCTCTAACCAGCTAACCTCAAAAATGAGCTCTCTAGCTCTTTTTATAGTTTTTTGATTAGTTTTGGCCCTGTCCAGACTTAGTGTCCGGCCTAGTTAAAAATTAGGTTCCAGGGCTTATTTGAGGGCTCAAACGGAGTCTAAAAATTATGAAAATGGGTAGGATGATAGTTCTAATACTCCTCAAGCTCAAGGACTCCTCGGCTTGAACAAAATGGAGTTATAAAAATAGATAATGGTATTTACAATGGTTTTTAGTGATGAAAATCACTATTTTTGTAGGGGATTCTTCTGAAAATTTGACATACACTTCTTGGAGCTCCCTACTTGCTCCCTTTCCTTGTGTGTCCACCTTTTGATGTGCTTCCATGCTTTGTCCTTGACTTTGAGCTTCAACACTTACATAATGATTAAAGCACAAAA
The DNA here is from genome assembly GCA_020310875.1 of Ceratopteris richardii. Classification (NCBI taxonomy): domain Eukaryota; kingdom Viridiplantae; phylum Streptophyta; class Polypodiopsida; order Polypodiales; family Pteridaceae; genus Ceratopteris; species Ceratopteris richardii. The sequence continues at coordinate 184,203,417 of CM035408.1, read as the reverse complement.
AAGCACAAAATAGCCAAAAACACGGAATCGCCATGTTCTGATTTCTTGACTTTTCTATGGAAAAAATAATAAATTTGAGTAAACTCTTTCATTGCATGTTAAAAAATAATTAAGGCGATTCTATTGAAGAAACAAAAATTTGAAAATCAATACCTTAAAATTTTTTTCAAAATTTGAACAGAATCGCGATTCTATAGTCAAACACAAAATCGCGATTCTCTAAAACAAAGCATAAAATCGCGATTCCCAGAGCACAATTTTCATAAGAGAATTGTGTTTCTAACGATTGTGAGCAATCACGATTGTCTGGGAACAAAATCGTGGAAAACACAATTTTCATCAAAAAATTGTGGAAAACACGACTTTCATCACAGAATCGTGAAAAACACGATTTTCATCACAAAATCGTGGAAAACACGATTTTCATCACAAAATCGTGAAAAAACACGATTTTCATCACAAAATCATGAAAAACACGATTTTCATCACAAAATCATGGAAACACGATTTTCATCACAGAATCGTGGAAAACACGATTTTCATCACAAAATCTTGGAAAACACGATTTTCATCACAGAATCGTGATAAACACGATTTTCATAACAAAATCGTGGAAAACACAATTTTCTTCACAAAATCGTGAAATTTATTGAATGATCCTTAGGTCTGGTAATAAATTATACTCACATTCCAAGCAAGAACTGGCAAGGAAGGAAATAGAGCCAGTAGTAGGGGAATTGCAAGAAAGAGATTTAGGGCAAGAAATCAACATGGAAAATTTAAATGAAACAAATGAATCCTCTAAAACTGGGGACTATAGAAACATCCTCAAATACATGTATACAAATAGGTTTGGAACCTATGTATATCAGGATGGAATGCATAAGTTTCTCATTAGATTGAGAAACTTAGAAGTTCCCCTGAACATAACACCAGTAGCACAATTTAAGGATGGTAGATATGAGGATAGGCAGGGATGTGTATACATCTTCTCACAAGACCCAGAAAATTCTAATGACCTAGGGCAATGTGCAAACAAGAGACCTTGGGAACAGAACCTAGGGCAATCAGACTTGCCAAGACCACATGAAATTCACAATAACGGTGAACAACAACAAGGTAGGAGAACACATACTTCCCCAAATCCTTTTGAAAAGGAACCAGAAGGATTTAATGATTTTCCTCCGAGAAGAAGACATCATTGGCAAAATCAAGGCAGAATGCTTAGACCCTATCAAGTAGCCAAATGCATGAAAAATCAATATGAAGGATATTCTGATCCTCATGCTCATGCTACAGAATTCAGACAGCTAATTAGAGCAGAAGAGGTTGAGGATTACAAAGTACAATTTGAGGCATTTGGTCTAACCCTAACAGGACCTGCATTATCTTGGTTCATTCCCTTGAGAAAGGAAATATATCTGGATATTGAATCCTTCCTAGAAGCCTTTATTGGGGAATTCTCAAAAACTGGAATAAAACATAGCACAACTACATTGATACATAGCTTTAAACAACAAAAAGATGAAAATGTCAGAGAGGCAGCTAGGAGATTCAAGCAGTACATTGACAGATGTCCCAGAGAAGAAGTACCTTCCATGGCAAGACAAGTATCCTTATTCATAGAAGGATTAAGAAGTGCCCAATTAAGAACCCTGGTGTATTATAGGAGATGCCCTGACCTAGGAGCATGTGTAAAGGAGGCAATAGATTTGGAAGACAATAGGGGACAAGACTTGTTAGCATTTGGCCAACCTAAAACAAATGAAGATAAAATTCCACCAGGAGAAAAATTGGCACAAGCCATTGCTAAAGCCCTAGAAGTAAGCACCAAAACCAATTTGATAAGCACCAAGATAACTACAAATAAAAAATGTTATAAATGTGGAGAAAATCATTTGGTACAATAATGTCCATATCAAAAACCACCACATTTGCAAGATAGGAAAACACTCAAATACTGCACACTAGAGAGAAAATGGACAAATCATACCAGAGAAGAATGCTTCTACAATAAACAACCCATTAAGGAGAGAGATTATGCAAACCAAAGAGAATCTGGGTTTATTGAGCAACCAAGACCTGTACTTGGGCAACAACCTCCATTACCAACAAATGTGGTACCTGTTAAATACACACCAATGGAGGAGGGGAACTTAAGAATAAGATCACCTTACAAGGAAGATTACCGATGGAATGAAGGATATCAGGAAGAGTGGGAAGGATATGAGTTGAGAGAACCAGAACTACAAGACCTAGATTTGGGAAATGAGAGAATAGAGATGGATACAGCCACATTCATGTATATAACCAATCATTATATGTCCAATCAAAAACCTCAAGTCAAAGGGATCCAAAAGATAACTTGTTATAGATATGGGGGAGAACATTTCTTTAGAGACTGTCCACAACCTCCTACATTAAGAATAGAAGGAGCTTATTGCAAGGATTGTGGCAGGGATCATTTAATAAAGGATTGTCCAAAAAATCCTCAGAAACAACAAAACACATCTAATAACATACCATTGAAAACAGTCGACATCATGAAGCAAGAAGAAGTGAGTGACAATGACCAAGTAAATGTAAATGCTATAACAAGGGCACAAGCTAAACAACAAGAAACGACTAAAGAACAAAATAAAGGTTCAATTTCAAAGGTGAAGAAAAACAGATAAAAAGGGAAATGGGAAAGGAAAAAAAGAATGGGTAAAAGCTTGGAAGAAGAGAATAGGGAACAGTTAAACAGTACTCCTCCTCAAAAGACACAAACCCAGTTAGAGATAAGAAATTCACAGAGTCTAGACACCTTGATAAGAGCATACAAGGGAAGAATTCAAGAGGGACCAAATCCTACAGACCATGTAATGGCTTATCCTATGCCAGATATAGAACATGAAAGGATGCAAATATGCAAACAAATCATACAAGAAGCACAACTTAAACTAGGGGAATTAGACAATTCTCAAACAACAATTAGGGAGTCGAAGGCAACAAGAACAGGAGAAACGATTAATCAAGAAGATAACCCACAAATTACATTCCAGGTAAATATAGATAAACAATGTACAATCTTATACCACACCACATTGGAGGAATTGGTAAAACAGAATCCTCACTTACAATACAAAATGGAAAAATGGGAAGCAATACTAGAAAACCTTGATTTACAGTCACAAGAGTTGGAGGAATTGTGGTACATTCCTATTGATAAGATAGGTGGATATTGTGAAGGAGAAGAAGGGAACTCAACCTTGAGAATACAATTTGGTACAAACCATGCCCAAGCCATATTGGATAGTGGATCAGGTGTGGCTATTATGACTAAACAAACTTGGGAAAGATGGGGAAAAAGTGAATTGATACCCACTAAAATGAGATTGCAACTTGCAGATGGACATATAGAAAAACCCCTAGGAATATGGGAAAAGGTGATTGTGGATATATGTGGAATAGAAATAGAGCATACTTTTGCCATAGTTGAATTTCCACAATCCACTTCATATGAAATTATCCTAGGAAGACCATTCATGAGACAGATGCAAATTGTGCAAGATTGGGGTAATGATTGCCTATACCTTCAGAGCAAAGGAAGGATAACTAGAGTGAATCTAAGAAATGGTCATTATTGTGACATATTCCCTCAAGAATGGTTCAAAATACATCAAAATCAAGAATTAAGTGAAGAATCAGAATTGGAAGATCAGAATGAAACTGAATCATCAATATGGAAGTGCAATGTGATAAGAAACCTTATAAATGGAAAAAGGAGATTAAGAAGAGAAGATTGTGTAGAAGGGAGAAAATTACAAGATGAGAGTTATGTACCACAAAAATTCAAAGATGAAGAATTTGAGCCATATGGTTGGAATCAGATATTAGCTACTATGGATTTAGCCAGTGATGAGTATGTAGGAGTGGAATTTCAAGATGAAGAAGGGTATGATGTTTTTCACATTGGAATACAAATGATAAAGGTATAAAAAACAGAAGAGGACCAGGAAGAAGAAATAATATTGGAAAATGGAAAAATACAATATTTGGAAGAAGTAAAAGCTGAAGATGCAATAAAAGATAAAATCTCATGCAAAGATAAGAAAAACAAACACAAGGAAATTGAAAAAGACCAAGAGGATGGAAAAAATGAGAAGATGACAAACAAAGATCAACTGTTTGATGTACCGGCAAATTTCAAGACTTATGAAGTAGAAGACAGATTACTTCTAAAATTGAAACCAAAGAGAGAAAAGAAAAAAGGGGAGGCATATGACAATGAAGAACAAACTAAGAAGGTTATGATCACTCAGGAAGATGGGGAAGAAAGACATATTGTAATAGCTGATGACATGACAAATCAAGAAGAGGAGGCATTAAGGAATTTGGCCAGAAACTATAGGGATGTGTTTCCCTATAGCTATAAGGATTTGAAAGGTATTGATCCTAAAATCTGTGAGCATAAGATACCTATTACACCTGATGCAAAACCTAGCAAACAGAGACATTACACATTCAATGATAAATACTCTGCTAAAATAAAGGAAGAAATTGACGAGTTGCTGGCTGCCAATTTCATCTATGAGATTGAGTATACAAAATGGATCTCTCCTATAGTTGTGGTACCAAAAAAGAATGGGAAACTTAGGGTATGCATTAACTTGAAAAAGGTGAATGCAGCAACTATAAGGGATAGCTATCCATTGCCTATAACAGACCATCTTTTAGAAAGAGTGGCAGGGAAGGAGGTTAATAGTTTTTGGATGGGTTTTCAGGATACAATCAAGCACCTATAGCATTGGAAGACCAACATAAAACTGCCTTTTCCACAGAATGGGGAATTTATGCTTTTAGGGTTATGCCCTTTGGGTTAACTAATGCCCCAGCAACTTTTCAAAGATTGATGTGTCATATCTTCAAAGAGTTCTTGAGGAATGTAATGGAAATTTATGTGGATGACCTTTGTACTTTTTCATTAAAAAGACAGGATCATTTGAAAGATTTAGAAAACATATTCAGGAAATGCAGAACATACAGAGTATGCTTAAATCTAGAAAAGTGTGTATTCTTTGTAAGACAAGGAAGAATGCTAGGTCACATAGTATCCAAAAATGGAATTTCAACTGATGAGAAGAAAATAAAGGCCATAGTAGAACTTCCAAGACCAACAAATGTAAAGGAACTTCAAACTTTCATGGGACATTGCGGGTATTATAGAAAATTTGTACACAAGTTTGCTGACATAGCTAAACCTTTGTATGCCTTGATCACAAAATTTGAATGGACCAAAGAATGTGACCAAGCTTTTGAGACTTTAAAAACTTGTTTGGTTACAGCACCAATTCTGAAAACACCCCAGTGGGAGAAAATTTTTCATGTCCATGTGGATGCTTCAAATTATGCTTTGGGATGTGTGTTAGCACAACCAATAGAAGGGAGCAAGTTAGATTTCCCAGTGGCTTATGCTAGTAGGCAACTGAATTCAGCAGAGAAAAATTACACAACCACTGAGAGGGAAGGGTTGGGAATGATATTTGCTGTGAAAAAATATAGACATTACCTTTTGGCCAACAAGTTTAAGTTCTTTGTGGATCACCAAGCTTTACTTTATTTAGTAAATAAACCTTTTCACACTAGTAGAATAGTCAGATGGTTTCTTTTACTGATGGATTTTGAGTTTGAAGTGGTGGTAAGACAAGGGAAAACACATTTGAGAGCAGATTCATGTGTCTAGAATCCAGGCTAAAGAACCAAGTTCACCTTTAGATGATGACCTGCCAGATACATATCTATTCAAAGTAGAAAGTATACCTGAGTGGGCCATGCCTTTAATACCTTTGCTAACCATGGGACCTTGCAGAACATTTGGAAACAACTCACATTTAGTATTACAAAGCAGAAACTTTATGTTGCTAGCTAGGCACTTGAATCACCTCAACCATACAGGCATATTGGAATATTGTACTCCAGAAGAGGAGCAACAGGAATATCTGAGAAGAGCTCATTGTTGGAACCCTTGTACTCATGCTTCCAGAATAGTTACCCTAAGTAATCTCAATAGGATGGGAGTACATTGGCCTAATAAGACTCAAGATGTAACAAAATATATTGCTAACTGCTGGGAATGCCAATCCTTGCAAAACTCAGAACTTATTACTCTTTATTGGTTTCAGAAAAATCCAGAATGGAGTGAAAACATCATTGAGGAATTGAAAAGGAAGAAGAAAGGAAAACAAGAAATAGATGGTGTAGATTCAAAAAATTTACAAGTGATCTCTGAAGAATATAAACTGATAGGAGAAGAATTATATAAGAGAGGGATGGATGGATATTTAAGAATTTGTGTTCTTGAAGATAGATATCTGGAAATGTTGGAAATGGCACATTCTGGAGTGGCAGGAGGACATTTTTCAAGTGACAAAACTGCTAAACTCATATTATATTTTGGCTTTTGGTGGCCAACCCTATTTCCTGATGCAAGATCATATGTGAAAAGATGTGACATTTGTCAGAGGGTGAGTCAACCAAATAAAAGAGACAATATGCCATTAGTTCCATTAATTTCAGCCAGAGCATTTAGTAAATGGGGGTTGGATCTCATTGGACCCATACATCCTCCAGCAAGACAATCCCATGTTGAATACATACTAGTAGCTACAGATTACCTGACAAAATGGGCTGAGGCCAAGGCTACAAAAAGAAATGATGCTCAGCCTACTGCAAAATTTCTATATGAGTATATCATCACCAGGTTTGGACTTCCAATCGAATTGGTAAGTGATAGGGGGACTCGTTTTTTGAACCAAATCATAGAAAACATAACTGAATATTTCATGATTAGTCATAGAAAGTCAACCCTATATCACCCACAAGCCAATGGGTTAGCAGAAAGTACTAATAAAGTACTTTGTACTGTATTGTCAAAATTAGGAAACACAAACAGGAATGATTGGGACTTACAACTGAATCATGTCCTATGGGCCTATAGAGTGGCATACAAAACTGCATTAGGAACCACACCATTTAATTTGGTATATGGACAAAATGCAGTTCTGCCTTTGGAATTCCTTATTCCAACACTGAAGGTGAGAAATCAATACAAATGGACTCGACATGAATTATCTGAAAGAGTGGTGGAATTGGAAAAACTCGGAGCTTCTAGACTCCAAGCAATTATGAGCATATATGCAGACAAGAAAAGGCAAAAAGCTTATCATGATGTGCACATAAAAGAAAAAGATCTACAAGAAGGAGATCTAGTTCTGGCATATACAGTCAAGGAACATCAGAAAAAGTTTCAGGAAAAAGGACATGGGTCATACATTATACATCAGATAAGTAACAGTGGAGCTATCCAACTAGCTAACATAGATGGAGAGATCATGCCAAACTTCATAAGTGGATGTAGAGTTAAAAGGTATGATTTCCCATTAACTGCTTCTGAATGGAGAAGATTACATCAAGCTCAAAACAGGAAAAAAGAAGAGGAAAACATTAGAAAAGAGGCTCAACAGGAGGCAAAGGAAAGGATAAGAAAAAACAAAAAAATTAGACAAGTCCTTCTGTGTGAAACACCTCTAAAACAAAAAGAACATTTGCCTGTGATAACAATGGATTGTCAAAATGAAAAAATCAAGGTTTTGATAGATTCAGGTGCACAAGTGAATTTGATTAGTTCAGCTTTGTTGAATAAATTTAACTTAAAAAGAACTAAAAGCAAAACCTTTATCAAAACCTTGGAAGGACAAATAATACAAAGCATGTCTTCACCTTCAATTGAAGTTAAGTTCAATGAGGAATATATGAAAATAGATTGTGAAGAATGGCCAGATCATTTGATGACTGAGAAATTGATTCTGGGACAACCATGGCTAAAGCAAGGTAAAGTAATTTTGGATTTTGAAAAAATGAAGCTTAACAAAAGGTTTTTAATGTTTTTATTGAGTAATGCAAAACAGGAAAATCAACAGGATGTTCATGACCCAGACTTGGAAGGATTTACTTTTCCAATGCATTACCAATACAAATACTAAATGATCAAGCTTCATTTAATCAAAACCAGCAAAAAAAGTGAAAAAGCAAGAAAGGGTGAAGAGACAGAAGCAAGGTGGCAACTATGGCATAATCTGAAGCATCAAATCATCAGAACAAGAAGGATATGGAAACAAAGCATACACAAGGCCTGTTCATCAAAACGAAATTCCAGGACAAAATGGATATGGAGGCCAAAAAATTCTAAAAACTGCTTATCAGAAGGAGATGAATTTTTTCCTGAAATAGGGGCAACTAGGGTTAAATATTTTTGGGTAAAAAAATCAGAGTTGATTCAATGGAAAAAGACCATCTATATTTGATCTGGATTTAGAATTTCTTCAAAAACAGATCAGAATGTTATAGAAAGGAAAATCATAACATATTGGAAATTAGGACAAAATATTTTACCTTATCCTTTTTCTAAGAAGAGAATTAGGAGGGGAAGAAAAGGAAAAGAAGAAATTATTATTAAAAAAAAAGAAGAGAGAGAAAAAGAAAAAATAAATAGAAGAAATTATTATTAAAAAAAGAGAGAGAAAAAGAAAAAAGAAATAGAAGAAATTATTATTAAAAAAAACAAACAAAGAAAAAAGAGAAAAGAAAGAAAGAGAAAAATTATCTATTTTTCCTTTTATAGGTTATATAGCACAAAGCAAGATATAGGTAGAGGGGTAGCAGGTTTCTATTTATTATTTTGTATTTTTTATTCTTTTTTTTATGATTTTTTTATTTTTATTTTCATTTTTCTTCTAAACATCTTCTTACTGGATAAGGGTTGTCAGAAGAAGGGAGAGCACTAGACATCTTGCTACACATGTAATGATCACTTTAATTGAGTCTTTTAAGAAAGTTAGGATTTAACTGAGATTTTACTTTCATTCTTCTTTCAGTCCATTTGAAAACAAATGTCAATTTCTATTTTTCTTCTGACTCATGTGGGTGGAGTTTTTTCTTCTTTGTGTGATGTTATATTTTCTCCAGAATGATGAATTCGAAGGAACTACCAATCCATGAGTTCAAAGCAGACTCAGTCACCTTGTCTAGAGGACATTGGTTCTTAGACAATGAAGCAACAATGGAGACAGTAGAATTAGAATCTGATGAGGAGCTGGAGATTCCAGAAGCAGAAAAGATAGTCAAGGAACTCAAGGAAACTCTAGGAATTATTGGCAAGCACATATTTACAGTGGGAGTTGGAGGCTACAAGTACACTATGCTCTGTCAAGAGTTTTACAAATTCCAGAAAAGTGCAGTTAACTACAAAAGGTGGAAAGCAGTAGGATTACACAAGTTGCTGGAGAAACCTATATTTTTTATAGACTTTGAAAGAGTGGCACAGGTAATGAACAACTTGTTCGAAGTTGGGAAGGGCAATGAGGCATATTTTCGGTGTAAAGTCAAGGACAAAGAAAACCAAGAGGTGAATATCACTATAAAAGCAGAGCATATCAGAGCAGCTTTATAGTTTTATCCAATGGGAACTAAGTTGGATAACAGCTTTGTCAAGAAGAATAAGGAAACATATACAGGATATTCTAAATTCCCTGATTTCAAGGGAAGAGAAATTGAGGAATATGCCATCAGAATGTTTTTGCAATATTTTTGTTTCCCAAAACTGGCGAGATATACCATGCCACACAAATCAGTAACACTGATTATGTTTAACAATAAGGATAGAACTAAGTCCTTTGGAATAATGGATGTATCACCATATATACATGAGCAATTAAAGGAAGCAGCCAAACACTGGGAGCAGAAGAAGTATATGAATGGAGCTCAATTCTTAACGAGATTTATATATCATGTTCTAGGGATGGAGGATCAACTAAAACTAGCTCCAGCAGCTCAATACTTCAGAAATTTGATGGTTGGAATCAAAAGTCCTTCAAGGAAGATATCTGTAAGAGAATCAGAAGGCCAACCTAGCATGAGCGGAGCAGAAAGGAAAAGAAAGGGGATCTCAGAGGAAGTTGTTCCTGTAAAGAAAAGGAGATTGGATCCAAGAATAGTTGAATTGGAGCAGGTAGAATCAACTAAGGAAGAGCATGAAGCTGCTCAGAAGCAAGTGCAATCTTCAAATGACCCTCATCCACCTCAGACAAGCAAAGAGCAGTTGTATACCTACTTGACTCAAGGTAATAATAAAAGGGCGGTATATGAAGCCCAATATCAAAAGATGCTAGAGGATTACTCTTGCAAAGCAATAGATTGGGTTCAAGAGGAAGTAGAACATTATGAAGAACTGCATGATCAGATGATGGCAGCTGAGACAGAGGAAGTATTTGTAAAAAGTAGAACTGTTAGCATACTTCAAAGAACTACAAGGACCTCTTGAAACAAGAAATACAGTTGTAGCAAAAAAGAAGGTTCAGAAGAAACCCGTACAAAGGAAGAAGTTAACCAAGAAAAGCAAAGGAAAATCAGTAGCAGAACCCGTACCAATGATGGAAGCTGAAGAAGTGATAGTAGAAGAAAGGAACTAGAAGGAATCTACTGCTGTAGAAGAGTCAAAATTGGACAAATCAGGAATAGTAGGCTCTTCACAATTCTCTTCAGACTCTAAAAGTGATATCGAAAACTTCTTGTTAAAAAGTTTGAATTTTTCAGTACCTGGTACACCTAATGTGATGACACACGCCACTGAAAAACATAAAACATCAAAAGACTTGAGAGAGAAGCCCCAAGAAAAGCAAGTCCAAGAAGAAGTAGTAAAGCAGGTTAGTCCTGAAGAAGAGAGGAGATTACTAAAAGGAAAAGCAGTGATGAGGGAAGAGGAGAGTGAAGTAAGAAAGGAATTCAACAGTGGGTTAGTAGATTCACGATTAAAGTCAATATGGACAAAACCTTCACAACAAATCAATTTCAAAGTGGATAAAGGGAAAGCAGAAATAGCAAGAGGAGTTCAGTTAAGTAGTCCAACCATTAAACAGAAAGATGCGGATCTAATTCAGGAAACAGAGAAAATAGTGGAAAAGAAGAATGCTTATGAAGTAGAAGAAGGAGTTACAGAAAAGGAGATCAACCAAAGCATAAAAGATATACTATATGACTTGAATAATAATGAAGAGTTTACAATTACAAAAGATCAAGGACAAGAGAAGAGCTGGATTTAATGGATATAGATGAGCAAGAGGAAGGACAGAAAGAACAGATAAGTAATGATCAGATAAAACTTGCTGTGAAAACTGAATCAACCTTAGTCTAGGAAAAGGAAGTACAGGTAAAAGAAAGACATCTCTTTGAAGAGAAACAACAAATAATGGAGAACAAGGAGGCAGAAGAAACAAAGATAACTGAAGATACATCAGGACATGAGAATAAGGATGACCAGATATTGGAATATGAAGAAGATGTTGCAGACCAAGAAAAGATGGAAGCAGATAAGAGCCATGAAGAACAAAAGACTCAAGTCATAGAGTATGAGGAAGAAGATGAAGAGGAGAATGAGTGTAAAGAAAACAAGCAGATAGAAGTCAAACAAATGGAAATAGAAGTTGGGTTGGAAAGGATACCTAAAAATATAAGATTTGCTTGCAAGATCATTATGAGCAACATAGAGCAGTTCAGACCTCCTCTCGAATCATTTAGCATAAAGAATCAATAGAATCCAAGAAATAAGAGAAAACTGGCTGGATTTCTGAGAATTAATGAAAATGAAGAAGAAATTCTAGGGTTTGGATTATCTTGAGCAATACTCCACCATTTTCAATAATCTTGGTGTCTAAAACATGTTATTTTCTCAGCAAAATACAACATAAAGTCAAAATTAAAAATCGCGATTCTGTGAAATCAGACGATTTTCATCTCCAGCACCATTATTCATCAATTTCTCACTCAACACATTAGTAATCAACTTTCTTCATACACATTCATCAGAAATGCACAATAGAAGCTTACAAATCTCCATGGATACACATAGAATAGACTCAAGAAATCAAAGAAATCACACAAAGGGAAGAAACACAATTTTCTGCAGGAAACTCTCTCTCTTTGCTTGGATAGCATGTAATACAAATAACCAACTCCAAAGATCTACAACAAACACCCCACAAGGAGTATCAGATGACCTTCTTGAGGCTTACTTTTTTAATCTAGAAGTTGTACCTCAGTGGGCTAAGACATTAGTGCCAATATTGACATACGGGTCTAAACACTCAGTAATAAACACACAGGATAGGGAGATAGTAAAAGCCCAAAAATACCAAATCATGGCAGGAAGTATGTACAAGCATACAGATCAAGGGATCCTAGCTTGTTGTGTGGAGGAGGATGAGTACACAAATGGTTGCAATTAGCACATGTAGGTGCATTAGAGCAACATTACTCAAAGCAACGAACCCTGCAGACACTAAGGAGACTCGGAGTGCATTGGCCAACTATGGAAGTTGAGGTCCATAAATTGTGCAAGGAATGCTCGATATGCTGCACTAAACCACCTGTGGAGCATGCCACTCTTTATCAAGTGTCCATAGTGCCAGATTGGAGTGAACTTTGGCTAGGAAGAGAACTTTAGAACAAGAAGCCCAAGACTACTCACTCATTGGAGATAATTTATACAAGCGTGGTAAAGATGGTTACCTCATATTATGTGTCCATGAGAGCGAATACCTCAAGATATTGGAAATTGCTCACCAGGGTGTAGCAGGAGGACATTTTGAACCAGATCGGGTGATCAAGGCTATACTATTTGCAGGTCTTTGGTGGCCAACCCTTCACATGGATGCACATACCTATGTGAAACGGTGTGATGTTTGTCAACGGACTCAGTATCCTATACGCAAAGATGAGATGCCTCTGAAACCTATGATGGGTGGACGTGCATTCTCTAAGTGGGGAATAGACTTTATTGGTCCTATCAATCCCCCAGCTAAGGGTTCACATGTTCAATATATCATTGTGGCCATAGACTATTTAACTAAGTGAGTAGAAGTAAAGGCTACGACAAAGAATGATGCCAGACGATCGCTAAGTTCTTATTTGAGAATGTGTTCACTAAATACGGGCTACCTATAGAGCTAGTAAGTGATAGAGGGACTCACTTCTTAAATGAAGTTATTGAAAATCTACTCCAAGAATTCTTGGTTATACACAAGAAGTCTGCCCCCTATCACCCACAAGCTAATGGACAAGCCGAAAGCACAAATAAGATTCTATGCAATGTGCTCACCAAATTAGTGAATAATAAACGCTCTGATTGGGATAAACAGCTACACCATGTTGTTTGGGCATACCGAGTTGCCTATAAAACGGTACTCCAAGCCACACCCTTTCAGATGGTATTTGGCCAAAATGCAGTGCTACCGTTGGACTTCTTGATACCTACATTGAAAGTAGCACAAGAGCATGAGTGGACAAGGCATGAACTCTCCTCTAGAATCTTTGACCTTGAACGATTGGGTGAAACACGATTGAGAGCGGCAGTAGGAATATACGCAGCCAAGAAAAGACAATACATTCCTGCAGGCATTCCCTCAATGTCTGTAGCCTCTTTACGTATAATAGCGTTCTTAAGGTTCCGTTTGTTAATCCATCCAAGAATAATGAAATCATTTTTTGTTGAGTGGGTCTCTCTGCTACTGGACATCTATCAATATATTGGGCAGCTATTTTCACAGTTTCATTAGGGTTCTGTTTAAAACTATGGATTAAAGATGCAGAATTGTGTTTAATCCCTCTCTTAGTGAATTCCCCAATGAATTCTTGAAAGAATTGCTCCATATCTCCAAATTGGTTGGGTTCTAATGGCTGGAACCAAGTCAGGTCCGTTCCTGTGAGGGTGAGTCCGAAAGACTCATACTGCACGAAGAAGTCATCTACTTGTTCCGCTCTTAGAACTTGTTTAATTTCAGCAATGTGGTCATAAGGTTCTCCCAATCCATCATAATGATTCCTCATGCATTTGGCCACCTGAATAGGTCTCAATCTTCTCATTGGTTCTAGTTGTCTAGGCATTACAAGGAAGGCGGGGACCGCTGGTCTAATCAGGGGTATTCCTGGCTGCACTCCTATTGGTGGTCGTGGCCTAACTGGTGGTCGGTATTGATTTCCTACTCCTGGGTGGGTCTAAGTGTGTGGTTGCACTCCGAGAGTAGCGAATTGTACGTGAGCACGTTTGGAAACGCCCCGTTGGCTAGTTTGTCTCGACATTGTGTGCTCTGCCTCTTATTGGGTTTAGAAGGGGTTCTGAGAGGTGGTTGCCTACTCTCTTTGAGGGAATACAGGCAATCCCATGTATTTCATTCGAGCCCTGTCTATGGCATCTACCAACCAATACCTTCTCTGGTTCTTGTCTAGGTATGTTATTCTAGTCTCGTCTTCCAGATCCTTTAGCTCATAAAATGTCATTAGGATTTCTTCTCTTCCTTGAGTCGGTGAGTTGGTTTGAAGCAACAAGTCCAAACCATGGATCAAATAGACTTCTAGTAAGTAGTCGTCTTGAGGTATCAAGTCCCCTCTCAAGACTCGCGTCACTTGGGACTTGCCTCTAGGGGTCGTCACTAACTCCTCAGGGTTTGGTCTCTGTAAGTTTTCTTGTCCCACTGACTCTCCCCTCTCATTCATCAAATCAGGGTATTCAGTCACTATGTAGATGTGACCCAGCTTGTCCGTTTATGCATCATGGAAGTCACCATCCTAGCCACAGATCTGTTCAAACCATCCAGGTAGATGGGGATCTCCTAGGCATTAGTAGAAATGTACTGTAAAGAAGTGTGATACTCTCCTTGTATAGTGGTCATGAAGTTTCTACCGGGAGTGGGACCTTGCATGTCTTTTGAAGCCATGGGTATCTCCTCCTCTGAGTCACTAGAGGTGTCTGAATAGTCTGAGCGGTGACTGACCTGAGCGGCACTTCCAACGGAAGATATGGCACTTCTCCGGCTACTTAGCACCCTTCCTGACCTCAAGTTCATTCACCCTCCTAGGGCTCTCTAGGTCTCTAAAACTCTCCCTAAGTGGCTCCTAAAATGCCTCAAAATTGCCTTTCAAAATGCCCCAAAAGTTTTGGGCGATACCACTTTTGGCGATACTGCATCAGGCGATACTGCTCATCAGATGATACGATACCACTTCTCTAGACGATACAATACTATGGCAACAGACGATACGATACCGCTATTGGCCACGATACGATACTGAGGCTCTGGTGATACGATACCTCAAGTTTGGATGATAAGATACCTATGGAGTCCACGATACGATACCAAAAAACCCCGACGATACGATACTTATGCACTAGGCGATACTATACCAGGTATTTTGGCGATACGATACGATACCTCAAGTCACGATACGATACCTATGGAGTCCACAATACGATACCAGAAAACCCCAACGATACGATACTTATGCACTGGGTGATACGATACCCGGTATTCTGGCCATACGATACTAAAATTGGGACGATACGATACTAGGATCTACACGATATGATAATACTTTTTGGACGATACGATACCTCAAATTGGGATGATACGATACTGGAATTCCCCATGATACGATACCTGAGTAGTGCACGATACGATACTAGCAGTCAGGCGACACAATACCGCAAAACCGCACAATAAGATACCAATGCAAATGGCGATACGATACCACCAACTTGCACGATACGATACTAAAATGGTATCGTAATACGACACTGGGAAGAGAGATGATACGATACCAAAAGTGGACCGCAATACGATACCACTTTGGTAAAGTGAGATCGCGATACCAACCAGGCGATACGATACCACAAGTGGTATCGCGATACCAAGGCTGGTAATCGACGATACGATACTTCGCCGAGTATCGCGATACAAGGGAATTTTCAGTATCGCTATACCAAAAACTCAACCGATCACGATACTCAAGCCAAAATACCTCCAAATTCAAAAACAAATTTCCCCCTTGCTCTTCTCTCACCCCTCTTCACTCCTAGCCTACTCTCTCACTCAAGCAAGTTCAAAAAACACTCTGTCCCACCCCGCGATACCGATCGGAACTTTAATCACGTGGAAATGCAGATTTTCAGACTTTTTGAGATTAAAGTTTGATTGTAGCTTACCTTTAGGTGGTAATGCACAAGCCTTGAGGTCACTAGGCAAGGGTGAGGGCTTAGTTTGCACGATACCAACTCGGCAATACCAGTTGCTATGCTCAGACAATACCAGAATGAAGCAAATGTCAAATGAACTTCAAATTTTTTGTTTTTATAATTTTTGGTGACTGAAGGTTAACTACACTAATTTGGCAATTTTTTTGGGATTTTTCTTAGTAATCTTGGCCTACTCCTACTCCACTTGTCTTCCTAACCTAAGCCTAACTCATTCTTCTCTCCCTCTCTCCTAACCCTAAACCTAAAAACTCATTACACACAGGTTCAAGATGTGAAGTAATAAGTGTTGAAGTGGTTGACTACTTGTCACTAAACGAATTCACTTCTACAAGTACGATTTCATCACTCTCAAGCTATAACCATCACGAAGGCACCTTGGTTGAGTTGTTCCCTGGCAACGGTGCCAAAAACGTGTGTACCTAAGTCAAGAAGTCTTAGCGACTTGTGCCAAAGAGAATAAATCTCATTTGCCACACAAGTACATATAGTGGGGAATTGACACACACTTATTTGTCAATCCGATGAACTGACCTAACCAAGTGTATGAGGACAAGTGCACACGTGATGGGAAATGAAGTGGTTCAGTTCACATGCATGAGAAAAGACTAACCTACCTCTCCAACTCACTTAACTACTCAAAATGTGTCTGCCGCAATACCACTTACAACAGTTTTCACAAAATCGAGGTTTTCTCCTAGCTCCGAACTCTGAATATGGCCAATAGTAGATTCCTTCAAAGCTCTCAATGAGACGCATCTACTGGATGTAGTTTCACTTGATTCTGACAACCATGCTTCAAGTTATGACCAAAATAGTGAATGGTGGGAAGCACACACACTCACTCCACAACTCATAGTAGCTCATACACACACACTACAATAGTTCAAAAACACTGAGGAGGGGTAGACAATAGTCCTACACACACATTCCAAGTGTTACACACACACCAGAGATCATAGAGAAAGTAGAAATCTGCAAGAAAGAAGCAAATTCGAAAATTCTCCAGTTCTTCTTCTTCACAATGGCAAAAAGTCTCTATAAAGAGTCACAAAGTGACTTATATACATGTGCCCTAAAAATGGTCCTTTCACACAAGAGACCGGCACTTTATTAACTAATCTCTATTTTCCTACTATTTTACAAGAAATGTATTACAATGATTTGGGATTATGCATCTAGAGGACTCCTCTAGTGCATTTACATGGCTTGAGGGAATTTCCTAAGACTTTGACGAAGGAAAATATGCCCATTAATTTGAAAATTTTGGGGCTCCTCTTTTGTGCCTCTTTGCTCTGGAACAGAGGTTCACAATCAAAGGGGAGCCAAGCCCAAGTTTTCTATGTAGGTAGAGGCAAAGGCAAAAGAGGTGGACAAAACTCCCAAGGCAGAGGGAGAGGAAGGTCAAGCTCAAGCTCAAGCAACCAAGAAGGCTCCAACCAAAGCTATGGATCAAGAGGAAGAGGAAGGAGTAGAGGAAGAGGAGGAAGTTCACATGGAAGAGAAGCATCCAATGGAGAATGCTACAATTGTGGAAAACCGGGCCATTACGCAAGAGATTGTTAGTCCAAAGGAGGAGGAAATCAAGGATACAAAAGGAACCAAGGTAATTATGCTATTACTTCAGCAAATTCAGAAAATGAGAACTTGCTTATGATGTATGGTTCAAGTGAAAGAGTCAATTCAGATTTTACATGGTACATTGATAGTGGTTGTAGCAACCATATGAGTTGTAATAAAGAGGTTTTCTTTAATTTACATTCACCCATCACTCAAGGACATGTAGAGACAGGGGGTGACACTGAGCACAAGATTACACATGTGGGAGATGTTGCATTGAATGGATGTCAAAGCTCCAAGGTGTTGAAGGATGTGTTGCATGTGCCAACCATCACAAAGAACTTGATTTCGGTAGTTCAAATGGTTAAAAGAGGTTATGAGGTGAGGTTAAATGAGCAAGGATGTTTTGTTGAAGACCCCGTGCAGGACTACAAGCTCATAGAAAAAGGAAAGAAGCAAGGAAGACTCTTCACCATGGAGGTAAAGCCATCAACCCCTCACACTGTCTACTTGTCAATTGGAAATAAACAAATTGCAAAAACTGACTTATGGCATAAAAGAATTGGGCACATAAACTTAAAATGGATGAAGGACATGCAAAGGAAGGGCTTGGTGAGTGGTCTACCTAGTGTTGAATCTCATACACACAGATGTATGGGGATCTACAAGGGAGCCATCCATTGGAGGTAATAGATATTTTGTCACATTTATAGATGATCATTCAAGGTTTATTTGGATGTATTGCATGAAGTCAAAGTCAGAGGTGTTTTACCACTACAAGAGGCTCAAAAACCTAGTGGAGAAGGAAATAGGGAAGTATATAAAGACTCTCAGATCGAATGGAGGGGGAGAGTATTTTTCAAATGAATTTTTAGATTTTCTACATAACCATGGCATCAAAAGGCAATTCACTTGCAAGTATACACCTCAACAAAATGGGGGCAGAAAGGAAGAACAGACACATAGCAGAAGTGGCTAGATCTTTGTTAAATGAAATGAATGTTCCTAACTCTTATTGCACTGATGCAACAAATACAGCCATATACATTATGAATAGGTGTCCAACCTCAGGAGTACATGGAGTTACACCTTATGAAGCTTGGTGTTGTAAGAAACCCAACCTTTCACATCTCAAAGTATTTTTTTGTGTGTGTTATGTTCACATACCTCAAGAATTGAGACACAAGTTAGACGCGAAGGCAAATAGGTGTATATTTCTTTGATATTCTTCAGAGCAAAAGGATTTTAGATGCTATAACCCTTGCACCAAAGACTTAAGGTATCTAGGGATGTAATATTTGATGAGTTGCTACCTTGGTATGGTAGCAAAGATGTGTTACAGGTTGACGATGCATATGAAGCCGAGAAGAAGTTCAAAGAACAACAACAAAGCATGGAGATAAGTGGTCCAACCACTTCAAGAACACCATCAGAGGAGATTACTACATCATCTTGGCATGGAAGGACAAGAAACAAAGCTCATTCAAGTGAAGGAAGTAGCAAAGGAAAGGAAAAGGCAAATGACGAAGACCATCGATGGGTAGACATGGAATCTACAAGTGATGAAGATATGGAAAAATTAGAAACTCCAAGATTTAAAGCATCTAAACCAAGGAGGAGGAGATTCCTACCACCTAATGGTGAGGTAAGGTCATCCATTAGGGTTAAATACCCTCTTCAAAGGTTAACTTATGATTCATTCATTGCAAGACACTATGCCTACATGAGTCAAGTTATAGCTTGTGAAGAACCTAACTTTTTTGAAGAAGCAAATAAGCATAGGGAATGGATTGAAGCCATGGAGGAGGAAGTCAAAGCACTTGAAGAAAATGATACTTGGTCATTGGTGCCAACAACAAAGGACATGAAAGCCATTGGCAACAGATGGGTGTACAAGGTAAAGAGGCATGCAGATGGGAGCATCTCTAGGTGTAAAGCAAGGCTGGTTGCCAAGGTTTTGCTCAAACCTATGGCATAGACTTTGAGGAAACATTCAGTCTAGTAGCTAAGATGTCCACCATCAGAAGTTTGATTGCAATTTCAGCCTCAAAAGGTTGGAAGATGTACTAGCTGGATGTGAAGAATGCTTTCCACATCATGTATGCAGGCTAAAGAAGGCTCTTTATGGACTCAAGAAAGCCCCAAGAGCTTGGAACCAAAGACTTGTGGCCTACTTGGTAAATTGTGGATACAATCAGAGTCATGCAGACCCATCACTCTTTGTGAAGAAGGAAGGTAGCAAAATTGTTTTCATTTGTATAGATGTTGATGATTTGATCATCACAAGGGATGATGAAGCCAACATCAAGGACATAAAGAGGAATCTTGGATGTGATTTTAAAATCTCAGATTAGGGATTTTAAGGTACTTCCTTGGGATTGAAGTACTATATAAAGAGGAAGGTATATACTTCATGCAAAGGAAATACATTCTTGATCTTTTGAAGAAGTTTGGCTTGTGTGATTGCAAGCCCATTTCAAATCCATTAGAAGTAAATATTAAAATAATTTCTCATGAAGGTGAAGAAATTAAGGATGTGACCATGTATAGGTCAATAATTGGTTCTCTCTTGTATGCTACTATGACAAGACGTGATATTGCACATGTAGTTGGAGTGTTATCTCAATTTTTGCAAGCACCAAGAGTACCTCATCTTGTTGCATCCAAAAGGGTACTTAGGTACCTCAAAGGATCAGTGAATGAAGGTCTATATTATCCATTTGATGATGGATTAAATGTACAAGCTTATTGTGATGCTGATTGGGCAGGTTCCAAAGATGACAGGAGGAGCACTAGTGGATATGTTATCATGCTAGGGAAGAATACCATCTCATGGATGACAAAGAAACAACCAATCGTGGCTCTTTCATTGACCGAAGTTAAGTATAGAGGCTTAGCACAAGTCTCATGTGAGCTTATGTGGATCAAGAAGTTGTTTGTTGATCTTGATTTGCACATTAAGCAAGTACCTATTTTTGTGACAACATAAGTAGCATATGCTTGGCTCAAAATCCAGTGTTCCATGCAAGGTCGAAGCATATAGAAGTGCATTACCACTTTATTCGAGAGAAGATCATGTCAAAGGATCTCAAGGTGGAGCATGTCAATACAAAGGATCAATTTTCAGATATTTTTACCAAAGCATTGGATGGAGTAAATCTACAACAATTCAAGGCCTCCATTGGAATGAAGGACCTAGGCATTGAGACTTGAGGGGGAGTGTTGAAAATCAATTCTCAATCATGCAAAAAGGCTCAACCATGAGTTTTTCAAGTGGAACAATAAAAAAAGAGGACCCAAATTCATGGAATAAAGTTAGAAGCTCCACCAAACTCAATCAAATTCAAATCTCATCAAATCTACCACCAAAAAGTGCACCTACACTCATTGGTGGGTGGTTAACTAGATTGTAGGAAAAGTAAAACTCTATATAAGCATCATCCCGCCTTTGTTTCTTGATTTGTATGTATTCCACGAGTTTCCCACTTAGTTTAGTGAAGTCATAAACTCCAGCAAGGAGCACCCTTGCTTGCTTACCTCATTTTCTCATGATTTTTCTCCTCTCTATCTAGAGGTGTAGTTAGTCTTTTCCAAATCTGATTGTACCGAATTGCATAGCATTGTTTTCTCTCTCATTGTACTCATTTTCATTGATTTCAAGCTTCATTTGGTCTCTCATATTGTGGCCTGAACTTTGCCAAAGTTCAAGTTATTTGGCTGAGTGAGTTGTGAGAAATTGCCAACTTTGTGAAGGTATATCTTTGCACATAGGTAGAGAGTGTTACAAACAGGTAGCTTGTTTTGCAGAGGGTGGTTCTCCCAGCTGGAATATCCATTTGGGATTATTTAAATCCTGTTAGGTAGTTTTTATAGTCTACTACAAGCTTGCAAAATTTCATTTTGATTCTCTGTACTGGTGTAGAGAAAACTTCATAACAGTGAGCATATATCACTGCTTGGGTAGCCATCTTCCATTTTTTGCATTGGGGTGTTAGAATCATCCCCCATCAAATTTGAGCATCCCAAATCAATGTAAAGGATGTGATCATCATCCTTACCCTTCTTCACTGATAGATTCATAATCAATAATGAATCTTCTTGACTTTGGTCCTCTACATAGTTATTGTAATCTCTTTTCCCTCTCTGGCCACTTTGATAGTTGTTGTTATTGTTGTAATTGTTGTTGTAGTTGTTGTTGTAGCCTCCATTGTATATGCCTCTATTTGATCCATAGCCACCTCTATCAAATCCTCTTCCTCTTGATTTCCTTGGGTTCCTTGAACATTCTTCAATAGTATGATTAGATAAGCCACATATATTGCAAGGTTGAGATGATTGGAATCTCTCTCTTCCTTGCTTTCCACCTCTACCTCTTCCTCTAGCTCTTCCTCTACTTGCAAAGTTTGCTTGGAAAGAGCTACCTTCATCTTCATTCTTCTTATTCTTTGACTTGTCCTTGACCTTAGCTTTATCAGAATATAAGGTAGAAGTTTGATTACCTCTTGAGGACTCACCACCTTTGCTAATCTTTGCTTCATGAGTGAAGAGTTGGCCCATGAGTGTGTTGAGGTCGTGTACATGCATATCCATGTACAAATCCATGGTTGTTGTGAAGGACTCCCACTTGTCATCTCCATTGATTCCATTTTTGATTTGTGTAATGATTTTTTCCTCTTAAATTACCTATCCAATGCTTCCAAGTTGATCTGAAATCTCTTTCATCTTTGTCACATAATCAATCACACTTTGCTTGGGGCTTTTCTTCATTATTGTGAAATCCATCCACAATTGGTTCTTCCTTGCTTGAGTGTTGGAGGAGAAGAAAGAAGCAAGTGCATTCCAAGTCTCTCTTGATGTCTTGCATCCCTTGACATGAGGTAAAAGAAAATCAGAGATTGAGTTTAGAATATAGGACCTTTCAAGTGCATCCTTTGAACACTAATTTGAAAGTCTTTCCTCTTCTTCATGTGATGGTTGCCCTTTGTTCCTCTTGGTTGGCATAACTTCATCCCTAGATGTGTATCCAAATAGATTCCTCCCTCAAAGATAAGCCTCCATCCTTAAATACCATGTTGGGTAGTTTTTTCTATCTAATTTATCAATTGATGATGGAAATCCAGCTCCCATGTTGATTGACTATGCTCTGATACCACTATAAAGAGAGATGGTGGATGCAATCCAAAGATGAGTTGGTCCTGCTACAACCAACTTCACACCAGCAATTTATACTTTAGAGTTGGTTAGTAGACCCTTTGAGCTTCCTATATCCAGAAAAAAATCACCCAAACATTTTGGAATGTATCTCAACTGTTTGAGTCAAGACAGACTAGTTGCAAAAATGACTAGCTTCCAAAACTTGCTATTTTTTGTACATACACTTGCTAGAAAAAATGAATAATGCTCTCAACCTGGTGGGAATTAGAAAAGTTCCTTTTGGACATAACAAATAGAATTAGATAGATTTCTAATCCAAGTTAAAAAATGTGAATTGATCAATTGAGCACCGAGAACAAGATTTAGCAAAATCTAGAACACTCCCGCCATTCTCAGGGCTCTATAGAGATTCGACCAGTGAGCAGAAAAACACATTGATTTCTCATAAATGGTAGATTCAATGAGCATCAAATTTTGTGAGCATAAAATAGACTTAAAGAGAAAACAAATGCAATTTAAAACTCTGAAAAAGGTTATGTATAGCCTGAGATAGATTCTGAAGTTATTGTTCTGAGTGAGTATAGGAGAGAATAAAACAAAGAAGAAGTAAATGATGAATGTATAGATTCACATATAACTACAACCACATTGGCAATGAATACTTGCACAATGGGAGTAGAATGATAGAGACATGGAGTAAGCTCTTCAATCTCTACAAATGAACATGAAGTGGGCATGAATCAAGCTCTCTAATGGCGACCTCCTTCTTGCTCTTTTTATAGCTACTTTTGGAGGTAGTTTTGAATTTGAATTCAAATAACTTCACCTAAAAGTGATGCTAAGAATTAGGAGATATTCTCTCAACTAATGGATTTGTGGTTTTAGTTAGTTGGAGCCACCGATTTCCTTTTTACATCATGGATGACTTAAGCCATTCTTTCTTTCATAATTACAAGAGGTAAAATATACTATTTTACAAGAGGTGTTCATATGTCTACACGTACGCTTGGGTAAAATGCACCAACAAGATTGAAGAAGTATTAAGTCATCCAAAGAAAGTGTGAGAACCACAGTAGGATCTTGAGCTCAACAACTTAGTAGTTACTGTTGGGGGATTCTTGGACAAGAAGGGATTTGAGTGTTTGTAGGAGAAATGGTTAAGATAAGAAGAGAAAATATACACTGGAAGCCTCTGTCAATTGATTACAATAAGACAAATACAATATTGAAGCACAATACGAGCCAAGCTTGTGTGCAAAATCCCACAGAGGGCTCAATTACAAAATACCAAACACCCAAGGGACTTGTTGCAGCCGGCCTCCTCTGCACCAAACCTCCACCTTCTCAAAGCATGCACTTGTCACACCTTGCACCAAGCTTCCACTAAGGGGGAGGGATGAGTACCTTTTGTCGGCACGCACACACTTCAATAAGACCTTGGGATCTTTGGGAGACTAGCTTAGCACTCTTGTGTACACTTCCTTGGTCACTCTTCATACACACCTTGCACTTCACTTCTCTGCATCGCATACTGTGTGTCCCTTCCACTTCTCTCTCTTACTCAAAGGAAATTAGAGAAACACCTCTGCAACATGCAACCACTTTCTCCAATTCACCCTTTGTGGACAATACTTATGCACTACCTGTGCACTTTGACACCTGTACTTCGAACACTTTGACTTTTATGCCTGTTGACTTGACTTTGACTAGTTTGACTTTGACCTTTTGATTTTGACTATGGTTGACTTTGATTAGTATGACTTTTATGGGCTCAACAGTTGCCCACCACCTAATGTACTCTCTGTCCCGGAGAGTGACAGCCAAAACTCTGGCATGGCAGAGAGGACATTTGATTCCTGTGAGAAGATCCGCGCCTCCAGAACACATTCTTGAAAAACCACAATGTGGAGAATATGTATGATGAGCATGTGGAATGAAAAACCATAGGAGGCAAAATGGGAGTGAAAATGAGTGACAGGGAAGGGGATATTTTAGAGTAGAGAAAATGAAGTTGAAAAGGGGCAAGGGGAAAAGACTATGGAGGTTGTAGGGTTGTAGTTGTGGGGTTGGGTGGCATGAAAATGGTAGTGGACGGCGGGTGGGAGGGGAAGGGGGACTGGAGGGGGGAGTGGGACAAGGGTAGGGTGAAAAGGGAAGAGGAAATGTAAATAGAAAAGAAAAAAAGCATAAACTGTACAGAATAAATCAAAGAAAGGTAGTGAAATAGGAAAACTTACAACTGCAGAAATTCACAATTCAATAACCAAACAATGATCACATGAAGAACCGATAAGCAAAATCCCATATATATATATATATATATATATATATATATATATCTATATATATATATATATATATATAGCAAAATGAGATACAATGATAGCCTCGAAAAGGCCTGAAATACATGAGAGCCATGAAAATGGCTCTCTCCGGTACTTCAGGCCATGAAAATGGCCTGAAGTACCGGAGAGAGCCTCTAATCTAAAGAAGGGTAAAGGAAAAAGCAGGAGGTCGAACTAGATGAAAGCGAAGAGGTAAGCCTCGAAGAGCAAAATGAGGCAGAGTGACCAAAAAGGGATGAGGGGCGGCGACATAGGGAGGAGAAACAGCCACTAGTGGGCGTGGTCGGGCTGGTGACCTGGGGACTAGGGAGAACCCCCCTCCTGGGGAGCATCGCGAGGATGGGGAGGCGGGTTCGGCGATAATGGGGGGATGATAGCTGTCTGCTCCGTACAAGCAGCAACCATGCTCCTATAAAAGGCGCAGATGGTTGCGCTCGTGACGAACCAGTCGACAAGCAGGGCTATTGTAGATGCCCAAAGAAGCCCGCTACTACATCTCCAAAAGAGCCCGATTTGCTGAATCGGCCTCATCCCGGACCCTGTCCCGCTCCTATTGAAGTGTCCTCGTAGTGGCTAGAGAAGACTGCCGCTGTGAAGCAGTTGAAGCATGTATGCGCTCGATCAGAGAGGCATACTGGCGATGTAGTGCGGCTGTCGTTGTAACCGAATCGAGTGATAGGCGTGCGGCATCTGCTCCATCCAGGACCACTGTGCTCGCATCTCGGAGTAAGTCTAGGAAGGGGTGGGGTCCACTGAAGGTGGTGGAACATCATCCCATGAGGGACGCGGGGTCGCGTGCGGTGAGGAAAGGGGGCTGACGACGCGAGGTGGAGACTGATGCGGCTGGGAATGGGAGGGCGGGGCGGATGCGGAGTCGATGGAAAGAGGAGGGGAAGGTGGTAAGGCTGTGGGAAGAAGGGGTGGTGGGGCTATCTGGTCGACACGTGGGCTAGTGTGGGTTGTGTTGGGGGAGTAGGTGGCAATCCGAGGGCATACCCGACGAGTGGACGGGGTGGAGGAAGTAGGGGGGGGAAGGCTAGTGGGCGAGCGAGAGGTGATATCGATCTCATGGAGAGGAGGGGGAGCGACGGAAGGGGGGGCAGATGGGGCTGGTGTGACCTGACCAGGCAAATGAAATAGCCAACCCAAGACGGGGGCTGAATAGATCGAAAAAAACCTAGAACCTCGGGATATGGCCTCATGGAAGCGTCTGCATCGTAGCTAGAAAGAATCAAACATGAGGAAGGCATAGGGGTAGGGCCACCCATGTACAAAGCAATAGAGAGGATCGGCAATACGGATGTCGGAAATCGGCTGGTGGGAAGCCGGGCTGCAAAAAAGGAAATGGAAGATGAATGCCTGCAGGAGTTGCACCATCCTATGGGAGACTGTGGAAGGGCTAAACATGCGAGTGCAGAAAGTGATAGTCTCTTCTCGAGAGAGACCTGAATAAAGGAAAGGAGGTGGCCGATATGTGATCAACAAAGAACCAATACCAGACGCAATGGACTAGGGGGATATATTACCGGAAGGGAAATGGGGAAATGAAGTGAAGGCCGAATAAATATCCTGACCCTCAGGCGCTGACCACATGATCGAAGCCAGATGATGAATACCCTCCATGAGTAAGTAATCCTCAGTGAAGAGTTCGAAGAGGGATGAATCGGGGAGGGCGAGGTGAAGACGGAGGCGAAGGGAGGAAGAAGGAATGGCGAAATCAAAAGTGCACACCTATCGGGAGGAAGCCGAGCCCGAGTCACTCATAGCAGGCACCGAAAGGAATGGCGGAATGGTAGGACGAGTCGTGGATGGTGATGGGGGGCAATGAGATGTGTGGGGGCAATGGGGGGTATGATCGGGGCTGGAAGACTAGAGGATGGAGCCAAGGGGGTATTTTCATACCCGGGAATCTGACTGAGGCAGACCTAGGGCAGAGGGCGGGAGCTTCGAATACTCCTCCGTAGCCCTGGAAGAAGTCGGCTGGGGTACGGAGGAAGCCATGCTACGAGTGGATGCGAATGCTACTACAAACAAACGCGCTGGAAAGAATACGAAAACGTCAAGGAAGGCATAGAGTCAGGCTATATACACTATAAATGCAGAAATTTACCAAAAATGACCCAAAAAACAGAGTTTACATGTTTAAAAACCCTAAGAACGACTGAAAAAACACCGAAAATAGAGAAGGGTAGACAGGGGAATGATAAAAAGAAGGAAACAGATCATCATCTTACAATAAAAATACAAAAAGAAAAAAAGAAAGAATAGTTAAATAAAAGAAAGATAAAAATAACAAAAGAAAAATAAAAAATAAGAAAATAAAATAAAAATAAAAATAAAGAAAAAATAAAATAAAATAAAAAGAAAAATAAAAATAAAAGTAAAATAAAAGAAAATAAAAAATAAATAATAAAATAAATAAATAAATAAATAATAAAAAAAATAAGTAAAAAAAACATACCTGTGATTCGCCAACGCACGAGTGAGGGAAGAGGGGGGTAGAAGGAGTATTTATTAGAAAAATGGGGGGGGGGGGGGGGGGGGGGGGGGAGAAAGGGGGGCTGCGGTTGGGTGTCGGAGGGGGGGGGGGGGGGGGGGAGGGGCTGCGGGTGGGCGGGTGGGCGGGGGTGGGCGGGTGCGCACGGGTGGGTGGGTGGGCACGGATGGGCGGGTGGGCGCGGGTGGGCGCGGGTGGGCGCGGGCGGGCGGTTGGGCTTGGTTGGGCATGGGTGGGCGAGGGGGGGGGGGAGGGGGGGAGGGGGGGAGGGGGGGAAGGGGGTGCGGGTGGGCGGGTGGGCGTGGGGCCTCGAGTTCTCATAAGCTCACTTTCTAATCACGCTTATCATACCTGGAGCGGAATAGTTGAAAAGTCATTGAAAACGTTGTGAGCTGTAATTGGGCTACTTCATGAGTCGTACGTAATGCTGCCAATTGTCTTTCATTACCCTCTTACGTGTCTGCGAAGGACTCTCGGGTACTTATGCCCTCCGACATGTCTCCTGCTTGGTTAATTCAATTCCATGGGGTGATCCTAGTCAACCTGACATGGTTATTTTTATTCTGCCATTCTTCCCATTCGCCATTCAGCTCAAGGAGGTTTGAAACTTTGAATCATGGCTCTGTTATTGCAAAAGTCCTTTACATACGCGGGTGGGCCAGGGGGGGGAGGGGAGGGGGGGAAGGGGCTGCGGGCGGGTGCGGGTGGGCTCGGGTGGGCGGGTGGGCGTGGGTGGGCACGGGTGGGCAGGGGGGGGAGGAAGGGGGGAAAAGGGGAGGGGGGGAGGGGGGGGGAAGGGGCTGCGGGCGGGTGCGGGTGGGCGGGTGCGGGTGGGCGGGTGCGGGTGGGCGGGTGGTTGTGGGTGGGCGCGGGTGGGCGGGGGGGAGGGGGGAGGGAGGGGGGGGAGGGGGCGGGGGGGGTTAGGGGGAGGGGGGGAGGGGGGGGGAGGGGGGGGGGGGAAGGGGGGGGGGGGAAGGGGGGGGGGAAGGGGGGGGGGAAGGGGGGGGGAAGGGGGGGGGAGGTTGGGGGAAGGGGGGGGGAGGGGAAAGAGGGGGGTCCGCCGAAAGAGGCCCTAAGGGTTTTTTTTATGTCCGTCAAAAAAGGCCCTAAGGGTGTGGTGTGTGTGTGTGTTTTTTTTTTTTTTTTGGAAAAAATATCAACAATTAGACAAAATAGAGAAAATATGTCAAAATTTTCCAAAAAAAATCCAGAGAAATTTTGAAAAAAATTCTCAAGAAAATCCTACAAGTGTATGCCAATTTTCTCCCTCAAAAACACATAGAACTTCTATCAAACCTTCATTTTGACAAAAAATATTCTTTTTGAAATGATAAAAAAATAGTGGAAAAATCTAAAATTGCATGAAAAATTCCTAGAAAAATTCCAAACATTGTACGTTTGTCGAGGACTATGAAAGGGTTGCTAAGATTGCTTAAGAACTTAAAGAACAAACATGAAAAGATGTAGAAACGACTAAATCTTGACAAAAAGAAAATAAGAGGGCTATGTACAACCTGGACAGATGTTGTAGTTCCAGGTGATCCATACTTCTTCAAGTGTGTTGATGGTAGGCCTTGAGCCTTGATATGTTGACCAGTGGCAAGGCCTCTTCTTTCAGTGTCTCTAACTCCACGGCACCCCAATTCAGCATTGTTTTAACTCGATAAGGTCCTTCCCAGTGTGGACGCCATTTTCCTTTCACTTGTGTTTGAAGATGAGGTCTATGGAGAAGAACTAACATGCCTGGCTCTATGTGGCTGTTCCATAGATTTCGATCATGTGCCTCCTTCCTCTTCATCTGAGTTTCTATCAATTGTTTTGTTGCTAGTAGACGAATTTCCTCCACTTTATGTAGGGCTCCAAGCCTCTGAGAGACATCACCATCTTTCTTTTGCTGCATGAATGCTACTTTAGGTGATCCATGTAAAAATTCAAAGGGCTCAATTGGAAATATGCCATAAACCAATTGGAATGGAGAATATCCGGTGGCCTCTTTGTAAGCTAACTTGTATGCCCATAGGGTACCTTGAAAAGCAATGCCCCAGGAAGTGGGTTGTAACATACATTCCTTCCTTAACATGGAAATTAATACCTTATTTGTTCATTCAGCCTGTCCATTAGCCCTTGGATAGTAGGCACAAGAAGTCCTATGTAGAATTCTATACCTGTTGAAAATTTCCTGTAGGACCTTATTCACAAAATGAGTACCCTGGTCTATACAAATTTCAAGTGGACATCCAAACTTGCAAATGATGCTACTATAAATGAAATCAGCAACAGTTTGGGCAGTGCAGTCCGGATATAATCTTCATGGATGACTTCTCTTTGTTTTCAGGTTCTCACTAGGAGACTCCTTTAGATTGTTTGGACCATCACTTGTGATAGCTGCAGAATGTTTTTAAGAGATGCAGGGAGACTAAGCTAAAGCTCAACCCAAACAAATGTCATTTCCTTGTGACAGAAGGAACTCTCTTAGGACATGTGGTGTCGGCTAAAGGTATGGCCCCAGATCTTGACAAAATCATTTCTATATTAAAGTTGCCTAAACCTAAATCTTCTAAAGAGATTCAGAGTTTCTTGGGGCATACTGGATACCACAGAAGGTTTATAAAAATGTATGTAGAGATAGCAAGACCACTGGCTAGACTTACAGGTAAAGAAATACCTTTTAAATGGGAAGAAGAGGAGGAAAAAGCATATCAAACATTACGGTCAAGGTTAGTGTCTGCTCCCATTTTGATCACACCTGAGTGGTCAAAAGTCTTTCATATACATGTAGATGCCACTGCCTATGCAGTAGGGGTAGTTTTGACCCAACCTAGTAAAGAATTTAAGGTGGACAAACCAATTCAATATGCCAATAGAATTTTGACCAAGGCTGAAAGGAATTACAACACTACAGAAAGGGAAGCCCTAGCCATGGTTTTTGCTGTCCAAAAATTTCATCATTACTTACTGGGAGTAAAATTTCTTATTATAACAGATCACCAACCACTAAAATACTTGCTCAATAAACCACAAGCCATTGGTAGAATATGGAGGTGGTTATTGTTGTTCGAAGAGTTTGATTTTTCTGTAGTCCATAAACCAGGTAAAGAGAATGTTATGGCAGATCACCTATCTAGAATCAATATGATGGATCAGCTAGTGGAGTCAATGATGATTTTCCAGATGCAAATCTGTTCACTGTACAAGCTCAAGGTTGGTATTATGATATCAAAAATTTCATTAAAACTGGAGTGTATCCAGAGAAGGCTAATGCTGTGCAAAGAAGAGACTGCTAATCAAGAGCAGACCTTATACTTTCATTGAAGATAAATTATATAGAAAGGGAAAGGACAACAGGTTTAGGAAGTGCTTGGAAGAAGAAGAAGTGAGGGAAGTCCTTCAATCTACACATGAAGGAATAGGTGGTGGGCACCTTCCAGGGCATATCATGAGCCAGAGGATCCTTGATGCTAGTTTATGGTGGCCTACATTATTCAAAGATGCGGATGACTGGGGAAAAGCATGTGATGTTTGCCAAAGGTGTGGACCTAAGCCCACCAAGCAGAGACATAATCCATTGATTATTTCCACTTGTAGATTAGATTTTGTAGGGCCTATCTACCCTCCATCGATTCCAAAAAGAGAGAAGCATTTATTGATAGCCACAAACTATGCGACGAAATGGGCTGAAGCTTTGGTACTATAACCATAGGTGAGAGCCACTCTGAGTGTTCCACAGGAATAATGTTTCCTGCATCCTCCATCTTTTGTATTTCTACATAAACAGCTTTGGCATATTTTGGGTTGAGTCTATAACTCTTCCCTCGAATTGGTTTGGCTCCCTCAACGAGAGGAATTCTATGCTCTCCATAATTGGCAGGCACTCCTTCTAAGTCTTTATAATGCCAAGCAAAAACATCTGTATAATGGGTCAAGAATGATCTTACCTTTTCAAGGAGCCCTGGGTGGCTCCACAACCAAGTGGCCACCAAAACTAGCCGATTATTGTCTTGATTGCCTAATTGTATTTCTTTGACAGGATTTCTCTCTACCATATTATCTTCGTGCTCATCTCTGTCCTTGTCTTCTTCCACTAGCTTTTCGTGAATTGCTTCATAAGCAGGTGTATTTTGGATTTCAATGTATTCCTCCTTGTCCTGCATCCATCATGCAGGTATTTCTTGAATTGGGAAAGAACACCCTTCACTAGAATCTTTTACCTTGCCTTTAGCTTTAGTAACTTCCTTATCTGTGGTTGTCATATCCTCCTCCAAGTTGTATTTGAGGGGTGTCTTCCTGCCCCTTCTGTGGTCTGTGATGGGCTCTCCCAATCCATCAACCTAGACTTTCTCCTCATCTTCATCATAACCTTCAGATGTGCGAGAATTATCAAGAAAAACTCCAAAACAAGAGGAAGAGTTGCTTGCCTGGAGCCAATTTAGAATATCCTCTTCTTCCTCAAAATCTATTTGGGGTTGGTCCTCTGATTCTAGTTCCATGCAAATGCCAATTGTTTGCATCATGCTGGTGTTTCCTTGATTATCTGGGCTCTCTTCTAAATGAATATGTGTCAGCTCTTGCCCTTTCTTTTGTACCCACATAGTGTCCTTGCCCCAATCATGAATGACACTTGCATGCCTCAGCCATGGTCTTCCAATTAAGAGGGGAAATCCTCCTTCAACCTGGGTCAATCTTAAAACCACAAAATCTAGAATGAATAGATTACCTTGTACTTCAAGTGGAACTTTTGGGATCACTCCCAAGGGCCTTACTTTGCTCTGATCTGCAAAAGTAACAGTGAAATTTGCAGGCCTTGAAGGGTGGAGTCCAGTCTTTTCCATTGTATGTTCAGGCATCAAGTTAATGCCAGAACCACCATCCACAATAACTCCTTGAAATTCATGACCTTTGATAGATACTGTCAGCCGAGGACTTTTGTAATCTGTAGGGGGTGCTTCCCCTACAATTTTTCCTTTATGTAAAACAGCAGTCTTTGCTACCAAACTTGTAGTGGAAACCTCATCAATTATCAGCAATAGTACTGACCTGAATTTCCCATCCATCTTTATTAAATCAAAAATACTAACCTCCTCTTTCATGGATTTGAGAAGTTTTGAAGCCTTTGATTCCTTAAGAGCATGGGCTCCCATTGACTTACCAAACTCCTCCTAAGCCCTGTTGAATGCATGCCCAATGGTATCACTGGTACATGTGGGATCTCCTTTTTGCCTTGTATCTGCACATGCAGTGGCCTTGTCTTCAGATGTCTCTTTGTCTTTGTTCAATCCATCAATTCTTGGTTGTTGAGCTATATCTACTTGAGCCTTTCCTTTATTTCTTGTTTGCACTATAAAAGATTCTATTTCTTCTAACTACACCACCCTGGTAGATAGTGATGGCTCATTGACTTGATCTAACATTTCTTCTTTGTGTACAAAAATCATCTGAATATGGGACCCGGATGAAGAGGCTTGATTCTTAGGACAACAATTTGTATAGTGGTCTCTGGCCCCTGGGCATTTTCTGCAAGGAGGGGCATTTTCTGGTAGAGTGCACCTACTTTGATAGTGCCCACATTCTCCACATCTAAAACAAATGATTGGCCTTCTAGGCCCATTTGCAAAGTTATTCCTCTGTCTAGGGTTGTAAGTGTTACCTTGATTGGGTGCAGCCGCCATTACATTTGCTGGTGGTAGGGGTCCTCCTTGTGTCCAATATGTTGTTGCAGGTATTCCCCTTGATTGGCATTCCTGGGCTTCATGAATAGCTTTCCTACATAATTGCCAAGTCACACTTAACAGAGGACATTCACTTACTATATGCTCTTGCTAGCTACACATGGAACACCAAAGTCCACTCTTGATGCCACCCCCTTTGAGTTCCTGTAGCTCATGTCGCAGTTGGGCCAATTCCTCTACTTGGGCCTCCTCCTCTTTTTGGAGCTTTAATGCTTTGATCTCCCTTCGCAACTGAGTAAGAGCATTCTCCTCCTCTTTGTGGGGCTTATTCCTTTTTAAGCCCTCCAGCTCCTTCCTTAGCTGGATTACTAGATCCTCCATTTCTGTAGAATATGGTAGTTGAGAAGAAGTTGCTCCATACTGTTGCCTTATCTATTCCAATCTTGTAGTTGTGTTGATGAATTCCTCTATGGAGGCTGTAGGCAACACTAATTCCTTGATTTTGCATTGGGTAGCCACTTGAAGTGGCTTAGCTAACCATTTCTTAACAAAAAAATCATGTGGTGGGTCTGATAATTTAGCCATTAGTGCCTTGGCCCTAGTCACAAATTCATGGAACTTTTCACCTGGACCCAATCTCAAATTCTCTAGTTCCTCTATGATGATCTCTGCAGTATTTCCAGCTGGAATTGATTTTTGAAAGCATCTTTCATTAAATCCCAAGTTGTAAAATGGTTCTCAACAAATTGGCTAAACCATTTGTCTGTTAATCCTTCTAATGTGGCAGGGAAGAGTATCAGAAAGGCATCCTCCCTACCCATTAAGCCTCTAGTTTTACATAGTGCCAAAAACCTTCTAATATGCTCGTTCGGATCTTCTTGAGCTAGGCCTTTGAAAGAAGGAAATTTTGTATTTAATCTTGATAGTAAGGTTTCCAAGTCTACCTCACCAGCCATGCTCCTTACTGATGAAGTTGATGAAAGTGGACTAGATGATGTTCTAACAGCCTTCCTTCTTGTTTGCTTGCAGTTGACCCTCAATGTTTGGGACCAAGTTGCGGTCATGGGTTGTTCATAGTCCTCTTAGTATGAAATAATAGATAAGGATATGTACCTCTTAGTCCACTGAAGTAGTATTGTCGACACTTGAATATTGCTTCTTCTCCAACTGCAATATAGCTTCTCCTATGCTCAAATCTCCTTGGATGTCCCACCGGGCATGCCAAATTTTGTTGGGGGTGTTTGTTGTTAACCTTTGGAGTTGTCCTCTCCAATCATTTAGCATAAAGAATCAACAATACATCTTATTTTTGTCAATCCTAGAAGTATATATGAGACCACAACCCCTTCTAGATAATAGAATCCAAGAAATAAGAGAAAAATGGTTGGATTTCTGAGAAATAGTGAAAATGAAGAGGAATTTCTAGGGTTTGGATTATCTTGAGCAAATCTCCATCATTTTCCACAATCTTGGTGTCTAAAACATGTTATTTTCTCACGAGAATACAATCATAAAGTCAAAAATTAAAAATGATACTTGCAACCTTCAGACGAGACAATCGCGATTCTATGAAATTAGACGATTTTCATCTCCAGCACCATTCTTCATCAATTTCTCACTCAATACATCAGTAATCAACTCTCTTCATACACATTCATCAGAAACACACAATAGAAGCTCACAAATCTCCATGAATACACATAGAATTCACTCAACAAATCAAAGAAACCACACAAAAAGAAGAAACACGATTTTCTACAGGAAACTTCTCTCTTCACTTGGATAGCATCAATTACAAATAACCAACCCTCTCATAATAGAGGAAATTTTCTTTTATACATTTTCAAGTGTGCCTTTTCACACTTGAATTTTGGTCCTTTCCTCTTTTATTCTAAAAATATGCTATCTAGGAGTTTCCAAAAATTCTAGAAAAATTACATAGGATTCTACTCTACATAAGGAAGACTCTTCCTTATTTTTACATCAGTTGCATAAATATTTTTACAAGTTTTTGGCATTTTACAATTATTTTCCATCAAAAGTACTTCAAAAAATTACTTCTTCCAACATTCTTCCCCTCCTAGACCTTTTGGCTCCTGACAAAAGACATTCCTGCTCATATACGTTGAATGCTCCCTTTATTTCTTCTTTCTCTGATAAACTTGTGACAGTAGGTCATGGCTTCTCCTTTCAGTAACATTCAAGTTGTTTACCATCTCAAACAATGCTTTCCTCCACTGCACAGCAGCCTCCGGTTTATGAATTACATCCTTTTTCAAGTATTCTGTGTAGGCAGCTTCATATGCAATGAGTCGAGACTTTGTGACTATAGACAAGTTTCCAAATATCTCTGATTCCCTTTCAAAGAACCCATAATCAAATGCATCTTCAAAAATTTGGAGATAATGGCTGCGCAAAAATATTACTCTGCTATAATAAGCCATCAGACATATCCTGTCAGGTGTTTCACTGAGATCAAATAATAAGGCATCAGTAGGAGAATTGAAGCCAATGTAATTTAGAATTCTGACATCTGTATCTGTGTAAGTCTCTATACATGCCAAAATGAGTCTCATTACTCTGATTAGTAAAATACATACTGGGTCATTAACATCCTTGTATGTGGTTAAGACAGATTCAGCTGTATCCACCATATATTTTTTTATAGGCCATGTTCTTGCCTTTGGACCTGCTATCTTTGGAAAATTCAACCATTTGGATGGAATTTTTCCTTCTTTCCTTCTTTCCCAGAAAACTGTCCACTCTCTTCTCCTTGCTACTGGGTAGTATGCTGGATTAATCTTCAACTGAATAGGTGCTTCCTTCCATATTTTTCTACACTCCTTATTTGCATCCAACCATCTATTCCTCCATTTGGGATTAGCTTTTTCAAATAGCTCCTTTGTCACATTGACATCTTCCTCATATTCTAAATATTTGTTTGGAGGTAATCCCACCCTTGCCAATTGATAGTTTTTAATACTTTCCATAATCATGCACAAGGGTATGCCTAGTCCATCTGCAGCCCAATCATGTTGATCAGGATTTATTCCTTTATTTAAAGCAAATGTAACAATCTGGTCCTCATATTCATCATGCATTTTTCTAATGAAATCCATTATGGATTCTCTGTTTGTCAAAAGTTTCTGGACAAATTCCTCTGAATACTCATCTTCTGATCGTTTATTTTCTGGTTCACTGTCATGTTGAGTTCTGTCATAATTTCCTACTTCATAATCTTCTGTATGTGTAATCTCTATCTGTTCTTCATCCTGAACTTGTGGTTTTGTTGTCAGGATCTTGCTCACGCGGATACAGAGATACAGACGCAGAAAAACACACAGAAAATAGAGGCAACAAGAGACAAGACCGAATGCAAGATTGGGTGCAATCTCCCCCCATGCACTCTGTTTCGACAGTCCACAGAGTGCATGTATTTATAGGACTTTTGATTACGTCAAAAATAGTGGTTACATGAGGACGGCTTCGAAAAGCAGGCGTGAAACTAAAAGTTGGTAACTTTTACAGAAAGCCATTGCTTTTAATAACAGAAACTGCGGTCTACAACAACCATTATTCTAACCATTACTTTTCTAACAATAGAACCTTCTACGCAGGTCTATTTACAAGCTAAATAATAATTATTTCGGATTATTGATGTCCACCCTTTCACGCCTTGCACACTCCTCACGAACCTTCAGCTGCTATATCAAAAACATCAAAAAAACACATTAATACATTAATAATTTAACATTTTAACAATGCCTTGTTCAATAATATACAACATGCCTCTCAGTTGACAAGCAACTGACCTCAGTTGATAAAATAATTTAACACTCTAATAATGAGAATACATTGTTCAACATATTCCATGTTACTGTTACAATCCAACAATGCATTGGCCAACATAGTCCATGTTACAATCCAACAATGCATTGGCTATTCGATATTTCAATCCAACAATGCATTGGCGATTCCATATTTCAATCCAACAATGCATTGTTCAACATATTCCATAAGGTATAACATGCCCCGCAGTTGAACAAGCAACTGACCTCAGGTGATAAAAGAATAAACATGGATGGCCAGCCACATGTTTCATCACTGAATAAAAATAGGCATGTGCCATGTAAAAAAAAAGTACATGCATGGAAATGTTCATGGAGCTGTTACATTAATGTGTTTGTGTATGATATGCAGAAATTAAGTGGTCATAATGAGGTGTTAATTGTGTTTTATGTATCCATTGACATTCTTCAATAGAGTGATTTTTGTACTTAACCAAATATCGATGATATTGAGTACCTGTGCGTGTAGTAGTGACATCATAATCAATGATTTTCTCAGGAACTAAGATTTTAGATTGTTCTTCAATTAAAGGAGGGTCATCAAGAAGTGGAGCAAGTGGTAAAGTTCCTTTAAATGGTTTAAGTAAACTAATATGAAAAGAATTATGAATGGTCCAATGGGATGGAATATCTAATCGAAATGAATTATCATTAATTTTTTCTATAATGCGAAACGGTCCATAATAGCGTGGTGCAAGTTTAATTTTAGGATGCTGCAAAATATTTTTGAGACGTCTTTTAATGATACGCAACCATACAAAATCATTTTCCCTGAATTCTTTGGCTAATGGTTTAGTATTGATAATACGTGTATATCGCTCTTGACTTTTCCTAATGTGCTCGTGAACATTATGAAGTATAGAAACGTGATCTTGAGCAATAGAATCAGCCATCGGAATGTCGGTGTGGGTGAGGGACATGGGAGTGGGAAGCTTTTTACCAAAAACTATTTCAAAAGGTGCACGACCAGTAGTGGTGTGTGAAGTGTTATTGTAAGCAAATTGAAGCAATGGCAACTTTTCATCCCAGTTATTAGGATTATCTAATGAATAACAACGCAATAAATCAAGAATAGTACTATTTGTAGCCTCACTCTGTCCATTACTTTCAGGATGAAATGCAGAGCTAAAATCTATTTTAGAACCAAAATGTTGAAATAAGGCAACCCAAAAATGATTACAAAACCTAACATCACGATCAGATAACATTACTTTAGGAAATCCATGATGTGGAAAAATGCATTTAATGAATAATTTTGCAGCTTGAGGTGCAGTCAAAGTTTTTCTACATGGAATGAAATATGCATATTTACTAAACCTATCAACTATTGTCCAAATCATATCATTATGTGATGAAGTGGTAGGAAGACATGTGATAAAATCCATAGAGATTTGTTCCCATGGTTCATTTGGAATAGGAAGTGGCACTAATAATCCAAATGGTTTACCATGATGACGTTTGACACGCTGACATACAATGCATTGAGAAACATAATGTGCAATGTCTTTTTCCATGT
Source organism: Ceratopteris richardii (assembly GCA_020310875.1). Taxonomy (NCBI): domain Eukaryota; kingdom Viridiplantae; phylum Streptophyta; class Polypodiopsida; order Polypodiales; family Pteridaceae; genus Ceratopteris; species Ceratopteris richardii. The sequence continues at coordinate 184,164,711 of CM035408.1, read as the reverse complement.
GTGGCCAAAAGAAGAAATCTTTGCAAGCAGAAATAGTGCTCTGTATGCCTCTATGACCCATGTAAGATGGTTCATGCATTTCTTTAATGACAAAATCTTTAAAAGCTTGGGTTATGCACAATCTATGTTGAAAATAAAGAAAACCATTATGAAATGTATAATGTTCATCAGTTAAAGATGCACCATTATTGGAGTCATGCCATGCACGTGAAAAATACAAATCAGATGCATAAGTGGAAACCATGTCTTGAAAAGAATGAATTTGAATGGCAGAAATATTATTCAAAACAACGGAATTCGAAGGAAAACGGCTAAGAGCATCAGCTACGACATTAGCTTTACCAGGCTAATATTGTATCATGGGTTGGAAATTTTGAATGAATGATGCCCATTTAAGATGCCTATCAGAGATTAAGGGCTGATTTAATAAATGTTTAATAGCTTGTTGATCGGTTTTGATTAAGACCTCAGAGCCCATAAGATAGTGTTTCCAAATTCGCAAAGCATGCACAACTGCTAACAGTTCTTTATCATACGTACTATAATTCTGTTCTGAGGGTTTAAGCTTTCTACTCTCAAAATGTAATGGGATGGTCATTTTGCATCAGAACAGCACCTATTCCTGAACCGCTAGCATCAGTAACAACATGAAAGGGTTGTGAGAAATCAGGTAATTGTAAAACAGGTGCATGTGAAAGTGCATGTTTAAGTTTGTCAAAGGACTGTTGTTGGGTAAATCCCCATGCAAATTTTATTTTCTTTTTCAACAACAAAGTAAGAGGCAATGCTAAATAAGAAAAATTTCGAACAAACTTCCTATAGAAACTAGCCAACCCAAGAAAAGAACGAAGATCATTGATTGATTGTGGTGTAGGCCATTCTATGATAACTCTAATCTTTTTCGGATCCACATGCACACCTTCACTTGAAATAATATGTCCTAAGTATTCTAGCTTACGCTGAAAGAAATAACTCTTTTCTGGATTAGCATAAAATGTGTTTTCTCGTAACAAATGAAAAATTGTTTCAAGATGCTTTTCATGTTCACTATCATTCTTACTGTAAACAAGTATGTCATCAAAGAATACAAGAACAAAATCTTGGTAATCAAGAAAAATATTGTTCATCATTCGCGCAAATGTAGCAGGGGCATTAGTAAGTCCAAAGGGCATTACCATAAATTCATAATGGCCATTTTGAGTTCTAAATGCAGTCTTAAAAATATCACTTTGTGTCATACGAATCTGATGGTAACCCGATTTAAGATCAATTTTACTAAAGACACGAGCTCCTCGTAACTTATCTAAGAGATCATCTATTCGAGGAATAGGGTATCTATTCTTGATCGTGATCTTGTTAAGGGCTCTATAATCAATGCACATTCGATAAGTTTTATTTTTCTTCTCTACTAAGAGAACTGGTGCTCCAAATGGGGAAGAACTAGGCCTTATAAGTCCTTTTTGTAGTAAGTGTTTTACTTGATTTTCTATTTCCTTTTGATGTAGTGGGCCATGTCTATAAGGTGCTTTATGAGGAGGAGAACTACAAGGGACTAAGTCTATACTATGGTCAAAGGATCCTCGAGATGGTGGTAGTTCAGAGGGATATTCAGACATAAAACAATCCTTATAATTACTCATGAAAGGTTTATATGCATCAGGAAGTGTATGAGTATAATCATTGATGACATTGACAAAAACAATGCATGAGTTGAATCCTTTCCTAAATGCACGCTTTACTTGAGTGTGACTAATCAATGGAGATGGCTGGAAATCATGCCGTGCAGACAAAGTAATGATTTGACCTTTGAAAGCAAACTTAAAGGTATGAGTATGGTAGTCAATACGTGGGTTATAATGGTGACGAAAAGGCATACCTAGTATAACATCGTAAGATTGCAAAGGTGCAATTAAAAATGTCCGTGAATCAACATATGGGCCTATGCTAATCGTAACATCTTGCACTTCTTGTGTTACATTATAACGACTACCTTGAAATGCGGCTTTCACTTTATACAAAGAAGGAAACGTTTGTAAGTTAAGTTCTTGTACTAATAAATGTGAAATGAAGTCATGTGAACTACCATCGTCATGTAGAATTTTAACTAGTTTGTTATTTATTGTACCCTGCATGCAAAGAAGAGAGTGTAGAGAGATATCGTTACCCAAGGTACTTAAATCCTTCTCCAGTGATTCCTCTGTCCAAACAGGAGGAATTTCTTCATTATAGACCTCCATGTTATGCAATCGAGTTGTAGCCGGTTTTATATGAAGAGGTTGCAATCTTCACCTTATTTTTGTATGTCCAGGTTTACCACAATTCTAGCAAGTGATTCGTGGTCGCTTCTGTTGGGCATTCACTGCTGAAGTTTGAAGGGTAGGTGGTTTGGTTGGTTGGAGAGATGAAGCAACGGGTGGATTTGAGTAATTGGATTGTGGAGGACGAGGAAAACTAGGGTAAGATGGGGCATTAAAATTACGCTTCATAGGAAATGAAGGTTTAACAGGAAATGGTCGTGGATGTGGTTGTTGTAGACGGAGTGACTTGGTTATGGACTGGAATTCTTTTTCTGCATCATAAGCGAAAGATATAGCCTCGTTGAGGGTTGTAGGTCGTAGGGTGTGAAGCTTAGCTTGGATTCCCACCTCCAAACCATCTTCGTATTTCTGCTGCAAGATATCTTCTGATACATCTTCAAGCATTCGTACAAGTAGTAAATTTTGCCAGAACCGCTCTGTGTAGGTAGTAACCGTATCACCCTCCTTCCATGTAAGGGTCGTCCATGCTCGTCGAACATGCAAATGGTATTGAGGAGGAAGAAATGAATCCTTCACGTTTTCTTGAAAAGCCTTCCAAGTTGTTGGACGCTCCGTACTGTGCCGCAGGACATTCCACCAGAGTTGTGCTTTACCTACTAAATAGTTAGTGGCAAATTTAATTTTTTCACTTTCAGCATACATTTCATCGGTATAAAAATCATCAAACTGCGACAACCAAGAAAGTACTAAAGGCCCATCCTTTCGGCCATCAAATCGTAGAAACTAGTAGTTTCTATTACCAATCTTTGAATGAGTAACATCAGATTGGGCAGACACAATAGCTTTTACTACTCTCGTAAGGTTGTCTTCCTCAGCTTGCATCTTTTGGAGGATTTCATCGCGTTGTTGGATCTCGTTCTGAGCTCCTTGAAGCTCATGCCGCAAGAGCTCTAGTTGTTGTTCAAGTGTTGCCACAGGTAGAGGTGAATTACTGTAATCCTCCATGGTGCTCTTGGACCCTTGCTCTCAACCTTGCTTGGTATCTTGAACACTCAATCAAGTTCCACCCAAGGATTTTGAAGGAATTCACACTTCCAAGCTAGCTCATTGGAAAGTTTGTTCCAAGAGCTTTCCAACGGTATATTACGCGCCTCAATCCGACCTACGGATTGAGAGATACACTTGATTCTTTCTTGGGTCCAATCTTGAAATCGACGCGCGCGCCTTCCACAAGTAATAAAGAGAGAGAACTTGAGTACAACTCCAAGAGATGGTGGAGTGGTCAAAGTACTTCCCTTGAAAGTAGGAGGTTGTGGGTTCAAATCCTCCTACCTTAGGGACTCTAAACCTCTCTATTACCACTCAAAAATTAAAATTGCCTCGCGCGTAGCCAACGGTCGCCAAGGGAGCCTTGGGTGCCAATGTTGCCAATGTATTGCCTAAGTTATTGCCTAAGTTCTTTGCCTTAGTCGATGGAGTAAGCCGAAGGAGTAAACGTAGGTGAAAACGTAGGTGAAAACGTAGGTGAAAACGTAGGTGAAAACGTAGGTTTTGGTTCTGGAACAGGAACAGAAACCGAAACCGAAACCGGAACCGGAGACGGAGACGGAAATGGAGATGGAGATGGAGATGGAATCGGAATTCAGAATCGCGAACAGAGAACAGAACCCTCTGTATTGACGCGTGCGTGGCTCTGATACCACTGTTGTCAAGATCTTGCTCACGCGCATACAGAGATTACGGACGCAGTAAAACACACAGAAAATAGAGGCAACAAGAGACGAGACCGAACGCAAGATTGGGTGCAATCTCCCCCCATGCACTCTGTTTCGACAGTCCACAGAGTGCATGTATTTATAGGACTTTTGATTACGTCGAAAATAGTGGTTACATGAGGGCGGCTTCGAAAAGCAGGCGTGAAACTAAAAGTTGGTAACTTTTACAGAAATCCATTGCTTTTAATAACAAAAACTGCGGTCTACAACGACCATTATTCTAACCATTACTTTTCTAACAATAGAACCTTCTACGCAGGTTTATTTACAAGCTAAATAATAATTATTTCAGATTATTGATGTCCGCCCTTTCACGCCTTGCACGCTCCTCACGAACCTTCAGCTGCTATATCAAAAACATCAAAAAAACACATTAATACATTAATAATTTAACATTTTAACAATGCCTTGTTCAATAATATACAACAAGTTTTTCCAGCTTTTTTTACAGCTCTTCTATTGTAATCATTAAACTTCTATTTTGAGATGCCCATATCTCTCTTTCTGCTATCCAATTACTTCTTTCCTTTTCTAAGCTTGACTGCCAATCACTCCTTTCTTTCTCTATGTCCATATGTAATTTGTTGTAACCCCTCATTGAGGTAGCAGCATGTGTACTAGCCTGTTTCTCCAGCTCCTTAGCTTCTTTCAACTCTGTTTGCAATCTCATGATTTCTTTGTGCAATTCTTCCTTTTCCTCCTGTGTCACCTCATAAGCCTTGCTTTCTTCCTTCAACTGACCTTGTTCCATTAATAGTTTGTTGATCTCCTCATTTGCTTTGACCATGATTTGATATGAACTTTGTAAAGTTCTGTATCTGCCTTCAATTTTCTTTAACTCCATCTCCAGTTTACTACTCTACTCTGTTTGTTTTGCACACTTCTCTTCAAGATATTGGATTTTATTTTGTTGTTGTACCTCTAATTCCTCCAAAGCAATTATCCTATATGTTAATTCCTCATTTTTCTCCTTTACAATCTTCAATTGTTCTGTCACTTGTTCTTTTTCTTTCTTGTGCTCCTTAATGATACTACTACCTTTTTCAAACTCAGATTCAGCTACCATACCTGATATAATCATGTTTCTGCTGGATGGTCTGAATTGCTCTATGTTGCTCATAATGATCTTGCAAGCAGATCTTATATTTTTAGGTATCCTTTCCAACCCAACTTCTATTTCCATTTGTGTGACTTCTATCTACTTATTTTCTTTACACTCATTCTCCTCTTCATCTTCTTCCTCATACTCTAGGACCTGAGTCTTTTGTTCTTCAAGACTTTTATCTGCTTCCATTTTTTCTTGATCTGCCACCTCTTCTTCATCTTCCAATATGTGATCATCCTTATTCTCCTGTTCTGATATATCTCTAGTTGTCTTTGTTTCTTCTACCTTCTTGTTTTCCATCACTTGTTGTTCCTCTTCAAAGAATTGTCTTTCTTTTACTTGTACTTCTTCTTCCTGAATTATGGTTGAATTAGTTTCCTCAGCAAGTTTTGTCTGATCATTACTTGTCTGCTCTTTCTGTCCCTCCTCTTGCTCATCTATATCCATGAGATCTAAGCCTTCCTCTTGTCCTTGATCTTCTATAGTTGTGAATTCTTCATTATGATTCAAATCATTCAAGATGTCTTTTATGCTTTGGTTGATCTCTTTCTCTGCAATCCCCTCTTCTACTTCTTGAGCATTCTCTTTTTCTACTATTTCCTCTTCTGTTTCCTTGACTTGAGCTGTATCTTTTTGTTTATTAGTTGGACTGCATATTTGTGCTCTTTCTTCTGCTTCTACTCTCCCTTCATCCAATTTGAAATAGGTTTGTTGTGAAGGTCTTGTCCATGTTGACTTCAATCCTGAATGCACTAACCCACAACTGAACTCTTTTCTCACTTCACCCTCCTCTTCCATCATTACTGCTTTACCTTTCATCATCCTTCTTTCTTCTTTAGGACTGAGTTGTTTTGCTGATTTTTCCTCGACTTGCTTCCCCTATGTCTTCTCACTCATGTCTTCTGGTGTTTTATTTTTTTCAATGGCCTGTGTTATCACATTAGGTGTACTAGGTACTGAAAAATTCAAACTTTTTAACAAAAAATTTTCAATATCGCTTTCAGAGTCTGAAGATATTTGTGAAGAGCCTGCTATGCCAGATTTTTCTAGCTTTGATTCTTCCACAACAGTAGATTCCATCTGCTTTTCTCCTACTGTCACTTCTTCTGTCTCTTTTATAGTTACAGATTCAATCACTGATTTCCCTTTACTTTTCTTGGTCAGCTTCTTCTTCTATACGGGTTTCTTTTGAACCTTCTTTTTTACTACAACTGTAGTTCTTGTTTCAGGAGGTCCTTGTAGCTCCTTGAAGTATGCTAATAGCTCCACTTCCTTTTTAACAAATACTTCCTCTGTCTCAGCTGCCATCATCTGATCATGCAGTTCTTCATAATGTTCTACTTCCTCTTGAACCCAATCTGTTGCTTTGCAAGAATAATCCTCCAACATCTTTTGATATTGTGCTTCATATACTGCCCTTTTATTATTACCTTGAGTTAGATAAGTATATAACTACTCTTTACTGGTTTGAGGTGGATGAGGATCATTCGAAGACTGCACCTGCTTTTGAGCAGCTTCATGTTCTTCTTTGGTTGCTTCAACCTGCTCTAATTCTACTTTTCTTCGATCCAACCTTCTTTTCTTTACAAGGACCACTTCCTCTGAGATTACCTTTCTTTTCATTCCTGCTCCCCTCATGTTGGTTTGTCCTTCTACTTCTCTCACAGACATCTTCCTGGGAGGACTCTTGATTCCTGTCATTAGACTTCTGAAATATTGTGCTTCTAGAGCCCGCTTCAACTGATCTTCCATTCCCAGTACATGATATATAATCCTGGTTAACAACTGGGCTCCATTCATATACTTTTTCTGATCCCAATGTTTAGCTGCTTTTCTTTCAGCTTCTCATGTATATATGGGGTTACATCTTGTGAAGAGATGGATAGGTATGTGCTTGAAGATGAAGAGGTGTTGCAAAATCCTTGATCTACACCAGCCAAATGAACTCCATGAGTATATGGTGGGCCCTTTTAGCTTGCGAATGGATGTATTAGACACCCTATGTACCTTGGAAGATCACTCCCAAAAAGATAGATCAAAACAGATAAGTTGGAGTTAGCTCAGAGGTGAAAACTTGCTATTCTTGGTTCATACACCTATCCAGTGTTTTACATAATTCTCTGAGCACAATAGCAATTAGCTTAATTCCTCTTGGGGAAGTCTAGGTAGCTTAAAGAGCTAACTTTCAAGAGTAATCTCATAAAAAATAATAAACCACACACTGAGAATGCATTTTAACAAGTGATGACATCATCCCGATTTTCACGGGCTGCTACAGTTTGAGACCAGTGAGCAGAAACATGAACATAACTCAAAATAAAGGAACTCAATGATTATGAAACTTTGTATGGTTATACTAGACAGTAAGCTGAATCTAACAAGCTTTAAATCACTAAATTTGGATAAGTAACCACTGAGAAACACTTCTGACAAGATGAGTGAAAAAGTCAGGTACCTGACAGAGAAGTGAAAATGCACAGACACTGTTGACTTCAACTGAACATAACTGAAGATTGCAACATCCAAATGACATGAAAATTTGTGAGCATATAGTAGAATTATAGAGATAACTTTACCAAGTTAAATCACTGAAAATAATGCACCAAGCTTAGAGAAAACATCTCTGCAAGCTGACTGAGAAAAACTGAGAGTAATGGCAGTGAGTAGTACACTTCACAAGAACATGGAAAGATGAACTCAAATAATCATGAAAATGAAAGTATATTGCTTGTACAATACAATGACTTACTCATACATATGTGTGCCTTATAATCACAGCTTGATATGGCATAAAGCTCAGCTCTTGGAGGTCTTCGCATAGGTCTCTCTAACCACGACTAAAACTTCCATCTATTTATAGTTGAGTTTGGGAGGCTAACTTCCCTCAACCACTCTCCAATCAATCAATGATTGATTTGATTCTCTACCTACCACAAATCACAAATTCGTGGCTCCTCTTTCCATTCTTGATCAAGTGGACTCAACCACTTAAGATTCTTTCACTTTTACATTAAGTAAACTCTTCAAAAGTTACAAGGGGTAGTTCACAAGTGAACTTTACATAGTCTTCATTTTAAGGCTTTTTCTATGAATTTGTGGGACTCAAGCCAATACTTAGGCTTGTCATAGACTTGCTCCAACAGCTCCCCCTCAAGCCAAGTATGCTTGAGGTCTTCAATCTTCCAAGATTACCTGCAAACCAATCATAGCCTTGAATTTGCAAAGCTTTGTACCATCCAATGCTTTGGTTAGAATATCTGCACATTGTTGATGAGTGGACACATATGATATTTGAATCTCTTTGCTTAGAACCTTTTCTTGTACATAGTGATAATGAACTTCAATATGTTTAGTCCTTACATGAAAAATAGGATTAGCAGCCAAATGAATAGAACTCATATTGTCACCAAAAATAGTTGGAGTTCCAAACTCCAATCCAAGATCTTTGAATAATGTCTTCATCCACATAGCTTCTTGTGTAGCTATGGCAAGACCTCTATATTCAGCTTCAGTAGAAGAGAGAGCAACTGTGGGTTGCTTCTTGGATGACCATGAAATAAGCTTTGAACCTGCAAAGGTAAGATAACCTAAAGTGCTCCTTCTATCTTCCTTGGAGCCAGCCCAATCTGCATCAGAAAATAGCTTCAAACCTAAATCAGATACATAAGGATAATAAAGTCCTTCATTTATGGTTCCTTTGAGATACTTGAGAATCCTTTTGGGAGCATCCATATGTGGTTTCCTTGGTGTGTGCATAAATTGACTTAGCACACTCACACTGTAACATATATCTACTCTTGTCAATGTGGCATAGTTGAGACTACCCACTAGACTTTGATATGATGTGATGTCCTCTATGAGTTCACCTTCATGTGAGCTCAATTTGTGATTGACCTCCATTGGAGTACCTGCAATCTTACAATCTTGCATCTTGAATTTTGCCAACATGTCCTTAATGTACTTTCTTTTAGTGACAAACAAACCATGATCTTTGTAGACAACTTCCAAACCTAGGAAGTAGGTAAGTGAACCCAAATCACTTATCTTGAACTCTTCTCTCATCTGATCTTTGATCTTCTTCATACCATCTGCATCATTTCCTGTCAATATAATATCATCTACATATACACATAGGTAGATGACCTCGGAATTACTCTTTTTAATAAAGAGTGAAGGATCTGCCTTGCTTGGTTGAAAGCCTTTGTCCTGCAAGAATGAAACAAGCCTGAAATTCCAAGCTCTTGGAGCTTGCTTGAGACCATACAATGCTTTGTTAAGTTTACACACATAATCAGGATAAACTTGGTTCTCAAAACCAGGTGGTTGTGCCATATATACCTCTTCTGTTATCCAACCATTCAAGAATGCATTCTTTACATCTAGTTGAAGTATCTTCCAATTCTTGGAAGAGGCAATACTAAGCAAAACCCTAATAGTAGGCATCTTTGCCACAGGAGAGAAAGTCTCCTCATAATCAATTCCCTGAGTTTGTGCAAAGCCTTTTGCCACAAGCCTTGCCTTATACTTGTTAATTGAACCATCAGAATTCTTCTTGAGTTTATAGACCCATCTTGAGCCTATTACCTTCATGGATGAAGTCTTGGGCACCAAACCCCAAGTGTTGTTTTCCTCAAGTGCTTCAATCTCTTCCTTCATTGCATGCTTCCATTCTGTTTTTGCTTTGGCCTCTTTGAATGATGATGGCTCCTCTTGGTTTATGTTCTGTGCTATGTAGATAGAATGTTTAGTTACTAATGAGGTGTCAAACCCATACCTTTCTAGTTTTTTCTTTTCCCTCATAGATCTTCTTAGGCCATGATGTGATGATTCTGCCTCATGTCCAAGTTCCTGCAATTTTGCTTTACCTTTAGACTTCCATGCTTTGATCTTTTCCATATGAGATTCTTCATCATCCTCTGAGGTGTCTTGTTCTTCAATCTTCGGTTGTTCTCTACCAAGCTTTGGAAAATCTTCTTCAAGATTATATGGTAAATTGACCTTCCTGCATGAATCTTCATACCATGAATTGTTCTCATCAAAAACTACATCTCTGCTTACCAAGAATCCTTTGTTGGTAGGGTTGTATAACTTGTAGCCCTTTTGATTGTTGTCATATCCAATAAATACACACCTTTCTGCCTTTCGATCCATCTTGCCTCTAACCTGTGAAGGAACATGAGCAAAAGCAATACATCCAAAAATTTTACAATGATCTAAGCTTGGTCTTCTTCCATTCCAAGCCTCATATGGAGTCATCCCATCAAGGGATTTTGAAGGCAACCTGTTAATCAAGTAAGTGGCTGTAGATACAGCCCCAGCCCATAAATAATTAGGTAAATGCTTTTCATTTAACATAGACCTTGCAGCTTCAACAATTGTCCTATTCCTCCTTTCTGCCACTCCATTTTGCTCAAGAGTGTACCTTGTAGTTACCTCTCTTTTGATTCCTCTTTCTTGAAGAAAAGAATCAAAATCATGGGAGAAGTATTCTCCCCCTCCATCTGACCTTAGCCTTTTTAGTGATTTACCTGTTTGATTCTCCACAAGAGCCAAATATCTTTTGAAACATGAAAAAAATTCATCTTTGTGTTTCATAAAGAATAGGATAGTCCATCTGCTGCAATCATCAATAAACGAGACATAATACCTTGATCCAGATATTGAAGCTTCCTTGCTAGGTCCCCATACATCTGTATGAACCAACTCCAAGAGATCTCCATGCATATAACCTTTCTTCATGAATGGTAACCTGTGAGACTTTCCAAATTGACATGCACTACACTTATAAATCATATGTTGTTTTGACAAATTAGGAAGTCCAAGTACACTTTGGTCCCTGCAGATTTGCTTTAATGACCTTTCACCAATATGTGCTAACCTTTTGTGCCATACTTCCAATTCTGTGAGTGTTTGACTACCATAATTAAAGAGAGCAATGTTTCTAGTGTCCTGTAATTCAAATGTGAACAATTTACCTGTCTTTTCACCTTTTGCAATTCTTTTGAATCCTTGACTTGGATCTTCAACAAATGCTCCTGCTTTTGTGAACCTGACTTGCAACTCTTTCTCTACTATCTGCCCAACACTTATCAAATTCTTTGTAATGGTAGGGACATAGAGTACCTTACTGAGTAGGTTGATGTTTCCATCAGGTGCTTTGACATTGCCTATTTTCTCCACAGGATGTTTTGTATCATCTCCTGTTTGTACCTCATGCTTATTCCTTGGATCTTCTAAATCTGATAGGAGTGCCACATTTCCTGCCACATGATTTGAACAACCTGAATCTATGTAGAAAACATGCTCATCAGATTTACCTTGTGGCATAGCCATGTTCATGATCAATAATGAATCCTCTTTGTTTGAGTCTTCTGTGTAGTTATTGTAGTCTCTCCTTCCTTTGTAGCCTCCTTGATAGTTTGAATGATTGTAGTTGTTGTAGTTGCCATGGTAGTTGTTGAACCTTCCTCTTGAGTAGCCATAACTTCCTCTATTGTATCCTCTGCCTCTTTAATTCCTAGAATTCCTAAAGCAATTTTCAGTTGTATGATTAGTTAATCCACAAATAGAACATGGGTTGGAATCTTGGGATCTCCCCCTGCCTTGTCTACCTCCTCTTCCTCTACCTCTGCCATGTCTTCCTCTACCTGCATAGTTAGCTTGATATGTACCTGCTTCATCATCCACTTTCTTTGCCTTTCCTTTGTTATCTTTAGACTTGCTTTTATCCGTGTATAAAGTTGAAGATTGATTACCTTTAGAGCTTTCTCCATTTTTGATAAGCTTTGCCTCTTGAGTAAGTAGTTGTCCAATGAGTGTGTTGAAATCAGGTACATGCATGTCCATGTACAAATCCATAGCTGTGGTGAATGCTTCCCACTTGTCATCTGCCTTCAAGCCATTGATGACCTGCCTTACAATTTGCTCTTCATCTATTACCTCTCCAATGCTTCCCAACTGATCCGCTATGTCCTTGAGCTTTGTGACAAAATCAGTCACATTTTGTTTGGGAGCCTTCTTGAGAGTTGTGAAATCCAGCCATAGTTGATGCTTCCTAGCTTTAGTACTTGAAGAAAAGAAAGCTTCAAGTGCATCCCACACTTCCTGAGATGTCTTACAACTTCTAATGTGAGGCAACAAAAAATCTGAGATAGAGTTGAGGAGATAAGACCTTGCAAGTGCATCCTTGGAGCACCATGTGCTCAATCTTTCTTGCTCTTCTTGTGTTGGTTGACTTTTGTTCCTGAACCTTGGCATAACTTCATCTCCAGCCACATAACCACATAAACTTCTACCTTGGAGATAGGCTTCCATTCTTAATGACCAAGCTGAGTAGTTACCTCTGTCTAATTTGTCAATTGATGAAGGAAATCCATCTGCCATGTTGTCCAACCTTGCTCTGATACCACTGTGAAGAGATGGATAGGTATGTGCTTGAAGATGAAGAGGTGTTGCAAAATCCTTGATCTACACCAGCCAAATGAACTCCAGGAGTATATGGTGGGCCCTTTTAGCTTGCCAATGGATGTATTAGACACCCTATGTACCTTGGAAGATCACTCTCAAAAAGATAGATCAAAACAGATAAGTTGGAGTTAGCTCAGAGGTGAAAACTTGCTATTCTTGGTTCATACACCTATCCAGTGTTTTACATAATTCTCTGAGCACAGCAGCAATTAGCTTAATTCCTCATGGGGAAGTCTAGGTAGCTTAAAGAGCTAACTTTCAAGAGTAATCTCATAAAAAATAATGAACCACACACTGAGAATGAGTTTTAACAAGTGATGACATCATCCCGATTTTCACGGGCTGCTATAGTTTGAGACCAGTGAGCAGAAAAATCAACATAACTCAAAATGTAGGAATCCAATGATTATGAAAATCTGTATGGTTATACTAGAGAGTAAGTTAAATCTAACAAGCTTTAAAGCACTGAATTTGGATAAGTAACCACTGAGAAACACCTCTGACAAGATGAGTGCAAAAGTCGGGTACCTGACAAAGAAGTGAAAATGCACAGACACTGTTGACTTCAACTGAACATAACTGAAGATTGCAACATCCAAATGACATGAAAATTTGTGAGCATATAGTAGACTTATAGATATAACTTTACCAAGTTAAATCACTGAAAATGATGCACCAAGCTCAGAGAAAACATCTCTGCAAGCTGACTGAGAAAAACTGAGAGTAATGGCAGTGAGTAGTACACTTCACAAGAACATGGAAAGATGAACTCAAATAATCATGAAAATGAAAGTATATTGCTTGTACAATACAATGACTTACTGATACATATGTGTGCCTTGTAATCACACCTTGATATGGCATAAAGCTCAGCTCTTGGAGGTCTTCACATAGGTCTCTCTAACCACGACTAAAACTGCCATCTATTTATAGTTGAGTTTGGGAGGCTAACTTCCCTCAATCACTCTCCAATCAATCAATGATTGATTTGATTCTCTACCTACCACAAATCACGAATTCGTGGCTTCTCTTTCCATTCTTGATCAAGTGGACTCAACCACTTAAGATTCTTTCACTTTTACATTAAGTAAACTCTTCAAAAGTTACAAGAGGTAGTTCACAAGTGAACTTTACATAGTCTTCATTTTAAGGCTTTTTCTATGAATTTGTGGGACTCAAGCCAATACTTAGGCTTGTCATAGACTTGCTCCACCACATCCATTACACCAAAGGGTTTAGTTATGTCCTTATTGTTGAACATAATTAGTGTAACCGGTTTGTGTGGCATGGTATACCTTGGTAGTTTTGGGAAGCAAAAGTACTGCAGAAACATCCTGATGGCATACTCCTCATTCTCTTTTCCCTTAAAATCAGGAAATTTAGAGTATCATGTATATATTTCTTTATTATTTTTCACAAAGCTATTATCAAGCTTGGTTCCCATTGGGTAAAACTGTAGAGCTTCTCTGATATGCTCTGCTTTTATAGTGATATTCACCTCGTGGTTATCTTTGTTCTTAACTTTACACTGGAAATAAGCATCATTACCTTTTCCAACTTCCAACAAGCTATTCATTACCTGTGCCACTCTTTCAAAATCTATAAAAAATATGGGTTCCTCCAACAATTTGTGTAACCCTACTGCCTTCCATCTTTTCTGATTGACCGCTACTCTTTGAAATCTGTAGAACTCTTGACACAGCATGGTATATTTGTAACCCCCTACTCCCACTGTGAATATATGCTGGCCAATGATACTCAGGGTTTCTTTGAGCTCCTTAACCACCTTTTCTGCTTCTGGAATCTCTTGCTCCTCATCAGACTCCAAGTCCACCTTCTCTATTACAGCTTCACTATCCAAGAACCAGTGTCCTCTAGACAGAGTGACTGATTCTGCTTTGAAATCATGAATTGGCAACTCCTTTGGATTCACCATTCTGGAGAAAATATATCATCACACAAAAGAAAAAACTCCACCCACATGAGTCACCAGAAATCAAGAATGATATTTATTTTGAGATGAAATGAAAGAAGAATGAAAATAAACTTTCAATTAAATTCTGACTTCTTTAGAAGAACTCAATTAAAGTGATCATTACATGTGTAGCAAGATGTCTAGTGCACTCCCCTCTTCTGACAGCTCTTATCCAGGAAGAAGATGTTTAGAAGAAAAAATGAAAAATAAAAATAAAAAATAAGAATAAAAAATCATAAAAAATAAAATGGAAAATACAAAATAATAAATAGAAACCTGCTACCCTTCTACCTATAGCTTGCTTTGTGCTATATAACTTATAAAAGGAAAAATAGATAATTTTTCTCTTTCTATTTCTTTTCCCTTTTTTCTTTTGTTGTTTTTTTTTCTTCTTTTTTTTAATAATTTCTTCTATTTCTTTTCTCTTTTTTTTCTTTTGTTCTCTCTTTTTTTTTAATAATTCCTTCTATTTCTTTTCTTCCCCTCCTAATTCTCTTTTTAGAAAAAGGATAAGGTAAATTATTTTGTCCTAATTCCCAATATTTTATGATTTTCTTTTTTATCACATTCTGATCTGTTTCTGAAACAATTCTAAATCCAGATCAAATATAGATGGTCTTTTTCCATTGAATCAACTCTGATTTTTTTACCCAATAATATTTAACTCTAGTTGTCCCTGTCTCAGGAAAAAATCCATCTCCTTCTGATAAGCAGTTTTTAGAATGTTTTGGCCTCCATATCCATTTTGTCTTGGAATTTTGTTTTGATGAACAGGCCTTGGGCATGCTTTGTTTCCATATCCTTCTTGTTCCAATGATTTGATGCTTCATATTGTGCCATAATTGCCACCTTGCTCCTGTGTCTCCACTCTCCTTTGCCCTTTCAATTTTTTGCAGATTTTGATTAAATGAAGCTTGATCATTTAGTATTTGTATTGGTAATGTCTGTGTGTCTTCCAATGAAAAAGTAAATCCTTCCATGTCTGGGTCATGAACATCCTGTTCTTCATTACTCAATAAAAATATTAAAAACCTTTTGTCATTTATTATCAATTTAAGCTTCATTTTTTCAAAATTCAAAATTAATTTACCTTGTTTGAGCCATGGTTGTCCCAAAATCAATTTCTCAGTCATCAAATGATCTGGCCATTCTTCACAATCTATTTTCATATATTCTTTATTGAACTTAACTTCAATAGAAGGTGAAGACAGACTCTGTATTATTTGTCCTTCCAAGGTTTTGATAAAGGTTTTGCTTTTAGTTCTTTTTAGGTTAAATTTATTCAACAAAGCTGAACTGATCAAATTTACTTGTGCACCTGAGTCTATCAAAACCTTGATTTTTTCATTTTGATAATCCATTGTTATCACAGGCAAATGTTCTTTTTGTTTTAGAGGTGTTTCACACAGAAGGACTTCTCTAAGGTTTTTGGTTTTTCTTATCCTTTCCTTTGCCTCTTGTTGAGCCTCTTTTCTAATGTTTTCCTCTTCTTTTTTCCTGTTTTGAGCTTGGTGTAATCTCCTCCATTCAGAAGCAGTTAATGGGAAATCATACCTTTTAACTCTACATCCACTTATGAAGTTTGGAATCATACCTTTTAACTCTAAGGTGGAAATCGTGTTTCTCACGATTTTGTGGTGAGAGTCGTGATTTTCATGCTTTTTTGGTGAGAATCGTGTTTTTCACGATTTTCTGGTGTGAATCGTGTTTTTCACGATTCTATGAAGAGAATCGTGATTTTCACGATTTTGTGGTGAAAATCGTGTTTTTCACGATTTTCTGGTGAGAATCGTGTTTTTCACGATTCTGTGATGAAAGTCCTGTTTTTTACGATTCTGTGTGAAAAATCATGATTTCCACGATTCTGTGATGAAAATCGTGTTTTTCACGATTTTGTGTGAAAAATTGTGATTCCCACTATTTTGTGATGAAAATCGTGTTTTTCACGATTTTGTGTGAAAATCGTGATTTCCACGATTCTGTGATAAAAATCGTGTTTTTCACGATTTTGTGTGAGAATCGTGATTTCCATGATTGTGTGATAAAAATCGTGTTTTTCACGATTCTGTGTGAGAATCGTGATTTCCATGATTGTGTGATAAAAATCGTGTTTTTCACGATTTTGTGTGAGAATCGTGATTTCCACGATTCTGTGATAAAAATCGTGTTTTTCACGATTTTGTGTGAGAATCGTGATTTCCACGATTCTGTGATAAAAATTGTATTTTTCACGATTTTGTGTGAGAATCGTGATTTCCACGATTCTGTGATAAAAATCGTGTTTTTCACAATTTTGTGTGAAAAATCGTGATTCCCACGATTCTATGAAAAAAAAAAATCGTGTTTTTCACGATTTTGTTCTCAGACAATCGTGATTGCTCACAATTGTTAAAAACACGATTCTCTTATGAAAATCGTGCTCTGGGAATCGCAATTTTGTGCTTTGTCTCAAAGAATCGCGATTTTGTGTTTGACTACAGAATCGCGATTCTGATCAGTTTTTGGAAAAATTTTGAAGGTATTGATTTTCAAAGTTTTGTTTCTATAATAGAATCGCCTTAACTATTTTTCAACATGCAATGAAAGAGTTTACTCAAATTAATATTTTTTTCCACAGAAAATTCAAAAATTCAGAACATCGCGATTCCGTGTTTTTGGTTATTTTGTGCTTATTTGTGCTTATTGGTCATGTAAAATTAAACAAATACAAAGAAGTTGTATTGAGGACTCCTTACCTTGCTTGCTTGATTCCAGAAATCTCCAAGACTTATATCTGCAGACAATCGCGATCCTGCTCCTGCTCTCTCTCCCTCTCTCTCTCACTCAAAATGAGTTTTTTTCTGAGATTTCAGAGTTTTATAGAGTTCTCACAATCGCGATACTCTACAATTTCCTCCGTTTTTTTTCACTTTTTTACTTATCCAATTTTATTCTTCAACAGTTTTATGATTTTGATCCTCACTTCCTAATTTTTAATCATTAGTCATCATTAGTCACTTCCATCATAATACTGGAGAAAATCGCGATTTTGTACTTGTTTTCCACTTCTCCTTCCTGATACTCAATCCTCACTGAGTTTTTGGAATTTGACTTCCTTCACTTATTCAATCTTGATGAAATCTCTTACAATTAACTGTCTCGAAACCCAATATGCTTAAAATTCCAAAAATTTTCCTCTTAGAGAAAATCGCGATTTTGTGCAGAGAATTGCATTTTTTCTGTACTTCTTGTTTTTTGCAACTTTAAGTCTTCTTTTCTCTTGTTTCCCTTCAATACCCTTTACCAATTCCAATTCAGCTGTCACCTGCAATTTTACAAAAAATTATTCAAAGAATCGCAATCCTATGAAGAGAATCGTGTTTTTTCTAATTTTCCAATTTTTTGGCAATTTTTTGCTTTCCTTTCACTTGGTCTCTTTTACTCTTGTCAACAAAACTTGAGTCCAACTTCCTAAGGAGAAAAGAAATTTGTTTGATTGTTTTAATGAATTTTATGAATTTTTTTGAGTATTTTGCCCTAAATTAAGGTAAACATTTCACTTAGGGTTTCTTGTTTGGTGATCTATTGATCCTGTGTTCCTTGATTGGTTATACTCTCTTAAGCTTTAGCTATCAAAACAGTTCATGAGCAAAACTTCCCAAAGAAAAAGGTGCTAAGAAATGCAAATATCAATTTTTGTAAAGATAAACGCAAACATTTTTCTTTTCAAGATGCAATTCAGTTTTTTTCTCAAGATTATTACTTTGACTTGGCTACAAATGGATCTTATCTATTTGCATCTAGCTACTTTACTTGACTTTTCTTTAATGCAATCTTGTCATCTTCCCAAGATCAACAATTTTGCTTAGTACTTGATCAAAAAGCACTCTACAAATGCAAGAATAGACACATTTTACCTTATCATCAGCTTTCTTGATTCAGTTTTTCACACACCTGCACTTTACTTCCAAAAAATGATATAAGCAACTATCAATTTGCAAAAATTTCAACACTTCTTATCCTCAAAAGATTATCTATTGCTTTCTTTTCCCAAAAGACAAACAAAGAAATCCACCTTTTCATGTTTACATTTCTTGATTAAAGAGTATTACCTTTTTAATGTGTTCAATACCATCATCAATAGAAGATCCAGCAAAGTCCAACTTTAATGAAGCTTTTGATATACTTCCCGGCAACGGTGCCAAAAAAATTTTGTTGTTAACCTTTGGAGTTGTCCTCTCCAATCATCTAGCATAAAGAATCAACAATACATCTTATTTTTGTCAATCCTGGAAGTATATATGAGACCACAGCCCCTTCTAGATAATAGAATCCAAGAAATAAGAGAAAAATGGCTGGATTTCTGAGAAATAGTGAAAATGAAGAGGAATTTCTAGGGTTTGGATTATCTTGAGCAAATCTCCATCATTTTCCACAATCTTGGTGTCTAAAACATGTTATTTTCTCAGCAGAATACAATCATAAAGTCAAAAATTAAAAATGATACCTGCAACCTTCAGACGAGACAATCGTGATTCTGTGAAATCAGACGATTTTCATCTCCAGCACCATCCTTCATCAATTTCTCACTCAATACATCAATAATCAACTCTCTTCATACACATTCATCAGAAACACACAATAGAAGCTCACAAATCTCCATGAATACACATAGAATTGACTCAACAAATCAAAGAAACCACACAAAAAGAAGAAACACGATTTTCTGCAGGAAACTTCTCTCTTCACTTGGATAGCACCAATTACAAATAACAAACCCTCTCATAATAGAGGAAATTGTCTTTTATACATTTTCAAGTGTCCCTTTTCACACTTGAATTTTGGTCCTTTCCTCTTTTATTCTAAAAATATGCTATCTAGGAGTTTCCAAAAATTCTAGAAAAATTACATAGGATTCTACTCTACATAAGGAAGACTCTTCCTTATTTTTACATCAGTTGCATAAATATTTTTACAAGTTCTTGGCATTTTACAATTATTTTCCATCAAAAGTACTTCAAAAAATTACTTCTTCCAACAAGGGGATTCTTGGACAAGAAGGGATTTGAGTGTTTGTAGGAGAAATGGGTAAGGTAAGAAGAGAAAATATACACTGGAAGCCTCTATCGATTGATTACAATAAGACAAATACAATATTGAAGCACAATACAAGCCAATGCTTCTGTGCAAAATCCCACAGAGGGCTCAATTACAAAATACCAAACACCCAAGGGACTTGTTGCTGCCGGCCTCCTCTGCACCAAACCTCCACCTTCTCCAAGCCTGCACTTGTGCATACCTTGCACCAAGCTTCCACTAAGGGGGAGGGATGAGTACCTTCTGTTGGCACGCACACACTTCAATAAGACCTTGGGATCTTTGGGAGACTAGCTTAGCACTCCTCTGCACACTTCCTTGGTCACTCTTCATACACACCTTGCACTTCACTTCTCTACGTCGCACACTATGTGTCCCTTCCACTTCTCTCTCTTACTCCACTTAGACTATGCTTACTCCTGCTTACACTAGAATGGTCCAAGAATAGTCCTTGCTTTGAGTTGAGTGTCGATTCACGTACGCTCCTAACTGCAAGTGTATCTTGGTGCTCACTCTGATGTCCCAAGATTGTCTTCTCAAGTGGCAGCCAACGAATCCCTCTTTTGTCCTGTAGTGACTTTAGGCAAAAAAGAAAAATTTTAATTGGGCGACCATACTTTCACTTCTGCATACGCTGCCGCTTCACATACCTTCACATTTTCCTTTTAAGTCTTCACTTTATGGAAAGCTTCGATTGCAAAAGAGTTCTCTTAAAAAAGCTCTATTCTCTAACAAGCTAACCTCAAAAATGAGCTCTCTAGCTCTTTTTATAGTTTTTTGACTAGTTTTGGCCCTATCCAGACCTAGTGTCCGGCCTAGTTAAAAATTAGGTTCCAAGGCTTATTTGAGGGCTCAAACGAAGTCTAAAAATTATGAAAATTGGTAGGATGATACTTCTAATACTCCTCAAGCTCGAGGACTCCTTGGCTTGAACAAAATAGAGTTATAAAAATATGAAATGGTATTTACAAAGTTTTTTAGTTATGAAAATCACTATTTTTGAAGGGATTTCTTCTGAAAATTTGACATACACTTCTTGGAGCTCCCTACTTGCTCTCTTTTCTTGTGTGTCCACTTCTTTGATGTGCCTCCATGCTTTGTCCTTGAGCTTGAGCTTCAACACTCCCCCCCCTCTCGAGTCTGTCATCCCTGACAGACCCTTGTTGTAAGGGTTGTTCCATGTAGAGAGGTAGTGTCCAGCCTTTGTATGTGTTGTTGTCTAGGTATTGATGTTGTCCCGATGATGTCCTCTAGTTCTTCCAAAGATGATGTTCAAAGCAGTCATGCCAAGTACTCATAACCCATAATGAATGATGGGTAAGTGTGTTCGTGCATGGGTTGAGGAAAATATGTGCCTTGTGCACGGCCTTGTAATGTAGCCCTATGAATGCATACTTGGGAAATGCATTGGAAGAAGTATGGTGCAAAAATTGGCGGTCTTGAGCTAAGTGCTCATGGTGAAGGGTCGTCGATGTTTATCCCTTCATGTCGTACACTCGGCATTTGTGATGGAACATAGTCAATGAATGTCCGTGGTGATGGTCCCTGAGTGCCTGGTCTGGTCTCCTCTTTTCAAAGCAACATTGGCTAAATACTGAGAATTGAATTTCTTTATATTCCTTGACAAACTACATTGGGTAACTACACCAAGCTTAGTTTCACGTATTCTCTTTAGCTCACCCTAAGCAGGATTCTTCTCATCCGGTATACATACAAGGATTTGCAGGGTACCAAAACTACCCCTTGCAGATACCACCTTGGATTCTCTCAAACATACAGTAGTTAAGCATCTCTCAAGTTGCGGACCTTCAAGCTCTTCCCTCCTACTAAGGTAAGGGGAAACAATAGTTGTGCATGCCAAGTTCTTGACATCTATCAAATAAGGCAGCAATTATATCATCTGCTAGCCGAGACACACTTCCCAAACTAATAAATGCCCAGTAATCAAAAGTTCCACCTTCAACTCAGCATGGCTCATTCATGTTCCATGAGCCAAACCTAGCAACAAGTTCTTCCTCTTTTTTATTTTTTCTTCTTTTTTTTTTTGAGGAACAATGTCACAAAAAAAGAAGACAGATGTTAGTATCAGTAAAAATAGTTGACATATATCAATGTGCTCTTGTGCATGGGATTCGCAAATGTGTCTATGCACGGCCATGTAATGTGGCCCTATATTAATGCATACTTTGGAAATGCATGACTTGAATGGTGCAAAAGACAGGGTTTTGCAAGGAGCACATGGTTGTTGCAAGTCGAGGCTGTCAATGTTGCTTGCAGATGCTGATGTGTCCTTTGCTGGAGGTATCCATTGGATCTTGAAATGATGTAAGCATGTGATTGTTGAATGACAACTGATCCTTCCTCTTTATGGGGATCCATTTGAGAATGGTCCTCGACTATTTGGTGATCTCCTTTGGCTGCTTCATGTTTGGATGGTTTCTGGAGGGTTTGATCCCTCGTGGTTAGCTCTTTGGTTCTGTGGAGCCTACTGGTGTTTTTGGCTTACATACACATACCGTTGTTGCCATTCTACTAACTATTGCCGAAGAGGTGGGTTTATCTTCCTTGTCTCTCCTTGGCTTCTTGATTGAGACCTTTTTCATAGTGGAGAGCATAGACCTTTGTGCCTCTAAGAGTCCATTGGGAACCCACATGTGTAATCGCCCTTGTTGAGCTGCAACTAATTTCTTAGGCACCCAAATTTGTCGTAGAACTTCTTGTTGAGCTGGTCGTGGTTGCTTGGTTCTGGTCCTTACATTGTTGACTTGCGTGCCTTGGAAATGCAAATCTGGTTTGATAGAGTTTATCTGATTGAACTTTTGACTAGTCTCGAGTATAGCTTGAGCTTGTTCTATGCACATTTTCATTTGTTCAATCTCTAAATCCGCTCTAGGGTAACTCTTGTCTAGGTTTGCAGCTATTGGCCCTTCTTGAAGATGAGCCTGGTAGGCCTTGAACATCATGTCCAAGCCTTCTAGGGTTGGATCTGCAAGAACAGACCCTGGTTGTGGTCTATTTACAATGGGTGGTGGGATGGGATGAGGTGGAGTGGATGGAGTTTTAGCATGCGAGGGGCTTTGAGAAGCAATGTCATCTATTTTTGTCTTCGCTTCTTTCAAGCTTTCTTCTAGTTTGGATAACTTTTTATTCCACTTGCGATTGGCCTTCTCTCTAGTATCCTTCCATGTTCTTGTTTTCCTCTTACTAGGTTCTTCCAATTCACTCGACTCCGATTGCTCTGTTGGTTTATCCTGTTTTAAGGCTTGTGCTCTAGTGACAACTTGTATAGGAGCCACATTACTGCTACTTGAACTTGAATCTACCACTAAGCCTACCACATTAATGGGTGTAATCTTGGGTGCACTGGAGGGGTTTCCTGGACAATCTCTGGGGAGATGGTCTTTGCCACATTCAGGACAAAAGGCTTGTATTGTGATAGCCTGTCCTCATCTCGGAGTTGATGAGTGGGGACATTCATGAATGAAATGGTCGCCCTGACATCTGAAACATGGTCCTCTAGGGGCTTGTGGTCTTACTTGTCTCAATTGGGGCCTAGGGTTAGCATTTGTGTACATGACATTGGAGTATTCAGGCTCCCAATTTTTTCCATAGGTGGTGCCTCATATTGATACGGGTAAATCTCACTATGTTCAGGTGACTCTGTGTAATAAGCATGTGGACTACCTTCATGGGAGTAGTCTGAACTATGAGCATGAGAGTCATTCTCTGAGATCAGTGGGGTCACTGGCACCAATGCTCTATTAAGGTTCTCTTCTGCCACTACATAATTAACTGGAATTACATTGGTAGAAGCTGGTGGTTGGTTTCTGTTGGCAGCAGTCAGGGAACCGAAGGAGCCACAAGGCGAAGAGAGTCGGAGCGAAGGGACAGCACAAGCAGACATGGCAGTCAAAGAAGATCTGGCAAATAGGCCAGTAATTTTTCTCATAAAGAAACAAGTATGAGCATTCACGCAAATCTAGCACTTAGGCAACCCTTTAACTTTTCAAAAACCCTTACACCAATTAAAAGTGATTCTCATCACTAACCACCATTGTAAATACCATTTTATATTTTTAGTAGCTCCATTTTGTGCAAGCCAAGGAGTCCTTGAGCTTGAGGAGCTTTAGAAGTATCTACCTGCCAATTTTCGTAATTTTTGGATCTCGTTGGAGCCCTCAAATAAGCCCTAGAACCTAATTTTTAACTAGGCCGGACACTAGGTCTGAACAGGGCCAAAGCTAGTCAAAAACTATAAAAGGAGCTAGAGAGCTCATTTTTGGGGTTAGATTGTAATAGAAACAAACTTGTAAGAGCTTTTTGAAAAGTAATGGAAGAACTCCATTGATTCTCTCTCTTTGTCTTGCCGTGTGTGCGCGTGTGTGTGTATGTGTGTGCATGCTTGTGTGCTTCTCACTCACGCACTTGTGCCGCCACTTGCTCGAGGTCTTCATACCATCCTCACGTCTTCCCGGATTGACATTAAATGAGGTGCTACTCATCACTGAGCTACACCAAATTTTGGCGCCGTTGCCGGGGATCGAGCTTTGAGGACGAGCGTGTGATGGTAAGACGTAGAGTTGACGCGTTGGAGTTGTAGGTATTTTCTTCACTTTCATCTATTTTCTTATTTTTTCTTCACCATCTTCATCACCATCATCATCATCACCATCTTCCACCTCCATCTCCATCATCGCGAAAATTTCAGTTTTTGAGTATATCACCATCTCCACCTCATTTCCCTCATTTCACTTGTGAGAGAGAGCGAGAGAGCGAAATTGCGTGTGCTGTTTTGGCGTGTTTCTTGAGCTGTCTTGCAGGTACAGGTCACATCATCGTCCCCAGCACTCTGCGCAGGTACGGATTTCGAAGTAACTGTCTGTGTGTCGCCGACTTCTGTCAATCGCGACCGACAGAAAAAACACTCAAATCACCAAACAAAGTGCAAAACCATGATCTACAGGCCTAGAGCTTCCCAAAAATGTGTTTATTTTCTTGAAATTCCTCAGATTTCTGTCAATCGCGATCGCTCTGTCAATCGCGACCAACAAACCACGACGGACAGATCTGTCAATCGCGATCGACACGTCAATCGCGATCGACAGCCCACGACGGCTCTGTCAATCGCGACCGACAGAGTCAACGACCGATTGACCACGACCGACTGACCATACGCGTGACACGTGTCAATCGCGATCGAGTCATCAATCGCGACCGACACAGTCAACGACTGTTTGACCACGATGGACAGACCCTCGCGACCGACCTGTCAATCGCGATCGACCCATCAATCGCGACCGACAGAGTCAACGATCCTTTGACCACGATTGATTGACTTTTCGAGACCCCTGTCAATCGCGATTGACCAGTCAATCGCGACTGACAGCCACGACGGACCTGTCAATCGCGATCGACACGTCGATCGCAACTGACCTGTCAATTGCGACCGACAGAGTCAACGACCGATTGACCACGACCGACAGACCCTCGCGACCGACCTGTCAATCGCGATCGACCCATCAATCGCGACCGACAGAGTCAACGACCCTTTGACCACGATTGATTGACTTTTCGAGACCCCTGTCAATTGCGACTGACCAGTCAATCGCGACTGACAGCCACGACGGACCTGTCAATCGCGATCGACACGTCGATCGCGACTGACCTGTCAATCGCGACCGACAGACTTTGCGAACACGTTAGAAGGGCAATTTAGGTCAAATTTTTAAGGTAAAAATAGTGGTCTAAATTTTGGCCAAGTGCGGGACAAACATTAGGGTGTAGCATTGCATTACGAGGGCACGACCCAAGTAACTCTAGAATTCCTGTTTGCCTGATAACCTAGCTCAATCCTGTTTTAGCCCCAAAACCCTGAACCGGCATAACTTTCTCATACGAAATCCGTTTGCCGTGATTGTTGTTTTGTTGGAAAGCTCACAGGGAGTACAACAAAAACATCGACTGGTTATAGTTAAATTAAGATCAGGAATATTTGCTAGGGTATTTTGAAGTTGACCATACCCAGGGGGATCAAAGTTCAGGGATCTCTAGAGTTGTGTCCAAAAAATCATAGTGCCAAGTGGTGAAGTGTTACATGAATAAACATGATTGTTTCTGTCTTTTGAATTTAAGTCTTGAGCTAACAGTGGGCCTTTTACAGGTCCTTTGAGAGAAGCAAAAGGTACGCAAGGCAAGAGTAAGTGCAAGCTTGGGAATACGCGTCCTGGGCACACCAGGGCAACAATACAAGGAAAGGAACTCAAGGTTGGAAAACCCGCAACACCCTCTGTCAATTCTTAGTTTAGGCTAAGTGCGGGTAGTGTTAGAAGTAATTCCAGGCAACGATAGGCACGAGATAAATCAAAGACCATCTAAGAAAATCAAGTGCAAGTTAAGAGATAACCTGTGTGTGTGCGAACGACAATCTTAAAAGGAAAAGAACCTAACGTGAAACGACCAAACTAAAGTGCGAAATTAAACTCAAGTATTCCTGACGACGTGATATCAGACAAGAGTCTAAACACGATAATCAACATAAAAAGAACCAAGTGACCGATACAAAAGGACTCAGAAAAGTGGTTGTACCTGGGAAAAATTGGGTTAATCAGTTAGGCATATGAACCTTAGATCAGGGCGACACCTAGTAAGGGAGAGACAAAGCCTTAGATCTTCAGAGGCTAGTGTTAACCACACTGCTAGGTCTTGGGCCCAGTAGTTGAGCCACCACTCGTACTACCCTAGCTCTGAGACCAGTGAGTCAGAGATGTCTCAAGGCATGGACAGGCGTACGGGAAGTTCAGGAATGCCATATTTGTACAGGGTAGAAGGCCCTTACAAAACACAGCTGGAATACCTTAGGACCAACCGATTAGGTGCCAGCATCTATGAGGACGGCCTAGGAAGATCTGTGGTACAGATTAAGAATCCTGATCAATCCATAGGACTAGAGCACCCAGCAGTCAAGTTTGAAAATGGTGCATACCTGGACAAAGAAGGAACCATATACGTAGTCACCAGTCACCCAGACAGGACAGATGAATTTGGGAATGTAATCTCAGAAGCAGACTTAGGTGACTTGGAACAGGGAAACATGGGAATAGAACCTAGAACGCCCCGAGGCAAATCTGTTCTCACTAGGATTATCACACCTGAGTGGGTGCCCCAAGACAACAAGAGCATAGAGTTGCTCCTCAATCGAGAAACTGACGAAGCCTTTTGGAGATATAAATCTAATCAGCCAACTGATATAGGAACTATCATGATCTATGAGTTTAAGGATCCGAATAGCCCAGGTAGAGTGACCTACTTAGATCACACTTCGGAAAGGATCTTTGTGGTGACAGAAAATGATAGGCATGCGTACACTTGGAAGGGTGAATTCATTTTCCCCCAACCAAGATCGAATGTATCCTATGGTCACACTAGAGCTGGAACATCCCAAGCTCATGGAACTCAAAGAGACAGAAGTAGAGATAGACCAGAAGTGAGCTTTGCCAACCCAGTGGGCAGAGAAAGAACGAGGACGGAGACGAATCGAGTAGAACCTGAGATACTTAGAGCTCACAGGAACCAAAGAAATGTGGATGGATTCCCTCTGCCGAGACCTAGAGAGCACACAAGAACTTTGAGACCGACCCAGCTAGTTAAGTCCATGAAGAATTACTTTGATGGCACAGGAGATCCCTATGATCATGTGGCGGAGTTCAAGCAAGTCTTGAGAGCTGAACAAGTGGAGGATCTATTCACGCAGTACAATGCCTTCGGTCTAACCCTTAGGAACACAGCACTTACATGGTTTCAGCCATTGGATGAGCGACAATTCAGGTGTATAGACCAACTCCTAGAGGCTTTCATTGTAGAGTTCTCTAAGAGTGGCATAAGACACAATACCTCCTCATTGATTCACAGCTTCAAACAGACTCCCCAAGAGACTGTAAGATTGGCAGGAAGAAGATTTAGACAATACCTTGAAAGGTGCCCTGTTTCGGAGCTACCCACACCTGCCAAACAAGTAGCCTTATTCCTTGATGGATTGCTGAGTACGAAATTGAGATCCTATGTGTATCTGAAGGACCCTAGGACTATAGAAGAGTGTGTACGCATGTGCATTGACATTGAAGATAACCTAGGGGAGGAACTAGAGCTTTCCAAAATCTACAAAGATTCAGATAGTGCATCTAGTCACTCTTCCATGCAGTCCACATCAATTGAGGAACTCGCAGAGAAAGTGGCCCAAAAACTAGGCGTCTCTAGCAAACAGATTCCGAGGTTTACCCCAGCGAAGAGGTGCTATACATGCGGTGGTGACCATATGGCAAACGTGTGTCCCATTATGGCTCAACCCCAGATCAATCCAAATAGCCAATATTGCACCATAGAACGAAGATACACAAATCACACAGCACAAGATTGTCCTTACAACAAGCAAGCGGTCAGACAAACCTACCTTCAGCCCTACCAACAAGGCAGATACCAGAATCAAAATCCACCACCACAATATGCTAGACCCCAACAAACCTACCAACCACAATATCAAGCCCAACAGAGACCCCAACCGGTGCTAGCTCAACAGCCTCCAAACCCCGCTAATGTAATCCCTGTAAAGTATACAGCTGCAGAAGAAAACCTGAATAGGGCCATAGTACCAGTAACCCCATTGATCTCAGAAAGTGACCCCAGTGACCATAGCTTTGATTCTACACACGTCGATAGCCCCCAAGCTTACTATATGCAATCTCCAGAACATGGTGAGTCCTACTATAGTGAAGAGCCAAATGAAATAAGTTGGGAGTCAGATTACACGAATGTCATGTATGCAAACCCCAACCCTAGGCCTCAACCTAGGCAGGTAAGACCTCCATTTCCTAGAGGACCATGCTACCGATGTCAGGGAGATCACTTCATTCGTGATTGCCCCATGCCTGCACCTACACAACCCCAGTCAGTGACGATCCAAGGCTATTGCCAAGAGTGTGGAAAGGAGCATCTCTTACGAGATTGCCCTAAGAATCCTAATAATATGCCAAAAATCACTCCCATTAATGTGATTGGGTTGGTTGTAGACTCCACAGGGAGCGTGACTTCCACTGCACCAGTACAAGTAATCACTAGAGCCCAAGCACTGCAGCAAAACCAGGGTGTAGGTCAGGAAAAAAGCCCAGAGGCTAGTGAAACCGAGAGCATAACAAAGAAAAGGACTAGAGCGTGGAAAGATAGTCGAGAAAGAATGAAAAGACAATGGGCTAAAAAGATGAGTGAACTTGAGGAAAGCATAAGAGAAACCAAAGCTAGGATAACTGAAATCACCTCTCAAACCCCCTCTCACACTATCCCACCACCACCATTCCCATCGCCATCCGACCCGCCACCTTCCAACCCACCTCATATGATTCCACCACCCCCTAGAGTAGGATCAGTATTAGCTGATCCCATTCCAGAAGACATAGACATGATGCTTAAAGCA
Source organism: Ceratopteris richardii (assembly GCA_020310875.1). Taxonomy (NCBI): domain Eukaryota; kingdom Viridiplantae; phylum Streptophyta; class Polypodiopsida; order Polypodiales; family Pteridaceae; genus Ceratopteris; species Ceratopteris richardii. The sequence goes on along the minus strand of CM035408.1, from coordinate 184,135,592 downwards.
TATCAGGCCAGAATTCAAGAAGGGCCAAATGTCACAGATCACGACAAGTGTTACCCTAGAGCTGACCTAGAGATAGAAAGAACCAAGCTTTGCGCGAAAATGGTCGCATTGGCTCAGACTATGTTTGAAGCCAGTCGCCTTTTCAATTACTCGGGCTCAGCCAAGACGCAATTACACTTGGATGGACTTCTAGAGAAGTTAGAGGGCATAATTGCAAGATCTGCCAAGGAAGAAAAAAATCAAGGAAGGGAGGAAGCAAGCAAAAATAGGACCCATCTTCAACCGAAAGCTTATGTGCCAAATTCCATTGAACCCGACAATTCCCCCTCCCTGGAAGGAGTAGAGAATCTAATGGCACAACTACAAAAGGAACCAGCCTCTCAACACAAGGGCAAGGCAAGTGAAAGGATAAGCCAGCCTCTTCAGGAAGCCCATGTGCCTCCTCAAGAAGCTTATCTTTCCCCCCAAAAGGCAGATGAGCCTCCCTCGAAAGCTTACGTACCTCCACAGGTTGCCTACATTCCCTCTCAGGGAGCGTATGAGCCTGTTCGGAAAAGTAATAGAATAAGTAATCCTCCCCAGGAATCCTGTGCTCCAGCCATCTATGAGAACGAGGAGAGAGCCAACGATAGAATAAGCCCTCCTTCCCAGGTTGCTTATGTGCCTAATTCTACGGAGCCAGATACTTCTTCTTCTATGAATCGGTTTGCACCAGACTTCCTGCGAGAGATTCAAGAAGACAAATGGGATAACGAAAGTGAAGTCGCCCCTCCCTTTGAACTTGTGGATGATGCACACGAACAATTCCCACAAGACATCCCATCTATTTACGGGGAACATGAGAGTACTCAGTCTCACGAGAGATTGGACTTTGAGTCTAATTCCATACAGGAGCTACCCCACTTCACAGGCTCATGGGAAGCAAAGTCCACCTGCATGAGGGCACCTACAGTCATGGTAAGAAACGAAGATTCAGTCATACCTAGGAACACAGAAGTAGTGAAGAACACTAACGTGCAGTGCAATCTCAAGTTAGAAGAGCTACTCAAGGGTAGACCTGAAGTATGGAAACATGTCGCCAAACAAGTACCAGAAGTAGCCAAACCTCGTTCCCAGGTAGGATCCCATAGAACAGTGCCAGAAATTCCCTTGGATAAGATAGGAGATATGTGTGAAGGCGAAGAAGGGAACACCTATCTTCCCATCACCTACCAGGAGTACACCACCAAGGCAATTTTGGACTCAGGTGCAGGAGTTGCAATTGCCACCACTTCCCTATGGAAGCGTTGGGGCAAGCCGGCACTCAGGCCAACAAGAATGAAATTGCAGATGGCCGATGGTCACATAGAGAGACCCCTAGGATTGCTATAAGGAATAACTCTCACCACTTGTGGTGTCGAGTTTGAGCATACATTCGCTATATGTGACTTCAGCAAAAATCATGCCTATGAGATGATTTTGGGAAGACCATTCATGCGACAGTTGCAAGTGGTACAGGACTGGGGAACCAATTCTTTGTACCTGCAACACTTAGGTGTTACGACCAAAGTCAATCTCAAGGATTATTCTCATAGAGATGTCCCTCCTATCCAATGGAATCCCATTCATAGAGCCAAAGATGATACAGAATCGGTGCATTCCATAGGGTCTGGATCCTCATGGATGCATGAAGACACTCACTTATGGATGTGCAAGGTAGCAGTAGAAGAAGAGAAGAGAGAGAAAGCCAGAGAGGTAGGTGCAAAAGAAACACATAGATCAATTCAAGACCCAGCCTATGCACTGTAGTTTTTCCTGACGAGGAATTTGAACCCCATGGCTGGGCAGAAATTTTAGCAACCATGGACGTAGCCATCAATGAAGAACAATGGACACCTCACTGTGATGAGGATGGCTATGACATTTCAGTCTTCTCCATAGAGCCAATCGTGGGAGAGGCAGTTCTAGAAGAATGCGAACCTAGCCCTGATGCATTTGAGGATGCAAGTGACTCCGATCTCGAGTCTATCATCATGGACCCACCATTTGCATCAGATGAAGAATACTTCCATGAAGTAGAATTTCAACCCCAGAGGCATGGAGAGATTACAAATGATGTCAGATTAACAACACACGTGACTCCGAAGGAAGAAGGAAAGAAACGAAAGAAGAGAGAAGTCTCACCAGAAGAGGAAGAATCTTTGTTTGAGGTCCCAGAAAATTTCAAGAAGTACGAGATAGACGACAGGAGAGTCATGATAAGAATGCCTAAACGAGAGGCACAATCAGGAGAGGCCTATGATAACAAAGAAACTACCAAGAAAATAGTAGTGGCCCTAGAAGAAGGAGAGGAGAGATGCACGTACATAGGCCATGACCTGACAGAGGAAGAAGAGCATGCGTTAATTGCCTTGCTAAGAGAATACAGAGATGTATTCGCTTGGAGTTACAAGGATTTGAAAGGTGTTGACCCCGACATATGCTCACACACCATCCCCATGACCTCAGATGCTAAACCCTCTAAGCAAAAACCCTACACATATAACGATAATTATGCTGCTAAGATCAAAGAAGAGATAGATAGACTGGTCGAAGCTGGATTTATCTATGAAATTGAGCACACTGAATGGGTATCCCCCATCGTAGTGGTGCCCAAGAAGAATGGAAAGCTGCGTGTGTGTATTAACTTGAAAAAGGTTAATGCAGCCACGATTCGAGATAACTATCCGCTTCCCATCACAGAACATCTCTTAGAAAGAGTAGCAGGCAAGGAAGTGTACAGCTTCCTTGATGGATTTTCGGGCTACAATCAAGTAGCCATAGCTCCAGAGGATCAACATAAGACGGCCTTTGCCACAGAATGGGGCATTTTTGCCTTTAGGGTAATGCCATTTGGGCTTACCAATGCACCAGCTACCTTCCAGAGGCTGATGTGCCATGTGTTTAAGGAGTTCCTGAGGAAGAATTTAGAAGTCTACGTTGATGATCTTTGTGCTCATTCCAACATTAGACAAACCCATATCCCTGAGCTCAGACAAATCTTTGACAAATGTAGAGAATATCAAGTCTGCCTGAATCCAGAAAAGTGCGTTTTTATGGTCAGGCAAGGCAAGATTCTAGGACACATAGTGTCAAAGAATGGCATATCTACTGACGAAGAGAAAGTGAGAGCCATAGCAGAGCTACCTAGGCCAAAGAATGTCAAGGAAGTACAAGCTTTCATGGGGCATTGTGGTTATTACCGACGATTTATACATATGTATGCTGTCATTGCAAAGCCCATGTACGGACTTCTGACTAACTTTGAGTGGACGGATGAATGTGAGAATTCCTTCCAGGAGCTTAAACGAAGATTATGTTCAGCACCAATCTTGACCACACCAGATTGGAATAAGCCATTCCATGTTCATGTGGATGCATCCAATTATGCTATTGGATGTGTGCTTGCACAACCTACTGGTGAAGGTAATATGGATCTTCCAATTGCCTATGCCAGTAGACAATTGAATGCGGCTGAACGGAATTACACCACTACAGAGCGAGAAGGATTAGGCATGGTATATGCAGTTAAGAAATTTAGACACTATTTGCTTGCAAATAAGTTTAAATTTTTTACGGATCATCAAGCATTGTTATATCTCGTAAACAAACCATGCAATACAGGAAGATTAGTGAGATGGTTTCTCTTGCTCATGGAATATGACTTTGAAGTTGTGGTAAGGAAAGGTAGGACTCATTTGAGAGCGGATCATCTTTCTAGGGTCACATCAGGAGAAGCCCCACAAGGAGTATCGGATGATCTTCCTGATGCTTACTTGTTTAATTTGGAAGTGGTGCCGCAGTGGGCTAAGCCATTGGTACCAGTATTGACATACGGGCCTAATCATCCAGTGGTGAACCCACGGAATAGAGAGGTAGTTAAAGCCCAAAAGTACCACATCATGGCAAGAAGCATGTACAAGCACACAGATCAAGGGATCTTGGCTTGTTGCGTAGAAGAGGATGAGTACGCTAAATGGTTGCAATTAGCACATGTAGGTGCGTTAGAGCAACACTACTCAAAGCAACGAACTTTACAGACTCTAAAGAGACTCGGAGTGCATTGGCCAACTATGGAAGCTGATGTCCAAAAGTTGTGCAAGGAATGCCCAATCTGTTGCACTAAACCACCAGTGGAACACGCCACTCTTTATCAAGTATCCATTGTGCCAGATTGGAGTGAACCTCTAGTATCCTTCCTAAGGACAAACACATTCCCTCCAGACATGACTCTGGCGAGGAAAAGGAGTTTAGAACAAGAAGCCCTGGATTACTCACTCATTGGTGATAATCTATATAAGCGTGGTAAAGATGGTTACCTGAGGCTATGTGTCCATGAAAGTGAATATCTGAAGATCTTGGAAACTGCTCACCAAGGTGTAGCAGGAGGACACTTTGGACCGGATCGGGTGATCAAGGCAATACTATTTGCGGGCTTCTGGTGGCCTACCCTTCACATGGATGCACATACCTATGTGAAACGGTGTGATGTCTGTCAGAGGACTCAGTATCCTATATGCAAAGATGAGATGCCACTGAAACCTATGATGGGTGGACGTGCGTTTTCTAAGTGGGGAATAGACTTCGTAGGTCCTATTAATCCCCCAGCTAAGGGTTCTCATGCGGAATACATCATTGTTGCAACAGACTATCTAACTAAGTGGGTAGAGGTAAAAGCTACGACAAAGAACGATGCCCAAACGACTGCTAAATTCTTGTTTGAGAATGTGTTCACAAGGTATGGGCTACCTATAGAGCTGGTAAGTGATAGAGGCACACACTTCCTGAACGAAGTGATTGAAAATCTACTCCAAGAATTCTTGGTAATACACAAGAAGTCTGCCCCTTATCACCCTCAGGCTAATGGACAAGCTGAGAGCACTAATAAGATCCTATGTAATGTACTGACAAAATTAGTGAACACTAAACGCTCTTATTGGGACAAACAGCTGCACCATGCTGTTTGGGCATACCAAGTCGCCTACAAAACGGTACTCCAAGCCACCCCCTTTCAGATGGTATTTGGCCAAAACGCTGTGCTACCCTTGGACTTCTTGATTCCTACATTGAGAATAGCACAAGAGCACGAATGGACAGGTCATGAGCTCTCCTCTAGGATCTTTGACCTTGAACGATTAGGGGAAACAAGACTGAGAGCCGCTGCAGGAATATATGCAGCCAAGAAGAGACAGAAGGCATACTTCGATGCCCATGTGAAGGATAAGGGTTTGAAAGCAGGGGATCTAGTTTTAGTCTACACACTGAAACAACACGCGAGGAAGCTAGAAAAGAGAGGCTACGGACCTATGATCATCAATAGGATCTCCACGAGTGGAGCAGTACAACTAGCCACGTTAGAGGGTGATGTTTTCCCAAACTATATTAGCGGTTGCAGAGTCAAGTTGTATCAGGAACCCCTCACGGAGGAAATGCTCAGCCGACTCAACACTGCTAAGAAACGCAAAGAGGAAGAAAAGCGAGTTCGCAAAGAGGCTCAAGCAGAAGCTTTAGAACGCATCAGAAGGATGAAGTTACGAAGGCAAGGTAGAGATCAGCCTAGAGCGAATGACTATGCAGATCAAGGATATCCCATGGCCATGTGTGAAGTTGCACGAACAAGCTCGCATAGGATAATTGATAGACGTCCTTTCTTAACCCTAGATATAGGACAAGGAAAGAGTGCAAGGAACGTAAGAGCCTTGATTGACTCAGGCGCAGCCACTAGTGCTGTTAGAGTGTCTTACTGTCAAGAGTTACAGTTAACTGTCAATCCTGTGGAAGCATATCTCATAGGATTGGGAGGCGTGGAAACCCCTTGCATGGGCGAGGTGGAACTTCCCCTCTACATTCATGATGAGGCAATGACAGTTAAAGTACTAGTGTGTCAAGACGAGGATCTCACTGAACCCCTTGTCTTGGGTCAAGACTGGATCTATGACCAAGCAGTCAACTTAAACCTAAGAAGTGGACTTCTTCAGGTATGGGTCAATCATAGTCGAATTACAATAGAGTTAGATAATGGAACACTCAAAGAATTAGGAAAGGCACAGACTCCTGGTCCCTCCAGGGGTACACATGAAGATGACCATGCTGTTCTTGTCCAAAACTATGTGTTGCAGAGGAATGATATTCTCAAAAAAGGAGTCAGGGATGAAACGGAACTCCCTTCTTTTCCAAAGGCCAGAAGGAGGCAGCAACCAAAGGTGGATCAAAGGCAGAAGAAGCAGAGTGCTACCCATGCCGGAAATCAAAAGTACCTGCGCAGCAAAATATCTCAGCAAGTAAACCAAGTATGGGTGCGGAAAGGCGAACACCCGGTTGCACTCAAGCCAACCACATGGGCAAAGCCTCTTATTAGTAACCGACAACACGACACTAATAAGAAGTTTTTCAGAAATTCTTCTGCTAACGTGAAATCTATTTGGGTGCCCAAGAAGTCGATGAAGGCAGGCCCACAATCAAGAAAAATTTGGGTGCCTAAGGCTTGCTTACGGGCGCAAGTAGCTACGCCAAAGCCACAACCTACACAGTGTAACCCATTCCCTCGCACAGCCAGCATTCATTCGTTTTCAACACTCAAGAACACACCAAGGCCCATGAGCACGAACATAATCGCTTGTAAATGGGTCCCTAAAAAGCCTCATTTTCAGGTCGATACAACTATAAAGCTCCCTAGAGTCTCTACGAAACCAAGAACAAAGCCCATCCACTGCATTTGGCAGCCTAAGACCTGTAATAAACCCCCCGACCCCAATTTGTAAATTCATCCCCACTTACTAACTTCATTAGTCTCCTAGGACTACCCAAGCATTGACTACACACACTGTCTTCGTGCACTTACTAACCACTAACTCACCATCTACCTCATGTTAATGTTGTAACGGGGACAACAACGGATTTATTATGTCCATTACGATGTTAACACGTGGTTCTATATTCTCACAGAACCAACCAGCAAGCAGGGACATGGCAGAAGCAGGAGGTACCAGTTCTCAGGCCGGATCTGGTGCACAGATTGTGGACATAGAAACACTCCTCCTCGAGCCACATCTCACTGCAAGGCCGCAAGAACTTCAAGCCGTGCATGTGCTCCCCATTCAGGATCCTCCTCAAGGGCACACTTCTCAAGTAGGTAAGCACGCGCATTGGTTCAGTGATGTCGCTGGACCATTGGGCGATGGAACCTATTTTTGGGAAGCAGAATTGGAATTTAATGGCAAATGGGGTCGGTACCACTTTTTCACGCGCGAGTTTGAAAGCTATCAAAACGCCGAAGTCATGCGATCAGTCTGGATCAAAGCAGGTGTGGACAGTTATTTCAGGGCCCACTTACCAAAGCTGGATTTTTTACGATGTTCATATCTTATCAGTACCATCACCCCAAGCAGGGCCAAGGGAGGCGACAGCACCTTTGTGTTGCCATCACTGCTGCCGGGTCATGAGCTTAAAAGATTCAAGTTGACCCTCAATTTGGTAAGAGAAGCATTGGGTATGTATGGCATGCACATCCCCACGGAAAAGGAAACAATGGTTCCAGGTCGAATGAAACACAAAGATCTTAATAAGCTGAAGGATATGGTAGCGATGACACCTACCATTGCGCTTCACCTGCGGACCATCATGCAACATTTTGCTTTCCCCGCCCAGGAACGATTCACAATGCCCCCGAAGAAAATATGGTTCAGCTTGTATCTAGCAGAGACAGAAAGCCTTCCCATCAATGTGCCACACTGGATCATAGATCAGATCCACCTAGCCCATCAAAGGTGGAACAAGAAGCAGAAAAATGTGCTTCATGGATGTTGCGCTCTAACAAAGATAATCTACGGATGTCTGGCTTATGACGTGCCTATTCAGAGGGCACTCATATGGCCCCGCGCCTAGGAATTCCAAAGAAGACTATCAGCAGCAGGTCCCCCATCAAAGAAGATGAGGGGGGGAGTACAATTACCCTGTGCTCAACCAAGGGGAGCCACCACTACACCAGAAATTACCCCTCCCCAGACACAACGCGTTAGGCCATTCACAATCCGGCTACCAAGACCGAGCACAGATGGGCCTAATCTGGTATTCCCACCCGTCCCATCAGATCTGGAATTCCCACAGGGTTTTACTCTAAATGATCTCACGGATGAAGAAGTAGCCCGATTGATCTATGATTCTAATCTCGAGACGGAAACAGAACGTACTCAGGAACCACAACCCCAGACAACCACAGCAGCCCCCACCCGACCAGAAGTGGTAGAAGTCGACGCCGAGGAACAAGAGACGGAACAAGAAGAAGAAGCCTACGAGGAACAAGAATATGACGAGCTTTCCGAGCTGGCAAGTGCCCCTGCGTATTCGGCACAAATCAAAAGACTCTATCGAACCATGCAACTGGTTCAAGAACAGCATAAGATGTCACTGGAATCGGGCAAGAAACTCATGAACCAGTTGCTAGCTGAGGAAGGTGTGGACGAGTTGTTCATTGAGTCCATAAACCTTCATGCCGACGCAGTAGGATTGGATGAGGCCATCCATGAGGCAATGGCCTACATTCACAGATTTGAGAAAAGGGTTTCCGTTCGTCCCAGGAGGTCCAGGAAACAAATTCACATCAATGTATCAGCACCAGGAGAGACAACGCAAGCAGAAGAACATCAGGAAGCACCACTGTCACCACCATCCCCACCTCGCACTACACAATTCACTCCACCACATGACACTAGCACTACCACGTCCACTACCACTACCATTGTCATGGGCATCCCACTCTCTCCGGGAATCCAATTCGGGGGAGTCACCATGCCCACTTTCACCACTCTGTTCACTGACGTCACATCCACTCCACCCACGATCCCCATCTACACTGTCACTCAAACAATCGACACTATGGAAACGTCTCCTGCCACAGCACCGCTCCCTCCCCCCATGCCACCTTCATTTCCCATACCCCCTCCACCCACATCTCCACTTGCGTCCACATCATTCACAACTCCCATTCCCGCCCCCATTCCCCCTGCATCTTCACCCCTCCCAGCATTATTTAATGTAAATAGCATATTTTTAGCATTAAATCAATGTGTATATCAGCTTCAGAATGAGTATAGAGCGCTGGACGGCCGGTATCAACAACTGACAACACACCATCAGAACTTACAAAGGCAATTTCACATTCTACAAGAGGAAAATGCAGAAGTGAATCAACGCTATACAACGCTTGAGCAGGCTCACCAAACACTATTGGAGGCACCCCAACCATCGACAGAATCAGGTGTCAAACAACTAGAAGCTTTGCTCGAAGTATACCAGACCGATAACCTGCGAGTCAGACGCAACTTGGCGCTACTACGGAAACATATGGCCACAGCACTGGAGGAGAACAAAAGACTGCAAAAACAAAATGAAGAGAATCTGGAAGCGGCAATGGAAGGCTCCCCTCACGAGATAGATCCAGAGCAGTTCAAAGCAGTTCCAACGGAGACGATGAAAACCATTTTGGAAAGCTATGCAGATCTCCTGGAAGCCCATGATGACTTGGAAAGACAGCGTGACACACTTCAGAGCAGGCTTAAGGAACAGGAAGAACAACCGAAGAGTGTCCCAGCAACCTCCACCTCAGACGAAGTAAAGGCCTTAACTGAGCAGGTAGCAGAGTTACAACAGAGGTTACTGACATACGAGAGACACCCATCTCCAGTGGTAGAACCAGAGCAAGAAGAGCTGGTCCCTATCGAGGTACATGATTCATACGAGGAACCGTATGTTCCTATGCCAATGCCAGGTGGGCGACGAACCTCAGAGGGACTAGACACATTGGAAGTGGAAGCACCCGAGTGGCTTCAGACACTGGAAAGGACAGCGAACACTCATGAAGAACGGGTGGCCATTCAGATCCAATCACTAGCGAACTTAGAAGAAACTGTCATAAAGTCTGAATACTTCAGAAGCATGTCTCATCATAGATGGATCGGCACCAATAATGACCAATATGTACCATTCTGTATACTTCTGACCGATTACAACGTGGAGATTCAACGACAATGTGGCAAGCCTCCCACGTTTGCTACACAATTTGGCCCAGATGATATACCGGAAAGTGCTCAGCGTGGGTCCATCCATCAACCCACCTTGAGAATCAGGCTTTTGGAAACGTATCCTGAAATGGTCTGAACCTGGAATAATATGCCTTTGTTTATTAAATATAATCCTTGTTACATTCCAGTTCTTAGACGACGCACCTGGCCTGAATTCACTATAGCTGTCAGAGACATCAAAGCCTGTGCAAAATGGTTGAATTATGTTTATCTAGCACCTCCACGAGGACCCCCCACAGTCAACTACATGATTTCTACAATCCGTCACTGGAGTACTAGGCTACGCAATAATCCTGATGTGATGGCCCAGATGTGCATGAAAATATTTGAATTAATGCTGATCACTTTCAGGACGTTTAAAAACATTAAGGACCCTCACTTATCAGGTGCAGGCTTTATGACAGGAAACCAAGATCTAGTGTATGATATGAGTACCACCCCGTCCATTGAAGTAATATATGCCTGGCACGCCAGAATCAAGTACCTCCCAGCCTGCTTTAAACAGACATTTGAGGAGATGTTCATCACAGGATTCTGGGAATATCACTCCGAAATCTTTATACCCAGACCATCACATCTCCTCCAATTATTTGTTGTGGAGAGAACTATTTACTCAGAACAATTAAGGGTGCCTCATCCAGATGTTCCCGGTCCTGTAAATTGGGATGAGTTGCTCACAGATCTAGCACGCGGATTGCGACTCGAAGAACACCACCTAGCCTCCGACGTCGTCCAATACTATGTTCAAAAATCCTCTAGACAAGGGTCTGTCAGGGGCGACAGACGCGAGAGTGGGGGGGGGGGGTGTTGGCAGCAGTCAGGGAACCGAAGGAGCCACAAGGCGAAGAGAGTTGGAGCGAAGGGACAGCACAAGCAGACATGGCAGTCAAAGAAGATCTGGCAAATAGGCCAGTAATTTTTCTCATAAAGAAACAAGTATGAGCATTCATGCAAATCTAGCACTTAGGCAACCCTTTAACTTTTCAAAAACCCTTACACCAATTAAAAGTGATTCTCATCACTAACCACCATTGTAAATACCATTTTATATTTTTAGTAGCTCCATTTTGTGCAAGCCAAGGAGTCCTTGAGCTTGAGGAGCTTTAGAAGTATCTACCTGCCAATTTTCGTAATTTTTGGATCTCGTTTGAGCCCTCAAATAAGCCCTGGAACCTAATTTTTAACTAGGCCGGACACTAGGTCTGAACAGGGCCAAAGCTAGTCAAAAACTATAAAAGGAGCTAGAGAGCTCATTTTTGGGGTTAGATTATAATAGAAACAAACTTGTAAGAGCTTTTTGAAAAGTAATGGAAGAACTCCATTGATTCTCTCTCTTTGTCTTGCCGTGTGTGCGCGTGTGTGTGTATGTGTGTGCATGCTTGTGTGCTTCTCACTCACGCACTTGTGCCGCCACTTGCTCGAGGTCTTCATACCATCCTCACGTCTTCCCGGATTGACATTAAAGGAGGTGCTACTCATCACTGAGCTACAGTTTCCTAGGACTGGTTGTGGCCTATATGGTGCGTGATATTGATGTTGTGGTCTATGATATGGATGTTGGTATTGGTTCTGATACCTACCTTGTGGGTAAGGTTGCTGATAATTCTGTCTAACAGCCTACTTGTTGTAGGGACAATCTTGGGTCATGTGGTTTGTGTATTTCCTCTCAATAGTGCAATATGGAGCATTAGGGTTTCTTTGGGGTTGATCCAACATTGGGCAAACATTAGCCATGTGGTTGCCTCCGCAAGTATAACACCGATTCAATGAGGTGACCCTTGGTAGTTGTCTATTTTGAACTCCTAGCTTTTTGGCAACTTGCTCTACTATCCCATCTAGCTCAGTGGAGGCTCTAGAGGTGTGACTAGTAGAACTATCAGAGTCTTTATAGAGTTTGGATAGTCCTAACTCCTCACCCAAGTTTTCTTCTATGCCAATGCAGGTCCGCACACACGCTTCTATGGATCTAGGCTCTTTCAAGTACACATATGATCTTAACTTGGTGCTTAGTAAGCCATCTAAAAACAAAGCCACTTGTTTGGCTGGTGTGGGTAACTCTGGAGCACGGCATCTCTCTAGATACTGTCTGAACCTTCTACCTGCTAGCCGCACTGCTTCTTGGGGTGTCTGCTTGAAACTGTGGATCAAACATGATGTGTTATACCTGATACCACTCTAAGGCCTATTCAACAAATTTGGGAATTATTCAAGTCCCATTTATAATACTTACTATGTTAATTTCTTAAGTTTTAGCCCGACCTTGATACTCCATTTATAATAAAATTATTCTTAATATTAAAGGGACAATTTTTAATACTACAATCAAGAGAAAAATAACATGTTATAGCGTGTATATGACTCAAAAAGTAAAACATTGGGAGACAAAGCATTGTCTCAAAATCCTATGTAATTCCCATTTTTCCTGAATAGGCCTTCTCTTGGAAAATTCTACAATGAATTCGTCTAGCAGTTGACCTATATCGCGATAGTTGTGACTACTCAGTGGTTGAAACCAAGCTAAGGCAGTGCCCTTAAGAGTCAAACCAAATGCCTTGTACTGGGTGAATCAATCCTCAACCTGTTTAGCTCTTAACACTTGTTTGAACTCGACCACATGATCATAAGGATCTGCTGTCCCGTCAAAATAATTCTTCATTGCCTTGATCACTTGAGTGGGTCTAAGGGTTCTTGGGTGCTCTCGGGGTCTAGGCAATGGAAAATCATGTTCATCTCTTTGTTGCCTATGTGCTTGATGTCTCTCTCTTTCAGGTCTTTCATTTTCAAATCCTGATCTATTTCTGCCCACAATGTGTGCAAAACTTACCTCAGATATCTCTCTAGTTCTTTCTTGTTGTGCTTCATGAGTGGATGATCCTACACCTTGGAGGCCATGGGAAACATTGGATCTTGGTGGGGGGAAAATCAATTCACTCTTCCAAGTATATGCATGTCTATCATGTTCTGTTACCAAGAACATCTTCTCTGATGTGTTATCCAGGTAAACAACTTTGCCCGGTATCTCAGGATCTTTGAAGTCATAGATGATGGATATGCCCAATTGGCTAGGTTGATCTGGCTTGAATCTCCAAAAGGCTTCCTCTATTTCTCTATTCAAGATAGTTCTATGCTATTGTTGTCTTGAGGAATCCAATCTGGAATGATCACTCTGGTCAAAACTGACTTACCTCTAGGAGTTTGGGGTCCTTGTCCTACATTTCCTTGTTCTAGGTCTCCTTTCTCATTCTCAAGAATGACATTTCCAAACTCATCAGTCCTATCTGGTAGGTTGGTGACCACATACATGGTTCCTTCCTTATCGATGTATGAACCCTCTTCAAACTTGACCACCGGGTGTTCAAGTCCAAAGGGTTGATCTGGATTTTTGAGTTGGACCACTGATCGCCTCAGGCCATCCTCATAGATGCGAGCACCTAATCGGTTGGTCCGAATATATTCCAATTGTGTCTTATAGGGACCTTCTGGTGTTTGTAGATGGGCAGTTCCTGAGCCACCTGCAGGTTTCCCCATGCTAAAAGACATTTCTGAGTCACTTGTGTTAGAGTTAAGTATGTAAGGACAACCACTTAGTTGTTGTGCCCAAGGCTTAGCTGTATGGTTGGCACTAGACTGAGAAGATTTAATGCTTTTTCTATCCTTGCCTAGGTGTCTACCAAATCTCAGGTTCATAAGCTTTGGTTAAGAGTCCAAAATTTCCCCTTGGTATGGTTCAAAATCCCTTGGAGTCCCCTTGGTTCCCTAGTCCACCTGAGGGTCAACTTCAAATTAGTCTATCTGAAAATCAACACATTATTCTTATGAAAAATAGTTGAGGTCGTGTAGGATCCAAAACAAGCTTTCCAACGAGCTATAGAGCAGTCAAAACAGGCAAACAAGACCTTTTGGAAAAAATCACGATTTTGTGTGAAAATCCCGATTTTGTGAAATCATGAGAATCGCGATGCTGTGAAGTCAAGAGAGTCGCGATGATGTGAAGTCAAGAGAATCGTGATGATGTGAAGTCAAGAGAATCGCGATGCTCTGAAATCAAAAGAATCGCGATGCTGTGAAATCCAGAGAATCGCGATGCTGTGAAATCAAGAGAATCGCGATGCTGTGAAATCAAGAGAATCACCAGACCTAGTGTCCGGCCTAGTTAAAAATTAGGTTCTAGGGCCTATTTGGAGGTTCAATCGAAGACTAAAAATCATGAAAATTGGTACGATGATACTTCTAATACTCCTCAAGCTCGAGGACTCCTCAGCTTGCACAAAATGGAGTTACAAAAAGGTGAAATGGTATTTACAATGAGGTAGAGTGACTAAATTCACTATTTAGGAAGTATTACTTCATGGAAAAATTTGGACGGCCTACTTGCCAGATCTTCGTTGACTAATTTGTCTGCTTGTGCTTTCTCTTCGCTCTGGTTCCCTTTTTTGACTTCCTTGTCTTGTGAGTCCTGGGGTACCTTGACTGTCGCTAACACCCCATGAAAGCTTGCACTTCCTTGACATTCTTTGGCCTGGGTAGTTCTGCGATCGCTCTCACTTTCTCTTCGTCAGTGGATATGCCATTCTTTGACACTATGTGTCCTAGAATCTTGCCTTGCCTGACCATGAAAACACACTTTTTTGGGTTTAGGCAGACTTGATATTCTCTACATTTGTCAAAGATTTGCCTAAATTCAAGTATATGTGTTTGATTAATGTTGGAATGGGCACAGAGATCATCAACATAGACTTCCAAGTTCTTCCTCAGGCACTCTTTGAATACATGGCACATCAATCTTTGAAAGGTGGCACGCGCATCGGTAAGCCCAAATGGCATTACCCTAAAGGCGAATATGCCCCACTCTGTGGCAAAAGCTGTCTTGTGCTGATCTTCTGGAGCTATGGCCACTTGATTGTAGCCCAAGAATCCATCAAGGAAGCTGTACACTTCCTGCCTGCTACCCTTTCTAGGAGATGTTCAGTGATGGGAAGCGGATAGTTATTTCGAATGGTGGCTTCATTAATCTTCTTCAAGTTAATGCACACACGTAACTTTCCATTCTTTTTGGGCACCACTACAATGGGAGATACCCACTCAGTGTGCTCAATTTCATAGATGAATCTAGCTTCAACTAAGTGATCTATCTCTTCTTTGATCTTGGGAGCATAATTATCATTATATGTGTATGGCTTCTGCTTAGAGGGTTTGGCATCTGAGGTCATGGGAATAGTGTGTGAGCATATGTCAGGGTCTAGTGCTTTCAAATCCTTATAGCTCCAAGCGAATACGTCTCTGTATTCTCTTAGCAAGGCTATTAACTCATGCTCTTCTTCCTCCGTCAGGTCGTGGCCTATGTACATGCATCTTTCTTCTCCTTCTTCTATGGCGACAACTACTTTCTTGGTGGTTTGTTTGTTATCATAGGCCTCTCCTGATTGTGCCTCACGTTTAGGCATTCTTACCATGACTCTTCTATCATCTATTTCATACTTTTTAAAGTTTTCAGGGACCTGAATCAAAGATCCTTCTTCTTCTTGTGTGACTTCTTTCTTCTTCCTCTTCTTGCCTTCACTCTTAGTGGCCACTTGGGTGGCTAACCTCACATCATTGGTAAGCTCTTCGTGTCTCTGAGGATGAGCTCCTACCTCATAGAAGTATTCTTCATCTGATGCAAAAGGCAGGTCCATAATGATTGATTCTAGATCGAAGTCTCTTGCATCTTCAAATGCATCAGGGTTAGGTTCGCATTCCTCGAAAACCCAATCTCCCATGATTGGCTCTATTGAGAAAACTAAAATGTAATAGCCATCCTCGTCACAGTGGGGTGTCCATTGTTCGTCATTGATGGCTACATCCATTGTTGCTAAAATTTCTGCCCAGCCGTGAGGTTCAAATTCTTCGTCCGGAAATACTACAGGTGCATAGGCTGGGTTGTGAACTGATCTATGGGTTTCTTTTGCACCTACCTCTCTGGCTTTTTCTCTCTTCTCCTCTTCTACCGCCACTTTGCACATCCATAAATGGGTGTCTTCATGCATCCATGAGGATCCTGATCCTATGGAATGCACTGACTCGGTATCATCTTTAGCTCTATGGATGGGATAGGGGGTACATCTCTGTGAGAGTAATCCTTGAGATTAACTTTGGTCGTGACACCTAAGTGTTGCAAATACAAGGAATCGGTGCCCCAATCCTGTACCACTTGCAACTGCCGCATAAATGGTCTTCCCAAAATCATCTCATACGCCTGATTTTTGCTAAAGTCACATATAGCAAAAGTGTGCTCAAACTCTACACCACATGTAGTGAGAGTTATTCCTTCTAGTAGTCTTAAGGGTCTCTCAATGTGACCATCGGCCATCTGCAATTTCATCCTAGTTGGCCTGAGTGCTGGCTTGCCCCAACACTTCCATAAGGAAGTGGTAGCGGCCTTGTTGTGTATCCTTGATGGGTAATGGGAAGATAGGTGTTTCCTTCTTCTCCTTCACTCATGTCTTCTATCTTGTCCAAAGGTATTTCTGGCATCGTTCTACGAGAACCTACCTGGGAACGAGGTTTTGCTACTTCTGGCACTTGATTGGCTACATGTTTCCATAGTTTGGGCCTAACCTTGAGTAGCTCTTCTAACGTGAGGTTGCACTGCACTTTGGTGTTTTTCACTACCTCTGTATTCCTAGGTATGAATGAGTCTTCGTTTCTTACCATGACCGTGGGTGTTCTCATACATGTAGACTTAGCTTCCCATGGGCTTGTGAAATGGGGTAGCTCCTGTAAGGAGTTAGACTCAAAGTCTAATCTCCCTGAGATTGGGTACTTTCTTGCTCTCCATAAATAGAAGGAATGTCTTGTGGGAATTGATCATGTGTGTCATCCACAAGTTCAATGGGAGGAGGGACCACTTTCTTTAGCCCATTTCTCTTTTTGAATCTCTCGCAAGAACTTAGGTGAATACCTATTCATAGAAGAAGAGGTGTTTGGTTCAGTCGAATTAGGTGTTGGGGCTTCACTCACTAATTAGGCATGGATATATGAAGATATATGAAGGCATATGATGAAGGAAAGAAGAAGTGAAGGAAAGACCTACAGAAAATCAAGCCTAAGTGAAGGGACAATTTCACTATTGTAAATTAGTGCAAAATTAGAGTCTAGATTTGTATTTGATCTTTAGAACTTACGAGTTCAAGTCTAGAAGGATGTAAACTTTAGGTATATAAGTTAATTTGAGTCAGAAACATGAAAGTGAGAACTCAATTTTGAAATCTGAGTGAGTAGAGAAAAGTCGTGTCTTTTCTGAGAGAGATGGTGAGAGAAAACTTCTGAGTCTGAGAGAGTTTTCCATGGCTGTGAGCAAAATTAGGCCAAGCCATTTTGTACACATCTTCTCTGATAATCAACACATATTTGTGTAGAAGGATTAAGTCTAATTCCTTTTGTACATTGAGTTCCAAGTCATTTCATATGACTGTGTAAGGTAGTTGACAGTTACGACTTTTCTGGCGCACATTTGACTGATCTTCTGAAGGTCAGATCTCGAAGCACAGTGTAAAGTTTTTGGTAAGTGATAGCTCGTTTGAAAGCTACTATCCTCAACTACATTTGGTCAAAAGATCTTTGAGAAACGGGACGCATACTCAGAGAAATTAGTTTAAGAGTGGAGGTATGTCAAATCGATGAAGTAAACTTTCAGTTTTCAGACATAGTGGAAAAGTTGAAGCTAAATCAGAAGATTTTGAAGTTATTACTTGTAAGTTTTGGTTATTATGTGTTGCTTAACATTAGCAAGAACATTCTTTAGCAAGTGATCAAAAGATTTTGCAAAGATTGAGCTAATACAGGTCAGATTGAAGGATTGAAGAAAAGGCGCAGATTTCTGTGAAGTGAAATTTTGATTTTCACTAAATTCAGAGATGAATACTTACAATGTGAGTTTTGCTAAGCTAATGATGGTTATGGAGGTTTTCTAATACCACATTAGTTTGGTTCTTGTGGTGTTTTACACACCAACAAGTGGTATCAGAGCAGATAAGGTCCTCGAGAGTAAAGGGAGAACAGATACAAGAAGAATTGAAGAGTTCTTTATCAAAGAAGGAGGAAGCTGAGGTGTTCAACAACAAAAGTCATCAGAAGATTGTTTCGAAGTTACTTCCAAGGGTAAAGGTCTACAAAAGGTATCATTCTTTAACCTTACACTTACAGGTTGAAGCAGAAGCAAGGATACCATGGCAGATCATGTGTCCATTGACAAATTGGACAGAGATAACTATCCTGCTTGGGTAATGAGGATGGAGGCCTTACTTATGAGTAAGGATCTAATGGTATATGTGACAGGTGAAGAGGAGAAGCCTAAATTTGAAGATGAAAGTCATCCAAGGAAGGAAGAGCTAGAAGCTTTGAAGCTATGGCAGAAGAGAGATGCAAGTGCAAGAGCTTATATATACAACACTATTACAGATCATTTGTTGCCACACATCAGAGGTTTAGAAACAGCTGAAGATATTTGGAATGCTTTGGAAGACCACTTCCAAAACACTACTAAAGCTAGGAAAGCTAGCTTATGGTCAGAGTTTACCACATTCAAGAAAAAGCAAAATCAGAGTATTAGTGATTATGTCACTAAGATGAAAGACTTGGCAGATAGTCTTGGATCTATTGATGAGGATATTGAAGATCATAGGTTGATAGCTCAATTACTTGCAGGATTAAGAGGTGATGAGAGATGGAAGCCTTTTTTACTTTCAACAGAACTCTCATTAAACCATTATGTGCCAGAATTAAATCAATTACTTGGATTGATGCTCACATTTGAACAAGACTTGAAGTCAGATGGAGACAAAGGTCAAAGTTCTGCAATGTATGTGAAGAACAAAAAGAAAGGAGATAAAGGCAAGGCAAAGGATGAAGAAGAGTCAACAACTCAAGCAAATTATGCAAGAGGAAGAAGTTTTGGCAGAGGTAAAGGTCGAGGTAATGGAAGAGGTAGAGGTAATCAGAACAATAACAAGAAGACATGTTGGATTTGTGGATTGAACAATCATCTAGCATATGATTGTTGGCATAATCAACAAGGAGCAAGCCAAAATCAGAACAACAATGGCAGAGGAAGAGGTGGAAGGTTTCAGAATCAATTTCAAAGAGGAAGACATAATTCAAGAGGAAGTTATGGAAGAGGTGGTGGTAGAAATTGGAATCAGAACCAATCATACAACACCACATATTACAATTATGCAAATGATACACAGAATGACAACCATACAACATTGATGATGAATTCAATTAGTTCATCAGAGAAGGAAGATCTCAAGGTATTTTATATTGATTCTGGTTGTTCAAATCATTTATCAGGTAATATAGAATTGTTGTCAGAATTGGAAGAAGGAAATTCAAGTCATACAGTACAAACAGGTGACAATACAAAACATAATGTGCATTCAATTGGAAAAGTGAAGTGCAGGAGTGGAGCTGATTTATTAACAAATGTTTTGTATGTTCCAACAATACCAAAGAATCTGATTAGTGTTGGACAAATAGTGGAGAAAGGTTTCCAAGTCAGATTTACAAATGAAGGGGTATTTGTTGAAGATCCAGAGGATGAATACAAACCCATTGTTTGTGGTAAGAAGGAAGGTAGACTTTTTACTCTCAAAGTACAAGGAAATGTTGGTCAAGCCCTAATCACACATGGTGATGAAGTAATTACAGAATTAGATCTTTGGCATAAAAGATTGGGACACTTCAATGAAAGAGGAATCAAAACTATGGTGGAGAACCAATCTGTATTGGGACTACCAAATGTGAAGAATCAACATATGATATACAAGTGTGAAGCTTGTCAGATGGGAAAAGCTCATAGACAACCATTTCAGAAGAAAGGTTTCAAGCATGATGGTTTGCTTGAACTCATACATACAGATGTATGGGGGCCAACAAAAGAAGGTTCAATAAATGGATCTAGGTATTATGTTTTGTTTATTGATGATGCTACAAGGTGGATAACCCTTTATGTTCTAAAGGAAAGGTCAGAAGTCTTTGGAGCTTTCAAACATTTTCATGCTTATGCAGAAAGAGTTACAGGTCACAAACTCAAGAGGCTAAGGTCTGATGGAGGGGGAGAATACTTCTCTCAAGAGTTTAATGACTATCTTTGGAATGCAGGTATCAAAAGAGAGATAACTTGCAGGTATACACCTCAACATAATGGGGTGGCAGAAAGGAGAAATAGAACATTGGTTGAGTTTGCAAGAGCAATGTTAAAGGAAAAGAATTGCCCTAATTATCTTTGGGCTGAGGCTGTAAATACAGCCACATACCTTGTGAATAGGTTACCATGTGGAGCTTTGAATGGTATGACCCCTTATGAAGCTTGGTGGGGTAAGAAACCAACACTTGACCATTGTAAAGTGTTTGGGTCAATTGCCTATGCTTATGTGCCATCACAACTCAGACATAAGCTTGAACCAAAGGCAGAAAAATATGTGTTTATTGGGTATGATGAAAAGCAAATGGGTTATAGGCTATGGAGTCCTTTAACTAAACATTTCATTGTTTCCAGAGATGTGACTTTTGATGAACAGAAGAGTTGGTATGCAGATAAAGAATGTGATCTTGAAACATTTGAAGAAGAGATAAGAAGGAGTGCAAGAGGTAAGTCACATATGCAGATAGATGGAGATGAAGAACATATGCAAGCAAGCACATCAAGAGTTGGATCATATAGAAGGGATGAAGATGGACCAATATTTGATGAAGAAGTACATCCAGATATACATGAAGAGTGTGAACCAAGAAGGTCAACCAGAATGAGGAAGCAACCTACAAGGTATTCATATGACACTTCTTATTTGACTCAGAAAAATTATGCTTACATGGTTAAGGAAGATGAAGAACCTCAAGGCTATGATGAAGCAAAAGGTAAGAGACAATGGGAAGTAGCAATGAAGGAAGAGTTTGATGCTCTTGAAGAGAACAAAACTTGGGAACTTGTCCCAAAGCCTAATGGTAAGAAAGTGATTGGAAATAAATGGGTTTACAAAGTTAAAAAGCATGCAGATGGAACTATAGCCAGATACAAAGCCAGATTGGTGGTTAAAGGCTATGCTCAAACTTTTGGCATAGATTATGATGAGACATTCAGTCCTGTAGCAAAGATGTCAACCATAAGGACAATCATTGCCATTGCAGCATCAAAAGGATGGACATTGAGTCAATTGGACATTAAGAATGCATTTTTGAATGGATATATATCAGATGAGGTTTACATGGAGCAACCTCAAGGGTTTGCAGATCATAAATTTCCAAATTATGTTTGCAGATTAAGAAGAGCACTTTATGGTTTGAAGCAAGCTCCAAGAGCTTGGAATTATAGACTTGTAAAGTATCTTAATGATCTTGGCTATCAAAGTTCAAAGGCAGATGCAAGTTTACTTATCAAAAGAACAGATGAAGGTATGATCTACATTTGTATATATGTAGATGATATTATAATTACAGGTACCTCAAATGAAGGAATCAAGGAGGTGAAGAAGCTACTTGAGAAGGAATTCAAGATAAGTGATCTAGGAAAATTGTCATATTTTCTTGGAATGGAAATCACTTATGCAGAGCATGGTATTTATGTATCACAAGAAAGGTATCTCTTGAATCTTCTAAAGAAGTTTAACATGGAGAATTGCAGAGAGGCATCTACACCACTAGAAGTCAATCACAAACTCAGTAGATATGATGGTGCAGAGTTCAAAGACATGAGGAAGTATCAATCTTTAGTGGGAAGTTTGATTTATGCAACTCTAACAAGGCCTGATCTTAGTTATGCAGTTGGTGTCCTTTCTCAATTCATGCATTGTCCAAAGGATCCACATTGGATTGCAGGTCAAAGAGTCCTTAGATATATCAAAGGGACTTTGAAAGAAGGATTGTATTATCCTTTTACATCAGATATAAGGTTGAGAGCTTATAGTGATTCAGATTGGGCAGGAAGTCAAGATGACAGAAGGTCTACTCATGGCTACATGATATACATTGGAGATAAGCTTGTGAGTTGGTGTTCAAAGAAACAACACACAGTGGCCTTATCATCAACAGAAGCTGAATACAAAGGACTTGTGGAAGCAGCAAAAGAAGTAATATGGATGCAGACATTATTCAAAAGCTTGGGAATTGATCAAGGTATACCCATCATTTATGGAGATAACATGAGTTCATTATATCTTGCAGCAAATCCTGTGTTTCATGCAAGGACAAAGCACATAGAGATACAGTACCATTTTCTTAGAGAAAAGGTAATGGAGAAAGAGATTGAAGTGGTGTACACTTCTACAAAAGATCAGATTGCAGATATTATGACAAAAAGCTTGGATGAAGTGAAGACAAGTAAGTTCAAGGAGATGGCAGGAATAAAAGAGAAGAAGATTATGTGAAGAAGTCAAAGCATGCTAATTAGTGATTGAGGGGGAGCTGTTGGGGCTTCACTCACTAATTAGGCATGGATATATGAAGATATATGAAGGCATATGATGAAGGAAAGAAGAAGTGAAGGAAAGACCTACAGAAAATCAAGCCTAAGTGAAGGGACAATTTCACTATTGTAAATTAGTGCAAAATTAGAGTCTAGATTTGTATTTGATCTTTAGAACTTACGAGTTCAAGTCTAGAAGGATGTAAACTTTAGGTATATAAGTTAATTTGAGTCAGAAACATGAAAGTGAGAACTCAATTTTGAAATCTGAGTGAGTAGAGAAAAGTCGTGTCTTTTCTGAGAGAGATGGTGAGAGAAAACTTCTGAGTCTGAGAGAGTTTTCCATGGCTGTGAGCAAAATTAGGCCAAGCCATTTTGTACACATCTTCTCTGATAATCAACACATATTTGTGTAGAAGGATTAAGTCTAATTCCTTTTGTACATTGAGTTCCAAGTCATTTCATATGACTGTGTAAGGTAGTTGACAGTTACGACTTTTCTGGCGCACATTTGACTGATCTTCTGAAGGTCAGATCTCGAAGCACAGTGTAAAGTTTTTGGTAAGTGATAGCTCGTTTGAAAGCTACTATCCTCAACTACATTTGGTCAAAAGATCTTTGAGAAACGGGACGCATACTCAGAGAAATCAGTTTAAGAGTGGAGGTATGTCAAATCGATGAAGTAAACTTTCAGTTTTCAGACATAGTGGAAAAGTTGAAGCTAAATCAGAAGATTTTGAAGTTATTACTTGAAAGTTTTGGTTATTATGTGTTGCTTAACATTAGCAAGAACATTCTTTACCAAGTGATCAAAAGATTTTGCAAAGATTGAGCTAATACAGGTCAGATTGAAGGATTGAAGAAAAGGCACAGATTTCTGTGAAGTGAAATTTTGATTTTCACTAAATTCAGAGATGAATACTTACAATGTGAGTTTTGCTAAGCTAATGATGGTTATGGAGGTTTTCTAATACCACATTAGTTTGGTTCTTGTGGTGTTTTACACACCAACATTAGGCACATAAGCTTCCTGTGGGGGAATTCTTATTCTTTTACTTGCCTCATCTCTTCCTTGGCAGATCTTGCAATTATGCTCTCTAACTTCTCTAATAGTCCATCCAAGTGCAATTGTGCCTTAGCTGAGCAAGAGTAGTTGAAGAGGCGACTAGCTTCAAACATGGTCTGAACCAAGGCTACCATTTTCGTGCAAAGCTTGGTTCTTTCTATCTCTAGTTCAGCTCTAGGGTAGCACTTATCATGATCCATCACATTTGGCCCTTCTTGGATTCTGGCCTGATATGCCTTAAGCATCATGTCTATGTCCTCTAGAGTGGGGTCGGCTAACACTGATCCTACTCCAGGGGGTGGTGGAATTGTATGAGGTGGATTAAAAGATGGTGGATTAGATGGTGATAGGGATGAAGGTGGTGGTGGTATGTGAGAGTTTGTTTGAGAGGTGAGCTCAGCAATTTTAGCTTTTGTTTCTCTTATACTTTCTTCTAAGTCGCTCATCTTCTTAGCCCATTGTCTTTTCATCCTTTCTCGGCTATCTTTCCAGGCTCTCGTTCGTTTCTTGCCTACACTCTCGGTTTCACTAAGCTCGGCGCTCCTTTCTTCACTTTTCCTAGGCTATCAGGATCTGTGAACTCATAGATTGTGATCATTCCTACCTCATTTGGTTGATCAGGCTTATACCTCCAGAAGGCTTCATCGGTTTCTCGATTTAGAAGCAGATCTATGCTCTTATAGTCCTGGGGCATCCACTCTGGCGTGATAGTTCTAGTAAGACCTGATTTGCCTCGAGGGGTTTTAGGCTCTCTACCTATGTTCCCTTGCTCTATGTCACCTATGTTCGTTTCTGGGATCACATTACCAAATTCATATGTCCTATCTGGGTGACTGGTGACTACGTATATGGTTCCTTCTTTGTCCAGGTATGCTCCATTTTCAAACTTGACAGCTGGATGCTCAATTCCATTGGGTTGGTCAGGGTTTTTAATTTGGACCACAGATCTTCCTAGGCCATCCTCATAGATGCAAGCACCTAATCGGTTGGTCCTAAGGTATTCCAACTGAGTCTTGTAAGGGCCTTCAACCCTCTGTAAGCATGGCACGCCTGAACTTCCTGTGGGTCTCTCCATACCTTGAGACATCTCAGACTCAGTGGGTTCAAAGCTAGGGTAGTGCGAATAATGGCTCAACTGCTGGGCCCAAGACCTAGCAGTATGATTGACACCAGCCTCTGAAGACCTAAGACTCTGTCTATCTCTTCCTAGGTGTCGTCCTGATCTAAGGTTCATATGCCCAAGTGAATAATCCCAAATTTCCCAAGTACAATTTCGTCGCTGAGTTCTTTTGTATTAGTCACTTGTTCTTTTTAATTTTTCTTAGGATGTCGCTTCTTGTCCAATCAATCTTCATCGCAAGGAACACTTAAGTTTTATCGTACTTTGAGTTTGGTCGCTTGATTTAAATTCTTTTCCCTTAGGTTGTTTCACAAATGTAATCTCTTGGTACTTGCACTTGAGTGCTTAGAGTTCTTGGACTTGGTTGTGCTTAAGGTATCCCTAATTGATCAAAACCTCTATCCGTATTTAGCCTATGCTAGGGATTGACAGAGGGTGTTGAGAATTTCCAACCTTTAGTTTCTCTCCTTGGTTGCCCTTGTGTGCCCACGAAGCATGTTTCCAAGCTTGCACTTACTCTTGCTTGGAATGCCCTTCGATGCTCTTAAAGGACTTGTAAAAGTCCCAAAGTTAGCTCTAGAATTGAAATCCATTGATACAACAGACCATGTTCATTCATGCAATTCAGAGATCAAACTGTTCTTTGGCTTTATGGAAAACAATCCTAAAGATCCCTTAGTTTTTCTTCCCCTTGGGTATGGTCACTTCAAAATACTATATCTAATAATCTTGATATTAGTTTTACCGTAACCACTAGAAGTTTTGGTTGTACTCCCCACGAGCTTTCCAACGAGCCTAAGATCACCTCGAATGGATTTCGTATAAGGAAGTTATGATTATTCAGGGTTATAGGGTTAAAACAAGGTCCAAACAGGCTAACAGTCAATCAGGGTCTTCTCCAACTATTTGTTTATGGCCTCCCTATGTGCCCTATAGCCCAATAGTCATGTCCAAAATTAGCCCAAAGTCTTCAATTAAAAACCCTAAAAAATTGGCCGAAATTGCTTGTTAATCGCGATCGAGTGGTCTGTCATTCGCGATTGATATGTCAGTCACGATTGACATGTCGGTCGCGATTGACAGGTCCGTTGTGGCTGTCAGTCACGATTGATGGGTCAATCACGATTGACACGTGGCCCATAATTTCAGTCAATCATGGTCAAAGGATCATTGACTCTGTCGATCGCGATTGATGGGTCAATTGTGATTGGCACGTGGCATGCGGGGTCAATCGGTCGTGGTCAAACAGTCGCTGACTCGGTCAGTTGCGATTGACAGGTCTGTCGGGGCTGTCAATCGCGATTGACGGGTCAATCGTGACTAATGGGTCAGTCGCGATTGACACATGGTGCATGATAGGCCTGTCCGTCGTGGTCAGTCGGTCATGGTCAGCCGGTCATTGACTCTGTCGGTCACGATTGACGGGTCTGTCGGCAATTGTCCGTCGTCGTTTGTCGATCGCGATTGACAGAAAACTGAGGAATTTTGAAATTTTAAGCACATATTTAGGAAGCTACAGGCATGCACAACATGATTATGTACTTAGTTTGGCAAAATGTTCACTTTTTTTGTCGGTCGCGATTGACAGAGGTCAATGCCTTGGGACCTGCACAGTCAAATTTTTTACTTGCTGGAGCTGGTGCAATTACTGGGGATGCTGATTCTTGCAGAAAATCACAAAAAAACACAGAAAAGCACAAGCACACAAATGCTCTCTCGCTCTCTCTCACAAGTGAAATGGGGGGAAGTGGTATGGGAAGGTGATATGACCAAAAAACTGAAAATATCGCGATGATGATGGAGGTGGGAGATGGTGATGATGATAATGGTGATGAGGAAAACAAAAGAAAGTAGATAAAAGTGAAGAAAATACCTATAACTCCAATGGCTCAACTCTACGTCTTACCATCACATACTCATCCTCAAAGCTCGATCCCCGACAACGGCGCCAAAATCTGGTGTAGCTCAGGGATGAGTAGCACCTCCTTTAATGTCAATCCGGGAAAACATGAGGATGGTATGAAGACCTCAAACAAGTGATGGCACAAGTGTGTGAGTAAGAAGCACACTAACATGCACACACATACACACACACGTGCACACAAGGCAAGAACAAAGAGAGAGACTATGGAGTTCTTTAGATTACTCAAAAGTGCTCTTACCAGTTCAATTCTACATCAAGCTACCCTCCAAAATGAGCTCTCTAGCTCTATTTATAGTTTTTGACTAGTTTTTGGCCCTGTCCAGACCTAGTGTCCGGCCTAGTTAAAAATTAGGTTGTAGGGCCTATTTGAGGGCTCAAACGATGTCTAAAAATCATGAAAATTGGTACGATGATACTTCTAATACTCCTCAAGCTCGAGGACTCCTCGGCTTGCACAAAATGGAGTTACAAAAAGGTGAAATGGTATTTACAATGATTTTTAGAGATGCAAATCACTGTTATGAGGGTGTTGATTTGGAAAAATTTGAATGGCCTACTTGCCAGATCTTCGTTGACTACTTTGTCTGCTTGTGCCTTCTCTCCGCTCTGGCTCCCTTCTTTGGCTTCCTTGTCTTGTGAGTCCTTGGGTGCTTTGACTGCTGCAAACAGTGTACCTCCTTTCAATTGTGCAATACTAGCCACTAGGGTTGGCTTGAGGTTGTTTCAAGTTTGGGCAAACAATTTCCATATGATCACTACGACATGTGTAACAACGTTTGATTGAATTTAACCTGGGTATCTATTTGCTCGAGACTCCTAGCTTTTGGGCTAACTTCTCAGTTAGGTCTTCTATGGAACTAGAATGTTTTGAGGATAATTGAGTGGAGCTATTTGAATCCTTGTAGACTTTGGAAAGTTATAACTCATCTCATAAATTATCCTCAATGTCTATACAAATTTCTCACACATTTCTCTAGAGTTCTAGGTTCCTTCAAGTATACATAGGATCATAGTTTGGAGCTCAAGAGTCCATCCAAAAACAAGGATACTTGCTTGGCTTGAGTGGGTAGTTCTGGCATTAAGCATCTCTCAATATTCTGTCTAAATCTACATCTTGCAAGTCTAATTGTTTCTTGGGGGTCTGTTGAAGCTCAAGGTCAAGAACAAAGCATGGAAGCGCATCAAAGAAGTGGACACACAAGAAAAGAGAGCAATTAGGGAGCTCCAAGAAGTGTATGTCAAATTTTCAGAAGAAATCCCTACAAAAATAGTGATTTTCATCACTAAAAACCTTTGTAAATACCATTTCATATTTTTATAACTCCATTTTTTTCAAGCCGAGGAGTTCTCAATCTTGAGGAGTATTAGAAGTATCATCCTACCAATTTTCATAATTTTTAGACTTCGTTTGAGCCCTCAAATAAGCCCTGGAACCTAATTTTTAACTAGGCCGAACACTAGGTATGGACAAGGCCAAAACTAGTTAAAAAACTATGAAAAGACCTAGAGAGCTCATTTTTGAGGTTAGCTTGTTAGAGAATAGAGCTTTTGTAAGAGAACTCTTTTGCAATCGAAGCTTTCCCTTGTTCCTCTCTTTGATCTTGCCTTGTGTGCATGTGTGTGTATGTGTGTGCATGTTGGTGTGCTTTCACTCACACACTTGTGCCTTCACTTGCTCGTGGTCTTCATACCGGTCCTCACGTCTCCGCGGATTGACAAGTAAAGGAGGTGGTGCTTACGCTTGAGCTACAATAAATTTTGGTGCCGTTGCCGGGAGAGAGCTTCGAGGACGAGCGTTGTGATGGTAAGATCATAGATTTGTGACGTTGGAAGGTAAAAAAGCTGTAATTTTTGTTCATTTTCTGATTTTTCTTCTTCATCTTCATCATCATCACCATCTCCGTCTTCTTCTTCATAGAAATATCTTGTTTTTTAGTGCATTTTCACCATTTTCATACCATCTTTCTTGCATTATTGTGCGAGGAGGAGTTAGGAAGCGCAAGGGAGAGCAAGCGCCTGTGTTTTTTCACGATTTCTTGACATACGGAGCTCGCCATTGCTCGGCGCTCAGAAATTCAAAGTTCCCGCCAAAAAACACGATTCTGAGTTGAAAATCGCAATTCTGTGAAAAATTCAAATTTTTTTAAAAATCACAAATTTCTATTTCCTGCCTAAAAGCTCTCTGAAGGAAACACGATTCTGAGGTCGTTCTCAGAATCGCGATTCTCTAGTTGTGCTCAAAATTGCGATTCTCTAAGTTCTTCAAAAACACAATTTTCTGGTCACCCTCAGAAGCGTGATTTTTGTTTTGCGATTCTCAAAAAATATGATTCTGAGCAAAAACACGATTCTCAGCCAAAATCGCGATTTTCAAGTAAAAAAAACACGACTTTGAGAAAACACGATTTTTAGTGGGCTCAAAATCGCGATTCTCACAAATCACGATTTTCAGCCAAAAACACGATTGTGATCAAACACGATTCTCTGTTGGCAATCGCGATTTTCAAAAACATGATTTTCACTAAGGTACAAAATCGTGATTTTCAAAAACACGATTTTGAGGAAACATGATTTTCAATCAAAATCGCGATTTTTTGATCATTCTCAAAATCGCGATTTTCAGGCCAAAAACACGATTTTATATCTCAATCGCGTTTTTCACGATTCTCTCTCAAAATTGCATTTTTCACGATTCTTACTCAAAACCGCATTTCTTGGGAATTGCTCAGGGCCAAAAGCTAGTCAACAACTATAAATAGAGCTAGAGAGCTCACTTTTGAGGTTAGCTTGTAATAGATTTGAACTTGTATGAGCACTTTTGAAGTAATCTAAAGAACTCCATTGCTTCTCTCTTTGTCTTACCTTGTGTGCACGTGTGTGTGTGTATGTGTGTGCATGTTAGTGTGCTTCTCACTCACACATTTGTGCCATCACTTGTTCGAGGTCTTCATACCATCCTCACGTCTTCCCGGATTGACATTAAAGGAGGTGCTACTCATCACTGAGCTACACCAAATTTTGGCGTCGTTGCCAGGGATCGAGCTTTGAGGACGAGCGTATGATGGTATCCGATCTCCATCTCCATCATCACGAACACTTCAGTTTTTTTATCATATCTCCTTTCCCCTTCCATTTCACTCATTTCACTTGTGAGAGAAAGAGCGAGAGAGCGCTTTGTGTGCACTATTTTTGCATGTTTCTTGAGTTTTCTTGCAGGATCTGGCAGTCCCATCATCTCCAGCATGCTGCACAGGTACGGAAAAGCTCGGTCCTGTCTCTGTGTCGCAGACTTCTGTTGATTGCGATCAACAAAAATTTGATCTTTTGGTAAAACAAAGTACAACACCTTAATACACAAGATGAGCACATTCCAAATCACTAAAAACAGAAAAAAAAATCTGAGTTTCTCTGTCAATCGTGATTGACACAGTCGATCGCGATCGACAACCACGATCGACAGACTCTGTCAATCGCGACTGACACCTCTATCGATCGCGACCGACAGACCCCACGATCGACTAACCCTGTCAATCGCGATTGACATCGTCGATCGCAATCGACAGCCATGACTGACACCTCTGTCAGTCGCGATTGACACCGTCGATCGCGACCGACTGAAATTTGATGATTGATAGAAAGATTCATGCATACACGTGTCCCTCGCGATGGATAGGACCCCGATCGACTGAAATTACGGCAAAAATCTCAGAAAAAGTGTCGATCGCGATTGACATTGTCGATCGCAATTGACAGGACTCACGACCGACTCTGTCGATCGCGATTAACACTGTCGATCATGATTGACGTGTCGATTGCGATCGACAGGCCCCGATGAACACCTCTGTCAATCGCGATTGACAGACCTATCGATCGCGATTGACAGGCTTTTTCGGCCAAAATTCTAGGGTTTTTTAATTCCAATTTTTGGGGTAATTGTGGAAAAAAAAATCACACATCTAGAGTATTGTGAGTCTTCTACACTAGTAATCTGATAAAAAGTCGGGTTGCCTGTTAACCTGTTTGACCCCTGTTTCAGCCCTAGAACCCTGAACTGTCATAACTTCCTCATACGAAATCCGTTTGCTGTGATTTTTGTTTTGTTGGAAAGCTCGTGGGGAGTACAACCAAAACTTCCAATGGTTATGGTATAATTAATATCAGGATTATTAGATATACTATTTTGAAGTGACCATACCCAAGGGGAAGAAAAACTAAGGGATCTCTAGAATTGTGTTCCATAGAGACATGGTGCAAATTGACATGTGCATTACATGAATGAAAGTGATTTTCTGTGTCATTTGAATCTAAGTCTTGAGCTAACTTTGGGACTTTTATAGGTCCACTAAGAGCACTAGAAGGCATCCAAAGCAAGGGCATTCCGCAAGCTTGAGAACGGGGTTCTTGAGCACTAAAGATCAAAGGATCAGCAAGTGAGGTTGGAATACTATCAACTCCCTCTGTCAATTCCTAGCTTATAATAAGTGCGAATAGTGCTAGGAGTAAGTCAGGGCAATGATAGGCATCTATCAAGTTGAAGACTACCTAAATACTCAAGTTCAAGCTAAAACATAATCTCTGTGTGATCGATAACTTTAAAAGAAAGGAACTTAACGTGGAACGATTAACTAAAACAGTGGAAATTAATTTAAGTATTCCTGACGACGTGATATCAGACAAGATCATAAACACGATAATCAACTAAAAAGAACCAAGTGACTGATACAAAAGAACTCACCAACGAGGTTGTACCTTGGGTAAAAATTGGGATTGCTTAGCTAAGCATATGAACCTTAGATCAGGACGACACCTAGGGAGAGACAGATAGAGTCTTAGGTCTTCAAAGGCTAGTGTCAATCATACTGCTAGGTCTTGGGCCCAACAGTTAAGCCATCATTCGTACTACCCTAGCTTTGAGACTAGTGAGTCAGAGATGTCTCAAGGTATGGAGAGACCCACAGGGAGTTCAGGTGTGCCATACTTACATAGGGTAGGACCCTACAAGACGTAGGTGGAATACCTTAGGACCAATCGATTAGGTGCTAGCATCCATGAGGACGGCCTAAGAAGGTCCGTGGTCCAAATTAAAAATCCTTACCAACCCATTGGACTCGAACGTCCAGCAGTCAACCCAGAGACGGACATAGGTGACCTAGAGCAGGGGTACTTAAGTGGAGAGCCTAAAACACCTCGAGGCAAATCAGTTCTTACTAGAATTATCACGCCAGAGTGGATTCCCCAAGATAATAAAAGCATAGATCTGCTCTTAAATCGAGAGACCGATGAAGCCTTTTGGAGGTATAAGCCTAATCCATCGAATGAGGTAGGGACGATCACGATCTATGAACACAAAGATCCTGATAGCCCAGGAAAAGTGACATATTTAGACAATACTTCAGAGAGGATCTTTGTGGTTTCAGAACATGGTAGACATGCTTACACTTGGAGGGGTGAATTTATTTTTCCCCAACCAAGATCTAATGTGTCCTATGGCCACCCAGGAGCTGGAACATCCCAAGATCATGGAGCTCCAAGAGACAGGAATAGAGAAAGACCTGAGGTAAGTTTTGCCAACCCAATAGGAAGAGAACGAATGCGAACAAAGATGGATAGAGAAGAAACAGAGAGAACTAGAGTTCCAAGGAACCTAAGAAATGCTGATGATTTTCCTTTGCCAAGGCCCAAGGAACACACCAAAAATTTGAGGCCAACCCAGCTGGTTAAGTCCATGAAGAACTACTTCGATGGCACCGAAGATCCCTACGATCATGTGGCCAAATTTAGGCAAGTCTTGAGAGCCGAACAAGTGGAGGACCTATTCATGCAGTACAATGCCTTTGGCCTAACTCTTAAGAACACCGCTCTTACGTGGTTCCAACCACTAAATGAGAGACACTTCAGGAACATAGACCAACTTCTGGAGGCATTCATTATTGAATTCTCTAAGAGTGGCATAAGGCATAACACTTCCTCACTGATTCATAGCTTCAAGCAACCCCTCAAGAGACGGTTAGACTTGCAGGAAGAAGATTTAGGCAATACCTAGAGAGATGTCCTATTTCGGAGTTACCCACACCAACCAAACAAGTGGCTTTATTCCTAGATGGACTGCTAAGTACAAAGTTGAGATCATATGTGTACTTGAAAGACCCTAGGACCATAGAGGAGTGTGTACGCACGTGCATTGATATCGAGGATAACCTAGGGGAGGATTTGGAGCTTTCAAAAATCTACAGAGATTTAAATAGTTCTACTAGCCTCTCTTCCACGGAATCCATATCTATTGAGGAACTCGCTGAGAAAGTAGCTGCAAACAAATTCCAAGATTTGCCCTAGTTAAACGGTGATATACTTGTGGAGGTGACCATATGGCGAACGTATGTCCCATCATGGCTCAACCCCAAGTGAATCCTAGTAGCCAGTACTGCACCATAGAATGGAGATACACAAATCACACTGCCCAAGATTGCCCCTACAATAAGCAAGCAGTTAGGCAAACCTACCCTCAACCATATCCACAACAGGGCAGATACCAGAACCAGTACCCACCACAACAGTATGCTAGGCCTCAACAAACCTACAAACCACAATATCAGGCTCAGCAGAGACCTCAACCAGTGCTAGTCCAACAACCTCCAGCTCCAGCCAATGTGATCCCAGTAAAATATGCAGCTGCATAAGAGAACCTAAATAGAGCCATAGTGCCAGTAACACCATTGCTTTCAGAAAGTGACCCTAGTGACCATAGTTTTGACTCTACTCATATTGATAGTCCTCAGGCTTACTAGATGCAGTCACCTGAGCATAATGAGGCCTATTATTACGAAGAACCGAGTGAACCAAGTTGGGAGCCAGAGTATACCAATGTCATGTACACCAAACCCAACTCGGGGCCCCAATGACTAGAGCCTGGAGAGATAGCCACGAGAGAATGAAAAGGCAATGGGCAAAGAAGATGAGTGAACTCGAGGAAAGCCTAAGAGAAACGAGAGCCAAGATAAGTGAACTTACATCTCAACCTCCCTCTCACACCACTCCACCACCACCATTCCCATCTCCATCTGATCCACTATTGTTGGAACTCAAGGTCAAGCACAAGCATGGAAGCACATCAGAAAGGTGGACACACACAAGAAGAAGGAGTAAGTAGGGAGCTCCAAGAAGTACATGTCAAATTATCAGAAGAATCCCCTACAAAAATAGTGATTTCCATCACTAAAACCATTGTAAATACCATTTTCTATTTTTGTAGCTCCATTTGTGCAGGCCGAGGAGTCCTCGAGCTTGAGGAGCATTAGAAGTATCATCCTACCAATTTTCATAATTTTCAGACTCCATTTGAGCCTTCAAATAAGCCCTAGAACCTAATTTTTAACTAGGCCGGACACTAGGTCTGGACAGGGCCAAAACTAGTCCAAAAACTATAAAAAGAGCTAGAGAGCTCATTTTTGGGGTTAGCTTCTTGTAGATTTCAGTTTTGTAATAGATTTCTCTTGTAATCAAAACCCTTCCATTGTTCCTCTCTTTGATCTTACTTTCTGCGCGTGTGTGTGTATGTGTGTGCATGTTCGTGTGCTTTCACTCACGCACTTGTGCCGTCACTTGCTCGTGGTCTTCATACCGGTCCTCACGTCCCCGCGGATTGACAAGTAAAGGAGGTGGTGCTTACGCTTGAGCTACACCAAATTTTGGCACCGTTGCCGGGGAGAGAGCTTTGAGGACGAGCATTGTGATGGTAAGATCATAGATTTGTGACGTTGGAAGGTAAAAAAAACTGTCATTTTTGTTCATTTTCTGATTTTTCTTCTTCATCTTCATCATCATCACCATCTCCATCTTCTTCTTCATAGAAATTTCTTGTTTTTTAGTGCATTTTCATCATTTTCATACCATCTTTCATGCATTATTGTGCGAGGAGGAGTTAGGAAGTGCAAGGGAGTGCAAGCGCTGTGTTTTTTTCATGCTTTTCTACACATGCGGAGCTCGCCATTGCTCGGTGCTCAGAAATTCGAAGTTCCCGCCAAAAAACACAATTCTGTGATGAAAATCGCGATTCTGTGAAAATTCTATTTTTTTTTTTTAAATCGCGATTCTCTGTTTCCTGCCTAAAAGCCTTTTGAAAAGAACACGATTCTGTGGTCATTCTCAGAATCGCGATTCTGTGGTTGTGCTCAAAATCGCGGTTCTCACAAATCACGATTTTCAGCCAAAACACGATTCTGTGAAAACACGATTTTCTGTTGGGAATCGCGATTTTCATGTCAAAAATGCGATTCTGTGAAAAGACGATTCTCTGCTCAAAATCGCGATTCTGAAAAATCACGATTTTCATGTCAAAAACACGATTCTGAGAAAACACGATTCTGTGGTTGTGCTCAAAATCGCGATTCTCACAAATCATCATTCTCTGAGACAAAATCGCGATTCTCTAAAACACGATTCTCTAAAACACGATTCTCTAAAAACACGATTCTCTAAAACACGATTTTCATCCAAGGTACAAAATCGTGATTTTCAAATCACGATTATGTTAAAACACGACTTTGTGAAAACACGATTCTGAGAAGACAATCGCGATTCTGAAAAAAACACGATTCTATGAAAACACGATTTTGTGAACAACGATTTTCTGAAAACACCAGTCTGTGAAAACACGATTCTCTGCTGAAAATCACGATTCTCAAAAACACGATTATCTGCTCAAAATCGCGATTCTCATAAATCACGATTTTCAGCCAAAAACACGATTTCGTGAAAACACGATTCTCAAGGAACAAAATCGCGATTCTCTGATTTTACACAATCGCGATTCTCTGATTTCATAGCATCGCGATTTTCTTGAAGTTCACAAAATCGCGATTCTCTTGAAGTTCACAAAATCGCGATTCTCTTGATTTCACAAAATCGCGATTCTGTCCAAAAGGTCTTGTTTGCCTGTTTTGACCCACAGGAGCCTGATTTGACATAACTTTTTCATCCAAAGTCCATTTTTTGAGCTCTATAGCTCGTTGGAAAGCTCGTTTCGAATCCTACACGACCTCAACTATTTTTTATAAGAATAATGCGTTGATTTTCAGATACACTAATTTGAAGTTGGTCCTCAAGTGGGACTAGGAAACCAAGGGGGCTTCCAAGGATTTTTGAGCAATACCAAGGGGGAGAAAAAAATTGTGTGATGGGAAAGAAAAAAGCAAAAGATAGAAGAAAGGGGGCTAAGATGGGAAAAGAGAAGGGAGATAAACATGAAGTGCAGGAAATAATCTCACACGAGGGTAAAACATCTAGAGAAAAATTGCAAGGAGTCAAGGAAACGGAGGAAATGTCTAGGGGGGTGGGATCCATATTTGCACCAAGAGAATATCACAATACTTTTGTGCATATAAGAATAGGATATGACTATAGAAGGTTGAGTGCATATATCAATCCTCATTGTGAGTGGAATTTAATTCATATTGACCTATTGACCATTATTTTTGAGAACATTCAACCAACAACTCATTCTTCTATCCTCATGGATGATGAACATTATGAATGCATGGGTCAAGTTGTGTTGCCTGTTATGGTGGATGATATGCAATTTTCAGAAACATTCTTTGTCATGGATTGTATAGATGAAGACTTGATCATTGGCACCCAAAGGTTCATTACACAAAATCATCAAGAATTTGAGGAGTCTTCTCCACCTGTTACCTGTGCTTCTACATATTTGTCAAGGGAAAATCCTAATGACTATCAACTTTATGATAATTGGGGGCAAAATCATCTTTTCAAAGAGTGTGCTTTTCATGAAAAAAATTTTCTTTCTACTCATGTTTTTGAATCTAATCCTTCTTTGAGTAAATCACAGGAAACCTTAGAGAATGGAGAAATGGAGGACTCCAAGTGTTTGGGGGATGTGGAAGGACCCATCATTCAAACATGAAGCAGCCAAAGGTGATCACTGCCTAGTCACAGACCATTCTCAAATGGATCCCTATAAGGAGGAATGATCAGTTGTCATCTCGAGATGCAATGGATACCTCCAACAAAGATGGCATCAACATTTGCACGTGACATCAAGCCTCGACGAGCGACAACCATGTGCTCCTTGCACAACCCTGTCTTTTGCACCATTCAGGTCATGCATTTCCAAAGTATGCATTAATATAGGGCCACATTACACGTCCATGCATAGACACACTTGAGAATCCCAAGCACAAGAGCACATTG
Source organism: Ceratopteris richardii (assembly GCA_020310875.1). NCBI lineage: Eukaryota > Viridiplantae > Streptophyta > Polypodiopsida > Polypodiales > Pteridaceae > Ceratopteris > Ceratopteris richardii. The sequence continues at coordinate 184,098,740 of CM035408.1, read as the reverse complement.
ACATATGTCAAATATTTCTATTGATACTAACTTTTGTGTTCTTGTTTTGTGCTATTTTTTTCTCAAAAAAAAAATGAGATAGAAGAAAAGCGAGAGAGAGCTTGTTCCTAGGTTTGGCTTATGGAACATGAATGAGTCATGCTTAGGTGGATCATCAACCAGGGCATTCATCGACAATGATAAACCAACCAATGGTCCATCATGATGAAAGGTGTACAACACGAAGAGATCCGCATCGACTGACCTTTCCTTATGGTAAGAATCTCCTACGTGGGCCACATTATAACCATGATAGAGTAGGAAACCTCTTCATCAGCATACCCTTGAGCACTTAGCTCAAGACCCCAAATTTTTGCACCATACTTCTTCCAATGCATTTTCCAAGTAAGCATGCACAGGGCTACATTACAAGGCCGTGCACAAGGCGCATACTTTTTTCAACCGATGCACTAACACACTTACCCATCATTCACTATGGGTTATGAGTACTTGGCATGACTACTCTGAACATCATCTTTAGAAGTGCTAGAGGACATCCTGGGGGCAACATCAATACCTAGGAAGCAATCCGAAGCTGGCACTTGCTCCAACTCAATCTTGACAACCTCTTTTGAGTAACTCGCAATTTTTGAAAGCTCACAACGACGCATTCATGCTGGAATCCACGAAAGAAACACATACCAAGGGACTACGACTTGCAAAGGCTTGCAGTGACAAATGAAGAACTGGACAACGAACCCTACCACATCTAGAAGCCAGACGACTTTTGTTCATACAAAAGGGACACTCCCTCTCAAAGCACTACTTGGAACAACCACTACAACAAGGGTCTGTTAGGGACGACAGACTCGAGAGGGGGGGGAGTGTTGGAACTCAAGGTCAAGCACAAGCATGGAAGCACATCAGAAAGGTGGACACACACAAGAAGGAGTAAGTAGGGAGCTCCAAGAAGTACATGTCAAATTATCAGAAGAATCCCCTACAAAAATAGTGATTTCCATCACTAAAACCATTGTAAATACCATTTTCTATTTTTGTAGCTTCATTTGTGCAAGCCGAGGAGTCCTCGAGCTTGAGGAGCATTTGAAGTATCATCCTACCAATTTTCATAATTTTCAGACTCCATTTGAGCCTTCAAATAAGCCCTAGAACCTAATTTTTAACTAGGTCGAACACTAGGTCTAGACAGGGCCAAAACTAGTCCAAAAACTATAAAAAGAGCTAGAGAGCTCATTTTTGGGGTTAGCTTCTTGTAGATTTCAGTTTTGTAATAGATTTCTCTTGTAATCAAAACCCTTCCATTGTTCCTCTCTTTGATCTTACTTTGTGCGCGTGTGTGTATGTGTGTGCATGTTCGTGTGCTTTCACTCCCGCACTTGTGCCGTCACTTGCTCGTGGTCTTCATACCGGTCCTCACGTCTGCGCGGATTGACAAGTAAAGGAGGTGGTGCTTACGCTTGAGCTACAACCATCTTCCAATCCTCCTCATGCGACCCCACCACCCCCTAAAGTAGGATCAATTTTAGCAGATCCCACTCTTGAGGACCTAAATATGATGCTCAAAGCATATCAGGCCAGAATCCAAGAAGGGCCAAACGTAACCGATCATGAAAAGTGTTACCCTAGAGCAAAACTAGAGCTTAAACGAACCAAAATATGTGCTAAGATGGTGGAATTGGCTCAAACCATGTTTGAAACCAGTCGCCTCTTTAACATCTCTAGTTCAGCTAAGACACAGTTACACTTTGATGGACTGCTAGAAAGGTTGGAGAAGCTAATTGCACAATCTGAAAAGGAACCCAACCCTCCAAATAAGGGCAAGGCAAGTGGAAGAGCAAGCCTCCCCACCCACGAGGCTTATGTGCCTAACTCCACAGAGCCCGACACATCTTCTTCTATGAATCGGTACACACCAGAGTCCTTGCGAGAGATTCAAGAAGAGAAATGGGCTAAAGAAAGTGAAATCCACCCTCCCATTGAACTTGTGGATGACGCGCATGATCAATTCCCACAAGATATTCCCTCCATTTATGGAGAGCAGGAGAGTGCACAATCTCAAGAGAGATTAGACTTTGAGTCTAATTCTTTACAGGAAGTACCCCACTTCACAGGCCCATGGGAAGCTAAGTCTACTTGTATGAGAGCACCCACGGTCATGGTACGAAACGAAGACTCAGTCATACCTAGGAACACAGAGGTAGTGAAAAACACTAAAGTGCAGTGCAATCTCACTTTAGAAGAGCTACTCAAGGCTAGGCCAGAACTATGGAAACACGTAGCCAAACAAGTACCAGAGGTAGCTAAACCACGTTCCCATGTAGGTTCTCATATAACAGTGCCAGAAATTCCTCTAGACAAGATAGGAGATATGAGTGAAGGGGAAGAAGGAAACACCTATCTTCCCATCACCCATCAAGGATACACAACCAAGGAAATTCTCGACTCAGGTGCAAGAGTTGCAATTGCTACCACTTCCCTATGGAAACGTTGGGGCAAGCCAGCACTCAGGCCCACGAGGATGAAATTGCATATGGTCGATGGTCACATTGAGAGACCCTTAGGACTGCTTGAAGGAATAACTCTCACTACATGTGGTGTAGAGTTTGAGCACATATTTGCTATCTGTGATTTTAGCAAGAACCATGCCTATGAGATGATTTTGGGAAGAACATTTATGCGATAGTTGCAAGTGGTACAGGATTGGGGAACCAATTCCTTGTACCTGCAACACTTAGGTGTCATGACCAAGGTTAATCTCAAAGATTACTCTCATAGAGATGTCCCTCCTATTCAATGGAATCCCATCCATAGAGCCAAGGATGATACTGAGTCTGTGCATTCCATAGGATCAGGATCCTCATGGATGCACGAAGACACACACTTATGGATGTGCAAAGTTGCAGTAGAAGAGGAGAAGAGAGAAAAATCCAGAGAGGTAGGTGCGAAAGAGACACATAGATCAATTCAAGACCCAGCCTATGCACGTGTAGTATTCCCTGATGAAGAATTTGAACCTCACGGTTGGGCAGAAATTTTAGCAACAATGGATGTAGCCATCAATGAAGAACAATGGACACCCCACTGTGATGAGGATGGCTATGACATTTCAATCTTCTCCATAGAGCCAATCATGGGAGATTCAGTTTTAGAAGAGTGCGAGCCTAGCCCTGATGCATTTGAAGATGCGAGTGACTCCGATCTAGAGTCAATCATTATGGACCCACCTTTTGCATCAGATGAAGAATACTTCTATGAAGTACAAGTTCACCCTCAGAGACATGAGGAGTTCACAAATGATGTGAGATTAACCACACAAGTGGCTGCCAAGAGTGAAGGCAAGAAGAGGAAGAAGAGAGAAGTCACACCAGAAGAGGAAGAATCTTTGTTTGAGGTCCCTGAAAACTTTAAAAAATATGAAATGGATGATAGGAGAGTCATGATGAGAATGCCTAAACGCGAGGCACAATCAGGAGAGGCCTATGATAACAAAGAAACCACCAAGAAAATAGTGGTAGCCATAGAAGAAGGAGAAGAGACATGCACTTACATAGGGCATGACCTGACGGAAGAAGAGGAGTATGAGTTGATAGCTTTGCTAATAGAATACAGAGATGTATTCGCTTGGAGTTACAGGACTTGAAGGGTGTTGACCGAGACATATACTCACACACAATTCCCATGACCTCAAACGCAAAACCCTCTAAGCAAAAGCCATACACCTATAACAATAACTATGCTGCTAAGATCAAGGAGGAGATAGATAAACTGGTGGAAGCTGGATTATTTATGAAATTGAGCACACTGAGTGGGTATCCCCCATTGTAGTGGTGCCCAAGAAGAATGGAAAGCTACGTGTATGCATTAACTTGAAGAAGGTTAATACAGCCACAATTCGAGATAACTATCCACTTCCAATTACCGAGCATCTATTAGAAAGAGTAGCAGGCAAGGAAGTATACAGCTTCCTTGATGGATTTTCTAGTTACAATCAGGTAGCCATAGCTCCAGAAGATCAGCATAAGACAACTTTTGCCACTGCGTGGGGCATATTTGCTTTTCGGGTAATGCCATTTGGCCTTACCAATGCTCCTGCAACCTTCCAAAGATTTATGTGCCACGTGTTTAAAGAGTTCTTGAGGAAGAATTTAGAAGTCTATGTTGACGATCTTTGTGCTCATTCCAACATTAGACAGACACATATACCTGAACTCAGGAAAATCTTTGACAAATGTAGAGAATATCAAGTCTTCCTGAACCCAGAAAAGTGTGTTTTCATGGTCAGGCAAGGCAAGATTCTAGGACACATAGTGTCAAAGAATGGCATATCCACTGATGAAGAGAAAGTAAGAGCCATAGCAAAGTTACCTAGGCCAAAGAATGTCAAGGAAGTACAAGCTTTCATGGGGCATTGTGGTTATTACCGACGCTTTATACACATGTATGCCATCATTGCCAAGCCTCTGTACGGACTTTTGACTAACTTTGAGTGGACTGATGAATGTGAAAACTCTTTCAACAAACTCAAAAGAAGATTGTGTTCAGCACCAATCTTGACCACACCAGATTGGAATAAGCCCTTTCATGTTCATGTAGATGCATCCAATTATGCTATTGGGTGTGTACTCGCACAACCTACTAGTGAAGATAATATGGATCTTCCAATTGCCTATGCTAGTAGACAGTTAAATGCAGCTGAACAGAATTATACCACTACTGAGAGAGAAGGATTAGGCATGGTATATGTAGTTAAAAAGTTTAGACACTATTTGCTTGCAAACAAGTTTAAATTTTTTTAGTGATCATCAAGCACTGTTATACTTGGTAAACAAGCCATGCAATATAGGCAGGTTAGTAAGATGGTTCCTCTTACTGATGGAATATGACTTTGAGGTTGTGGTGAGGAAAGGGAAGACTCATTTGAGAGCGGAAAACCTCTCAAGACTCACATCTGGAGAGGCCCACAAGGAGTATCACATGACCAACCTGATGCTTACTTATTTAATTTGGAAGTTGTACCTCAATGGGCTAAGCCATTAGTGCCAGTATTGACATATGGGCCTAAACATCCAATCATAAACACTCAAGATAGGGAGATAGTAAAAGCCCAAAAATACCAAATCATGGGAGGAAGTATGTACAAGCATACAGATCAAGAGATCCTAGCTTGTTGTGTGGAAGAGGATGAGTATGCAAAATGGTTGCAATTAGCACATGTAGGTGCATTAGAGCAACACTACTCAAAGCAACGAACCCTGCAGACACTAAGGAGACTCGGAGTGCATTGGCCTACTATGGAAGCTGATGTCCATAAATTGTGCAAGGAATGTCCTATCTGTTGCACTAAACCCCCCGTGGATCATGCCACTCTTTATCAAGTGTCCATAGTGCCAGATTGGAGTGAACCATTAGTAGCCTTTTTTAGGACGAAAACATTCCTACAAGATATGACATTGGCCAGACAACAAAGTCTAGAACAAGAAGCCCTAGATTACTCATTCATTGGTGAGAATCTATACAAGCATGGTAAAGATGGTTACCTTAGATTATGTGTCCATGAAAGCGAGTATCTTAAGATCTTGGAAACTGCTCACCAAGGTGTAGCAGGAGGACATTTTGGACCAAATCGAGTGATCAAGGCTATACTATTTGCAGGTCTTTGGTGGCCAACACTTCACATGGATGCACATGCCTATGTGAAGAGGTGCGATGTTTGTCAGCGAACTCAGTATCCTATCCGTAAGGATGAGATGCCATTGAAACCTATGATGGGTGGATGTGCATTCTCTAAGTGGGGAATAGACTTTGTTGGTCCGATTAATCCCCCAGCTAAGGGTTCACATATTGAATATATCATTGTGGCCACAGACTATTTAACCAAGTGGGTAGAGATAAAAGCTACGACAAAGAATGATGCTCAGACGACCGCTAAGTTCTTATTTGAGAATGTGTTCACTAGATACGGGCTACCTATAGAGCTAGTTAGTGATAGAGGCACTCACTTCTTGAATGAAGCCATTGAAAATCTGCTCAAAGAATTCTTGGTAGTACATAAGAAGTCGCCCCCCTATCACCCACAAGCTAATGGGCAAGCTGAAAGCACTAATAAGATTCTATGCAACGTGCTCACTAAACTAGTGAATAATAAAGGCTCTGATTGGGACAAACAGCTACACCATGATGTTTGGGCATACCAAGTTGCCTACAAAACGGTACTCCAAGCCACACCCTTTCAGATGGTATTTGGCCAAAATGCAGTGCTACCATTGGACTTCTTGATACCTACATTGAAAGTAACACAAGAGCATGAGTGGACGGGTCATGAACTCTCTTCGAGAATTTTTTATCTGCAACGACTAGGTGAAACAAGACTAAGAGCGGCAGCAGGAATATATGCAGCTAAGAAAAGACAGAAGGCGTACTTCGATGCCCATGTTAAAGATAAAGGATTGAAAGCAGGAGACCTAGTTTTAGTGTACACTTTGAAGCAACATGCACGAAAATTAGAGAAGAGAGGCTATGGACCTATGATCATAAATAGTATCTCCACAAGTGGAGCAGTTCAATTAGCCACTCTAGAAGGTGACGTCCTCCCTAGTTACATTAGCGGATGCAGAGTCAAGTTATATCAGGAACCCCTCACGGAGGAGATGCTAAATTGACTCAATACTGCAAAGAAACGTAAGGAAGAAGAAAAACGAATCAGAGAAGAAGCCTAGGTAGAAGCATTGGAACGCATACAAAGAATGAAATTGAGACGACAGGGCAGAGAGCAACCTAGGACAGATGCATATGCAGATCAAGGATATCATATGGCTATGTGCGACGTTTCAGGTATTAGCTCTCATAGAATAGTTGATCGACGCCCTTTTATAATCGTAGAGATAGGACAAGGAAAGAGTGCAAGGACTGTAAGGGCCTTGATTGACTCAAGTGCAGCCACTAGTGCTGTTAAATTTTCTTACTGTCAAGAGTTGAAATTAAAGGTCAATCCTATAGAAGCATATCTCATAAGATTGGGAGGCGTGGAGACCCCTTGCATGGGCGAGGTGGAACTTCCCCTCTACATTCAAGATGTTTTATTGACAGTGAAAGTACTTGTGTGTCAAGATGAGGATCTCACTGAGCCTCTTGTCTTGGGTCAAGATTAGATCTATGATCATGCAATCAACCTAAACCTAAGAAGTGGACTTCTTCAGGTATGGGTAAATCAGAATCGAATTACAGTTGAGTTAGACAATAGAGCACTCAAGGAACTAGGAAAGGCACACACTCCTGGTCCTTCCAAGAGTACACATGATGATGACCATGCTATTCTTGTCCGAAACTATGTGATGCAGAGGGATGATTATCTCAACCAAGAAGTCAAGAGTACGATGGAACACCCTTCTTTTCCAAAGGCCATCGGGATGCAGCAACCAGAGGCAGATAAAAGGCAGAAGAAGCAGACTATCTATACTCAAAGCCAAAAGAAAATACGAAGCCACGTGTCCCCGCCACCAAAACAAATGTGGGTACGGAAAGGCGAGCATCCTATGCTGGTCAAGCCACAACAACTGCCTCAACTTCCTATTAGTGATCGGCGAGAAGACACTAATAAGAAGTCTTCCAAAAACTCTTCTATGAAAGAGAAGTCTATCTGGGTACCCAGGAAGTCGATGAAGGTTGGCCCACAATCAAGACACATTTGGGTGCCCAAGGCTTGCTTGCGAGCTCAAATAGCTACACAGAGACCACACCCTGTACAACATGGTTCACGCGCTCGAACAACTGATACCCACTCTTATTTGAGACTCACAAACACATATTCACCTAGGAGCACGAGTAGAATCAATTGTAAACGGGTCCCTAGAAAACCTCATTTCCAAGCAGAAACTCTCACAAAGCCCTCTAGAGTCTCCACAAAACCCAAACCGAAAGCCATCCAGTGTGTTTGGTTGCCCAATTAGGCTTCTAATAAACCCCCCGACCCCCACTTGTAAATTCAACCCCACCTACTAACTGCATCATTCTCACACTACGACTTTCCATTTAGCTCTTAGGACAATTCATCCACTAACTCCACCCACACTCACCGAGCACTCACTTAACTAACTTATCACGAAAAACTCATGTTAATTGTAACGGGGACACATGAACGCTTGGTGTCCATTTGCAATGTTAACATTCATTTGTATATTCTCACAGACCCGATGACCAGTCTCCTCACTATGGTCGAGGAACGAACAAGCTCCCAAGCAGGCACCAGCCCTCAAATTGTGGATATTGAAAGTCTTCCCATTGAGGATGAGTTGAAGGAAAGACCAGTGGCATTGCGAGCCTTACATGCCATACCTGTTCAGAATCCTCCCTAGGGACACACATCACCAGTAAACAAAAACTCGCATTGGTTCAGTGATGTGGCAGGACCTCTGGGTGAAGGTACTTACTTGTGGGAAGCAGAAATAGAGTTCAACGGACGCTGGGGTAGGTATCATTTCTTTACCAGAGAATTTGAGAGGCTCCAAAATAATGAAGGCTTGAAACCGATATGGAAGAAGGCAGGCTTATATGATTACTTCAAAGCCCAGTTACCGAAACCCGACTTTCTAAGATGCTCATATCTGATTAGCACCCTCACTCCTAGTAAAGAGAAAAAGGGGTATATCACCTTTGTCTTACCATCTCTCACAAGAGGTAATGAGCTGAAGCACTTCAAGTTGACAAACAATTTGGTAAGAGAAGCTCTCGACATGAAAGGCATGCATATCCCTACCGAGAAAGAGACTATGGTCCCTGACAACATGAAGAACTGGAATCTGACAAAACTAAGGACATGGTGGCAATGACGCTGACTGTTGCCATTCACCTTCGAATGTGCATGCAGCATTTCGTGTTCCGGGCTCAAGAGAGATTCACAATGCCACCCAAGAAGATCTGGTTCAGTTTATACTTAGTAGATGCCTTCAATTTGACAATCAACATGCCACATTCGATTATTGACCAGATACACTTAGCACATCAACGGTGGTATAAGAAGCAAAAGTCAGTACTTTATGGATGTTGTGCTCTCACAAGGATTGTTTACAGATGCTTGGCATATGATGTGCCAATTCAAAGGGTGTTGGTTTGGACCAAGGTGCAAGAATTCCAATGTAGACTATCAACTGCAGGCCCCCCGCCCAAGAAAATGAGGGGAGCAGTTCAGATGCCCTGTGCACAGGCCCACGGTGCTACACTGACACCAGAAACAACCCCACGATTTCCAAGATAGGTGCAACCCTTCACTATTAGATTACCAAGGCATAGCACAAAAGGACCAAATCTAGTGTTTCCACCTATAGCCACCGACCTAGAGTTCCCTCATGGCTTCACACTCGAAGACTTAACGCATGAGGAGGTAGCCAGAATCATTGATGCTGTTAATTTGGAAGTCGAGGCAGAGCAAGCGAGCGGCCAACAAACTGCTACAGACCAACCCCATCCTAGACAACCAGAAGTTATGGAAGTGGATGAAGTCGAAGAAGAGAATGCAGAAGAGGAGCAAGAGGATGAGCAAGAAGGACTGTCTGATGAAGAAGAGCATGAATATGAGCAAGAAGTGGTACAAGGACTTGAAGGAGCCCCTGCGTATACAAAGCAATTGAAGAGACTGTATGATACCATCAACCGAGTTCAAGAGAAACACAAATTATCCTTGGCAGCAAGAAAGGCTCTGATGAACCAGATCCTGGAAGACGAAGGCATAGATGAGCAATACAGGGCAACCCTCGGCATGATTGCGGATGCATGGGGGGTACCTGAGATGGTGCATACCGCTCTTGCACACTCGCGAAGATCGGAGCGAAGATACGGCAGACGTCCCCCTCGATCAAGGAAACAGATGAATGTATTGGTATCAGAACCACAGGGCACCACATCCACGACCACGGGCACAGCTCAAATCATTCATGACACTAAGGAAGCCTATCCCTCAAGTGCACCCCCATCACCCCCTTTACCACCCCTACCTCCAACTCCACCATCTTCACCTCCCACTACCAGTGTCACCACCACCGTCACCGCCCACGAGTCCACTTCCCATACCGAAGCACAGACTGTGAGTCAACCCTCACAATCTGCACAACCTATCACCACCCTTATTGTAAATACTACCACTGACACTGTAATTCTGACTATAGCCGCTGAAAATCCCATTCCCCCAATCACACTCCCTGGCGGTTCATATTCACAACTACACACACCACTTTACACATTCACAACCATCACTACACCGACAATTCCCATGTTCACAATCACTCCCATGACTGCATCCACATATGATGTCATGGACGTATCACCCACGTCCACACCTCTCCCTCCCCCCATATTTCCACAATCTCCCATTCCCCCACCACCCACTTCACCCTTTTCAAGCACAGCATACACACTCCCATTCCCTTTTCCCTACCCTTCTACATTCAACACCTTTCGTGCATCCACTCCTATTAATAATGTATTTAATAACATGTACCAGTGTATGTCTCAACTACAACAGCATTACCAGCACCTAGATGCTCAGCATACAAGTCTGTTCAGAAGACATGAAACATTACAAGGAAGATTCATTGACTTAGAGAGGGAAAAGTGACTACTACAACAGCAGTATGCCACTTTACAGGAACAACATGAGCAGTTAGTAGCCAATCCACCCCATCTAGAGGCTAAAGAAAAACAACAACTCGATGATATGTTACATGCTCAGATAACAGACAATCTCAAGCTTCGACGCAACCTCGCCCTACTACGAAAGCACATGTCTGTAGCACTCGAAGAGAATAAGAGAAGCAGCAATGGAAGGTTCCCCGCACGAAATCGACCCAGAGAATTTCAAGGCCATCCCCTCAGAGAATATGCAAATTGTGTTGGAAATCCATGCCGACCTCCTGGAAGCCCACGCAGCACTAGAAAGAGAAAGAGATGACCTATTAAAGCAACTGGCAACTCAGCAGGAGTCACCAAGCAAAGTCACAACCGTAGCCGACACATCTGAAGAAGTCGCAGAACTCAGAGCAAAACTAGAAGAACTACGAAATAAAGTTCTGCAATACGAGCGTCAACCCTCTCCCCGAATGGAACCGGAACCTGAAGACTTAGTGCCAATTGAAGTGGAGGAGACTTTTGAAGACCCATATTTTCCCATGCCTCCACCAGGGGGTAAGCAAATGGAGGAAGGAATGGACACAATTGAGATCGAAGCCCCTGAATGGATGCAGAGGTTAGAGAAGGTTGCTGCAACCCATGACGAGAGAGTTGCCCTACAGATAGCATCTATGTCCCGATTGGAAGAAGTGGTAATTAAATCGGATTACTTCAGAAACCTCTCCCATCATAGGTGGATTGGCACGCTCGATGATTTATATGTTCCATTCTGTGTCCTAATGGCAGATTATAATGCTGAAATCAAGCACCGCACAACAAAAGAACCAACCTCAGCGACACAGTTTGCACCAGAAGATATCCCTGCAAGTGCCATGCATGGGAATATATTTCAACCTACTTAGAGGATCCGTCTACTTGAAACCTACCCTGAGATGGTACGCACGTGGAATAGCATGCCTCTATATATCAAGTATAATCCCTGCTACTGCCCCGTCTTTCGACGAAGGTCTTGGCCAGACTACACCAAAATAGTTTTGACAGTCAAAGGATGCAAAAAGTGGCTAAACTACGTGTAGTTAGCACCACCTAACGGCCAACCCACAGTAGCATACATGATTTTGAGGATTCAGCATTGGGGAGTACGATTCAAAAATATACCAGATGTCATGGCACAGATGTGCCTCAAAATCTTTGAGCTCATGTTGGTTACCTTCAAGACCTTTAAGGATGTCAAAGAACCTCATCTTTCGGCTCTCGGATTTAATGAAGGAAATCAGGATCTTGTTTATGATATGAACACCACACCATCTATCAAGGTCGTCTATGTATGGCATGCTCGTGTCAAGTATTTACCAGCCTACTTCAAACAGACGTTTGAATAAATGTTTATCACAGGGTTCTAGGAATATCATTCAGAGATATTCATTCCCATACCATCTCATTTATTGCAATTATTTTCCATGGAACAAACCCTCCATTCAGAAAAGCTACGTATGCCACATCCAGAAGTTCCCGGGCCAGTAGAGTGGGATGCCCTACTCACCGATTTGGCAAAAGGGTTGAGATTATCCGAGCACCACCTAGCAAAAGATGTAGTGGAGTATTACATCCAACGGTCCACACAACAAGGGTCTGTCAGAGACGACAGACGCGAGAGGGGGGGGGGTGTTAGCGATAGTCAAGGTACCCCAGGACTCACAAGACAAGGAAGTCAAAGAAGGGAACAAGAGCGAAGAGAAAGCACAAGCAGACAAAGTAGTCAATGAAGATCTGGCAAGTAGGCCGTCCAAATTTTTCCATGAAGTAATACTTCCTAAATAGTGAATTTAGTCACTCTACCTCACTGTAAATACCATTTCACCTTTATTCAATTTCTTTAAAAAGTATCATGCACTTGTTGAGAATCAAACAGGGAGAAATCTAAAAAGGCTAAGGTTAGATGGAGGAGGTGATTACTTCTCAAATGATTTTGATGCATTCTTGCAGGACAGAGGAATCAAGAGAGAAATTACCACAAGGTATACCCCTGAGCAGAATGGGGTAGTAGAAAGAAGAAATAGATTGATTGTTGAGACAGCTAGATCAATGTTAAATGAGAAAAAGTTACCTAACTACTTATGGGCAGAGAGTGTATCTACTGCCACTTATCTTGTAAACAGGTTGCCATCCAAATCACTTGATGGGATGACCCCATATGAAGCATGGCATGGTAGAAGACCTTCACTTGATCATGGCAGGATATTTGGATGTGTAGCATATGTGCATATCCCTTCTCAGATAAGAGGTAAGCTAGACCCCAAGGCAGATAAGTGCATCTTCATTGGATATGATCTAAATCAGAAAGGATACAGGTTCTACAATCCTTCAAACAAGGGATTCATGGTTACTAGAGATGTTGTCTTTGATGAAAATGACTCTTGGTTTGGTAGTGAATGGAGGAAGATAAAACTACCTTATGACTTGGAAGAGGAGTTTCCAAGCCTCACTAAGGAGGAGCCTACTCAGAATGAAGACACCAATTCAGATGATGAGGACATCATCAACCTTGAAGAGTTCAAAGCATGGAATTCCAAAGGCAAACTCAAGATGAAGAAATTGGAAGATATACCTGAATCCTCCAACCAAGCAATTAGGAGATCATAAAGGGAGAGCAAGAAGCCAATCAGATATGGGTATGACACTTCCCTTATTACTAAAAACTCCGTTTATCTTGCAAAAGATTTTTCAATTGAAGAACCAGCATCATATGAAGAAGCAAAGACCAAGGCAAAATGGAAGGAAGCTATGGATGAGGAGATTGGAGCACTCAAAGAGAACGATACTTGGGAACTAGTACCAAAGGAGTCTATGAAGGTAATTGGTTCTAGGTGGATCTATAAGATCAAAAGGAATTATGATGGGTCAATAAGCAAGTACAAAGATACACTTATGGCTAAGGGTTTTGCACAAACCCAAGGTATTGATTATGAAGAAACCTTCTCACATGTGGCCAAAATGCCAACCATCAGGGTATTGGTAAGTGTGGCTGCATCAAAGAATTGGAACATGTATCAGTTGGATGTAAAAAATGCATTTCTAAATGGCTGGATTTCAGAGGAAGTGTACATGTCACAACCTCCTGGATATGAGGACCCAAACAAGGTAACACATGTATGTAAATTGAACAAAGCTCTTTATGGATTGAAGCAGGCACCTAGGGCATGGAACCATAGGTTGAGTACATACCTTCAGGATCAAGGTTTTGTCATGAGTAAAGCAGATACTTCTCTATTCATCAATAGAAGTAATTCAGAGGTAATATACCTATGTCTATATGTTGATGATATCATACTTACAGGTAATGATGCTAATGGCATCAAAAAGATCAAGAATCAGATGATGAAGGAGTTCAAAATTAGTGACCTTGGATCACTAAAATACTTCCTTGGACTTGAGTTAGTCTATACTAACTCTGGAATTTACATTACTGAGAGGAAGTATATACACGATATGTTGAAGAAGTTTCATTTGCAGGATGCCAAAGTTGCAAGTACTCCAATGGAGGTAAACCTAAAACTCAGTGCTCATGAAGGTGATGTACTTGAGAACATTGCAGGTTACCAAAGCATAGTGGGAAGCTTGAATTATGCTACCTTGACAAGGATTGACATTGCTTATGGAGTAAGTGTGCTAAGTGAGTTTATGCACAAGCCTAGGGCACCCCACTTGGAGGCTACCAAAAGAATCTTGAAAGACTTTAAGGGTACTCAACATCATGGTTTGTATTTCTGTTGAAGCTCAAGGTCAAGCATAAAACATGGAAGCACATCAAAGAAGTGGACATAGAAGAAGAGGGAGCAAGTAGGGAGCTCCAAGAAGTGTATGTCAAATTTTCAGAAGAATCCCCTACAAAAATAGTGATTTTCATCACTAAAAACCATTGTAAATACCATTATCTATTTTTATAACTCCATTTTGTTCAAGCCGAGGAGTCCTCGAGCTTGAGGAGTATTAGAAGTACCATCGTACCAATTTTCATAACTTTTAGACTTTGTTTGAGCCCTCAAATAAGCCCTGGAACCTAATTGTTAACTAGGCCGGACACTAGGTCTGGACAGGGCCAAAACTGGTCAAAAAACTATAAAAAGAGCTAGAGAGCTCATTTTTGAGGTTAGCTGGTTAGAGAATAGAGCTTTTGTAAGAGAACTCTTTTGCAATCTAAGCTTTCCATTGTTCCTCTCATTGATCTTACTTTGTGCACGTGTGTGTGTATGTGTGTGCATGGTTGTGTGCTTTCACTCATGCACTTGTGCCTTCACTTGCTCGTGGTCTTCATACCGGTCCTCACGTCTCCGCGGATTGACAAGTAAAGGAGGTGGTGCTTACGCTTGAGCTACACCAAATTTTGGCGCCGTTGCCGGGGAGAGAGCTTCGAGGACGAGCATTGTGATGGTAAGATCATAGATTTGCGACGTTGGAAGGTAAAAAAAACTGTCATTTCAGTTCATTTTCTATTTTTTTTTCCTCTTCATCTTCATCATCATCATCATCTCCACCTTCTTCCATCTTCTTCTTCATAGAAATTTCTTGTTTTTAGTGCATTTTCACCATTTTCATACCATTTTTCATGCATTATTGTGTGGGAAGGAGTTAGGAGGTGCAAGGGAGAGCAAGCGCTGTGTTTTTTTCATGATTTTCTGCTCATACGGAGCTCGCCATAGCCGGCGCTCAGAAATTTGAATTTCCCGCCAAAAAACGCGATTTTGTGATGAAAATCGCGATTCTGTGAAAATTCAAAATTTTTTGAAAAATCACGATTTTCTATTTTCCCGCCTAAAAGTTGGCTGAAAGGATCACGATTCTGTGGTCATTCTCAGAATCGCGATTCTGTGATTGTGCTCAAAATCGCGATTCTCATAAATCACGATTTTCAGCCAAAAATACGATTTTGAGAATCACGATGTTGTGAAAACACAATTCTGTGAAAACACGATTCTTTGCTCAAAATCGCGATTCTCACCAATCACGATTTTCAGCAAAAAACACAATTTTTAGCAAAAACACGATTTTGTGAAAATGCGTTTCTCTGAGACAAAATCGCGATTTTCATGTCAAAAAACACGATTCTGAGAACCACGATTTTATGAAAAACACGATTTTGTGAATCACGATTCTTTGAGACAAAATCACGATTTTCAAAAACACGATTTTGTGCTCAACATCGCGATTTTCAAAAACACGATTTTGCGCTCAACATCGCGATTTTCAAAAACACGATTTTGTGCTCAACATCGCGATTTTCAAAAACACGATTTTGTGCTCAACGTCGCGATTTTCAAAAACACGATTTTGTGCTCAACATCACGATTTTCAAAAACACGATTTTCTGCTCAAAATCGCGATTTTCAAAAAACACGATTTTGTGCTCAACATTGCGATTTTCAAAAACACGATTTTGTGCTCAACATCGCGATTCTCTGAAAGTTCACAAAATCGCGATTCTCTGGAAGTTCACAAAATCGCGATTTTCTCCAAATGTCCTGTTTGCCTGTTTTGACCCCCAGGAGCTTGATTTGACATAACTTTTTCATCCAAAGTCCATTTTTTGAGCTCTATAGCTCGTTGGAAAGCTCGTTTCAAATCCTACACAACCTCAATTGTTTTTTTCAAGAATAACGTGTTGATTTTGAGATAGGATAATTTGAAGTTGACCTTCAAGTGGGACCTAGAACCCAAGGGGACTCCAAAAGATTTTTGAACCATACCAAGGGGAAATTTTGGACTCTTAGCCAAAGCTTATGAACTTGAGATTTGGTAGACACCTAGGCAAGGATAGACAAAGCATTAGATCCAGTGTCAACCATACAACTAAGTCTTGGGCACAACAACTAAGTGGTCATCCTTACGGACTAAGTTCAGACACAAGTGACTCAGAAATGTCTTTTAGCATGGGGAAACCTGCAGGTGGCTCAGGGACTGCCCATCTACAAACACCAGAAGGTCCCTATAAGACACAGTTGGAATATATTCGGACCAACCGATTAGGTGCTCGCATCTATGAGGATGGCCTGAGGCGATCAGTGGTCCAACTCAAAAATCCAGATCAATCCTTTGGACTTGAACACCCGGTGGTCAAGTTCGAAGAGGGTTCATACATTGATAAGGAAGGAACCATGTATGTGGTTACCAACCAACTAGATAGGACCGATGAGTTTGGAAATATTATTCATGAGAATGAGATAGGAGACCTAGAACAAGGAAATGTAGGACAAGGACCCCAGACTCCTAGAGGTAAGTCAGTTCTGACCAGAGTGATCACACCAGATTGGATCCCTCAAGACAACAAAAGCATAGAACTCTTCTTGAATAGAGAAACAGAGGAAGCCTTTTGGAGATTCAAGCCAGATCAACCTAGCCAATTGGGCATAGTCATCATCTATGAATTCAAAGATCCTGAGATACCAGGCAAAGTTGTCTACCTGGATAACACATCAGAGAAGATATTCTTGGTAACAGAACATGATAGACATGCATATACTTGGAAGAGTGAATTGATTTTCCCTCCACCAAGATCCAATGTTTCCCATGGCCTCCAAGGAGTAGGATCATCCCACGCTCATGAAGCCCAGAGAGAAAGAACTAGAGAGAGACCTGAGGTAAGTTTTGCACACACCGTGGGCAGGAATAGGTCAGGATTTGAAAATGAAAGACATAAAAGAGAGAGACATCAAGCACATAGGCAACAAAGAAATGAACATGATTTTCCATTGCCTAGACCCCGATAGCACCCAAGAACCCTTAGACCCACTCAAGTGATCAAGGCAATGAAAAAGAACTATTTTGACGGGTCAGGAGATCCTTATGATCATGTGGCCGAGTTCAAACAAGTGTTAAGAGCTGAACAGGTTGAGGATTTGTTCACCCAGTACGAGGCATTTGGTCTGACTCTTAAGGGCACTGCCTTAGCTTGGTTTCAACCACTGAGTAGTCGCAACTATCGCGATATAGGTCAACTGCTAGACGAATTCATTGTAGAATTTTCCAAGAGTGGTATCAGGCATAACACTTCATCTTTGATCCACAGCTTCAAGCAGACACCCCAAGAATCAGTGCGACTAGCAGGTAGAAGGTTTAGACAGTACCTAGAAAGATGCCCTGCTCCAGAGCTACCCACACCAGCCAAACAAGTGGCTTTGTTCTTAGATGGCTTACTGAGCACAAAGTTAAGATCATATGTATACTTGAAAGAGCCTAGATCCATAGAAGAGTGCGTGCAGACATGCATTGACATAGAAGATAACTTGGGTGAGGAGTTAGGATTATCCAAACTCTATAAGGATTTAGATAGCTCTACTAGTCATACTTCAAAAATCTCCACGGAAATAGAGGAGATAGCTGAGCAAGTTGCCAAGAAGCTGGGAGTCCAAAATAAACAAACACAGAGAGTCACTCCATTGAATCGGTGTTATACTTGCGGGGGCGACCACATGGCTAATGTATGCCCATTGCACAACCAAAACATGAGAGAAAGGAATGCTCCATATTGCACTATTGAGAGAAAATACACGAACCACACGGCTCAAGATTGTCCCTATAATAGGCAGGCTGTTAGACAGAATTATCAACAACCTTACCAACCAAGTAGGTATCAAAACCAATAGCAACAGCCATATTATAGACCACAACAGCAATATCAGGCACAATATAGGCCACAACCAGTCTTGGGAAACCAACCACCAGCTCCTGCCAACATGATTCCAGTCAAATATGTTGTGGGAGAGGAAAATCCAAATAGAGCATTGGTGCCACTAACCCCATTGATACCTATTGGAAGCAGCCAGAGGCACAGACGACGCGGAAGCATGTAACGACGGAGCAGGGAGTCAGTCGAATCTTTTTTCAAAGAATTATGTTTTCAAATACTTTCCAAAAACCTCCAACAGTGATTTTTATCACTATTGTAACATATGTAACATAGAAAACCCCATTTTCTAATCCATAGCTCCATTTTGTGCAAGCCAAGGAGTCCTCGAGCTTGAGGAGCTTAGGTAGAATGAGCGTATCAATTTTCGTTATTTTTAGACACCGTTTACCCTTTCAAATTGCATCTAGGACCTATTTTTTAACTATGCCGGTCACTAGATGTGAAACTGGTCAAAACTAGTCTAGAAACTATAAAAAGAGCTAGAGAGCTCATTTTTGAGGTTAGCTTGTTTGAGTAGAGAAGAGCTTAGAGCTATTTTGAACTTGTAAGAGTGTTCTTGAGTAATAGAGTTAATTTCTCACCTTCCATTGTGTCTTGCTTGTCTCTTCGTAGTGTGTGTGTATGTGTGTGTGCATTTCTATGCTTCTCACCTTCACTCTCACTTCATCTCACATTCACGATCTTCATATCACTCCTATCTCTTCCGCGGATTGACATTAAGGAGGTGGAGCTTCTTAACGTGGTTCTCACCATTGTGCTAGAGCAACACCAAATTTGGCGCCGTTGCCGGGGAACGAGTCTAGGACGAATGTGTGATGGTAAGAGTATAGCAAGAAGTAGCGTTGGAAGGTAAAAAATTTCAGTTTTTGTTGTTGTTTTTACTTAGTTTTTAGTGTTTTTCACCTCCCCCACACTCCATCTTCATCACCGCATCATCATCTTCATCTCCAAAAAAATCAAAAAATTCACCATATCCACCCATTCTCCTCATTTCCCCTCATTTGTGCATGCGAGAGAGTGAGAGAGAGCTTTTGTGCTTGCATGTACTTTTGTTTTCTTGAGTTTTCTTGCAAGTACAGAGCTCCAGTGCATCAGGAAAGTTGGTAAAAGGTAAAATTTTCAGTTTCTGTCAGAGATTTCCGTCTGTGTCAGACCATCGCGATGGTCTGCGAAGTGCGGAATTTTTGGTAAGCGACCACACCATGGGATAGGCGACACAAGCGCACACACGAATCCACAGACGCATCTGCAAAATTCTCATTTTGGTGGACCATCGCGACGGTCTCAGACCATCGCGATTGTGTCACACCATCGTGATAGGCTCACGCCATCGCGACGGCTCGGCCGGACCATCGCGACGGTCTCACGCCATCGCGACGGTTAATTTGGACCATCGCGACTGTTCGGTTGACCCCACACCATCGCGATTGGCTCACGCCATCGCGTCGACGGTGCCACGTGGCAAGCTAGACCATCGCGACGGTTCGCACCTCACGCCATCGCGATGACACCCTTACACCATCGCGACAACTCGAATTTTGGACCATCGCGATTGGCTCACGCCATCGCATCTGTGACCATCGCGACGGTTCACTTTGGACCATCGCGATTGTTCACGTTGACCGTTGACTGACGCCATCGTGATTGTCTGCCAGATCGAGCCATCGCGATTGTTCACTCACCCCGACCATCGCGATTGCTCACTTTTGGACCATCGCGACCGTGCACTTCAGTCCATCGCGATGGTTCACCTCCACGCCATCGCGACGGTTCGCCTGGACCATCGCGACGGTCCCAGACCATCACGATTGTCTCACGCCATTGCGATTGTGCACCCCATCGCAAATTTTAGGGTTTCATTTTTTGGCCAATTTTGGGGCTATTTTTGGGAAATTTTTGGGTGATTAGACTCATAGGAGACCCCTTAGCTCATATTTGGAGAAAAACCTGTTTGTCAGTTTTTACTCCCCCAGGGCCTGAACGGTCATAACTTTTTCATCCGAAGTCCATTTTTTGAGCTTAATAGCTCATTAGAAAGCTCTTTACGAGTACTACGTGACCTCAACTGTTTTTTTCTTAAAGGATATGTCTATTTTTAGATAAACTATTTTGAGGTTGACCTAGTTTGGGACTAGAAAGCTAGGCGGCAAGCATCGAAAAGTTGGGCAAAAGGGAAGGGACTTAAAAGGTGTATATACTCAAGTGCTTGATCATCCAACTGTGAATTGGTCTAATATTGAATTTTTCCAGGTCTAGCAAGGGCAATCAAAGGCAACCAAAGCAAGGGAGTGAAGGGCATAAAGCTTGGGAAGCGCGGCTTCTTGGGCATCAGAGCAACCAGAAAAGCTGACTCGAGGTTGGAAGATTACTCAACCCCCTCAGTCAATTCTTAGCTTAGGATAAACGGTAGCATTGTGGAGTAAAGACGATAGGAACGCCTCAAGTTCATGTGACACGAAAACCTAAAGGAAAGTACATAAGTCTGACGGAACGAGAACTCAAAGTACCACAGAAAGTCGAATTCCTGACGCATACATTAAGACAAGAATCTAGAGAAATTTAAAAAGAATCAAGAAAGTAATAACAAAGAATCATTGACGATCTGAGCGTGTACTGAGTGTGCAAGGAAGAAAATTAATGAACCTTAGATCGGGCAAACATATAGGTAAGTCAGACCGACGAAGCCTTATATCATCAGAGGCAAGTGTAAGAACTACTGCACGATCATGGGCTCAACAATTGAACACTAGTTATCCCTATGAGAGCTCAGATACTAGTGATTCAGAAATGGCATTTAGCACAGAACGACCAGAAGGAGGGTCGAATGTAGCCTATTTAGAAAAACCAGAAGGACCCTATAGAACACAACTAGAGTTTCTCCGAAACAACCGATTGGGTGCTCGCATCTACGAGGATGGTTTGCGAAGGCAAGTGGTGCAAATGCACAACCCCGAACAACCCATTGGATTGGAACGTCCAGTGGTGAAATTTGAGAGAGACGCGTACATAGACAAAGAAGGAACAATGTACATCTTAAGTACGCAGCCAAACAATACCAACGAGTTTGGCGTGATTCAGCTAGAGACGGAAACTAAATCTCAAGGAAAAGAACCATTAGAAGAGCATAGAACACCTAGAGGGAAATCTGTACTGACACGAGTACTAATCCCAGAATGGATCCCTCAAGACAACAGAAGCATAGATTTGTTTGTAAATAAAGAAACTGATGAAGCCTTTTGGAGATACAAGACAGAACTACTTAGTGAGGTAGGAATCATCACGATATACGAGTTCAAGGACCCAGATACACCTGGAAAGGTTGTATACCTGGATGAGACTTCAGAAAGAGTCTTTGTGGTACCTGACCATGCTAAAAGCACATACACATGGAGAGGTGAATTGGTATTCCCTCCATCTAGAACGAACATGAATACAAGTCAACAAGGGGCAGGAACATCATCAGCCCATGGAAATCAAAGAGAGAGAAATAAAGAGAGACCAGAAGTAAGCTTTAATCACCCCATGGGGAGAGATAGAACAACCACGGACACTAATAGAGCGGATAGACAAAGAGATCATGGAATACCAGGTGGTAGAGATGATTTTCCTCTACCTAGACCACGTGAACACGCAAGAATATTGAGACCCACTCAGTTAGTGAAATCCATGAAAAATTACTTTGATGGGACAGGAGATCCCTATGACCATGTCGCTGAATTCAAGCAAGTACTAAGAGCAAAACAAGTCGAAGACATGTTCACGCAATACAACGCATTTGGACTAACGTTAAAGAATACCGCTTTAACTTGGTTCCAACCATTGCAGCAAAGGCAATTTAGAGACATCCATCACCTTTTAGAGTCATTCATCACTGAATTCTCTAAAAGTGGGATTAGACATGACCCGTCTTTGTTGATTCATAGCTTTAAACAGACCCCTCAGGAAACAGTCAGACTGGTGGGACGTAGGTTTAGACAATATGTTGAAAGATGTCCAATGCAAGAGCTACCCTCACAAGCCAAGCAAGTGTCATTGTTCCTAGATGGCTTGTTGAGCTCTAAACTACGCTCCTATGTGTACCTAAAAGAACCCAGAACGCTAGAGCAATGTGTAAGAATATGCATAGACATTGAGGACAACTTAGGAGATGAATTGGAACTCTCAAAAGTCTACAAGGACTCAGACTGTTCATCTCTAGCATCCACGAAATTGTCTAACTCGATAGAAGACCTCGCAAAAAAAGTGGCCCAGAAACTAGGAGTTTCTAGTAAACCTAGGGTACTAACAAACAAGCATTGTTACACTTGTGGTGGAAATCATTTGGTAAATGTGTGTCCCAATGCACCACAACCACAAGCCAACCCTAGTGGCCAATACTGTACAATTGAGAGAAGATACACGAATCATACGGCTCAGGACTGCCCATACAACAAACAGACCGTGAGACAGAACTACCCGCAAGCATACGCACAGCCAGGTAGGTATCAAGGCCAATATAATGCTCAGCCTTATTACTATAGGCCTCATCAGAACTACCCATACCAGGATCAACAGAGACCTCAACCTATCTTAGCTCAGTAGCCACCCCCACCCGCAAACGTTATCTCAGTCAAATACGCTGCTGCAGAAGAGAACCTAAGTAGAGCCTTAGTGCCTTCTTCACCCGTGATCACAGAGAGTGACCCGAACTCAAACAGTTTTGACTCTACGCATGTAGATAGTCCACCCGCTTATTACACGAAGTCACCAGAACACGTAGAAACATATCATTATGATAGTCCACCAGTGGAACCTAGTTGGGAGCCAGACTATGCTAATGTGATGTACACAAACCCAAATCCACGGCCCCAATTGAGACAACAAAGACCACAGGGCCCTAGAGGACCATGCTTTAGGTGCCAAGGAGATCACTTCATAAAGGATTGTCCACATCCTCCAATAGCAGGGCAATCACAGTACTATAACATACAAGGCTTTTGCGCCGATTGTGGTAAAGAGCACATAATCAAAGATTGTCCTAAGAACCCAGTTAACGCTTCGAATGTCACACCGATCAACGTGATAGGTATTGTAAGTAACGCAGATGGATCCAACCCTACATACGTGCTTATCCAAGCTATCACCAGAGCCCAGGCGCTCTTACAGAACCAACAGGTTAATCAGGAGAAAGTAGCCAGAAGTAGTGAAGTTGCAGAATCTAGCAGTAAGAAGACGAAATCTTGGAAAGATTCTAGAGAAAGGATAAAGAGAAAATGGAGTAAAAAGATAACTGAGTTGGAAGGAAGTTTGAAGGAATATAGAGCCAAAATCCTAGAATTGACTTCACAGGAATTGAATCAAGAGAATCCAGCTCAGAAATCAGGATCAGTTTTAGCGGAACCCATACCAGAAAATCTAGACATGATGTTTCGTGCATATCAGGCTAGATTAAAAGAGGGACCTCAAGTAGCTGAAATGAGTAAGAACTACCCTCGAGCTGATCTAGAAATTGAGAGAACTAAACTTTGCATGAAGATGGTAGAATTAGCACAAGCTTTGTTCGAAGCCTCTTGATATCTTAATTGGAATAACATGGCAAAACCGGAACTACACTTTCAAGGACTAATGGAGAGGCTAGAATACTTGATAGAGAGCAAAGAGAAAAAGGATCAGCATAGGAACCCTATTGTCCCAGAGACACAGGAAAGGAATGCACCATCCCTGTCTCAAGTACCCAATACAGAAAGTCAAGCCAATTTGTCTTCCATACATAGGTACTCACATGAATTTTTGAGAGAAATCCAAGAAGCGACATGGAGAAAAGAAGAAGGAACTCATCCTCCTATTCAAGAAATAGATGATTTGCAGGAACAATTTCCCCAAGACATTCCCTCTATTTACAATGAGGTAGAGGAGGAACAACTGAGTGAACACACAGCTTTTGAATCTAATTCTTTACAAGAATTACCTCAGTTCATAGGACCTTGGGAGTCAAAGTCTATTAGTATGAGAGCACCCACGATAATAGTGAGGAATGAAGAATCAGTAATCCCTAGAAACACGGAAGTGATCAAGAATACCAAAGTACAATGTAACCTCACTCTAGAGGAGTTGTTGAAGGTAAAACCAGAATTGTGGAAACATGTAGCAAATCAATTCCCCGAGCTTGCTACTACTCCCTCACAAATAGGATCACAAAATAAGGTACCAGAGATACCCGTAGAAAAGATTGGAGATGTAAGTGAAGGAGAGGAAGGTAACACTTATCTTTCGATAACCCATCAGGGCTACACCACGAAAGCCATCTTAGATTCAGGAGCCGGCGTAGCCATCGCTACCACTGCTTTATGGAAACGTTGGGGTAAGCCAGCATTAAGACCCACCAGGATGAAGCTACAAATGGCGGACGGACACATAGAAAAACCATTAGGCTTACTAGAAGGCATATCTCTCACCACTTGTGGTGTAGAATTTGAGCATACCTTTGCCATTTGTGACTTTGCGAAAAATCATGCTTATGAGATGATATTGGGACGACCATTCATGCGTCAGTTGCAAATTGTACAAGATTGGGGAACTAATTCTTTGTACTTGCAACATTTAGGAGTGACTACCAAAGTCAATCTTAAAGACTATTCACATCGAGATGTACCCCCAATACAATGGAATACCATCCATAAGACACCAGTAGAGACGGAATCCGTGCACTCATTAGAATCAGATCCTTCTTGGTTGCATGAGGATACTCATTTATGGATGTGTAAGGTAGCAAAACAAGAGGAAGAAAGGCTAGAATCAAGGACCTTAGGTGCATATCAAAATCCACAAACCCTTCAAGATCCAGCTTACGCACCTGTAGTATTCCCAAACGAAGAGTTTGAGCCCCATGGTTGGGCAGAAATCCTAGCAACCATGGATGTAGCCATCAATGAAGAACAATGGACACCCCACTGTGACGAGGATGGCTATGACATTTCAGTTTTCACAATAGAGCCAATCATGTGCGATGCAATTTTAGAAGAACGTGAACCTAACACTGATGCATTTGAGGATGCAAGTGATTTTGATTTAGAATCAATTATCATGGACCCACCCTTTGCATCAGAAGAAGAATATTTTTTCGAAGTAGAAACTCATCCTTAGAGACACGAAGAAATTATGAATGATGTGAGAATAGCCACTCAAGTGACTAGCAAAAGTGAAGGCAAGAAAAGAAAGAAGAAAGAAACCATGTCAGAAAAAGAAGAATCTTTATTTGAAGTACCCGAGAATTTCAAGAAATATGAAATCGAAGATAGAAGAATCATGGTACGAATGCCTAATAGAAAGGCGAATGACGGACAAGTATATGATAACCGAGAGAAAACCAAGAAAATAATAGTAGCCATAGAAGGAGAAGAAGAAAAATGTACATACATAGGGCACGATTTGACAGCTGAAGAAGAAGAAGAGCTTGTTGCCCTATTGCGCGAATATAGAGATGTGTTCGCTTGGAGTTACAAAGACCTAAAAGGAGTAGATCCAGATATATGTTCTCATAGAATCCTTATGACTCCAGATGCGAAACCTACGAAACAGAAACTGTACACGTACAATGATAACTATGCTGCGAAGATTATAGAAGAAATAGATCGTTTGATAGAAGCAGGATTCATTTATGAAATTGAGCATACCGAATGGGTATCCCCCATTGTGGTAGTGCCCAAGAAGAATGGAAAATTGTGTGTATGTATTAACCTTAAAAAAGTTAATGCCGCCACAATTAGAGACAGTTATCCTCTTCCTATCACAGAACATCTATTGGAAAGAGTTGCGGGCAAGGAAGTTTACAGCTTCCTTGATGGTTTCTCAGGCTATAATCAAGTAGCCATTGCTCCAGAGGACCAACACAAGACGGCTTTTGCCACTAAATGGGGCATATTTGCATTTCGTGTAATGCCATTTGGCTTAACAAATGCACCCGCCACTTTCCAGCGACTCATGTGTCATGTTTTTAAGGAATTCTTACACAAGAGTTTGGAAGTTTATGTCGATGACCTATGTGCTCACTCTAATATCAGACAGACGCATATTCCCGAGTTAAGACAAATATTTGACAAATGTCGAGAATATCAGGTTTGTTTGAACCCAGAAAAGTGCCTTTTCATGGTCCGACAAGGCAAAATTCTAGGACACATTGTGTCAAAAAAATGGAATCTCTACGGATGAGGAAAAGGTGAAGGTAATTGCAAAATTACCTAGACCAACTAATGTGAAACAGGTATAGGCATTTATGGGCCATTGTGGTTATTATAGGAGATTCATACACATGTATGCAATCATAGCCAAGCCTTTGTACTCTCTTTTAACCAACTTTGAATGGACAGATGAATGTGAAAATTCATTCAATGAACTTAAATGACGCTTGTGCTCAGCACCTATATTGACAACCCCAGATTGGAGTAAGCCATTCCATGTACATGTGGATGCATCCAATTACGCCATAGGGTGTGTGTTAGCACAACCCACGAATGAAGGTAACATAGATCTCCCCATAGCTTACGCGAGCAAACAATTAAACGCAGCAGAAAGAAATTACACCACGATGGAACGAGGAGGATTAGGGATGATCTATGCAGTAAAGAAGTTTAGGCATTATTTGTTGGCAAACAAATTCAAGTTCTTTACAGATCATCAAGCCCTATTGTACCTAGTCAACAAACCATGTAACACAGAACGACTAATACGTTGGTTTCTATTACTCATGAAGTACGGTTTTGAAGTAGTAGTCAGGAAAGGAAAGACACATCTTAGAGCTGACCACCTTTCGAGATTAACCTCAGGAGAAGCTCCTCAAGGAGTAGCGGATGATCTACCAGATGCATACTTGTTTAACCTTGAGATAGCACCAGAATGGGCTAAGCCTATAGTTCCTATTCTCACATAAGGACCCAAGAATCCTAGGATAAAGATCAAAGAAGGAGAGATCACCAAATCTCAGAGATATCAAATCATAGTAGGAAGCATATATAAACAGGATAATCAAAAGATTCTTGCTTGTTGTGTAGACGAATTAGAACATGAAAATTGGTTGCAATTAGCACACATAGGTGCATTAAAGCAACATCACTCAAAACATCGAACATTACAGACTCTGCATAGACTAGGAGTATATTGGCCTTCGATGGAAGCAGATGTCTATAAGCTGTGTAAAGAATGCCATGTTTGTTGTGAAAGACCACCAGTAGAACATGCTACATTGTATCACGTGTCTCTCACACCAGACTGGAGTGAACCTTTAGTGACATACTTGAGGACGAAGACATTCCCTCAAGAAATGACCTTAGCTCGACAACGCAGTCTGGAGCAGGAAGCTCAAGACTATTCACTTATTGGTGATAATCTATACAAAAGAGGACGAGATGGATATCTAAGACAATGTGTTCATGAAAGCGATTATCTGAGCATACTAGAGACTGCACACCAAGGTGTTGCAGGAGGTCATTTTGGACCTGAAAGGATAATCAAAGCCATCCTCTTTGCAGGATTATGGTGGCCCACTCTTCACATGGATGCACATACCTATGTTAAGAGATGTGATGTGTGCCAAAGAACTCAGTTTCCTACTCGCAGAGATGAAATGCCATTGAAACCCATGATGGGAGGACGTGCATTTTCTAAGTGGGGTATAGACTTTGTAGGACCCATTAACCCCCCTGCCAAAGGTACACATGCTAAATACATCATTGTCACGACAGATTATCTTACGAAATGGGTAGAGGCAAAAGCCACAAAAAAGAATGATGCACACACAACTGCAAAATTCTTATTTGAGAATGTCTTTACAAGATATGGATTGCCTATAGAGTTAGTGAGCGATCGCGGAACTCACTTTCTAAACCAAGTCATTGAATATTTGTTACAGAATTTTATGGTGATTCACAAGAAATCCGCACCATATCATCCTCAGGCCAATGGTCAGGCTGAAAGCACTAATAAGATCCTTTGTAACGTACTGACGAAACTCGTGAACAACAAACGTTCAGATTGGGACAAACAGTTACACCACGCTGTTTGGGCATATCGAGTGGCCTACAAGACCGTACTCAATGCAACTCCCTTTCAGATGGTTTTTGGTCAGAATGTTGTGCTTCCTTTGGACTTCTTGATACCGACCCTTAAGGTTGCACAAGAACATCAGTGCACCGGCCATGAATTATCAGCAAGAATAATGGATTTGGAACGATTAGGAGAAACCAGGCTGAAAGCAGCAGCGGGAATATATGCGGCAAAGAAACGATCGAAAGCATATTTTGATGCACATGTGAAAGATAAAGGCCTAAAAGAAGGAGATTTAGTTCTCTTGTATACGCTGAAACAACACGCACGTAAGTTAGAAAAGCGAGGTTATGGACCTATGGTCATTAACAGACTCTCGACAAGTGGAGCAGTACAGTTAGCCACCTTAGAAGGAGACATAATGCCTAATTATATTAGTGGATGTAGAGTCAGGCTATATCAGGAACCTCTTACTGAGGATATGCTTAGACGACTCACGTTGGCAAAGAAGCGTAAGGAGGAAGAAAATAGAATACGAGCGGAAGCTCAGGCAGAAGCAATAGAACGCATTAAACGCATGAAGTTAAGAAGACAAGGACTAGGGAGAGAACATTATAACCATCTGCAAACTACACACAGATATCCCATGGCCATGTGTCAAGTAAAGTCAACCACTCATCCTAGCATAGTGGATAGGAGACCATTCATTACAGTCAGGCTAGAGCACGTCAACCCTTGCCAAGAGCTCAGGGCTTTAATTGACTCAGGTGCTGTGACTAGTGCGATTAGATGGTCCCACTATAAGGATTCAGGAGTAGAAATGCGGCCAATTGAGGCATACCTCATAGGGCTAGGAGGCATGGAAACCCCTTGCATGGGTGAGGTGGACCTTCCTATCCTCATTAAGGATGTGACCATGACAGCGAAGCTACTAGTGTGCCATGATGACGACCTGATAGAACCCCTAATCCTTGGCCAAGATTGGCTATACGATCACTCAGTGGACCTAAATCTTAGACAAGGCTCCTTACAGATTGGAACCTTAGATCAGAAGCGAGTGATACCACTTGACTTCCCTAACGGCATTCCAACTGAGGTTTGTAACCCTAGACCCTATGAAATACATGCGACGGAAGACCGGAAGATCTTGGGTCAGATCAGTCACGTTACGTCTACACCAACCCACTCGAGCTTGGCTAGGGACAGTTGTCAATTAGAAGGACGACAGGAGATCTTCCCTAGGGCTTCCTGCAAACTAGAAGGGGCAGCTACCCAACCGCTAGGGCAGATGGACACAATCAGCGGTCAGGTGGGTTGCATCAGCGGCCAAATGAGCACAATACCCTGCGGTGCTCATCCTTCCAAACTTGCTGCGGACTGGCCTAGATTAAAGATAAATAACGAATTACTTCCTAATGGGCAGGTCACGCAAGTGTTGGATCTCCCTTCTTTTCCAAAGCAGAGCGTCCAATGGACCTCTCAAACCCAACCACGAAGGAGTCAACCACAACAGAGGAACCCAGACCGACGACACCACCAGATAAGGCAAGGAAAGCAGTAGTATCAACATCACAGAATAAGTGGCACAAGACAAATATGGGTGCCAAAAGGACAGCAACCACAGGCTATTGGCAACACTGCAGACAAGAACAGGACAAAGTTTCAAAAGAAGCAGAGTCAGTATCCAAAGTCCCCTCGATCTTCTTCTACAAGTACAAATACTCGACAGATTTGGATTGCCAAGAAGTATCTTATCAATCGACCCACACCCATGCAGATTTGGGTACCCAAACAATGTATTATAGCCCAACCCTCAAGCCATGTAATATATACCCCTCAGAAATCTTTTCATCCTTCAATACCACCAAACCCGATACCACTTTTTGTCCCTCAGCAGAAACACACCACCCACTCAAAGACTCTTAGGAAATGGATACCGAAACGTATCCAGACGTCTTCTTGTACCCCCTTATCTAACAATTCTCCCACCCCATTTAAACTCCACCCTTGTAATAATTCACCATCAACCAAACTTTGTATAAATTCACACACCATAACCCCACATCACTCATAATAAAAGCTCATCAAGAAATGTATGCATAATCTGACCATGTAGGCGTCTAGAGACATGCATTAGCTTTGCAAAAAATCATTGCATCAATCACTTCACGACACTTGGCTACACGGGTTACACATCAGTTATGGAAAGGGATTGCGGTCTCACCTTAATGGGATCATAATTAATTTCCATACTAATGTGCTAATCTTTTGTAGCAGATCTTTTCCATTAGCTCGTCAGTCATCATGCAAACCGAAGAAGGACCATCAGAGTTTCAAGGTTTTTCAGGACCCATGCCAATAGACGATCCTCCTAGAGGATACACTGAGAAGATTCATCGTAACTCTCACTGGTTTCAAGGCCTAGCAGGACCATTAGCAGACGCTGATTTCATATTTGAGGCCAATTTGGCATTTGATTTGTGCACATGGGCCAAGTACCAGTTCTTTTCACGAGAATTTGAAGGACTGCAGAATACACAAGATTTAACACACGTTTGGGCACGAGCAGGATTTACAGAATATTTTAGTGACCCTCTACCTAAACCCGATTTTTACAGATGCTTTTACCTAGTAACCACCTTGATAGCTTCAGAGAACAAGGATCTACCCGGCACATTCATGTTACCATCCTTGGTAAATGACCCTCCATTCAGAAGGTTTTATTTGTCCAAAGATTTTATTCGTGCAGCTCTCAAAATACATGGAACACACACTCCAACGGAGAGAGAACGGCTAGTCCCAGAGCAGATGAAACGTGGTGACATAACTAAGTGGGAGGATATTTCAGCTATAACCCCTGAGCTCTCCAAGCCCTTAAGGATATGCATGCAGCATTTTGCTTTCCCAGCTCAGGATCCTTTTACCATGCCCCACAAGAGAATCTGGTTTGGTTTATACTTAGCATGTACTGGACCTCAAACAGTTGATCTAGCTAGTTGGATAATTGATCAGCTCTATTTGGCACAACATAGATGGGAGCGAAAGAAGGTCATCAATGGATGTTGTGCACTCACAAGGATTATATATATGTGCTTGGCATATGACCTGCCGATCGAACGTGCATTGACCAGTGAGGAACTGAAAGCATTCAAAGGGACCACTAAGAAGGCTAGAAAGTCTAGCAAAGGCAGAGCCGAAAAGCGGATGAGAGGCACTATCCCGTGCCTACAAGTCCCAGAATCACCCTCACCACAACCATCTCCAGAGCAGTCACCGACAGCAGCCACTCCCACAGTACAACCAATTCGTATACGGTTATCAAGACCAGTTGTAACGGAGGGCACCACCAGTACTGTTGCACCTCAAGCAGACACAACCCCAGAACCTATCACCACGGTAGCAGAACTTCCCACCACTATTGGTGCAGAAGCTTTCTCTTTTCCAATACCCCATTTAGAAGCAGAACAAGCAACGCCACTGAACACAACGTTCGATTTTGAAATGCCCGATGCATTCTCCAATGAGTTCCAATTTTCAGAAGGACAACTGTTTTCTCAAGAATATGAAAGGCCCAGCTATCCCACCACACCCCGGGATCAGCCACAAGGACAGATTGTGTCTAGCTCTGATGACGAAAGAACAGCAACCGATGACGACGAAGGCGATGACGAAGCTAGCCAGGGCACTCACGAATCCCAAGAGCATGAACAGACAGATGGCCAAGGCCAACAAACCGACACACATGGTGATACAAGTACCCATAAAGATGAAACTTGTGAAGCAGCAGCTTACACATTGGCTATTAAGAAGCTGTATAGAACTATGGAAAAAGTTTGGGCACGCAAAAAGCTGACTGAGGAAGAGAGTCAAGCAATAATAGAACAGGAACTTGTCACAGGCGGTTTCGAAGATGCATACATCAAAGGATTCCGAGAGTTAGTCAAATCAGTAGGCTCCAACGAAGCCCTTAGGTACTTGCAAAGAAAGCCACTACCACAGTTTGACCCCCGCAGAGTACGACTACTTTCCAAGCCCGGCGAATACATTCGTGTACCAACAGGAGCACAGTCTTCAGAACAAGCCAGGGAGGCACGCCTCGTCCCCGAAAGTTTGTTGGCAGCAGAAACTATCCTTGTAGATTCCCCACCCCGCGCCACCTCTGTACATACCTCAGTCATCACTGAAGGACCGACACCCCAACCGCTCCTCCATCACCGCCCATCCCTCCAGCCTCCCCTATTCACCCTCCTTCCGCCAGACCAACATCTTCATTCGCCGGTGGCGTAGCAAAAATCGTCTTTACGACCACTCACCCCACAATTCCTACACCCATTAGACCCAGTCTTCCCCCTCACACATCCACCTTTCCATTCAACCCATTCCTCCATCCAGCTTTTCCATCCTTCCCCACAACTCCAAGACCCCTTTTCCCATTCCCACCGCCATTAACCTTCTCCCCAGTCTCACCTCCCCGACCCACTCTAACCCCTATTTCCCCTTTCCACCAAGCTGCACCAACCAGCCCCCCTGTAAATTACTCCTCAACCTTTGTAAATCCCGTATTTACACCAACACAAGCACCCACAGTCACACCCATATTCACAGTCACCGCACTGGACACGTCCAATGACATGGACATCTCACCACCCACTGCACCATCACTCACTTCACTCACGGCACAAACATTTTTTGGCACATCACAATTTTCAACAATCACTATAGCATCCACCTTCCCCCCCCCATTCCCCGTTCCCATTGCATCTACACCCACTGCATCTTCATTTAGCACCCCATTAATACTATCACCCACTGTAGATAATGCATTTCGACAGATGTTCATGTGTATGACGCAAGTCAGAGATGAGTTCACATCTCTTGGCGATAATTACCAGCAGCTGCAGAGGACAACCAATGACTTACAGTCGCAGCTTAATTTATTGTCTATTGAGAATGCCTCACTGAATAGCCGCTACGAAGAATTACGAGAGGCCTATCATAAATTAGAACTAGAAAGCGAAGAAAAGACCAAGGAAGCCACTGCTGACCTAGATAACTTATTAAGAGCCCAGACAGTCCGCAATGCAACGCTAACACGAAACATGGGCTTACTCAGACGACATCTAGTAGCAGCTAAGGAGGAAAACCAGCACTTACAGGACCAGACTCGAGAAAACTTAGAAGCGGCCCTAGACCATCCAGACCAACCACTCAGTCATAGTCGGTTCAAAGCCATTCCCTCAGACTCGATGAGGATGTTGCTAGAAGATCATGTAAGATTGCTAGACGAATACGACCGCATGAACGAGGAGTTGCAGAAACTCAAAGAAGATCATAAATTACTCTAGTTACGAGCACCGGCAAACCAAGACATACCAGCACCTGTGGACCCCTCTCCTGAAATCTTAGAGGAACTCAACGCATTACGGGCCCAGGTATCAAACCTTGAATCAAGGATTGCCATATATGAAGCACCACCAAGGCCAGATTCCCCTCCTGAGCTTCCATGTGAGGAAGAAACTGTCACCATTCCGGTGGAGGAAACGTTTGAAGAGGCGTACGAGCCACAACCCATCCTAGGCGGACGCGTCACGGCCGAAGGCCAAATGACTTTCGAACTCCCGACCCCCGCGTGGATGAAGACAATTGAGGAACTTGGGACCACACACTCCGCTAGAGTAGAGGCACAATTACATGCCATGGCGATGATAGAAGAAAGAATTTTACAGTCTCCATTCTTTGCTCATTTGGCCCTGTGACGATACATATCTGGGCACGAGCTACAGTATAAACCATATTTTATGTTAATGGCCGAATACCAGTTAGCCATTGAGGAAGAAACAGGTAAGAAACCATCGCATGCGACTCAGTTCGAGGAGGACGATTTCCCACTAGATGCGCAGCAAGGAGAGATCTATCAACCAGAGTGGCGCAAAGACTTACTACAGAAGTATCCAGAAATGATGAGTACATGGGTAAAGGCACCTTTGCATTTAAAGTACAACCCATGTTGGGGACCAGTACCACGACGCCGCTCCTGGACTGCCTTTGCTATTAAGGTACAAAACAATAAACAGTGCCAGGATTGGTTGAATTACCCCTATTTTAAGCCACCCATCGAGTTACCAACTGTAGGCTACATGATGGCTACAATTCGCCACTGGCTCCCTAGATTAAAGCATATGGACGATATAGCGGCGCACATGACTGTCAAAATCTTTGACATGATGCAAATGATTTTTAAAGTCTTCCGACACGTCAAGGCACCTCATGTAAACACCTCGGGCTTTGAGCATGGCAATTTCGATCTGGTATATGATATGAGTACAACGCCATCGCTACGGGTGTGTTATGCCTGGCATTGCAGAATAAAGTACCTACCGGCGTGCTACAAGCAGACGTTCGAAGAGATGTTCACAACCGGCTTCTGGGAATACCATTCAGAGGTATTCATAAGCAAGCCTACACATTTATTACACTTATTTGCCTGTGAACGAATGGTCTATTCCACACACTATCAGCTCCCGCCACCGAAAGAACCACAACCAATAGACTGGGAGAAACTCGAGGCCGACCTGGCCCGAGGCATTCGTATCTCCGAGCACACCCTCGCTCAAGACCTCCTACAGAACTACATCCGGCAGACCTCACAACAAGGTTCTATCAGGGATGACAGAAGCGAGAGGGAGGGGGGTGTTGGAAGCAGCCAAAGGCACAGACGATGCGGAAGCATGTAACGATGGAGCAGGGAGCCAGTCGAATCTTTTTTCAAAGAATTATGTTTTCAAATACTTTCC
The DNA here is from genome assembly GCA_020310875.1 of Ceratopteris richardii. Taxonomy (NCBI): domain Eukaryota; kingdom Viridiplantae; phylum Streptophyta; class Polypodiopsida; order Polypodiales; family Pteridaceae; genus Ceratopteris; species Ceratopteris richardii. Next base: position 184,063,628 of record CM035408.1, on the reverse strand, counting down.
AAAAACCTCCAACAGTGATTTTTATCACTATTGTAACATATGTAACATAGAAAACCCCATTTTCTAATCCATAGCTCCATTTTGTGCAAGCCAAGGAGTCCTCGAGCTTGAGGAGCTTAGGTAGAATGAGCGTATCAATTTTCGTTATTTTTAGACACCGTTTACCCTTTCAAATTGCATCTAGGACCTATTTTTTAACTATGCCGGTCACTAGATGTGAAACCTGATGGAGAGTGTTAATCTCCAAAAGAACAACCTACTCTTGAATTTAGAACACCTCTATATCAAGAGTAAGTCAAAACCTTCACTAAATTAGAGGTCCAAACTCCAAATCATCAACTTTGAGAAAATTTGTGAAGAAGATGAAACACAGAAAAGTCTGCTGCACTATTTCCTCACATTGACCTATCAAATGTGTAAAGTTTTTTATGAAACTTTGTACGAATCATCTCCTAGGGATTGCGCATCACCTCCAAGTTGAATTACTTCAAAAGCTTTAGTATAACTTGAGAAATCAACTTCACAAGTTACCTATGTCAGAAACTGTTACTCAGAACAGTCGATTTTACACCCCTAACTTCTTAACTTTGGTTCTCACAATGTCGAACCCGTTTTACCAAATCCTTTTGACTGAAGATAGCTTATCTCTCAACTTAGATTTTGAGCTATCATATGTGTAAAACTTTACACTGTGCACTGAGCACTACTCATTTCTTTGAACTCGAAATGTGCGCCTGTTTCAGAGAGCTGTGAACACTCAATACATGTGAATGTTCCTACCAGCAATTCTCTTCACCTGTTTACAATTAGACTCTGAAATTCAAACCACAAACTCATTAACTAACAACTTACATATCCTCAAAAGGATTTCACAAATGATCTACTACAGACGGAGTAGACGCAGAAATATCGGGCGCAACATTTTCTTCATTTCAGGAGAAGACTACAACTAAAAATGAGAGAGACTTCAACTACTTTCTCATCAGTCTATTGACATTTACAATCACTCATTTCTCTATTCCTATGCTCATGCATAGTCTCTCTTTGTCTTCTCTCTTCTGCTCTCTCTATGCCCGACATTTTTTCAAAAGTATTTATAGGCATCTATGTACAAACTCTCATCAAAGCATAAGTATATGTAACCTATGTCATAACTAATGTACATATGTGTACATGTCCTTCACTCTTGTGAATGTATCTATTTTCTTTATTCCAAATCTTCAATTGGTGATTGATATGCACCAACAGCTCCCCCTCAATCATCAATTGAGGTTTCTCCTTTCTTCTTTATACCTGCCATGTCTTTAAACTTCTGTAGCTTTGGTCCATCCAAGCTCTTTGTAAGCATATCAGCTATCTGATCCTTTGTTGAAGTATGTATGACTTCAATCTCCTTATCCATCACCTTCTCTCTTAGAAAGTGATACTGAATCTCAATGTGTTTGGTCCTGGCATGAAAAACAGGATTAGCAGCTAAATACAATGAACTCATGTTATCTCCATATATAATTGGTACCCCATGCATAATATCAAGACTTTTCATCAATGTCTTGACCCAAATTACTTCTTTTGCAGCTTCAACCATGCCTTTATACTCTGCTTCTGTAGAAGATAAAGCAACTGTATGTTGCTTCTTGGAACACCATGAAATTAACTTGTCTCCCACATAACACATGTATCCAAAAATAGATCTTCTATCATCTGGATTACCTGCCCAATCTGCATCACTATAAATTTTGATATTTGTATCTGAGGTAAACCCATAATACAAACCTTCATTGAGTGTACCCTTAATGTACCTCAACACCCTTTGTCCTGCAATCCAATGTTCTTTCCTTGGGCAATGCATAAATTGAGACAAAACCCCTACTGCATATGATAAATCAGGTCTAGTTAGAGTAGCATAGATAAGGCTACCAACCAAACTCTGATATTGTCTCATGTCCTTGAGTTCTTCACCTCCATACTTACTCAATTTGTGATTCACCTCCATTGGTGTGGGTGCTACCCTGCAATCATCCATTTTAAACTTGATTAACAAATTCTTCAAATACCTTTCTTGGGTCACAAATACTCCATGTTGAGTATATGTTATCTCCATGCCCAAGAAGTATGATAAGTCTCCCAAGTCACTTATCTTGAACTCCTTTTCCATTTGCCTCTTGAGCCTTTGTATTCCTTCTTCATCTGTACCTGTAAGAATTATATCATCAACATATATGCACATGTATATGAAACCATTTTCACTTGCCTTGACAAGCAAGCTACTATCTGCTTTAGACACCTGAAAACCAAGTTCTTTTAGGAACTTCACAAGTCTATAGTTCCATGCCCTTGGGGCCTGCTTCAAGCCATACAAAGCTCTCTTGAGCTTGCACACATGATCTGGATACCTTTTATCTCTGAACCCTTGAGGTTGCTCCATAAATACATCATCTGAAATATAACCATTCAAAAAAGCATTCTTCACATCAAGTTGGCATAGCTTCCAACCTTTACATGCAGCAATAGCAATAAGTGTCCTTATAGTTGTCATCTTTGCCACAGGACTATAGGTCTCATCATAATCAATACCATATGTTTGAGCAAAACCTTTAACAACTAGTCTAGCTTTGTATCTAGACACACTTCCATCTGCAAACCTTTTTGTCTTATAGACCCACTTGCATCCAATAATCTTCTGACTACTTGGTTTAGGAACCAAATCCCAAGTTTGATTCTCCAATAGTGCATCATATTCCTCCTGCATAGCACTCTCCCATTTTTCCTTACCTTTTGCCTCTTCATATGTAGAAGGGTCTTCCTCTGTATTCACCATATAAGCATAATCTTTTGTGGCTAGAAATGAAGTATCATAACTATACCTTGTAGGTTGCCACCTATTTCTTGTTGACCTTCTGAGTTCTCCACTCCTTGAAGTTTCTGGCTCTTCACATTCAGGATCAAATCTTGGTGTCTCTTCCACTTCAACCTGCACTTCATTATTCTCTTGCTCATCAAATATCTGAACTTTTGATTTACCTTTCCTTTGACTCACTTCTTCTTCATCATCTGTATTGATTTTGATTGTACCTGCATACCAAGTGCTTTGTTCATCAAATGTAACATCTTTAGAAACCATAAATTGCTTTGTAGATGGAGTCCACAATCTATAGCCCATCTGCTTGTCATCATAGCCAATAAAAACATACTTTTCAGCTTTAGGTTCCAATTTGTGTCTTAATTGTGATGGCACATATGCATATGCCACACACCCAAAAACTCTGCAATGATCCAAGGTAGGTCTTTTACCCCACCAAGCCTCATATGGTGTCATACCCTGCAAGGCTTTACATGGTAGCCTATTGACCAAATAAGTGGCTGTATTTACAGCCTCAGCCCACAAATAATTAGGGCAATTTTTCTCCTTCATCATAGATCTTGCAAACTCAACAAGAGTTCTATTTCTCCTTTCTGCAACACCATTTTGTTGAGGAGAGTACCTGCAAGTAATTTCCCTTTTTATACCTGCATTCCATAAGTAATCACTGAACTCATTTGAGAAATACTCTCCCCCTCCATCTGACCTTAGTCTTTTCAACTTATGACCTGTAATTCTTTCTGCATATGCATGATAGTGTTTAAATGTATTAAACACTTCTGACTTATCTTTGATCACATAGATAGTGATCCACCTAGTAGCATCATCAACATAAATCACATAATACCTTGATCCATTTATACTGAAATCTTTTGATGGTCCCCACACATCTGTGTGTACCAAATCAAGCTTCTCTGAGTACATAAAACCATGCTTGGAATATGAATGTTTATGAGCCTTACCTAATTGACATGCCTCACATTTGTATGTCATATGTTGACCTGCAACATTAGGCAATCCAAGCACTGAACCATTGTTAACCATATCTTTAATACCTCTTTCATTGAAATGTCCAAGCCTCTTGTGCCAAAGATCTAACTCAGAGATCTTATGTCCTCCATATGTGAACATAGCATGACCAACATTGCCTTGAATCTTCAATGTAAATAATCTTCCTTCCTTTTTCCCTGAAACAATCTGTTTATACCCTTGGCTAGGGTCTTCCACATATACTCCATCATTAGTGAACCTTACTTCATATCCCTTTTCAACAATTTGACCTACACTTATCAAATTCTTAGGGATTGTAGGAACATACAAAACCTTACTCAATAAGGTGCTTCCATCCTTGGCCTTCACTGATCCAATTGACTTCACATTGTGCTTTGTGTTGTCACCTGTCTGAACAACATGATTAAAAACTTTACTTTCCAAATCAGTCATCAAGGATATGTTACCACTCAGGTGATTGCTACACCCTGAGTCAATGTAGAAGACTCTTTGATCTTCATTCTGCCTTTCACAAGTTGCATTCATTATCAATGTTGAATCCTCCTTTTGATCTGAAGCATAATTGTAGTAGGTGTTGTTGTATTGTTGACTTTGGAATCCTCTACCTGCATTTCTTCCAAAGTAATTCCTTCCACCTCTACCTCTGTAATTACCTCTTTGATTTCTGCCACCTCTTCCTCTTGCATTATAGTTTTGACTATATCCATTATTATTCTGAGTATTGTGCCAACAATCATTAGCTAAGTGATTTGTCTTACCACAAATCCAGCAAGCTTTGCCTCCATCTTTATTGTTCCTGCCTCTTCCTCTACCTTTGCCACCTCCTCTTCCTCTTAGGAAGTTGGCTTGAGTAGTTGTTCCTTCATCTTCACCTGCTTGTTGTTTTCCTTTACTATTCTTCTTCTTGTCCTTTGAGTACGTTGCATGTCCTGTACTCTTTTCACCATCTCCTTTAACATCCTGCTCAAATGTTAGCATATGACCTAACAATTGATTTAAATCAGGAGTAAAATGGTCAAGTGATAGTTCTGTAGACAAAATAAATGGCTTCCATTTGTCATCACCTCTCAACCCTGTAAGAATTTGCCTTACCAATTTATCCTCCTCAATGTCTTCATCAACAGCTCCTAAAGCATCTGCAATATCTTTCATCCTTGTTACATAGTCTGAGATGGATTGAGAGGCCTTCTTCTTGAAGGTAGTAAACTCTGCCCATAAGGATGCCTTCCTTGACTTTGTAGTGTTCTGGAAATGCTCCTCCAAAGCATTCCATATGTCAGTAGCACTTTCAAGACCTCTAATATGAGGTAACAAGTAATCATTGACTCCCATATAGATAATGCTCCTAGCTTGAGCATCTTTCTTCATCCAATTTTTCAGATCTGCTAACTCTTCCCTAGTTGGAACACTAGGATCTCTAAATTCTGGCTTCTCTTCTTCTCCTGTGATATAACCAATTAAATCTTTGCTCATAAGATGAGCTTCCATCCTCATTGACCATGCAGGATAGTTTTCCCTATCCAATTTCTCTATCTGTAGAGCATCTCCCATCTTGTATCCACCTGTGTATTGAAAAACTTCAAGCTTTACAAGCAATGTATGTACCTTTACTTTGAATTAGGCTCCTTTTGCCTTTCTTGATGTCGAGTAATCTTCTCCTCAGGCTTTTGACTTCAAGCTTTCACTTCTTTGTTCTTCAAATGTTGAACTTCTTGAATCTGCAGCAGCCGGGACCTTCCTTTCCTTGATTTGATGTCTCCTGCTCTGATACCACTGATGGAGAGTGTTAATCTCCAAAAGAACAACCTACTCTTGAATTTAGAACACCTCTATATCAAGAGTAAGTCAAAACCTTCACTAAATTAGAGGTCCAAACTCCAAATCATCAACTTTGAGAAAATCTGTGAAGAAGATGAAACACAGAAAAGTCTGCTGCACTATTTCCTCACATTGACCTATCAAATGTGTAAAGTTTTTTATGAAACTTTGTACGAATCATCTCCTAGGGATTGCGCATTACCTCCAAGTTGAATTACTTCAAAAGCTTTAGTATAACTTGAGAAATCAACTTCACAAGTTACCTATGTCAGAAACTGTTACTCAGAACAGTCGATTTTACACCCCTAACTTCTTAACTTTGGTTCTCACAATGTCGAACCCGTTTTACCAAATCCTTTTGACTGAAGATAGCTTATCTCTCAACTTAGATTTTGAGCTATCATATGTGTAAAACTTTACACTGTGCACTGAGCACTACTCATTTCTTTGAACTCGAAATGTGCGCCTGTTTCAGAGAGCTGTGAACACTCAATACATGTGAATGTTCCTACCAGCAATTCTCTTCACCTGTTTACAATTAGACTCTGAAATTCAAACCACAAACTCATTAACTAACAACTTACATATCCTCAAAAGGATTTCACAAATGATCTACTACAGACGGAGTAGACGCAGAAATATCGGGCGCAACATTTTCTTCATTTCAGGAGAAGACTACAACTAAAAATGAGAGAGACTTCAACTACTTTCTCATCAGTCTATTGACATTTACAATCACTCATTTCTCTATTCCTATGCTCATGCATAGTCTCTCTTTGTCTTCTCTCTTCTGCTCTCTCTATGCCCGACATTTTTTCAAAAGTATTTATAGGCATCTATGTACAAACTCTCATCAAAGCATAAGTATATGTAACCTATGTCATAACTAATGTACATATGTGTACATGTCCTTCACTCTTGTGAATGTATCTATTTTCTTTATTCCAAATCTTCAATTGGTGATTGATATGCACCAACAAAACCGGTCAAAACTATTCTAGAAACTATAAAAAGAGCTAGAGAGCTCATTTTTGAGGTTAGCTTGTTCGAGTAGAGAAGAGCTTAGAGCTATTTTGAACTTGTAAGAGTGTTCTTGAGTAATAGAGTTAATTTCTCACCTTCCATTGTGTCTTGCTTGTCTCTTCGTAGTGTGTGTGTATGTGTGTGTGCATTTCTATGCTTCTCACCTTCACTCTCACTTCATCTCACATTCACGATCTTCATATCACTCCTATCTCTTCCGCGGATTGACATTAAGGAGGTGGAGCTTCTTAACGTGGTTCTCACCATTGTGCTAGAGCAACAATACCAGATAATGACTCTCATGCTCATAGTTCAAACTACTCCCATGAAGGTAGTCCACATGCTTATTACACAGAGTCACCTGAACATAGTGAGATTTACTCGTATCAATATGAGGCACCACCTATGGAGCAAAATTGGGAGCCAGAATACTCAAATGTCATGTACACAAATCCTAACCCTAGGCCCCAATTGAGACAAATGAGACCACAAGCCCCTAGAGGATCTTGTTTCAGATGTCAAGGTGACCATTTCATTCGTGACTATCCCCACCCACCATCTCCGAGTCAAGGACAGGCTATCACAATACAGGCTTTTTGTCCTGATTGTGGCAAAGACCATCTCCCGAGAGATTGTCCAAGAAACCCCTCCAGTGCACCCAAGATTACACCCATTAATGTGGTAGGCTTAGTGGCAGATCCAAGTTCAAGTAGTAGCAATGTGGCTCCTATACAAGCTATCACTAGAGCACAAGCCTTAAAACAGGATAAACCAGCAGAACAATCAGAGTCGAGTGAATCAGGAGAGCCTAGTAAGAGGAAAACAAGAACATGGAAGGATACCAGAGAGAAGGCCAATCGCAAGTGGAATAAAAAGTTATCGGAACTAGAAGAAAGCTTAAAAGAAGCGAAAACAAAAATAGAAGACATTGCATCTCAAAGCCCCTCGCATGCCGAAACTCCATCCACTCCACCTCATCCCACCCCACCACCCATTGTAAATAGACCGCAATTAGGGTCTGTTCTTGCATATCCAACCCTAGAAGGCTTGGACATGATGTTCAAGGCTTACCAGGCTCGACTTCAAGAAGGGCCTACAGCTTCAAACCTAGACAAGAGTTACCCTAGAGCAGATTTAGAGATTGAACGGATGAAAATGTGCATGAAAATGGTAGAACAATCTCAAGCTATACTCGAGACTAGTCAAAAGTTCAATCAGACAAACTCTGTCAAACCGGATTTGCATTTCCAAGGCTTACTAGAAAGATTAGAGCAATTGGTAAACAAACCACAAGTTTCTTTACCTCCACAGGCTCAACAGTTATTGAAAGAGGAAGCTCACCACTAATGGGAGCTTATGTTCCTAATTCCACAGATGCTGGAATACCTCCTTCAATTCAACAGTACTCTCAAGAGTTCTTGCGGGAAATACAAGAAGAGAAATGGGCCAAGGAGAAGGGTAACTCCCCTCCTATTCCTGAGATTGATGCAATTTCCCCAAGACATTCCATCTATTTACGGAGATGAAGCAGAACAACAAGAAGATGAAAGATTAGATTTTGAATCTAATACCCTAGAAGAATTGCCTCAATTTCGAAGCCCATGGGAATCTGAATCTCTCCAAATTAGAGCTCCCACAATACTAGTAAGAAATGAAGACTCAGTGGTCCCAAGGAACACGGATGTCGTGAAGAATACTAAGGTTCAGTGTCATCTCACTGTAGAAGAGCTGCTCAAAGCAAAACCTGAGCTTTGGAATCATGTGAAGGATCAAGTTCCAGAACTTGATTCAAAAATGCCAAAAGCAGCCTCTAAACAAAAAGTACCAGAGATACCTCTAGACAAAATAGGGGACATGTGTGAGGGTGAAGAAGGTAATACTTCTCTTCCAATCACCTATCAAGGTTACACAACCAAAGCAATCATAGATTCAAGTGCGGGTGTTGCTATTGCGACCACCTCCTTGTGGAAGCAATGGGGCAAACCCACATTAAGACCAACTAGAATGAAGCTTCAAATGGTTGACGGTCATTTTGAAAGACCTCTAGGATTGCTCGAAGGGATAACTCTAACCACTTGTGGTGTGGAGTTTTAACATACATTTGCTATATGTGACTTTGAGAAAAATAATGTCTATGAGATGATCCTAGGAAGACCCTTCCTACGACAATTGCAAATAGTACAGGATTGGGGAACTAACTCCTTGTACTTGCAGCACTTAAGGGTCACCACCAAGGTCAATTTGAAGGATTACACCTTCAGAGATGTACCACCCCTATAGTGGAATTCTATCCACAAAGCGAAAGAAGATTCAATCTCTGTGCATTCTGAAAGTTCACCTGATCCATCATGGCTGCATGAAGATACTCATTTGTGGATGTGCAAGGTCGCAAAGGAAGAGGAAAAACGTTTAAAGGCAAGAGAAGAAGGAACTTCGCAAGGAGATAGACCAATTAAAGACCCAGCCTATACACCGATGATCTTTCCAGATGAGGAATTTGAGCCTCATGGCTAGCCAGAAATCTTAGCCACCATGGACATTGCTATCAATGAAGAACAATGGACACCTCATTGTGATGAGGAGGAGGGTTATGATATCTCAGTGTTCATGTGTCAGCCCTTGCTAGAAGAATGTGACCCTAGTGATGTCATAGAAGAAGGAGAGAATGACGATGATATAGAGTCCATTGTGATGGATAGTTGCTTCAACTCAGAGCAGCACTATCTAGAAGATATAGGAGTGTTCACCCAGAAAGAAGAAGAACCTCTCACAAGTATTAAAACGATAAATTCAAAGGATGGAAATGAGAGCAGTCAAAAGAAAAAGAAAAGAAAAGCAGTGAAACAAGAAGAGAACTAATCATTGTTTGAAGTACCAAAAAACTTCAAGAAATATGAAGTTGACGACCGCAAAATTTTGGTACGAATGCCTAAGAGAGAGGCCATCATAGGAGAATCATATGATAATAAAGAAAAGACCAAGAAGATTGTAGTGACCATCGAAGAGAACGAAGAGAGATGCACATATATAGGAGATGACCTAAGTGCAAGAGAAGAAATGGAGCTTGTAGCTCTATTAAGGGAATATAGGGATGTGTTTGCGTGGCACTATAGAGACTTGAAAGGGGTAGATCCAAGAATTTGCTCTCATACTATCCCCATGACTGCTGATGTCAAGCCCACCAAACAGAAGCCCTACATATATAATGATACCTATGTAGCCAAAATAAAAGAAGAAATTGATAGGTTGATTGAAGCTGGATTCATCTATGAGATTGAGCATACTGAATGGGTGTCCCCCATTGTAGTGGTGCCCAAGAAGAACGGAAAGTTGCGAGTATTAACCTTAAAAAAGTTAATGCCGCTACGATCAGAGATAGTTATCCACTTCCAATCATGGAACACCTTTTGGAGCGTGTTGCGGGCAAGGAAGTTTATAGCTTCCTTGATGGGTTTTTAGGTTACAATCAAGTAGCCATTGCCCCAGAAGATCAACACAAAACAGCTTTTGCTACGGAGTGGGGAATCTTTGCATTTCGTGTGATGCCATTTGGGCTCACCAATGCACCTGCAACATTCCAAAGGCTCATGTGTCATGTTTTCAAAGAGTTCTTGCGAAAGAGCTTAGAAGTATATGTGGATGATTTATGTGCTCATTCCCAAGAAAGAAGATTTCACATCCTTGAGCTCAGACAAATCTTCAACAAGTGTAGAGAATATCGAGTGTGTCTGAACCCAGAAAAGTGTGTGTTCATGGTGCGTCAAGGTAAAATCTTAGGTCATATTGTTTCTAAGAATGGAATCTCAACAGATGAAGATAAGGTACGAGCCATAGCGGAGCTACCAAGGCCAAGGAATGTTAAAGAGATACAAGCCTTTATGGGCCATTGTGGATATTACCGTAGGTTTATCCACATGTACGCGATCATAGCTAGACCCCTTTATGCCTTGTTGTCTAATTTTGAGTGGAACGATGAATGCGAGAATTCTTTCAATGAACTGAAGAAACGTTTGTGCACAGCACCAATACTGACCACTCCTGATTGGAATAAACCATTTCATGTCCATGTGGATGCATCCAATCATGCCATCGGATGTGTGCTTGCACAACCCACAAGTGAAGGAAACTTAGATTTGCCCATAGCATATGCTAGTAGACAGCTCACTGCAGCTGAACGGAACTATACCACAACTGAGCGAGAGGGCTTAGGCATGGTATATGCTGTGAAGAAGTTTAGACACTATTTATTGGCCAACAAGTTCAAGTTTTTCACTGATCATCAAGCTTTGTTATATTTGGTCAATAAACCTTGCAATACTGGACGCTTGGTAAGATGGTTCCTCTTACTAATGGAATATGACTTTGAAGTTGTTGTCAGGAAAGGTAGAACCCACCTTCGTGCAGATCACCTTTCTCACATTACTTCAGGAGAGTCACCGCAAGGCATGTCTGATGAACTACCTGATGCTTATTTGTTCAGTTTGGAAGTTGTTCCCAAATGGGCAAATAAGTTGGTACCAGTCCTAACCTTTGGCCCTGCAAATAAGAATGTGAAAACATCACAAGAAGAAATTGTAAGATCACAAAAATATCACATATTGGCAGGAAGCATGTACAAAACAAGATATTGAGGGTGTATTAGCTTGTTGTGTGGAGGATGATGAACATAGTAGTTGGTTGCAACAAGCTCATGAAGGATTGCTAGGAAATCACTATTCTAAACAACGAACATTGCAGAATCTGAAGCGTCTAGGAGTGTATTGGCCTAGCATGGACAAAGAAATACATGAGTGGATTAAGAATTGTCCAATGTGCAGAGAGAGACCCCCAGTGGAGCATGCAACCCTTTATCAAGTGTCATTAATTCTAGATTGGAGTGCTCCATTGGTAGAGTTTATGAGGTCGGGAAGATTACCCAAAGAGGCTAGTCTAGCAAGAAGACGAAACATGGAGCAAGAGGCTCAAGGCTATGCCTTAGTAGGAGAGAACCTATACCGAAGAGGCAAAGATGGTTACTTAAGACTGTGCATTCATGAATCAGACTATTTAAAGGTCTTAGAAACTGCACACAGTGGTGTTGCAGGTGGACATTTTGGTCATGACCGAGTGATCAAGACCATTCTATTCTCAGGACTTTGGTGGCCCACTCTTCATATGGATGCACAAACCTATGTGAAGAAATGTGACACATGCCAACGTGCACAATATCCAGTTAGAAAAGACGAGATGCCTTTGAGGCCAATGATGGGAGGGCGTGCATTTTCGAAGTGGGGCATAGACTTCATAGGTCCTATTAACCCCCCAGCTAGAAACTCCCATGCAGAGTACATTATTGTAGCCACAGACTACCTTACCAAGTGGGTAGAAGTGAAAGCCACAACAAAGAATGATGCTCAGACTACGGCTAAGTTCTTATTCGAGAATGTGTTCACGAGATATGGGCTACCAATAGAGTTAGTGAGTGATAGAGGCACACACTTCTTGAATGAGGTCATTGAAAATCTTCTCCAAGAATTCTTGGTGATACATAAAAAGTCTCCCCCTTATCACCCACAAGCTAATGGACAAGCCGAGAGCACCAATAAGATCCTCTGTAACGTATTGACAAAACTGGTAAATAATAAACGCTCTGATTGGGACAAACAACTTCATCATGCTGTTTGGTCTTATCGAGTTGCCTACAAAACGGTACTCAACGCCACCCCATTTCAGATGGTCTTCGGACAGAATGCTGTACTACCATTAGATTTCTTAATCCCTGCCTTAAAATTAGCACAAGAGTATGAGTGGAGTGGACATGAATTGTCCTCTAGGATCTTTGATCTAGAACGCTTAGGTGAGACAAGGCTACGCGCGGCAGCAGGCATCTACGCTGCAAAGAAGAGGCAAAAGGCATACTTTGATGCACACATCAAAGATAAGGGATTGAAAGAGGGAGATCTCGTGTTGGTTTACACACTAAAACAACATGCCCGTAAGTTGGAAAAAAGAGGATATGGACCCATGATCATTAATAGAATTTCCACTAGTGGTGTGTAGCTCAAGCGTAAGCACCACCTCCTTTACTTGTCAATCCGCGGAGACGTGAGGACCGGTATGAAGACCACGAGCAAGTGAAAGCACAAGTGCGTGAGTGAAAGCACACAAACATGCACACACATACACACACACGCGCACAAAGTAAGATCAAAGAGAGGAACAATGGAAAGCTTAGATTGCAAAAGAGTTCTCTTACAAAAGTTCTATTCTCTAACAAGCTAACCCCAAAAATGAGCTCTCTAGCTCTTTTTATAGTTTTTTGACTAGTTTTGGCCCTGTCCAGACCTAGTGTCCGGCCTAGTTAAAAATTAGGTTCCAGGGCTTATTTGAGGGCTCAAACGAAGTCTAAAAATTATGAAAATTGGTACGATGGTACTTCTAATACTCCTCAAGCTCGAGGACTCCTCGGCTTGAACAAAATGGAGTTACTAAAAATAGATAATGGTATTTACAATGGTTTCTAGTGATGAAAATCACTATTTTTGTAGGGGATTCTTCTGAAAATTTGACATACACTTCTTGGAGCTCCCTACTTGCTCTCTCTTCTTCTATGTCCACTTCTTTGATGTGCTTCCATGCTTTGTCCTTGACCTAGAGCTTCAACACTCCCCCCCCTCTCGAGTCTGTCGTCCCTGACAGACCCTTGTTGTAGTGATTGTTCCAAGTAGTGCCTTGAGAGGGAGTGTCCCTTCTGTATGAACACAAGTCGTCCGACGTTCTTCATCTATCACTGTGAGTCTTTGCAGGTTGTAGTCTCTTGGTATGTGCTTCTGCCTTATATTCCAGCATGACTGTGTCGTTGTGAGTCTCCGTTGATGTTTTCTAGATCTTCCAAAGTTGATCTTCATAGTAGTCAAGCCAAGTACTCATAACCCATATTGAGTGATGGGTAAGTGTGTTCGTGCATGGGTTGAAAAAAGTATGTGCCTTGTGCACGGCCTTGTAATGTAGCCCTACGCATGCTTACTTGGAAAATGCATTGGAAGAAGTATGGTGCAAAAATTGCGGGTCTTGAGCTAAGTGCTCAAGGGTATGCTGACGAAGAGGTTTCCTAAACTATCATGGTTATGGTGTTTCCAGAGTAAAGATACTTACCATGGCGAAGGTTGATGGATGTTTGCCTCTTCGTGTGGTACACTCGGCCTTTGGGATGGAACCTTGTTGATGAATGTCCATGTTGATTGTCCACTGATGAGATCTTTTGAGTGGTGGATCCTTTCTCCTCTTTTCAAAGCAACATTTGTCACTAACAATGTGCATTTCTGAGCTTGGGCTCATGCACGTTCACTTCCCTATATTGACACTCAGAGGAATATTGGACACGTGCCGGTTTCTAAGAGATTACCATGCTGATTGACATAGACCATTCACCAGTGCTACTGTTCCATACTGGTTCAGGAAATACTGAGAATTGAATTGCTTTATATTCCTTGGCAAGCAACATCGGATAACTACACCAAGCTGTGTTTCACATATACTCTTTAGCTCACCATATGCAGGAGTCTTCTCCTCCAGAACTACCTTTTGCAGATATCTCCTTGGATGCTCTGGTACATGAAGTAGTTAAGCATCACGCAAGTTGCGGACCTTCAAGCTCTTCATGGTAAGAGAAAATCATAGCTGTAGATGCCATGTTCATGCCAAATGCTTGTCCTCTACCAGATAAGGCAGCAATAATCTCACTGCTGGCTGAGACACACTGGGAACAAGCTCTCTCCCACTGCTCTCTTTTTTTTTTTTTTTTTTTTTTTTTTTTTTTTTTTTTTGAGGAACATGATATCACAAAACAAGAACACAAAAGTTAGTATCAATAGAAATGTTCGACATATGTCACTGTGCTCTTGTGCATGGGATTCTCAAGTGTGTCTATGCACAGCCGTGTAATGTGGCCCTATATTAATGCATACTTTGGAAATGCATGACCTGAATGGTGCAAAAGACAGGGTTGTGCAAGGAGCACATGGTTGTTGCTCGTTCGAGGCTTTCGATGTTATTTGTGGAGGTTGATGCCGGCCTTAGTGGAGGTATCCATGGAGTCTCGAACTGATGTAATCCTCCTTATTGGAGTCCATTTTAGAACATCATTTGGCACTGTAGAGGTCACTTCAGGCGTCTTTCTCTTTGGATGCTTTCTGAACTGTGGTATCCAGTGTGGTTGATGCTTTGGTTCGGTGGAGGCTACTTGCACTTTTGGCTTCCAAACCCATATCCTTTTTGCATGTCTTCCTACTAATGTTGAAGAGCTGATTTGATCTTCCTTTGGTCTCTGTACGTGGTTCTTACCCTTTTCTCTTTTTGGCCTCTTCGTTGAAACCTTTTGCATGTGGGAGAACAAAGGTTGTTGTGGGTGTAGGATCTTCTTAGGTACCCACATCTGTAATTGCCCTTGTTGAGCTGCAGCTAACTTCTTAGGCACCCAAACTTGTTGGATATCTTGTGACGGAGCTTGTCTGAGCTGCTTCCTTCGTCTTCTGGCTTGGTTAGTGTGCATGGATGGGATTTGTGGGGGTAAGGCTGGTGGTTGGTCTCCTTTGCATACCCAGATCTGCTTCATGCCCGGAACCGCTTTTTTACCGAATGGTGTCTTTCTATTTGATGTAGCAGTTGTCGTGAACGGTGGTGTTTGCTTGTGTGGTGGGCTCACTACTGTGGCTACTTGAGTCTTTGGAGAAGAAGAAAGATCCACCCGCCTTCGAACCTGGTCTTCCACGACTGACTCCTTCTGCATCATAGAGCTTTTGACACATACAACATCTTCTTTCATATGATTAGTCTTGGAAGAACTAAGAGAGTGTGTGGTGCCATGATCTAGGAGCATGCAGTTCTCTAATTCTAATGTAATGCATTGTTCATGTACCCAAACTTGAAGAATTTGACTTCTTAGGTTTAAGTTAACTGCATGGTCATAGATCCAATCTTGACCCAAGACAAGTGGTTCTGTAAGGTTCTCATCTTGACATACTAGCGCTTTGACTTTCATTGGAACATCTTGAAGGTAGATGGGAAGTTCCACCTCGCCCAAACAAGGGGTTTCCACACCTCCCAATCCTATGAGATAAGCTTCTATGGGATTGATGTTCAACCCCAAGTCTTGGCAGTAGGAAAGTTTAACTGCACTACTTGCTGCACCTGAGTCAATCAATGCTTTCACCGTCCTTGCACCCTTCCCTTGTCCTATCTCTATGGTCACAAAGGGTCTTCGGTCAATGACCTGAGAAGTCGCAATGCCTGACTTTTGACACATATCCATGTGATATTTTGGGGCTTTTGAGTTGACATCTAGGCCTAATCGCCTTAACTTATTTTGCCTAATACGCTCTCTGGCCTCTTCCTGTGCTTCTTCTCTCACTCTTAACTCTTCTTCTTTTCGCTTCTTCGCAGTGTTGAGTCTCATTAGCATATCCTCAGTAAGAGGTTCTTGATATAGCTTGACTCTACAGCCACTAATATAGTTTGGCAAGATATCTCCTTCTAGAGTGGCCAACTGAACTGCACCACTAGTGGAAATTCTATTAATGATCATGGGTCCATAACCTCTTTTTTCCAACTTACGGGCATGTTGTTTTAGTGTGTATACCAACACTAGATCTCCCTCTTTCAATCCCTTATCCTTGATGTGTGCATCAAAGTATGCCTTTTGCCTCTTCTTTGCAGCGTAGATGCCTGCTGCCGCTCGTAGCCTCGTTTCACCCAAGCGTTCGAGATCAAAGATCCTAGAGGACAATTCAGGCCCATTCCACTCATACTCTTGTGCTACTTTTAAGGCAGGGATTAAGAAATCTAATGGTAGCACAGCGTTCTGTCCGAAGACCATCTGAAATGGGGTGGCGTTGAGTACCGTTTTGTAAGCAACTCGATAAGCCCAAACAGCATGATGAAGTTGTTTGTCCCAATCAGAGCGTTTATTATTTACCAATTTTGTCAATACGTTACAGAGGATCTTATTGGTACTCTCGGCTTGTCCGTTGGCTTGTGGATGATAGGGGGCGGATTTCTTATGTATCACCAAGAATTCTTGGAGAAGATTTTCAATGACTTCATTCAAGAAGTGTGTGCCTCTATCGCTCACCAACTCTATTGGTAGTCCATATCTCGTGAACACATTCTCGAATAAGAACTTAGCCGTAGTCTGAGCATCATTCTTTGTTGTGGCTTTGACTTCTACCCACTTTGTAAGGTAATCTGTGGCTACAATGATGTACTCTGCATGGGAGTTTCTAGCTGGGGGGTTAATAGGACCTATGAAGTCTATGCCCCACTTCGAAAATGCACGTCCTCCCATCATTGGTCTCAAGGGCATCTCGTCTTTTCTCACTGGATATTGTGCACGTTGGCAAGTGTCACATTTCTTCACATAGGTATGTGCATCCATATGAAGAGTGGGCCACCAAAGTCCTGAGAATAGAATGGTTTTAATCACTCGGTCAGGGCCAAAATGTCCACCTGCAGGTTTTCCCATACTAAAAGACATTTCTGAATCACTTGTGTCCGATCTGAGTAAAAGATGACCACTTAGTTGTTGTGCCCAAGACTTGGATGTATGGTTGACACTAGCCTCAGAAGATCTAATGCTTTGTTTATCCTTGCCTAAGTGTCTACCAGATCTCAGGTTCATAAGCTTTAGTCAGGAGTCCAAAATTTCCCCTTGGTATGGGTCAACTTCAATTTCTCCTTGGATTTTTTCTGAGCTTAGGCTTGACTGCTTGGGATCCTTTGATTGGAAGTGGTCTTTCTTGAGGATAAGTCGTGGTAGGCCTAGACCATAGATTTTGAAGTCTAGTGTGAGGGGACTGATTTTGTGCCAGGGCTTTCTTTGGTACCCATATCATAGTGCGATTGGGTTGGGCTCTAAGTAATTTCTTGGCCACCCAAATTTGCTTGACATTACCAACAAAATGTGATTCCTGTTTCTTGATGTAAGGGTCTTTTGGGCCTTCTATGTGAGTTTTTTGACAAAACTCATCTTTACATGGGAAGTGCAACAAGGGTTGATCTTCTATACCTACATCAGACTCATGCAAGGGATCAATGGGCTGTGTGGTTTGAGATTGATCTAGAGATTCATCGAGACATTTGTCCTTATTACACATAGAATCCCTAGGTGTACAAATGGGTGATGGATTGTCATGATTCACCCTAGAGTCGACCTCCTTTTCCACATCAGTGATACACAACA
Organism: Ceratopteris richardii; assembly: GCA_020310875.1. Taxonomy (NCBI): domain Eukaryota; kingdom Viridiplantae; phylum Streptophyta; class Polypodiopsida; order Polypodiales; family Pteridaceae; genus Ceratopteris; species Ceratopteris richardii. The sequence continues at coordinate 184,045,701 of CM035408.1, read as the reverse complement.
GTGGTTGATCATCTCCTTCTTGACCATCTGAGTGCAGATCATCCCTACTTATGGCTTCATGAGGGGAATCCAAATTTACAGGAAGAGAGGGTCCTTCCACATCCCCCAAACGCTTGGAGTCCTCCATATCTCCATTCTCTAAGGTTTCCTGTGATTTACTCAAAGAAGGATCAGATTCGAAAACATGAGTAGAAAGAAAAATTTTCTCATTAAAAGCACGCTCTGTGAAAAGATGATTTTGCCCCCAATCATCATAAGGTGGATAGTCATTAAGATGTTCCATAGACATATATGTAGAAGCACTGATAATAGGTGGAGAAGGCACCTCAATTTCTTGATGATTTTGTGTAATGAACCTTTGGGTGCCAATGATCAAGTCTTCATCTATGCAATCCATGACAAAGAATGTTTCCGAAAATTGCATATCACCCACCATAACTGGCAACACAACTTGACCCATGCATTCATAATGTTCATCATCCATGAGGATAGAAGAATGAGTTGATGGTTGTATGTTCTCAAAAATAATGGTCAAGAAGTCAATATGAATCAAATTCCACTCACAATGAGGATTGATATATGCACTCAACCTTCTACATTCATATCCTATTCTTATATCCACCAACATATTGTGATATTCTCTTGTTGCAAATATGGATCCGACCCCCCTAGACATTTCCTCCTTTTCCTTGACTGCTTGCAATTTTTCTCTAGATGTTTCATCTTTATGTGATATTATCTCATGTATTTCATGTTTATCCCCCTCCTTTTTTTCAACCTTAGCCCCTTTTCTTCTATCTTTTGCTTTTTTCTTTCCCATGACACAAATTTCTCCCCCTTTGTATTGCTCAAAAATCCTTGGGAGCCCCCCTGGTTTCCTAGTCCCACTTGAGGGTCAACTTCAAATTATCCTATCTCAAAATCAATGCATTATTCTTGGAAAAAACAGTTGAGATCGTGTAGGATTTGAAATGAGCTTTCCAACAAGCTATAGAGCTCAAAAAATGGACTTTGGATGAGAAAGTTATGTCAAATCAGGCTCCTGGGGGTCAAAACAGGCAAACAGGACCTTTGGAGAAAATCGCGATTTTGTGAACTTTCTGAAAATCGCGATGCTGTGCAGTCAAAAAAATCGCGATGTTGAGCACAAAATCGTGTTTTTGAAAATCGCGATTTTGAGCAGAAAATCGTGATTTGAAAATCGCGATGTTGATCACATAATCGTGTTTCTGAAAATCGCGATTTTGACTCAGAGAATCGTGATTCACAAAATCGTGTTTTTGACTAAAAATCGTGTTTTCTCAGAATCGTGTTTTTGAAAATCGCGATTTTGAGCAGAAAATCGTGATTTGAAAATCGCGATGTTGATCACAAAATCGTGTTTCAGAGAATCGCGATGTTGATCACAAAATCGTGTTTCAGAGAATCGCGATGTTGATCACAAAATCGTGTTTCAGAGAATCGCGATGTTGATCACATAATCGTGTTTCTGAAAATCGCGATTTTGACTCAGAGAATCGTGATTCACAAAATCGTGTTTTTGACTAAAAATCGTGTTTTCTCAGAATCGTGTTTTTTTGACATGAAAATCGCGATTTTGAGCAGAAAATCGTGAATTGAAAATCGCGATTTTGAGCAAAAATTCGTGTTTTCTCAAAATCGTGTTTTTGACATGAAAATCGCGATTTTGTCCCACAGAATCGTGTTTTTCTCAAAATCGTATTTTTGGCTGAAAATCGTGATTTGTGAGAATCGCGATTTTGAGCAGAAAGTCGTGTTTTTCACAAAATCGTGTTTTTGCTAAAAATCGTGATTGGTGAGAATCGCGATTTTGAGCAGAGAATCGTGTTTTTTTTGAGAATCGCGATTTTGAGCAGAGAATCGTGTTTTTTTTGAGAAAAACACAGAATCGCGATTTTTTTCAACCAACTTTTAGGCGGGAAAACTGAAAATCGTGATTTTTCAAAAAATTTTGAATTTTCACAGAATCGCGATTTTCATCACAAAATCGTGTTTTTTTGGCGGGAAATTCAAATTTCTGAGCGACGGCTATGGCGAGCTCCGTATGAGCAGAAAATCATGAAAAAAACACAGCGCTTGCTCTCCCTTGCTTCTCCTAACTCCTTCCCACACAATAATGCATGAAAAATGGTATGAAAATGGTGAAAATGCACTAAAAAACAAGAAATTTCTATGAAGAAGAAGATGGAAGAAGGTGGAGATGATGATGATGATGAAGATGAAGAGGAAAAAAACAGAAAATGAACTGAAATGACAATTTTTTTACCTTCCAACGTCGCAAATCTACGATCTTACCATCACAACGCTCGTCCTCGAAGCTCTCTCCCCGGCAACGGCGCCAAAATTTGGTGTAGCTCAAGCGTAAGCACCACCTCCTTTACTTGTCAATCCGCGGAGACGTGAGGACCGGTATGAAGACCACGAGCAAGTGAAGGCACAAGTGCGTGAGTGAAAGCACTCAAACATGCACACACATACACACACACGCGCACAAGGCAAGATCAAAGAGAGGAACAATGGAAGGATTTTGATTACAAAAAGAAATCTATTACAAAACTGAAATCTACAAGAAGCTAACCCCAAAAATGAGCTCTCTAGCTCTTTTTATAGGTTTTTAACTAGTTTTGGCCCTGTCCAGACCTAGTGTCCGGCCTAGTTAAAAATTAGGTTCCAGGGCTTATTTGAGGGCTCAAACGGAGTCTAAAAATTATGAAAATTGGTACGATGGTACTTCTAATGCTCCTCAAGCTCAAGGACTCCTCGGCTTGCACAAAATGGAGCTACCAAAATAGAAAATGGTATTTACAATGGTTTTAGTGATGGAAATCACTATTTTTGTAGGGGATTCTTATGAAAAGTTGACAGTTACTTCATGGAGCTCCCTACTTGCTCCTTCTTCTTGTGTGTTTCCACCTTTCTGATGTGCTTCCATGCTTGTGCTTGACTTTGAGTTCCAACACTCCCCCCCCTCTCGAGTCTGTCGTCCCTGACAGACCCTTGTTGTAGTGGTTGTTCCATGTAGTGCTTTGAGGGGTAGTAGCCATTCTGTATGAACGAGAGCCGTCTATCTTCCAAATTTGATAGTGTTGGTTGTTCGGTTCTTCATGTGTCACTGCAAGCCTTTACAAGTCGTCGTCCCTTGGTATGTGCTTCTTTCATGAATTGCAGCATGAATGCGTCGTTGTGAGCTCTCAAAAATCGCGAGTTGCTCAAAAGAGGTTGTCAAGATCGAGTTAGAGCAACTACTAGCTTCCAATTGCTTCCTAGGTATGGATGTTGTTCCCAACCGCCAGCTCTTCCAAAGATGATGTTGAGAGCAGTCATGCCAACTACTCATAACCCATAATGAATGATGGGTGAGTGTGTTCGTGCCTGGGTTGAAAAAAGTATGTGCCTTGTGCACGGCCTTGTAATGTAGCCCTACGCATGCTTACTTGGAAAATGCATTGGAAGAAGTATGGTGCAAAAATTGCAGTTCTTGAGCTAAGTGCTCAAGGGTATGCTGACGAAGAGGTTTCCTAAACTATCATGGTTATGTTGTTTCCAGAGTAAAGATACTTACCATGGAGAAGGTTGATGGATGCTTTGTCTCTTCGTGTTGTACTCTCGGCCTTTGGGACGGAACCTTGTTGATGAATGTCCATGTTGATTGTCCACTGATGAGATCTTTTGAGTGGTGAATCCCCTTTCCTCTTTTCAAAGCAACATTTGTCACTAACAATGTGCATTTCTGAGCTTGGGCTCATGCACGTTCACTTCCCTATATTGACACTCAGAGGAATATTGGACACGTGCCGGTTTCTAAGAGATTACCATGCTGATTGACATAGACCATTCACCAGTGCTACTGTTCCATACTGGTTCAGGAAATATTGAGAATTGAATTGCTTTAAATTCTTTGGCAAGCAACATCGGGTAACTACACCACGCTGAGTTTCACATATTCTCTTTAGCTCACCATATGCAGGAATCTTCTCCTCCAGAACAACCTTGTGCAGATATCTCCTTGAATGCTCTAGTACATGAGGTAGTTAAGCATCCCTCAAGTTGCGGACCTTCAAGCTCTTCACTCCCACCATAGTAAGAGGAAACCATAGTTGTGGATGCCCTGCTCATGCTAAGTTCTTGACATTTATGAGATAAGGCAGCAATCAAATCATCTGCAAGCCAAGACACACTTCTATCCAAACTGATAAATGCCCAGTAATCGATGGTTCAATCTTCAACTAAGCATGACTCATTCATGTTCCATGAGCGAAACCTGGGAACAAGTTCTTCCTTTTTTTTTTTTTTTTTTTTTTTTTTTTGGGAAAAATTATCACAAAACAAGAACACAAAAGTTAGTATCAGTAGAAAAAATTTGACATATGTCAATGTGCTCTTGTGCTTGGGATTCTCAAGTGTGTCTATGCACGACCGTGTAATGTGGCCCTATAATGATGCATACTTGGGAAATGCATGACCTGAATGGTGCATAAGACAGGGTTGTGCAAAGGGCACATGGTTGTCGCTCGTCGAGGTTTTCAATGTTATTTGCAGATATTGATGCCATCTTCGTTGAAAGTATCCATTGTATCTCGAGAGGACAACTGATCATTCCTCCTTATAGGGATCCATTTGAGAACAGTCTGCAACTGGGTAGAGATCACCTTTGGCCACTTCGTGTTTGAATGATCTCCTGAGGGTTTGATCCATCGTGGCTGGCTCTTTATTTTGGTGGATGCTATCAGTGCTTTCGTCTTCCAAACCCATATCCTTGCAGAAGAGGTTCTTTGATCTTTATTGGAGCTCTGAGCTTGATTCAGTTCTTTACCTCGCCTTGGTGTCTTTGTTGTGCAGGTTGTTGCCTTAAAGTCCCTCCTTGGATTTTTTCTGAGCTTAGGCTTGACTGCTTGGGATCCTTTGATTGGAAGTGGTCTTTCTTGAGGATAAGTCGTGGTAGGCCTAGACCATAGATTTTGAAGTCTAGTGTGAGGGGACTGATTTTGTGCCAGGGCTTTCTTTGGTACCCATATCATAGTGCGATTGGGTTGGGCTCTAAGTAATTTCTTGGCCACCCAAATTTGCTTGACATTACCAACAAAATGTGATTCCTGTTTCTTGATGTAAGGGTCTTTTGGGCCTTCTATGTGAGTTTTTTGACAAAACTCATCTTTACATGGGAAGTGCAACAAGGGTTGATCTTCTATACCTACATCAGACTCATGCAAGGGATCAATGGGCTGTGTGGTTTGAGATTGATCTAGAGATTCATCGAGACATTTGTCCTTATTACACATAGAATCCCTAGGTGTACAAATGGGTGATGGATTGTCATGATTCACCCTAGAGTCGACCTCCTTTTCCACATCAGTGATACACAACAGTGGTTGATCATCTCCTTCTTGACCATCTGAGTGCAGATCATCCCTACTTATGGCTTCATGAGGGGAATCCAAATTTACAGGAAGAGAGGGTCCTTCCACATCCCCCAAACGCTTGGAGTCCTCCATATCTCCATTCTCTAAGGTTTCCTGTGATTTACTCAAAGAAGGATCAGATTCGAAAACATGAGTAGAAAGAAAAATTTTCTCATTAAAAGCACGCTCTGTGAAAAGATGATTTTGCCCCCAATCATCATAAGGTGGATAGTCATTAAGATGTTCCATAGACATATATGTAGAAGCACTGATAATAGGTGGAGAAGGCACCTCAATTTCTTGATGATTTTGTGTAATGAACCTTTGGGTGCCAATGATCAAGTCTTCATCTATGCAATCCATGACAAAGAATGTTTCCGAAAATTGCATATCACCCACCATAACTGGCAACACAACTTGACCCATGCATTCATAATGTTCATCATCCATGAGGATAGAAGAATGAGTTGATGGTTGTATGTTCTCAAAAATAATGGTCAAGAAGTCAATATGAATCAAATTCCACTCACAATGAGGATTGATATATGCACTCAACCTTCTACATTCATATCCTATTCTTATATCCACCAACATATTGTGATATTCTCTTGTTGCAAATATGGATCCGACCCCCCTAGACATTTCCTCCTTTTCCTTGACTGCTTGCAATTTTTCTCTAGATGTTTCATCTTTATGTGATATTATCTCATGTATTTCATGTTTATCCCCCTCCTTTTTTTCAACCTTAGCCCCTTTTCTTCTATCTTTTGCTTTTTTCTTTCCCATGACACAAATTTCTCCCCCTTTGTATTGCTCAAAAATCCTTGGGAGCCCCCCTGGTTTCCTAGTCCCACTTGAGGGTCAACTTCAAATTATCCTATCTCAAAATCAATGCATTATTCTTGGAAAAAACAGTTGAGATCGTGTAGGATTTGAAATGAGCTTTCCAACAAGCTATAGAGCTCAAAAAATGGACTTTGGATGAGAAAGTTATGTCAAATCAGGCTCCTGGGGGTCAAAACAGGCAAACAGGACCTTTGGAGAAAATCGCGATTTTGTGAACTTTCTGAAAATCGCGATGCTGTGCAGTCAAAAAAATCGCGATGTTGAGCACAAAATCGTGTTTTTGAAAATCGCGATTTTGAGCAGAAAATCGTGATTTGAAAATCGCGATGTTGATCACATAATCGTGTTTCTGAAAATCGCGATTTTGACTCAGAGAATCGTGATTCACAAAATCGTGTTTTTGACTAAAAATCGTGTTTTCTCAGAATCGTGTTTTTGAAAATCGCGATTTTGAGCAGAAAATCGTGATTTGAAAATCGCGATGTTGATCACAAAATCGTGTTTCAGAGAATCGCGATGTTGATCACAAAATCGTGTTTCAGAGAATCGCGATGTTGATCACAAAATCGTGTTTCAGAGAATCGCGATGTTGATCACATAATCGTGTTTCTGAAAATCGCGATTTTGACTCAGAGAATCGTGATTCACAAAATCGTGTTTTTGACTAAAAATCGTGTTTTCTCAGAATCGTGTTTTTTTGACATGAAAATCGCGATTTTGAGCAGAAAATCGTGAATTGAAAATCGCGATTTTGAGCAAAAATTCGTGTTTTCTCAAAATCGTGTTTTTGACATGAAAATCGCGATTTTGTCCCACAGAATCGTGTTTTTCTCAAAATCGTATTTTTGGCTGAAAATCGTGATTTGTGAGAATCGCGATTTTGAGCAGAAAGTCGTGTTTTTCACAAAATCGTGTTTTTGCTAAAAATCGTGATTGGTGAGAATCGCGATTTTGAGCAGAGAATCGTGTTTTTTTTTAGAATCGCGATTTTGAGCAGAGAATCGTGTTTTTTTTGAGAAAAACACAGAATCGCGATTTTTTTCAACCAACTTTTAGGCGGGAAAACTGAAAATCGTGATTTTTCAAAAAATTTTGAATTTTCACAGAATCGCGATTTTCATCACAAAATCGTGTTTTTTTGGCGGGAAATTCAAATTTCTGAGCGACGGCTATGGCGAGCTCCGTATGAGCAGAAAATCATGAAAAAAACACAGCGCTTGCTCTCCCTTGCTTCTCCTAACTCCTTCCCACACAATAATGCATGAAAAATGGTATGAAAATGGTGAAAATGCACTAAAAAACAAGAAATTTCTATGAAGAAGAAGATGGAAGAAGGTGGAGATGATGATGATGATGAAGATGAAGAGGAAAAAAACAGAAAATGAACTGAAATGACAATTTTTTTACCTTCCAACGTCGCAAATCTACGATCTTACCATCACAACGCTCGTCCTCGAAGCTCTCTCCCCGGCAACGGCGCCAAAATTTGGTGTAGCTCAAGCGTAAGCACCACCTCCTTTACTTGTCAATCCGCGGAGACGTGAGGACCGGTATGAAGACCACGAGCAAGTGAAGGCACAAGTGCGTGAGTGAAAGCACTCAAACATGCACACACATACACACACACGCGCACAAGGCAAGATCAAAGAGAGGAACAATGGAAGGATTTTGATTACAAAAAGAAATCTATTACAAAACTGAAATCTACAAGAAGCTAACCCCAAAAATGAGCTCTCTAGCTCTTTTTATAGGTTTTTAACTAGTTTTGGCCCTGTCCAGACCTAGTGTCCGGCCTAGTTAAAAATTAGGTTCCAGGGCTTATTTGAGGGCTCAAACGGAGTCTAAAAATTATGAAAATTGGTACGATGGTACTTCTAATGCTCCTCAAGCTCAAGGACTCCTCGGCTTGCACAAAATGGAGCTACCAAAATAGAAAATGGTATTTACAATGGTTTTAGTGATGGAAATCACTATTTTTGTAGGGGATTCTTATGAAAAGTTGACAGTTACTTCATGGAGCTCCCTACTTGCTCCTTCTTCTTGTGTGTTTCCACCTTTCTGATGTGCTTCCATGCTTGTGCTTGACTTTGAGTTCCAACACTCCCCCCCCTCTCGAGTCTGTCGTCCCTGACAGACCCTTGTTGTAGTGGTTGTTCCATGTAGTGCTTTGAGGGGTAGTAGCCATTCTGTATGAACGAGAGCCGTCTATCTTCCAAATTTGATAGTGTTGGTTGTTCGGTTCTTCATGTGTCACTGCAAGCCTTTACAAGTCGTCGTCCCTTGGTATGTGCTTCTTTCATGAATTGCAGCATGAATGCGTCGTTGTGAGCTCTCAAAAATCGCGAGTTGCTCAAAAGAGGTTGTCAAGATCGAGTTAGAGCAACTACTAGCTTCCAATTGCTTCCTAGGTATGGATGTTGTTCCCAACCGCCAGCTCTTCCAAAGATGATGTTGAGAGCAGTCATGCCAACTACTCATAACCCATAATGAATGATGGGTGAGTGTGTTCGTGCCTGGGTTGAAAAAAGTATGTGCCTTGTGCACGGCCTTGTAATGTAGCCCTACGCATGCTTACTTGGAAAATGCATTGGAAGAAGTATGGTGCAAAAATTGCAGTTCTTGAGCTAAGTGCTCAAGGGTATGCTGACGAAGAGGTTTCCTAAACTATCATGGTTATGTTGTTTCCAGAGTAAAGATACTTACCATGGAGAAGGTTGATGGATGCTTTGTCTCTTCGTGTTGTACTCTCGGCCTTTGGGACGGAACCTTGTTGATGAATGTCCATGTTGATTGTCCACTGATGAGATCTTTTGAGTGGTGAATCCCCTTTCCTCTTTTCAAAGCAACATTTGTCACTAACAATGTGCATTTCTGAGCTTGGGCTCATGCACGTTCACTTCCCTATATTGACACTCAGAGGAATATTGGACACGTGCCGGTTTCTAAGAGATTACCATGCTGATTGACATAGACCATTCACCAGTGCTACTGTTCCATACTGGTTCAGGAAATATTGAGAATTGAATTGCTTTAAATTCTTTGGCAAGCAACATCGGGTAACTACACCACGCTGAGTTTCACATATTCTCTTTAGCTCACCATATGCAGGAATCTTCTCCTCCAGAACAACCTTGTGCAGATATCTCCTTGAATGCTCTAGTACATGAGGTAGTTAAGCATCCCTCAAGTTGCGGACCTTCAAGCTCTTCACTCCCACCATAGTAAGAGGAAACCATAGTTGTGGATGCCCTGCTCATGCTAAGTTCTTGACATTTATGAGATAAGGCAGCAATCAAATCATCTGCAAGCCAAGACACACTTCTATCCAAACTGATAAATGCCCAGTAATCGATGGTTCAATCTTCAACTAAGCATGACTCATTCATGTTCCATGAGCGAAACCTGGGAACAAGTTCTTCCTTTTTTTTTTTTTTTTTTTTTTTTTTTGGGAAAAATTATCACAAAACAAGAACACAAAAGTTAGTATCAGTAGAAAAAATTTGACATATGTCAATGTGCTCTTGTGCTTGGGATTCTCAAGTGTGTCTATGCACGACCGTGTAATGTGGCCCTATAATGATGCATACTTGGGAAATGCATGACCTGAATGGTGCATAAGACAGGGTTGTGCAAAGGGCACATGGTTGTCGCTCGTCGAGGTTTTCAATGTTATTTGCAGATATTGATGCCATCTTCGTTGAAAGTATCCATTGTATCTCGAGAGGACAACTGATCATTCCTCCTTATAGGGATCCATTTGAGAACAGTCTGCAACTGGGTAGAGATCACCTTTGGCCACTTCGTGTTTGAATGATCTCCTGAGGGTTTGATCCATCGTGGCTGGCTCTTTATTTTGGTGGATGCTATCAGTGCTTTCGTCTTCCAAACCCATATCCTTGCAGAAGAGGTTCTTTGATCTTTATTGGAGCTCTGAGCTTGATTCAGTTCTTTACCTCGCCTTGGTGTCTTTGTTGTGCAGGTTGTTGCCTTAAAGTCCCTCCTTGGATTTTTTCTGAGCTTAGGCTTGACTGCTTGGGATCCTTTGATTGGAAGTGGTCTTTCTTGAGGATAAGTCGTGGTAGGCCTAGACCATAGATTTTGAAGTCTAGTGTGAGGGGACTGATTTTGTGCCAGGGCTTTCTTTGGTACCCATATCATAGTGCGATTGGGTTGGGCTCTAAGTAATTTCTTGGCCACCCAAATTTGCTTGACATTACCAACAAAATGTGATTCCTGTTTCTTGATGTAAGGGTCTTTTGGGCCTTCTATGTGAGTTTTTTGACAAAACTCATCTTTACATGGGAAGTGCAACAAGGGTTGATCTTCTATACCTACATCAGACTCATGCAAGGGATCAATGGGCTGTGTGGTTTGAGATTGATCTAGAGATTCATCGAGACATTTGTCCTTATTACACATAGAATCCCTAGGTGTACAAATGGGTGATGGATTGTCATGATTCACCCTAGAGTCGACCTCCTTTTCCACATCAGTGATACACAACAGTGGTTGATCATCTCCTTCTTGACCATCTGAGTGCAGATCATCCCTACTTATGGCTTCATGAGGGGAATCCAAATTTACAGGAAGAGAGGGTCCTTCCACATCCCCCAAACGCTTGGAGTCCTCCATATCTCCATTCTCTAAGGTTTCCTGTGATTTACTCAAAGAAGGATCAGATTCGAAAACATGAGTAGAAAGAAAAATTTTCTCATTAAAAGCACGCTCTGTGAAAAGATGATTTTGCCCCCAATCATCATAAGGTGGATAGTCATTAAGATGTTCCATAGACATATATGTAGAAGCACTGATAATAGGTGGAGAAGGCACCTCAATTTCTTGATGATTTTGTGTAATGAACCTTTGGGTGCCAATGATCAAGTCTTCATCTATGCAATCCATGACAAAGAATGTTTCCGAAAATTGCATATCACCCACCATAACTGGCAACACAACTTGACCCATGCATTCATAATGTTCATCATCCATGAGGATAGAAGAATGAGTTGATGGTTGTATGTTCTCAAAAATAATGGTCAAGAAGTCAATATGAATCAAATTCCACTCACAATGAGGATTGATATATGCACTCAACCTTCTACATTCATATCCTATTCTTATATCCACCAACATATTGTGATATTCTCTTGTTGCAAATATGGATCCGACCCCCCTAGACATTTCCTCCTTTTCCTTGACTGCTTGCAATTTTTCTCTAGATGTTTCATCTTTATGTGATATTATCTCATGTATTTCATGTTTATCCCCCTCCTTTTTTTCAACCTTAGCCCCTTTTCTTCTATCTTTTGCTTTTTTCTTTCCCATGACACAAATTTCTCCCCCTTTGTATTGCTCAAAAATCCTTGGGAGCCCCCCTGGTTTCCTAGTCCCACTTGAGGGTCAACTTCAAATTATCCTATCTCAAAATCAATGCATTATTCTTGGAAAAAACAGTTGAGATCGTGTAGGATTTGAAATGAGCTTTCCAACAAGCTATAGAGCTCAAAAAATGGACTTTGGATGAGAAAGTTATGTCAAATCAGGCTCCTGGGGGTCAAAACAGGCAAACAGGACCTTTGGAGAAAATCGCGATTTTGTGAACTTTCTGAAAATCGCGATGCTGTGCAGTCAAAAAAATCGCGATGTTGAGCACAAAATCGTGTTTTTGAAAATCGCGATTTTGAGCAGAAAATCGTGATTTGAAAATCGCGATGTTGATCACATAATCGTGTTTCTGAAAATCGCGATTTTGACTCAGAGAATCGTGATTCACAAAATCGTGTTTTTGACTAAAAATCGTGTTTTCTCAGAATCGTGTTTTTGAAAATCGCGATTTTGAGCAGAAAATCGTGATTTGAAAATCGCGATGTTGATCACAAAATCGTGTTTCAGAGAATCGCGATGTTGATCACAAAATCGTGTTTCAGAGAATCGCGATGTTGATCACAAAATCGTGTTTCAGAGAATCGCGATGTTGATCACATAATCGTGTTTCTGAAAATCGCGATTTTGACTCAGAGAATCGTGATTCACAAAATCGTGTTTTTGACTAAAAATCGTGTTTTCTCAGAATCGTGTTTTTTTGACATGAAAATCGCGATTTTGAGCAGAAAATCGTGAATTGAAAATCGCGATTTTGAGCAAAAATTCGTGTTTTCTCAAAATCGTGTTTTTGACATGAAAATCGCGATTTTGTCCCACAGAATCGTGTTTTTCTCAAAATCGTATTTTTGGCTGAAAATCGTGATTTGTGAGAATCGCGATTTTGAGCAGAAAGTCGTGTTTTTCACAAAATCGTGTTTTTGCTAAAAATCGTGATTGGTGAGAATCGCGATTTTGAGCAGAGAATCGTGTTTTTTTTGAGAATCGCGATTTTGAGCAGAGAATCGTGTTTTTTTTGAGAAAAACACAGAATCGCGATTTTTTTCAACCAACTTTTAGGCGGGAAAACTGAAAATCGTGATTTTTCAAAAAATTTTGAATTTTCACAGAATCGCGATTTTCATCACAAAATCGTGTTTTTTTGGCGGGAAATTCAAATTTCTGAGCGACGGCTATGGCGAGCTCCGTATGAGCAGAAAATCATGAAAAAAACACAGCGCTTGCTCTCCCTTGCTTCTCCTAACTCCTTCCCACACAATAATGCATGAAAAATGGTATGAAAATGGTGAAAATGCACTAAAAAACAAGAAATTTCTATGAAGAAGAAGATGGAAGAAGGTGGAGATGATGATGATGATGAAGATGAAGAGGAAAAAAACAGAAAATGAACTGAAATGACAATTTTTTTACCTTCCAACGTCGCAAATCTACGATCTTACCATCACAACGCTCGTCCTCGAAGCTCTCTCCCCGGCAACGGCGCCAAAATTTGGTGTAGCTCAAGCGTAAGCACCACCTCCTTTACTTGTCAATCCGCGGAGACGTGAGGACCGGTATGAAGACCACGAGCAAGTGAAGGCACAAGTGCGTGAGTGAAAGCACTCAAACATGCACACACATACACACACACGCGCACAAGGCAAGATCAAAGAGAGGAACAATGGAAGGATTTTGATTACAAAAAGAAATCTATTACAAAACTGAAATCTACAAGAAGCTAACCCCAAAAATGAGCTCTCTAGCTCTTTTTATAGGTTTTTAACTAGTTTTGGCCCTGTCCAGACCTAGTGTCCGGCCTAGTTAAAAATTAGGTTCCAGGGCTTATTTGAGGGCTCAAACGGAGTCTAAAAATTATGAAAATTGGTACGATGGTACTTCTAATGCTCCTCAAGCTCAAGGACTCCTCGGCTTGCACAAAATGGAGCTACCAAAATAGAAAATGGTATTTACAATGGTTTTAGTGATGGAAATCACTATTTTTGTAGGGGATTCTTATGAAAAGTTGACAGTTACTTCATGGAGCTCCCTACTTGCTCCTTCTTCTTGTGTGTTTCCACCTTTCTGATGTGCTTCCATGCTTGTGCTTGACTTTGAGTTCCAACACTCCCCCCCCTCTCGAGTCTGTCGTCCCTGACAGACCCTTGTTGTAGTGGTTGTTCCATGTAGTGCTTTGAGGGGTAGTAGCCATTCTGTATGAACGAGAGCCGTCTATCTTCCAAATTTGATAGTGTTGGTTGTTCGGTTCTTCATGTGTCACTGCAAGCCTTTACAAGTCGTCGTCCCTTGGTATGTGCTTCTTTCATGAATTGCAGCATGAATGCGTCGTTGTGAGCTCTCAAAAATCGCGAGTTGCTCAAAAGAGGTTGTCAAGATCGAGTTAGAGCAACTACTAGCTTCCAATTGCTTCCTAGGTATGGATGTTGTTCCCAACCGCCAGCTCTTCCAAAGATGATGTTGAGAGCAGTCATGCCAACTACTCATAACCCATAATGAATGATGGGTGAGTGTGTTCGTGCCTGGGTTGAAAAAAGTATGTGCCTTGTGCACGGCCTTGTAATGTAGCCCTACGCATGCTTACTTGGAAAATGCATTGGAAGAAGTATGGTGCAAAAATTGCAGTTCTTGAGCTAAGTGCTCAAGGGTATGCTGACGAAGAGGTTTCCTAAACTATCATGGTTATGTTGTTTCCAGAGTAAAGATACTTACCATGGAGAAGGTTGATGGATGCTTTGTCTCTTCGTGTTGTACTCTCGGCCTTTGGGACGGAACCTTGTTGATGAATGTCCATGTTGATTGTCCACTGATGAGATCTTTTGAGTGGTGAATCCCCTTTCCTCTTTTCAAAGCAACATTTGTCACTAACAATGTGCATTTCTGAGCTTGGGCTCATGCACGTTCACTTCCCTATATTGACACTCAGAGGAATATTGGACACGTGCCGGTTTCTAAGAGATTACCATGCTGATTGACATAGACCATTCACCAGTGCTACTGTTCCATACTGGTTCAGGAAATATTGAGAATTGAATTGCTTTAAATTCTTTGGCAAGCAACATCGGGTAACTACACCACGCTGAGTTTCACATATTCTCTTTAGCTCACCATATGCAGGAATCTTCTCCTCCAGAACAACCTTGTGCAGATATCTCCTTGAATGCTCTAGTACATGAGGTAGTTAAGCATCCCTCAAGTTGCGGACCTTCAAGCTCTTCACTCCCACCATAGTAAGAGGAAACCATAGTTGTGGATGCCCTGCTCATGCTAAGTTCTTGACATTTATGAGATAAGGCAGCAATCAAATCATCTGCAAGCCAAGACACACTTCTATCCAAACTGATAAATGCCCAGTAATCGATGGTTCAATCTTCAACTAAGCATGACTCATTCATGTTCCATGAGCGAAACCTGGGAACAAGTTCTTCCTTTTTTTTTTTTTTTTTTTTTTTTTTTTGGGAAAAATTATCACAAAACAAGAACACAAAAGTTAGTATCAGTAGAAAAAATTTGACATATGTCAATGTGCTCTTGTGCTTGGGATTCTCAAGTGTGTCTATGCACGACCGTGTAATGTGGCCCTATAATGATGCATACTTGGGAAATGCATGACCTGAATGGTGCATAAGACAGGGTTGTGCAAAGGGCACATGGTTGTCGCTCGTCGAGGTTTTCAATGTTATTTGCAGATATTGATGCCATCTTCGTTGAAAGTATCCATTGTATCTCGAGAGGACAACTGATCATTCCTCCTTATAGGGATCCATTTGAGAACAGTCTGCAACTGGGTAGAGATCACCTTTGGCCACTTCGTGTTTGAATGATCTCCTGAGGGTTTGATCCATCGTGGCTGGCTCTTTATTTTGGTGGATGCTATCAGTGCTTTCGTCTTCCAAACCCATATCCTTGCAGAAGAGGTTCTTTGATCTTTATTGGAGCTCTGAGCTTGATTCAGTTCTTTACCTCGCCTTGGTGTCTTTGTTGTGCAGGTTGTTGCCTTAAAGTCCCTCCTTGGATTTTTTCTGAGCTTAGGCTTGACTGCTTGGGATCCTTTGATTGGAAGTGGTCTTTCTTGAGGATAAGTCGTGGTAGGCCTAGACCATAGATTTTGAAGTCTAGTGTGAGGGGACTGATTTTGTGCCAGGGCTTTCTTTGGTACCCATATCATAGTGCGATTGGGTTGGGCTCTAAGTAATTTCTTGGCCACCCAAATTTGCTTGACATTACCAACAAAATGTGATTCCTGTTTCTTGATGTAAGGGTCTTTTGGGCCTTCTATGTGAGTTTTTTGACAAAACTCATCTTTACATGGGAAGTGCAACAAGGGTTGATCTTCTATACCTACATCAGACTCATGCAAGGGATCAATGGGCTGTGTGGTTTGAGATTGATCTAGAGATTCATCGAGACATTTGTCCTTATTACACATAGAATCCCTAGGTGTACAAATGGGTGATGGATTGTCATGATTCACCCTAGAGTCGACCTCCTTTTCCACATCAGTGATACACAACAGTGGTTGATCATCTCCTTCTTGACCATCTGAGTGCAGGAAATTCAAATTTCTGAGCGACGGCTATGGCGAGCTCCGTATGAGCAGAAAATCATGAAAAAAACACAGCGCTTGCTCTCCCTTGCTTCTCCTAACTCCTTCCCACACAATAATGCATGAAAAATGGTATGAAAATGGTGAAAATGCACTAAAAAACAAGAAATTTCTATGAAGAAGAAGATGGAAGAAGGTGGAGATGATGATGATGATGAAGATGAAGAGGAAAAAAACAGAAAATGAACTGAAATGACAATTTTTTTACCTTCCAACGTCGCAAATCTACGATCTTACCATCACAACGCTCGTCCTCGAAGCTCTCTCCCCGGCAACGGCGCCAAAATTTGGTGTAGCTCAAGCGTAAGCACCACCTCCTTTACTTGTCAATCCGCGGAGACGTGAGGACCGGTATGAAGACCACGAGCAAGTGAAGGCACAAGTGCGTGAGTGAAAGCACTCAAACATGCACACACATACACACACACGCGCACAAGGCAAGATCAAAGAGAGGAACAATGGAAGGATTTTGATTACAAAAAGAAATCTATTACAAAACTGAAATCTACAAGAAGCTAACCCCAAAAATGAGCTCTCTAGCTCTTTTTATAGGTTTTTAACTAGTTTTGGCCCTGTCCAGACCTAGTGTCCGGCCTAGTTAAAAATTAGGTTCCAGGGCTTATTTGAGGGCTCAAACGGAGTCTAAAAATTATGAAAATTGGTACGATGGTACTTCTAATGCTCCTCAAGCTCAAGGACTCCTCGGCTTGCACAAAATGGAGCTACCAAAATAGAAAATGGTATTTACAATGGTTTTAGTGATGGAAATCACTATTTTTGTAGGGGATTCTTATGAAAAGTTGACAGTTACTTCATGGAGCTCCCTACTTGCTCCTTCTTCTTGTGTGTTTCCACCTTTCTGATGTGCTTCCATGCTTGTGCTTGACTTTGAGTTCCAACACTCCCCCCCCTCTCGAGTCTGTCGTCCCTGACAGACCCTTGTTGTAGTGGTTGTTCCATGTAGTGCTTTGAGGGGTAGTAGCCATTCTGTATGAACGAGAGCCGTCTATCTTCCAAATTTGATAGTGTTGGTTGTTCGGTTCTTCATGTGTCACTGCAAGCCTTTACAAGTCGTCGTCCCTTGGTATGTGCTTCTTTCATGAATTGCAGCATGAATGCGTCGTTGTGAGCTCTCAAAAATCGCGAGTTGCTCAAAAGAGGTTGTCAAGATCGAGTTAGAGCAACTACTAGCTTCCAATTGCTTCCTAGGTATGGATGTTGTTCCCAACCGCCAGCTCTTCCAAAGATGATGTTGAGAGCAGTCATGCCAACTACTCATAACCCATAATGAATGATGGGTGAGTGTGTTCGTGCCTGGGTTGAAAAAAGTATGTGCCTTGTGCACGGCCTTGTAATGTAGCCCTACGCATGCTTACTTGGAAAATGCATTGGAAGAAGTATGGTGCAAAAATTGCAGTTCTTGAGCTAAGTGCTCAAGGGTATGCTGACGAAGAGGTTTCCTAAACTATCATGGTTATGTTGTTTCCAGAGTAAAGATACTTACCATGGAGAAGGTTGATGGATGCTTTGTCTCTTCGTGTTGTACTCTCGGCCTTTGGGACGGAACCTTGTTGATGAATGTCCATGTTGATTGTCCACTGATGAGATCTTTTGAGTGGTGAATCCCCTTTCCTCTTTTCAAAGCAACATTTGTCACTAACAATGTGCATTTCTGAGCTTGGGCTCATGCACGTTCACTTCCCTATATTGACACTCAGAGGAATATTGGACACGTGCCGGTTTCTAAGAGATTACCATGCTGATTGACATAGACCATTCACCAGTGCTACTGTTCCATACTGGTTCAGGAAATATTGAGAATTGAATTGCTTTAAATTCTTTGGCAAGCAACATCGGGTAACTACACCACGCTGAGTTTCACATATTCTCTTTAGCTCACCATATGCAGGAATCTTCTCCTCCAGAACAACCTTGTGCAGATATCTCCTTGAATGCTCTAGTACATGAGGTAGTTAAGCATCCCTCAAGTTGCGGACCTTCAAGCTCTTCACTCCCACCATAGTAAGAGGAAACCATAGTTGTGGATGCCCTGCTCATGCTAAGTTCTTGACATTTATGAGATAAGGCAGCAATCAAATCATCTGCAAGCCAAGACACACTTCTATCCAAACTGATAAATGCCCAGTAATCGATGGTTCAATCTTCAACTAAGCATGACTCATTCATGTTCCATGAGCGAAACCTGGGAACAAGTTCTTCCTTTTTTTTTTTTTTTTTTTTTTTTTTTTGGGAAAAATTATCACAAAACAAGAACACAAAAGTTAGTATCAGTAGAAAAAATTTGACATATGTCAATGTGCTCTTGTGCTTGGGATTCTCAAGTGTGTCTATGCACGACCGTGTAATGTGGCCCTATAATGATGCATACTTGGGAAATGCATGACCTGAATGGTGCATAAGACAGGGTTGTGCAAAGGGCACATGGTTGTCGCTCGTCGAGGTTTTCAATGTTATTTGCAGATATTGATGCCATCTTCGTTGAAAGTATCCATTGTATCTCGAGAGGACAACTGATCATTCCTCCTTATAGGGATCCATTTGAGAACAGTCTGCAACTGGGTAGAGATCACCTTTGGCCACTTCGTGTTTGAATGATCTCCTGAGGGTTTGATCCATCGTGGCTGGCTCTTTATTTTGGTGGATGCTATCAGTGCTTTCGTCTTCCAAACCCATATCCTTGCAGAAGAGGTTCTTTGATCTTTATTGGAGCTCTGAGCTTGATTCAGTTCTTTACCTCGCCTTGGTGTCTTTGTTGTGCAGGTTGTTGCCTTAAAGTCCCTCCTTGGATTTTTTCTGAGCTTAGGCTTGACTGCTTGGGATCCTTTGATTGGAAGTGGTCTTTCTTGAGGATAAGTCGTGGTAGGCCTAGACCATAGATTTTGAAGTCTAGTGTGAGGGGACTGATTTTGTGCCAGGGCTTTCTTTGGTACCCATATCATAGTGCGATTGGGTTGGGCTCTAAGTAATTTCTTGGCCACCCAAATTTGCTTGACATTACCAACAAAATGTGATTCCTGTTTCTTGATGTAAGGGTCTTTTGGGCCTTCTATGTGAGTTTTTTGACAAAACTCATCTTTACATGGGAAGTGCAACAAGGGTTGATCTTCTATACCTACATCAGACTCATGCAAGGGATCAATGGGCTGTGTGGTTTGAGATTGATCTAGAGATTCATCGAGACATTTGTCCTTATTACACATAGAATCCCTAGGTGTACAAATGGGTGATGGATTGTCATGATTCACCCTAGAGTCGACCTCCTTTTCCACATCAGTGATACACAACAGTGGTTGATCATCTCCTTCTTGACCATCTGAGTGCAGATCATCCCTACTTATGGCTTCATGAGGGGAATCCAAATTTACAGGAAGAGAGGGTCCTTCCACATCCCCCAAACGCTTGGAGTCCTCCATATCTCCATTCTCTAAGGTTTCCTGTGATTTACTCAAAGAAGGATCAGATTCGAAAACATGAGTAGAAAGAAAAATTTTCTCATTAAAAGCACGCTCTGTGAAAAGATGATTTTGCCCCCAATCATCATAAGGTGGATAGTCATTAAGATGTTCCATAGACATATATGTAGAAGCACTGATAATAGGTGGAGAAGGCACCTCAATTTCTTGATGATTTTGTGTAATGAACCTTTGGGTGCCAATGATCAAGTCTTCATCTATGCAATCCATGACAAAGAATGTTTCCGAAAATTGCATATCACCCACCATAACTGGCAACACAACTTGACCCATGCATTCATAATGTTCATCATCCATGAGGATAGAAGAATGAGTTGATGGTTGTATGTTCTCAAAAATAATGGTCAAGAAGTCAATATGAATCAAATTCCACTCACAATGAGGATTGATATATGCACTCAACCTTCTACATTCATATCCTATTCTTATATCCACCAACATATTGTGATATTCTCTTGTTGCAAATATGGATCCGACCCCCCTAGACATTTCCTCCTTTTCCTTGACTGCTTGCAATTTTTCTCTAGATGTTTCATCTTTATGTGATATTATCTCATGTATTTCATGTTTATCCCCCTCCTTTTTTTCAACCTTAGCCCCTTTTCTTCTATCTTTTGCTTTTTTCTTTCCCATGACACAAATTTCTCCCCCTTTGTATTGCTCAAAAATCCTTGGGAGCCCCCCTGGTTTCCTAGTCCCACTTGAGGGTCAACTTCAAATTATCCTATCTCAAAATCAATGCATTATTCTTGGAAAAAACAGTTGAGATCGTGTAGGATTTGAAATGAGCTTTCCAACAAGCTATAGAGCTCAAAAAATGGACTTTGGATGAGAAAGTTATGTCAAATCAGGCTCCTGGGGGTCAAAACAGGCAAACAGGACCTTTGGAGAAAATCGCGATTTTGTGAACTTTCTGAAAATCGCGATGCTGTGCAGTCAAAAAAATCGCGATGTTGAGCACAAAATCGTGTTTTTGAAAATCGCGATTTTGAGCAGAAAATCGTGATTTGAAAATCGCGATGTTGATCACATAATCGTGTTTCTGAAAATCGCGATTTTGACTCAGAGAATCGTGATTCACAAAATCGTGTTTTTGACTAAAAATCGTGTTTTCTCAGAATCGTGTTTTTGAAAATCGCGATTTTGAGCAGAAAATCGTGATTTGAAAATCGCGATGTTGATCACAAAATCGTGTTTCAGAGAATCGCGATGTTGATCACAAAATCGTGTTTCAGAGAATCGCGATGTTGATCACAAAATCGTGTTTCAGAGAATCGCGATGTTGATCACATAATCGTGTTTCTGAAAATCGCGATTTTGACTCAGAGAATCGTGATTCACAAAATCGTGTTTTTGACTAAAAATCGTGTTTTCTCAGAATCGTGTTTTTTTGACATGAAAATCGCGATTTTGAGCAGAAAATCGTGAATTGAAAATCGCGATTTTGAGCAAAAATTCGTGTTTTCTCAAAATCGTGTTTTTGACATGAAAATCGCGATTTTGTCCCACAGAATCGTGTTTTTCTCAAAATCGTATTTTTGGCTGAAAATCGTGATTTGTGAGAATCGCGATTTTGAGCAGAAAGTCGTGTTTTTCACAAAATCGTGTTTTTGCTAAAAATCGTGATTGGTGAGAATCGCGATTTTGAGCAGAGAATCGTGTTTTTTTTGAGAATCGCGATTTTGAGCAGAGAATCGTGTTTTTTTTGAGAAAAACACAGAATCGCGATTTTTTTCAACCAACTTTTAGGCGGGAAAACTGAAAATCGTGATTTTTCAAAAAATTTTGAATTTTCACAGAATCGCGATTTTCATCACAAAATCGTGTTTTTTTGGCGGGAAATTCAAATTTCTGAGCGACGGCTATGGCGAGCTCCGTATGAGCAGAAAATCATGAAAAAAACACAGCGCTTGCTCTCCCTTGCTTCTCCTAACTCCTTCCCACACAATAATGCATGAAAAATGGTATGAAAATGGTGAAAATGCACTAAAAAACAAGAAATTTCTATGAAGAAGAAGATGGAAGAAGGTGGAGATGATGATGATGATGAAGATGAAGAGGAAAAAAACAGAAAATGAACTGAAATGACAATTTTTTTACCTTCCAACGTCGCAAATCTACGATCTTACCATCACAACGCTCGTCCTCGAAGCTCTCTCCCCGGCAACGGCGCCAAAATTTGGTGTAGCTCAAGCGTAAGCACCACCTCCTTTACTTGTCAATCCGCGGAGACGTGAGGACCGGTATAAAGACCACGAGCAAGTGAAGGCACAAGTGCGTGAGTGAAAGCACTCAAACATGCACACACATACACACACACGCGCACAAGGCAAGATCAAAGAGAGGAACAATGGAAGGATTTTGATTACAAAAAGAAATCTATTACAAAACTGAAATCTACAAGAAGCTAACCCCAAAAATGAGCTCTCTAGCTCTTTTTATAGGTTTTTAACTAGTTTTGGCCCTGTCCAGACCTAGTGTCCGGCCTAGTTAAAAATTAGGTTCCAGGGCTTATTTGAGGGCTCAAACGGAGTCTAAAAATTATGAAAATTGGTACGATGGTACTTCTAATGCTCCTCAAGCTCAAGGACTCCTCGGCTTGCACAAAATGGAGCTACCAAAATAGAAAATGGTATTTACAATGGTTTTAGTGATGGAAATCACTATTTTTGTAGGGGATTCTTATGAAAAGTTGACAGTTACTTCATGGAGCTCCCTACTTGCTCCTTCTTCTTGTGTGTTTCCACCTTTCTGATGTGCTTCCATGCTTGTGCTTGACTTTGAGTTCCAACATGGTGCAATTCAGTTGGCCACTCTAGAAGGAGATATCTTGCCACACTATATCAGTGGTTGTAGAGTCAAGCTATATCAAGAACCTCTTATTGAGGATATGCTAATGAGACTTAACACTGCGAAGAAGCGAAAAGAAGAAGAATTAAGAGTGAGAGAAGAAGCATAGGCAGAGGCCAGAGAGCGTATTAGGCGAAATAAGTTAAGGTGATTAGGCCTAGATGTCAACTCAAAAGCCCCAAAATATCACATGGATATGTGTCAAAAGTCAGGCATAGCGACTTCTCAGGTCATTGACCGAAGACCCTTTGTGACCATAGAGATAGGACAAGGGAAGTGTGCAAGGATGGTGAAAGCATTGATTGACTCAGGTGCAGCAAGGAGTGAAGTTAGACTTTCCTACTGCCAAGACTTGCAGTTGAACAGCAATCCCATAGAAGCTTATCTCATAGGATTGGGAGGTGTGGAAACCCCTTGTTTGGGTGAGCTGGAACTTCCCATCTACCTGCAAGATGTTCCAATGAAAGTCAAAGTGCTAGTGTGTCAAGATGAGAACCTTACAGAACCACTTGTCTTAGGACAAGATTGGATTTATGACAATGCAGTCAACTTAAACCTAAGAAGTCAAATTCTTCAAGTTTGGGTACATGAACAATGCATTACATTAGAATTAGAGAACTGCATGCTCCTAGATCATGGCATCACACACTCTCTTAGTTCTTCCAAGACTAATCATATGAAAGAAGATGTTGTATGTGTCAAAAGCTCTATGATGCAGAAGGAGTCAATCGTGGAAGACCAGGTTCGAAGGCGGGTGGATCTTTCTTCTTCTCCAAAGAATCAAGTAGCCACAGTAGTGGGTCCACCACACAAGCGAACACAACCGTTCACGACAACTGCTACATCAAATAGAAAGCCACCATTCGACAAGAAAGCAGTTCCGAGTATGAAACAGATCTGGGTATGCAAAGGAGAGCAACCACCAGCCTTGCCCCCACAAAGCCCATCCAGGCAAGCCAACCAGTCCAGAAGACAAAGGGAGCAGCTTGGATAAGCTCAATCACAAGGTATCCAACAAGTTTGGGTGCCTAAGAAATTAGCTGCAGCTCAACAAGGGCGATTACAGATGTGGGTACCTAAGAGGCTCTTACATCCACAACAACCTATGTTCTCCCACATGCGAAAGGTCTCAACAACGAAGCCAAAAAGAGGAAAGGGTAAGAACCACGTACAGAGACCGAAAGAAGATCAAATCAGCTCTTCAACATTAGTAGGAAGACATGCAAAAACGATATGGGTTTGGAAGCCAAAAGTACAAGTAGCTTCCACCGAACCAAAGCGCCAACCACACTGGATACCACAGTTCAGAAAGCATCCAACGAGGAAGACGCCTCAAGTGACCTCTAAAGTTCCAAATGATGTTCTAAAATGGACTCCAATAAGGAGGATTACGTCAGTTCGAGACTCAATGGATACCTCCACCAAGGTCGGCATCAACCTCCGCAAATAACATCGAAAGCCTCGAACGAGCGACAACCATGTGCTCCTTGCACAACCCTGTCTTTTGCACCATTCAGGTCATGCATTTCCAAAGTATGCATTAATATAGGGCCACATTACATGGCCGTGCATAGACACACTTGAGAATCCCAAGCACAAGAGCTCAGTGACATATGTCAAATATTTCTATTGATACTAACTTTTGTGTTTGGTTTCTTGTTTTGTGATATCTTTTTCCAAAAAAAAAAAGGGGGGGAAGAAGAGAGAGAGGAAGCACTTGTTCCTAGGTTTGGCTCATGAAACATGAATGAGTCATGCTTAGTGGCAGGTGGAACTGTTGATTACTGAGCATTTATCAATTTGGATAGAAGTGGGTCTCAGCTTGCACATGATATTATTGCCGCCGTATCTGGTAGATGTCAAGAACTTGGCATAAACATGGCATCCACAACTATGGTTTCCTCTTACTATGGTAGGAGAGAAGAGCTTGAAGGTCTGCAACTTGAGTGATGCATAACTATTGCATGTACGAGAGCATCCAGGGAGATATCTGCACGGGGTAGCTCTGGTACCCTGCAAATCTTTGTATGTATACTGGATGAGAAGACTCCTGCTTATGGTGAGCTAGAGAGAATATGTGAAACTAAGCTTGGTGTAGTTCTCGAATGTTGTTTGTCAAGAAATATAAAGAAATTCAATTCTCTGTATTTGACAAATGATGCTTTGAAAAGAGGAGACAGGATCAGCCACTCAAAAGATCTCATAAGTGGACCATCAACATGGACATTCATCAACAATGTTCCATCCCAAAGGTCGAGTGTACAACACAGGGAATTCTCTGAATGTTTTGAAGAAGAACAATCATGCCCATTAATTTGAAAATTTTGGGGCTCTCCTCTTGTGCTTCTTTGCTCTGCAACACTCTCCCCCTCCTTGTCTCTGTCGTCCCTTGACAGGCTTTAGCTTCTCGTCGGCTGCTTGCTTAAGTCTTCTGAATACACGCACCCAGCGATCGAAGCGGCGACAAGGACTGTCAGACAATTGGTTACCTTATCCGAGGTATGTCCTTTGCTTCTGTTTGCCCCTTGGTATTCCTTATATCACATATCTGGGTTGTTGTATTTAGTTGGGCTGCCACGCACGCCACTAGTGACTAGGAATGTGTTGTTCTTAGTCACCTCTTTCTAGCTTTTGGTCTTCTGATTTGTCCTGATTGCATACATCTGACCCTGTTGTATTGTTCTGAGCCTTTTTACTTTGTTGACAACGCACGCTATCAGCGGAAGGATTAGTACCTGCCAATTATTGTCTTGCACTTCTTCATGTATAGTTCCTGGCCCTGGTCCGTCCTTCCCATGAAATGTCCTGTTTCTGATTGATCTTTAATTCCAATCCTCAGGACCTGGATGATTCACGTTGTTGCCTGATGCGTGCCCCTGCGGGGCTTTGGGCAGAGGGTGGTTCTTTCATTTTATGATCTTTATTCTTTATTGTGCAATTTTTTACTTTGATCTTCTTCTTCTTTTCTTCTTGCTTGATTCCCCTTCCACACGTCCCTCCTCCGGAAATCTGTCATCCTCGACAGGCTTTCTATGGCAACGTGAATAGGTCTGTATGGCTGCTTGCTCTTGTTGATTCAGCAAATTGGCATGACATATCATAAATTCTTTCCACTGGATCGACTTCACTCCGTCCTCTAGTGCTTGTCGGTGATCTGCAAAAAAGCTGGTTTCATAAGCCACCAAGCGTGCATTAAGATTTGAAGTCATTTTGACGAAAATTTCCGAATCTATTTCGAAGAAGCCAGTGAAAAATTCTTCCTCAAAAGTCTGCATATAGGTTGACGGCAAAAACATAAGTCGAGAATAATACGCCATAAGTGTTAAGCGACTCGGAATGGTAGAAAGGTCAAAAATGAGTGCTTCTGATCCTTGCGTAATGCCGATAAAATTCAAGAATGTATATTTTGCATGCTGAAAGACTTTGATTACAGTAAGGATCATACTAAAAATTTTATTCGTCATTTTGACCTCTAAATCCAGAACAGCGGAATACCTTGCAATCCAAAATTCCATTGTTTTCACCATGTACTCTTCCATTGGTAGGTAGTTATGTGGCAGACTAGGTAACAATGGATAATTTAGCCATTGAGTATTTATGCTTCCATGGCACTGACCCTCCCAAAATTGCATCCAGGAGCGTCTGCGGGGATACGGGGCAAAATGATGGATTGACTTGAAGCACGTATGGTGAAGCTTCCCATTGTACCCGCAATGTAGGGTTCTTTTCCAAGAGTTTCTGCCTCCATATGGGATCAGACTTTTCGAATTCCTCTTGAGTATACTTGAATGTATCTTGGCTGAACTGGAGGTTTGTGTCCGGATATTTATGTGTAGTATTCTTTATATATTGTCGCATTTGTTCTTTAAGGAGACCATATGGTATATTGAAGGGCTTCAAAATTTGATCCAAATTTTTGCTTTTGATTTGGGCCTCCTTCATCACCTGGATTATTTGATCTTTGAATTCAGCAGTAAGTTGGGACACCAGTAGTGCCCTTTCCGGTCGGCTCAGTTCTGAAATGTCCCGAGTAGCATGTTCAATGTGGACCTCCTGTTCCTCCCTTATCGGTGAATGATGTGAGGGGGGAGAGAGAGGACGTACCTCAGTCTCTTCGGTAGCCGCGGCGGGTTGTGGAACTACTGGTGTCCCCTCAATGGCCTTGTGTGCTAGTTGATCTTGTAGTTGTTTTATCATCTCCTTCTTTTGCTTAATTTCTTCCTGTGCTTGCAAAATTGTTTCCTTATTCTTTTGGATTTCCTCGGCCACTATTGCGAGTTGATCATTATGTTCTTTAAAATGCAGTAGGTATCTATTTTTTGCTTTCTTCCATTTGGTTCTAAGGGCGGTGGTGTCTTCCATGTACCTCTTTTCCCATTCCGCAATGGTGGCCTGCTCCTTTTTTAGCTGATCTTCATACTTAGCTAGCTTTTTTTCCAAATCTTTGATGTCCTTGGTCGGGCTTCCTTGAATTTCAACAGGCTGATCACTTAGAAGAGCTGTCATGAGCTCCTTGTTTCGGTTCCTTAGGTTTACTGCCTCTTCCATGGATACCTTTATTTCTGATTCTAGTATTTTACTTCTCGCGTTCATCCGTATTTTCTCGGCCTCGCTAGCTTCAATTTTCTTTGTTAATTCCTGTAGTTGTGCTTTCAATCCTTCATTTTCCATGGCTAGAGTTTTGCACTGTTGCTTGAACTCTTGAACTTCATTATGTTTCTGTTGTACTTGTTCTCTTGCAAATTTTAATTCTGCGGAAAGACTCTTACTCTTTTCTTGAAGCTCATGCGTATCCTGCATCGCTTGATCATAGTCTTCATCAACCTCAAGCATTAGTTGTTGTGTGTCTAGTGCGGTTCTGATCATGTCTTGTACGACAGGTTTGAGTTGAGTGATGTCGACATTCAACCATGTCCGTGGTATGCTTGGAGCTTCACCGGTTTGCACATCTTTTCCCTGCTCCACATGGATGGTTTCATTGTGGGGTTGTCGAATTTGTAGATGTATTTGTGGTTCTTTTTCTTCTTCATTCAAATCAAGAACTTTTGTGGCACTCCCTTG
Source organism: Ceratopteris richardii (assembly GCA_020310875.1). Classification (NCBI taxonomy): domain Eukaryota; kingdom Viridiplantae; phylum Streptophyta; class Polypodiopsida; order Polypodiales; family Pteridaceae; genus Ceratopteris; species Ceratopteris richardii. The sequence continues at coordinate 184,018,048 of CM035408.1, read as the reverse complement.
AAATGTGACATCCATGGGGGAGGGTTCTGCCACGACCCTTATTGGTGTGAAGGGTTCCTCTTCTTCTACTGTCACTGCCTGAGTCTCTTTCTTTGGTGTCTTGATTGACACCTCGCTTATGGGTGTTGCCTCTTTGATAAGGATGGTGGAAGTCTCATTGATTTTGATGACATGTGTCTCTTCTTGGTTTGCCTCCTTGCTTTCGGTGTCTCTAGTGGGGTGGACAGAGTTGTCATTTACCTTTGTTCCTTCGTCTGCTTCCGCGTAGTCAACTGCATTCAACTCGTCCCATTGTCCATCATCTTTTGATTCACTTTGAATGTCCACATTCAATAATGAAGTGTCAGGTTTTTCTTGTGCATCCAAAGATGAGCTTGAATTATCCAACCTGATTTCTCTGTAACGGTGTACTTTTGTGAGTTTCTTTTTCACCTGCATCTCTTGGTGGGCCTACTGATAACGGTGCCCTTGCACTGGTAAATTGACTTGCCTTTCTGTATATTTATGCGTTTCTTCTAGAGCCCTAGTTAAATCTTCCTCTGTAATTGGCCTGTGCTCTTCAATCGTTGTCTTGGGAAGTACGTGTGTCCTTTTTGTGGCTGGAACTTCCTCCTCTACTTGCTCGACTTCCCTGAGTCTCTTCGTGCCTCTCATTCTGGGTTGAGAGCTATTTTCTGCCTCTTCCACAATCTTGACTCCTCTTTTCTTTTTAGGAACAGTGGGAACTTTGGCATACTTTGCCATGGCGGTTGATGATGGCATTTCTTGCAGGTGCTCTCTAATACCTAAAGCGTGGTAAATCAATATTGTCAGAGTGACGCTGCCATTGAGGAATTTCTTATTACTCCACTGCTTCTTTGCTTCAAATAGTCTTTTCTAGTATGTAAGGAGTCAAATTGATTTGATTTCCAATCTGTTTGATTGCATGTGAGAGCAATTGAACAATAATCTTTTGAGGAGCCGTATAGCGATGCATATTTGGGAAGCAGAAGTGTTGGTGGATGAGCCTGACTTCCTCTTCTATGTCAACTCTGTTAATGTCTGTGAATGTTCTGGTCTTGGCCCCATGACTCTCTTCCTTTACGACAGTGATACCATCCTTCTCCCATCCGAACACTTCCTTAATCAATTCATGTGTGAATTGGATGACTACCCATTCACTGACACCATCCATTACTCGAGCCTCAGGCACCAAAGGATCATGTAGTGCAGGTTGTAGTGTATTCATAACTTGAGTGCATATGTGGAAGTCGGGCTTACAGATTGGCAGTTCAAAATATTTATGTATGCCCGCTTTCTTCATGATGTCTATTGTAGACGGGAGTCCATGTAGTACTCTGAAATCCTGGGACATGATTGGAAATTGGTGATCTGTATCCATTATTTTGATAGTTGCTAGGAAGAGGTATTCCCCAGCCGGTTGATCTTCCCTGAACCAATGTCCCTTTGCTTTGGTGATGCTCTGGAGAGGAAATTCCAGAACTTCCTCTTGTACTGTTGCTTCAGAATCTTCAGAAGCCATCTGCACTTTTAAGGAAAAGCGCATTAGCTTTAATGGAAAGTATAGCAACTGTGTAGTGCATTGCAGTGATTTGTTGTCGTTCTATCACTCCGTTTCCCATGGTTCACTAAGTGAGATCTCTTACCACATCTTTTTATTTCTTTTCTTGAAAGAAAACATGCATAAGTGTAGCCGAAGCATTTATTTATGTACATAGTAGGTCCATTCCTAAGAAAGTCGAAGCTATCATCTTATCTCAATTGGAGAATGTGCACCACTAATTTTATCATGTACATCATGTGCCGAATGCTTGGCTTTGTAATGTGGCCCTATCATGCATACTTTAGGTGCATTTGATATTTTATGAGTGCAATTGGAATCTTTGTTGTCTCGATGGTCCACTCCTTGCAGTTGCTTGGGTTTCCAAATCCATTTTGTTGTCATGATGTCCCTTGTCTTCTCTGTGGTCCGTCAATCTTCGTGTGTTCCCTTTGTATCTTTGGGTAGCTGAGCAATAGAATTGTTGCTCTTCGTGTTTTTAGGATGAGTTTGTCTTTGCTTTGTCATTCGACTGTTTCAAAGTAGTATATCCTCCAGATTGCTTATCTCTTGCTTGGCGGCCTGTCTGACCATCTTGGGGATCCATATTTGCTGTCGTGCTTTCTGAGCGTCAATCAAAGACTTAGGAATCCATACTTGCAAGAGTAGTGTTGTGTCAGATGGTCGCGATGTTGACTTGTTATTCGTCTTATTCTCCCAATGATTTGGTAATGACATTTCCGATTTCTGCACTTGATCTTTGTGTACCCATTTGAATTTGTTCTTTCCTTGATGTAAATGTCTGAATGTCATCCTCCACGTTGGTGATCCTTTGGCTGGGTGAGAAGCTCCATGAGAGTTGGTTTTCTTAGTGTGTGGTTGTTCCTCAGCTGAATGAGGTGATTTCACCTCTTCTTTGGACATTTTAGGGTTTGCACTTTCTGCTTCTTCTAGATTGGTTTTTGAGATATTAGGACTGGAATCAGGTTCCAGTAGCTCTTCTTTGCATCCTTCCGCACTCTCGATGGTTGTTGGTTGGAGTAGGCTTCTCTCCTAATAAATTAAAAATTTCCTTGTGCCCTATTTTGGCTGAAATATAGCCTTGAGCTAGGTTGATGCTCACTTCATTCTCAATGATCCAATCCTGTCCTAGGATCAAATCTTCTATTAAATCCTCATCTCTGCACACTAAGACTCGTTGTTCCATGGAAGAATTTCCTAGGTGGAGGGATACGTTAGTGGTTCCTATGCATTCACTACAAGAAAAAGGGGGGCGTAGCAACGCCCCCAAATTGGAAAAAAAAGGGAAGCGTCCCTTATGCAACGTGGTCGTCGCATAAGCGACGGTCAGAATTTCGAATTCTTTTTTCCCCGACCCTCGTCGCATAAGTGATGCTAGCGTTGCTTAGACGACGTTAATTAAAGAGCGTCGCTAATTTCATCGCTGCCTAGCGACGGTGGGAGCGACGTTGACAAACTGTAGAGCGTTGCATATGCGACGCTCTGGAATGTAAAAAAAAAAATTTGATTTCTCCCGGCACATTTGTGTCGGGACTTGGACGCGAGCAAGAAGAGACCGAGAGAGAGAGAGTGAGAGAGAGAGTGCGAGAAAGAGAGAGGGCTGCAAAAACTAACAGCAAGCAGGTATGCGCACACACACACACTTACATACACATACATATGTACACACACACATATACACACATAGACATAGACACACATACACATACACACACACACATACACACAAATACACACACATATACACACATACACAAATAAGGTTGCATACACACATGCACACATAATGCATACACATGCACACACATATACACATACATATACACACACATACTCAGACACATACACACACACACATACACACACACATACACACACATACACACACATATATGCATACACACACACATAGAGAGAGACATGCACACACATACACATACATGCATACATAATGCATATGCATATGCATACATCCATACATACTTACATGCATACACACACATATGCATACATAATGCATATGCATATGCGTACATACATACATACTTACATGCATACACACACATATGCATGCATAATTCACATGCATACATACACATACATAATGCATATGCATACATACACATACATAATGCATACACACACATACACACATATGCATACATACACACATAGACACATACACACATACACACATACACACACATAGACACATACACACACATAAACACATACACACTCATAGACACACACACATACACATAGACGCGCACACACATACACACACATATACACACACATACACACATAGACACATACACACATAATGATGCATTCACACACATACACATGCATACACACATATACACACACACATAGACACACATATACACACACATATACACATATACATACACACTCATAGACACACATAATGATGCATTCACACACATACACATGCATACACACATATACACTTACACATCCAAACATACACACTCATAGACACACATTCATACACACACACATCCAAACATACACACTCATAGACACACACACATACACACAGACGTGCACACACATACACACACATATACACACACACATAGACACATACACACATAATGATGCATTCACACGCATACACATGCATACACACATAGACACACATATACACACACACATACACACATACACACACATATATGCATACACACACACATAGAGAGACATACACACACATACACGTACACATACATGCATACATGCATACATAATGCATATGCACATACACACACATAGACACATACACAGACATAAACATATACACACTCATAGACGTGTAGCGACACATACACATAGACACACACACATACACACACATATACACAAACACATACACACATAGACACATACACACATAATGATGCATACACACACATACACATGCATACACATGCATATGCATACATACATGCATACACATACACACATAAACACATACACACACATAGACACATACACACATACACACTCATAGATACACACACATACACATAGACACACACACATAGACACACACACATAGACACACACACATAGACACACACACATAGACACACACACATACACACACATAGACACACACACATGCACACATACACACATACACATGCATACACACACATAGACACACACACATGCACACATACACACATACACATGCATACACACACATACACATGCATACACACACATACACATGCATACACACACATACACATGCATACACACATACAGACACATATACACACACATACACACATAGACACACATATATGCATACACACACACATAGAGAGACATACACACATAAACACATACATGCATACATACGCATACATAATGCATATGCATATGCATACAATGTACATACATACTTACATGCATACATAATGCACATGCATAGATACATACACACACACAAACACATACACACATACACATACACACACACAAACACATACATACTCATAGATACACACACATACACATAGACACACACACATACACACACATATACACACACATAATGATGCATACACACACATACACATGCATACACACATACAGACACATGTACACACACATTCACACACATATATGCATACACACACATAGAGAGACATACACACACATACACATACATGCATACATATTGCATATGCATATGCATACATACATACTTACATGCATACATAATGCACATGCTTACATACACATACATAATGCATACACACACATACAAACATATGCATACATAATGCATATGCATATGCATACATAATGCATATGCATATGCATACTTACATACTTATATGCATACATAATGCACATGCTTACATACACGTACATAATGCATACACACACATACACACATAGACACATACACACATAATGATGCATACACACACATACATATGCATACACACACATATGCATACATACATGCATACACATACACACACATAGATACATACACATAAACACATACACACTCATAGACACACACACATACACATAGACACACACACATATACACACACATACACACATAGACACATACATACGTAATGATGCATACACACATACACATGCATACATAGACACACATAATGATGCATACACACACATACATATGCATACACACACATATGCATACATACATGCATACACATACACACATGCACACATACACACACATAGATACATACATACACATAAACACATACACACTCATAGACACACACACACATACACACATAGACACATACACACATAATGATGCATACACACACATATGCATACATACATGCATACACATGCACACACATAGATACATACACATAAACACATACACACTCATAGACACACACACATACACATAGACACACACACAAACACACATAGACACATACACACGTAATGATGCATACACACATACACATGCATACATAGACACACATAATGATGCATACACACACATACATATGCATACACACACATATGCATACATACATGCATACACATACACACATAGACACATACACACACATAGATACATACATACACATAAACACATACACACTCATAGACACACACACACACATAGACACAGTGCATACACACATACACATGCATACATAGACACACATAATGATGCATACACACACATACATATGCATACACACACATATGCATACATACATGCATACACATACACACATAGACACATACATACACATAGATACATACATACACATAAACACATCAACACTCATAGACACACACACATACACATAGGTACACACACACATATACACACACATACACACATAGACACATACACACATAATGATGCATACACACACATACACATGCATACACACACATATTCATACATACATGCATACACATATACACATAGACACATACACACACATAGATACATACATACACATAAACACATACACACTCATAGACACACACACATACACAGACACACACACACATGCACACATATACACACACAAACACACATAGACACTTACACGCATAATGATGCATACACACACATACACATCCATACACACATACAAACACATATACACACACACACATACACACATACACACATATATGCATACATACACACATATATGCATACACACACATAGAGAGACATAGTCACACATACACATACATGCATATATATACATACATAATGCATATGCATATGCATACATACATACATACATACATACATGCATACACACACACATACACATACATACACACACACATACACATGCATACACACATACACACATATACACGCACATACATACACACACACATGCATACATACACATACTTAATGCATACACACTTACATATGTACACGTATATATATTGATTTCTAACCATTTTGTTTTATATGTTAGGTATTATGGATCCCAGTAGAGAGAGAAAGGTGAAACTCACTCTCATAAAAAGTCTTATGAGAGCAAGAGTTCCGTCTGATACTCTAGGGGTCATAATGCGTGATTACGCAGAGGTGTCTGATGAGGAGCTGGATTATACGATCAAGATGCTTACCCAGCAATCAGACGAGGGCTCTTCTGCGGCTCCACATGCAGGAAGAGAGCTAGCTACTCATAGGTATGTTTTGTTTTCATAAACTTTTTTAATGATATTATAACACATATTTTTATTTATTTCTATCTATCTATTTTTAGGACACCTATACCACCTCCAGCACGTGATAGCATAGCAGAGTTGCCTATGAGGACATGCATAGGCACCTTAGGATTAGAGTGCGACATAGAGCCAGAGGGGAACATTGTGTATATAGGGAATGGATTGGAGTTCAAGAGAAGAATGCGGACACTATGCGACTCTTACCTGCGCTTTATCCACTTACCGTGGAAGTAAGTAAAAGTTTTACATATAAATTGAAATATATATCTTATGTTTTATTTACATCATGTTCTTTATTTTTGTAGTGAGCATGATGAGAGGGATAAGAAATATGTGCTTAGTTCACTTGAGACAGAGTTTGGGACAGGATGGTCCCTTAAGTGGTGTTTAAAAGAGATGCGGACACTTATGGCTCATCGTCGCGACAATGCACGGTATGCACTGCTTTTATGTATATATATGTGGATATGAGTATGTGTGTTTATGCATGTATGTATGTATATGAGAGAGAGAGACTATAGCTATAAATACACGCATACACACACATGCATATATACACACAAAACACATGCATATGCACATATAGATACACATACATACACAACACATGCATACACATAAATAAATAAATAAATAAATAAATCCTATTTCAAAAATCCTAAATTGAAAACACTAATTTCGATATTAGGGTTTTGAAATCCCTAATTTAAAAACTCTACTTCAACTTTTTAGCCATATGTTTGAAGTATATGTACACCTCTGATGTCCTACTAGAGAGATGTCTCTCCTCCCAACCTTATGCCTCTATATATAGCTACTCGAATCAACGAGGATCATAGTATATGTAAAGATATATACACATCATGTAGATAGGATACATAAATATAAAATGGAGTAGATATATTATGCATCACACATACATGCCTAAATGCACACATAAATATATATATATATATATATATATATATATACTAACATATTTACATGTACACATTTACACATAGACATATATACATATATACATATATACATATATACATGTACACATCACATATACATGCCTACATGCACACATAAACATATATATACATGGATGGTGCACATAAACTCCATCGTGGTCTTTGATACGTGCCATAACAAGAGTTACACCAACATATAATATGCTCTTCATAGTAAAATTCATCATAATTCCTATCGGAGGACACATGTGAAGTCGTTGCATGGGTAGGAGGTGGTGGAGTACCCTCTGATTGATCAGAATCTGCACATAATAAGAAACATAAAAAAAAAATAAGTTATGTATCCATCAAATATATTTAAAATTAAATATTTCATATACTTACAGTATAAAGTCGTTGCACGAAGAGGAGACGGTGGTGGAGTTCCATCTGATTGATCAGAATCTACAAATAATGATATTTGATATTAATAATTTGATTATCTACATAAACAAAAAATTCACATATACATATTTACACATACACACATATTCACATATACACATTTACACATACACACATATTCACATATACACAACTACATATTATTGTGGGATAAATGCATGTATTTTGTATGAATGAGTGTATATGCATGCATGTGTGTGTACGTATATATGTGGATATGTATATGTATGTTTATGTTATATGTATGTATATGTGTATATGTATACATATATGCATGCGTATATGTTTGCATGTATATGTGTATGTGGGTATGTGTATGTGTATGTGTGTGTATGGTCGAAAAAAATATTGTATGGTCGAAAAAAATAAGAGGCGAGCTAGCATACCACCTGAGTCGTGGCAGTTTTTTCGTAGACAGCTACGTCTTCAGGAGTCATTTCCTCAGCAGAAGGTACACAAATTAATAGTTTATATTAATAATTTTTATATATTTTAGTAATTTTTTACATTAATTTATGTATTTTTTTTCTTGAATAAACAGGCTGCTGCAAAAAAGAGAGTGGAGTCGGGCCACACATCGCACCTAGGCCAAACGGGCCATAATGGTTTTGTAGCTATGTTTGTAAGTATATGTGTTATTGTGAGTATATTTTTTATTTTAGTTAAAATGCAAGCAACTAATGTTTTTTATTTGTTTCATTGCAGCGGAAGGATTATGGCCGATATCCTACGAAACAAGAGATCGAGTATGCTACACATTTTGGATATCGGCGTTTGAGCGAGTATATGCAAGATCATCCTGATGCCTTTGTGAGTATTTTTAAATTTTATATAATTATTTTGTTTTTATGAGTGTTTTAATTATTTTATTTATTTATGTTTGTTATATGTAATACAGAAGTATTATGGAGAGACAAATATGGATGAGGGGGAGAGACAGACACAGGAGGAACGATCTCGATCGTCTGAGGATGATCAGAATGATCATGATATTGCTGATGATGATGATGATCATGATGATGATGATCATGATGATGATGATCATGATGATGATGATCATGATGATGATGATTAGGATTTTAGTTGATTATGACATTGGATTATATGTACTTACATTGATATATATATTTTTTTCTTTATATTTCAGTTATGTTTTGAATTGTGTGTATGGTATTAAGTAATGAAGAGTTTTGTTCTATTGATTGTTATTATTGTTTATATTAGGCATGTGTTTTTATACTTTAATTATGTATGTGTGTGTATATGTATGTATGTGCATGTGCATGTGTATGTATATGTATGTATGTGCATGTGCATGTATAAGTGTATATGTGTGTATGAGTATGTGCATATGCATGTGTATGTACATATGTGTATATGTATATGCATGTATATGTATAACTCTATGTGTATATGTGTGTATGTGCATGTATATGTGTATACGTAGGTATGTGTATGTGTGTGCATGTGTATATGGGTTTTAATACTTTAATTATATAATTCATTCATATGTGTGTACCTAAGTGTATATGTATGCGTGTGTATATGTATGTATGTGTATGTGTATGTGTGTGTATATGTATGTATGTGCATGTGCATGTATAAGTGTATATGTATGTATCAATATGTGCATGTTCTTGTGTATGTGTGTGTATATGTATATGCATGTATATGTATAACTCTATGTGTATGTGTGTGTATGTGCATGTATATGTGTATATGTAGGTATATGCATGTGTGTGTGCATGTGTATATGTGTTATAATACTTTAATTATATAATTCATTCATATGTGTGTACCTAAGAGTATATGTATGTGTGTGTATATGTATGTATGTGCATGTGTATGTGTGTGTATAATATGTATGTATGTGCATGTGCATGTATAAATGTATATGTGTGTATGAGTATGTGCATGTTCTTGTGTATGTGTGTGTATATGTATATGCATGTATATGTATGTGTGTGTACATGTATATGCATGTATATGTATATGTGTGTATATGTATATGTATATGTATATATGTATATGTATATATGTATATGTATATGCATGTGTATATATATGCATGTGTATATGTATGAAACATGCATGTGTATGTGGATGTGCATATACATGTATTTGCATATATGTTAATGTGTGTATGTATATATATATATATATATATATATACAATAATGTATGCATGGACGTCTTTTTATGTGGTTGTAGGAATGTTTGTGCATATGCATGTGTATATGTGTGTATGTCTAAGTGTATGTGCACATGTATCTATGTGTATATATGTGTGTGTATGTGCATGTGTATATATATATATGTGTGAAAGTGCATCTTCATCATGTATAAGTGTATGAGTGCATATCAATAAGTGTGAGTATGCTATGTAATGAAAATAACACAATTCAAATGATCTACAAAGAATAGAAATTGTACTTACAATTGTTAGCCATACTTTTTGCTTGCTTAGCTTCTTGAATAACCTGCAATAAAGAGAGAAAGAAAAGAGAGAGAGAGAGAGAGATCTAGAGAGAGAGAGAGAATTCAAAGAGAGAAAGATGTAGAAAGAGAGAAACAAAGACAGAGGGAGACAATAAGAGAGAGCTTATGCAAAACAACAATTCTGCATATACTTGCTTCAGCTCGTAAGTGCAGTGCAATTGCGAACGTTGGAGAGCTCTTCGATCGGATGCGTGAAAATGCCGATCGCAGAGCCTCCAACGTTTTAATTTTTGTTCGTCAACAGATCGTCGTGTAAGCGATGCTATTCGTCGTCGAATAGGGGACAATTTTACCGTCGCTTCTGCGACAGCAAGTAACGTCGCCTACGCGATGCAAAAAAGCGAAAGCGTCATTTTAGCGATGTTTTATGGGAACGTCGCAATCCCGTCGCGTCACAAGTCGCAAATACCATCGTTTTCTGTGTCGTTTAATCGACAGTCGGCGCGCGATGCTAATTACGATGCAAGTTACAATTTTATAGCGACGAAATTCTGTCGCCTTAACCGTCGCTATACGCCCTTATTTCTTGTAGTGATTCTATGATTTGACCTCCAATTCCTACCATCTGAGCCTTTGTGGGCGTCATCGTCAGTTGAAGATCTTGTATGACCATATTGCGTATGCAACTAAGTCCTGCTCCTGAATCTATCAATGCATCTATCAATTTGTACTCTGTCGTTCCAATCCCTAGGTTTAGGTAAGGTTGTGACCTGTGAGCTCTATTTGTGTCAGATGTATGGACTTGATAGTTAGCCATAGGGATAGGTTCCCCTCCTTGGAGATATCGTTCATCTCTTTGCCTAATCCACTCTTTCCTCTTCTTGATGCGTTCTAGGGCTTCTTGTCGTGCCTCCTCTCTAATCTGTTCTTCTTCTTTCTTCCTATTTTGAGCACCTACTAGGCGTGCTAGCATTTGATCCATCAATGGCTCTATGAACCTTTTAACTCTGCATCCACTTATGTAGTTAGGAAGAATGTCTCCATCTAGAGTGGCTAAATTAACTGCTCCACTAGTAGAGATCCTATTGATGATCAGAGGTCCATATCCGCGTTTTTGTAACTTCTTGGCATGTTGCTTTAAGGTGTACACCAAGACTAAGTCTCCCTCTTTAAGTCCTTTGTCTTTTATATGTGCATCATAATATGCCGTTTGTCTTCTCTTGGCTGCATAGATTCCTGCTACCGCTTGTAACCTAGTTTCATGCAACTTCTCGATTTGGTCTAGTTGTTGGGATAATTCATGTCCGTTCCATTCATACTGTTGGGCTACTCTCAATGCTGGGATTAAAAAATCAATTGGCAAAATTGCATTCTGCACGTACACTAGATTGAATGGGGTAGTTCCAATGGCAGTCTTGTATGCTACTCGGAAGGCCCAAATTGCATGATGCAATTGTTTGTCCCAATCAGACCTCCCATTATTGACAATCTTTGTCAATACTGTACATAATACCTTGTTGGAACTTTCCGCTTGACCATTGGCTTGGGGATGGTATGGGGCTGATTTTTTGTGGATCACTAAAAATTCATTCATTAGGGATAAGATTACTTCATTAAGGAAGTGCATTCCTCGGTCACTCACAATCTCAATCGGTAATCCGAAACGAGTGAATATATGTTCAAAAAGGAACTTAGCAGTGGATTGAGCATCGTTCTTTCTAGTGGCCTTCGCTTCTACCCATTTTGTCAAGTAATCAGTGGTTACTATGATGTACTCAGCATGCGATCCTTTGGCTGGTGGATTGATGGGTCCTATGAAGTCAATACCCCATTTAGAGAATGCTCTCGCACACACCATAGGTCGCAATGGCATGTCATCTCTCCGAATTGGGTATTTAGCCCTTTGGCATGTTTCACAACTTCGCACATATGTTTCAGCGTCCATATGTAAAGTTGGCCACCACAAGCCTGCGAAGAGAATCATTTTTGTTGTTCTGTCGGCTGAAAAATGACCTCCTGCTGCACCGGCATGTGCCATCTCTAATATGGGCAAATACTCTCCTTCATGAACACATAATCGTAATTGGTTGTCTTTTCCTCTTCTAAACAAGTTTCTTCCTATGAGAGCATAGTCTTTGCTCATCTCCTCTAGGGATCGTTTTCTAGCCAAGCTAACTCCTTCCTCATGTTCTCTTGTCTTTAGGAATTTCACTAATGTTTTGCTCCAATAGGGTGCTACCGTTGAGAAAGGTATGGAGGTATGATCCTCCGGGATTGTTTCCTAGCATTCTGCACAACTACTTACGTAGTCATGGACATCCTTGGGCATGTCCGGCCAGTATACTCCTAATCTCTTTAATTCCCTGATGGTCCATGAGTTGCTTGGTGTGTTCTCCATTTTTCACATGTGCTTGTTCAATTAGCTTCGTTTGTTCATCCTCCTCAACACATCTTAGCAAAACTCCATTGGGTTCCTTATAGTACACACTTCCCGCGATAATATGCAAGTTTCTTGATTGGAGAATTTCCTTTCTGTTATCCTTATTGATTGAATGTTGTGGGCCATGGGTTAGTATAGGAATTAATTTCTCTACCCACTTTGGACAAACTTCCAGATTGAACAAATACGTGTCTGGCATATCATTGGGTACTCCGCTTGGTGGTTCTCCGTGTGTTAACCTTGAAAGATGATCCGCTCTTACATGGGTGTTCCCCTTTTTCACTATCACTTCAAAGTCGAACTCCATTAATAGTAAGAACCATCTTACTAATCTTCCCGTGTTACAAGGTTTATTGACTAAGTACAGTAAAGCCTGATGGTCTATGAAGAACTTGAATTTGTTGGCTAGGAGATAGTGTCTAAATTTCTTCACTACATAGACCATTCCTAATCCTTCTCGCTCGGTAGTGGTATAATTTCTTTCAGCTTGATTCAATTGTCTGCTCGCATAGGCAATTGGATGATCTAATTTTCCTTCTGTTGGAAGTGAGGTAGGCTCTTGGCTCATGTCACAGGTCCATGGTTCCATAGGTCCAGTATATACAACATTAATTCCAACATTCTTCAATATTGACAAAACATGAACATACCACAACTTAATCATACAGATGATGAGACAAAGATAGAGAAAGAATAGATACCTATGTAAAGTGTTATGTAAGCCATCGCTTACTCATAGTATCATATATACCAATGTTCAATGTACAATGTGGGAGCAAAACTCTCAACCACTCTATGTGATGAGAAATAGATGAATGAGTGAATGTACAATGTAACAAACATATTCAGATGTATGGGCAGAAATCTGAATATACATGAGATGTGTGACCTAATAGGTTATAGAAGAGTGAATATGAGTGATTGAAAGAGGAAGGATCAGTGTGAAACTGATAATCAACAAACCCTCATCTAACCTTAGGCTATGGAAGACCCTAAGTTAGATACGTGTGTGAAAAGATCACATACTTATAAAGTAGCATAGAATGCTAACAAGTTTGCTGCTAGAAATCCTCAAACTCATGTGAACACACCTTCTTAAACACCTCTTCAATATATGCATAAAGCATATACGTACTGTTTCTCTTGTACCTATGCTGAATAGGACTCCTCCTGATATGAACGCCACAGCCTCCATAAAATTCAAGTAGTACCTGTGTGCATAAAGAGAATATGTACCTGAATACTTAACATAAGATGTGAATCTTATGTTAACCACCATCCAATGTCTTTGAAGTAGCCCGACATCTTCTTGTAGAAGACAATCTTCAACCTGATATCTTCTTGTAGAAGACAATCTTCAAATATGTCTTTGAAGTAGCCCGACATCTTCTTGTAGAAGACAATCTTCAACCTAATATCTTCTTGTAGAAGATAATCTTCAAATACACCATGTAGATGGCCGATCCTCACCATCAAGCTGCTAATGACCAAGTCTTCTTGCCATGAACAAGAGATAACCTCCTCTTCATGAGCTAGAGTGTGAGCACACCCTTCATCTTCTCCAAGAAGAATCATTAAGAAGAACTCCATAGCTGCTCCTCAACATGCTTCAAGTTAGCACCATGGCTGCCCCATGTGCTAGAAGAAACACCACCTCTACTGAGGTCCAAGCTCCAAGCTTGTGTTGAATACTAGGTGAAGGATGAATAGAAGTGACCCCAAGCACTTCTTATATAGTGTTTGTGTTCCCCTCCAAGAGCTCTCCAAAAGCTAATAAAGCTACGATCTTAGGATCTCCAATAAAGCATGATCGCTACGCGAATAAGGCACTCTGGAAATAAATCTCCATCTTCCGCGTTCGTTGTTCGTTTTTCTTTTATTGATTTGAAAAGCATGATATCAAAAGGATTTTATATCTGCATGTTGCTGGTGACGGGATTTGATCTCGGGTGGCTGGGTTGGGAGAGTAATGGTGTAGCCACGCACACTGGCGCCTTTTGGATGTAAGGACTACTAAAAAATACCAATAATATCTGATAGCGCCCCTCGATTCTTGAATTAAAGACTATACAAGATGTCTACAGATGCTGTTGTCGCGCGTCTTCTTGTGAGGAACTACAAAAGACTACTACACATGCTCTAAATTGTTGGAGCATTGAACCAATAAGGCATTGTTTTT
Organism: Ceratopteris richardii; assembly: GCA_020310875.1. Classification (NCBI taxonomy): domain Eukaryota; kingdom Viridiplantae; phylum Streptophyta; class Polypodiopsida; order Polypodiales; family Pteridaceae; genus Ceratopteris; species Ceratopteris richardii. Next base: position 184,002,266 of record CM035408.1, on the reverse strand, counting down.
CCAACAATTCCCCCTGCAATGTCATATTGGTACAATCTGAAGTGGACCTCCAAACTATCAAAGGTGCAAATTACCACAAGCTTCAAATAGCCTGTCACAAGCTTCAAGCTTGTACTTCCGACCCTCAGAACTTGTTCTTCAAAAGTCTTCTTTAAAACTGAATTTGACTTTCCTTCAAGAAAACCTGAACTTGTTGTATATGAACCATAATACTTGAGAAAATATACAAAGTAGATATCCAATAGTGTTCTCATCAAGCAATCACTGCTTGACAACAAATATAGCATGAACTGTCTCTGAACCTGCTATCTCCTGTTTTCAAAAACCTGAAAACATACATTAGGATTCATATATTTGCATTTCGCTTCTGTTGTTATAAGGGTTGCCCATAATTTTTCTCATGCTATGGAATCCTTTTGTCTTCATAAAAAACCCCTTTTTTGTAACTAAGAGATGTCCATATGAACACTCTCTTAAAACCCCTTTTTGATATTTCCTTTAGTCTAAAGTATTGAAGCCTTCTCCATAAAGTAGCTTTTTGGCACATGTACAAAAAACCGACGTAGAAACTCCCCACGCGCTCTCTCTCTCTCTCTCTAGGTGGTTATTTTTTGAATTCCCAAAATCACATGAAGATCCTCTTTTTGATTTAGCACATGTGGTCTTTTGACCACATGTTTTACTCACATAGGCCTCTCTTCTTCTCTATATAAAGAAGAGCCTCATTTGTAAAAGGGGGCCCTTGGCCTCCATGCTAATGGAAAGAAGGTTCATTTGGCTTCCACATTTCTCCTTGTGTGCTAGGCATTGATCCATGTGTGTGGGTTTGGCACTTGGGGTTGTCTTGTGTGTGAGCATTGCCCTCCCTTGTTCCTTTTGACGTTGGCCATGGTGCCATTGTTCATGGATGTGGGTGTGTGTGCGTTGCTTACACTTCTTGCAACTCCTCTTGGAAGAGCCTCTCACTTCCATGTGAGGCGGTTAGGGTCTGTTGTTCCCCTTTTCTCAACATTTTGGCGTCGTTGCCGGGGATCGAGCTTTGAGGATGAGCGTGTGATGGTAAGACGTAGAGTTGACGCGTTGGAGTTATATGTATTTTCTTCACCTTTTTCCTATTTTCTCTTGTTTTCTCATCACCATCATCATCCTCACCATCTCCCACATCCATCTCCATCATCGCAAAAAAGTTTTTTGGTGATATCACCACACCCATACCATTCCCCTCATTTCACTTGTGAGAGAGAGCGAGAGAGCGTTTGTGTGCTTGTGATTTTCTATGTTTTTTTAGATTTTCTGTAGGAATCAACATCCCTAGCAGCTGCACCAGCTCCAGCAGGTAAAAAATTTGACTGTGCAGGTCCCAAGGCATTGACCTTTGTCAATCGCGACCGACAGAAAAAATGATCTTTTTGCTAAACAAAGTACATAACCATAATCTACAGGCCTAGAGCTTCCCAAATGTGTGTTTAAAATTTTAAAATTCCTCAGATCTCTGTCAATCGCGATCGCCTTGTCAATCGAGATCGACAAACCACGACGGACACATGTCGACGGCTCTGTCAATCACGACCGACAGAGTCAACGACCGACTGAACACGACTGACAGAACCTACGTGTGACACGTGTCAATCGCGATCGAGCCACCAATCGCGATCGACCAGTCAATCACGACTGACAGCCCCGACAGACCTGTCAATCACGACCGACCCAGTCAACGATTGCTTGACCACGACGGACAGACCCTCGCGACGGACCTGTCAATCGCGATCGACCCATCAATCGCGACTGATAGAGTCAACGACCCTTTGACCACGATCGACTGAAAATCCGGGCCACGTGTCAATTGTGATTGACCCATCAATTGCGATTGACAGCCACGACGAACCTGTCAATTACGACTGACAGCCACGACGGACCTATCAATCGCGACCGACACGTCGATCGCGATTGACCAATCAATCGCGACTGACAGAGCTTGCGAACGCGATAGACGGGCAAATTTGGCTAATATTTTAGGGCAAAAAAGAGTAGTCTATTTTTGACAAATTATGGAACAAATACTAGGGTTCATCATTGCTTGTGAGGCCGATACCTCAAAGCATTTCGAGAAGTCCTGTGTGCCTGCTAACCTGTTTAATATCCTGATTTGGCCCCAAAACCCTGAATGGACATAACTTCCTCATACGAAATCCGATTGCGGTGATTTTTGTTTTGTTGGAAAGCTCGTGGGGAGTACAACCAAAACTTCCACTGGTTACGGTAGAATTAATGGCAGGATTATTAGATAGGGTAATTTGAAGTGACCATATCCCGGGGTAGGAAAACTAAGTTTCCCTTGGGATTGTTTTCCATAGAGGCAAAAGGCAATTGGGTCTGTGAATTACATGCATGAAAATGATCTGTCTGTCAACTGAATTCAATTCTTGAGCTAATTGTGGACTTTTTCAGGTTCTTTGAGAGCATTGAAGGGTATACTCGAAGCAAGAGTAAGTGCGAGCTTGGGAACACGCTTCCTGGGCATACAAGGGCAACAGAGGGAAGAACCTTAAGGTTGGAAATTCTCAACACCCTCTGTCAATCCCTAGCATAGGCTAAGTACGGATAGAGGTCTTGATTAATTAGGGACACGTTAGGAACGACCAAGTCCAAGAACTCTAATCACTCAAATGCAAGTGCTAGGAGATTACAATTGTGAAACAACCTAAGGGAAAAGAAATTAAATTGAGCGACCGCACTCAAAGTACGATAAAAACTTAAGTGTTCCTTGTGACGAAGATTAATTGGACAAGAAGTGACACCCTAAGAGCAATTAAAAAAGAACAAGTGACTGATACAAAAGAACTGAGCAACGCAAAGTGTACTTGGGAAAAAATTGGGATTATTCAATTGGGCTTATGAACCTTAGATCAAGACGACACCTAGGGAGAGATAGACAAAGTCTTAGATCTTCAGAGGCTAGTGTCAATCATACTGCTAGGTCTTGGGCCGAGCAGTTGAGCCATCATTCATATTACCCTAGCTCTGAGACTAGTGAGTCTGAGATGTCCCACGGTATGGAGAGACCTACAGGAAGCTCCGGAGTCCATATTTACATAGGGTGGAAGGCCCTTACAAGACGCAACTCGAATACCTAAGGACCAACCGATTAGGTGCTAGCATCTATGAGGACGGCCTAGGAAGATCTGTGGTCCAGATCAAAAACCCTGACCAATCCATTGGACTAGAGCACCCAGCTGTCAAGTTTGAAAATGGAGCGTACTTGGACAAAGAAGGGACAATATATGTAGTCACCAGTCACCCAGATAGGACAGATGAATTCGAGAATGTGATCCCAGAAACGGACTTAGGTGACCTAGAGCAAGGAAACATGGGTGTAGAACCTAGAACCCCCCGAGGCAAATCTGTTCTCACCAAGATTATTACACCAGAGTGGATTCCCCAAGACAATAAAAGCATAGAACTACTCCTGAACTGAGAAACTGATGAAGCCTTTTGGAGATATAGATCTGATCAGCCGAATCAGGTAGGAACAATCATGATATATGAGTTCAAAGATCCTGATAGCCCAGGCAGAGTGACCTACTTAGATCACGCTTCAGAGAGGATCTTTGTGGTTACAGAAAATGATAGACATGCTTACACTTGGAAAGGTGAATTTATTTTCCCCCAACCAAGATCAAATGTGTCCTTTGGTCACACAGGAGCTGGAACATCCCAAGCTCATGGAACTCAAAGGGACAGACATAGAGATAGACTGGAGGTAAGCTTTGCCAACCCAGTGGGAAGAGAAGGAACGAGAACTGAAACAAATAGAGTGGAACCTGAGGGACTTAGAGCCCCAAGGAACCAAAGGAATGTGGATGAATTTCCTCTACCAAGACCTAGAGAGCACACGAGGACTTTGAGACCTACCCAGCTAGTAAAGTCCATGAAGAACTACTTCGATGGCACAAGAGACCCATATGATCATGTGGCCGAGTTTAGGCAAGTCTTGAGAGCTGAACAAGTTGAGGACCTATTCACGCAGTATAATGCCTTTGGTCTAACCCTGAGGAACACAGCCCTTACGTGGTTTCAACCATTGAATGAGAGACAGTTCAGGAGCATAGACCAACTTTTAGAGGCTTTCATCACCGAATTCTCTAAAAGTGGCATAAGGCATAATACTTCCTCATTGATACACAGCTTTAAGCAGACCCCTCAAGAGACTGTGAGACTTGCAGGAAGAAGATTTAGGCAGTATCTTGAGAGATGCCCTGTTCCTGAGTTACCCACACCTGCCAAACAAGTGGCTTTATTCTTGGATGGATTGCTAAATACAAAGTTGCGATCCTATGTGTACTTGAAGGACCCTAGGACCATAGAAGAGTGTGTACGCATGTGCATCGACATTGAGGATAACCTAGGGGAGGAACTAGAGCTTTCAAAAATCTACAAAGATTTCGATAGTGCTTCTAGCCTCTCTTCCTCACAATCCACATCAATTGAGGAACTCGCTGAGAAAGTAGCTCAAAAACTAGGTGTCTAGTAAACAAATCCCAAGGTTTGCCCCAGTAAAGAGGTGCTATACTTGCGGTGGTGACCATATGGCAAGTGTTTGTCCTATTATGGCCCAACCCCAAGTGAATCCTAGTAGCCAATACTGCACCATAGAACGGAGATACACAAATCACATAGCACAAGATTGCCCATACAATAAGCAAGCAGTTAGGCAAACCTACCCTCAGCCCTATCCACAAGAGGGAAGATACCAGAACCAGTACCCTCCACAGCAATATGGTAGACCGCAGCAATCCTATCAACAACCCTACCAAAACCAACAAAGGCCTCAACCTGTGTTAGCTCAACAACCTCCAACCCCAGCTAATGTGATTCCTGTAAAGTATGCAGCAGTTGAGGAAAATTTGAATCGAGCTATAGTGCCAGTAACACCATTGCTTTCAAAAAGTGATCTTAGTGACCATAGCTTTGATTCTATACATATTGATAGTCCCCAGGCTTACTACATGCAATCTCCTGAACATGGTGAGTCCTACTACAGTGAAGAACCAAGTGAACCTAGTTGGGAGCCAGAGTACACAAATGTAATGTACACAAACCCTAACTCTAGACCCCAACCTAGGCAGGTAAGACCCCCCTTCCCTAGAGGACCATGCTACAGATGTCAAGGAGATCACCTCATTCGTGATTGCCCCTTACCTCCACCTACACAACCCTAGTCAGTGACAATTCAAGGCTTTTGCCAAGATTGTGGAAAGGAGCATCTCTTACGAGACTGCCCAAAGAATCCCAATAATATGCCAAAAATAATTCTAATTAACGTTATTGGGTTAGTTGTAGACTCAACACGAAGTGTCACTTCCACTGCACCAGTGCAAGTGGTCACTAGGGCCCAGGCTTTGCAACAGAACCCAGGAATAGGTCAAGAGAAGAGTGCAGAGGTTAGTGAAACCGAGAGCATAGCCAAGAAACGGTCGAGAGCCTGGAGGGATAGCCGAGAGAGAATGAAAAGACAATGGTCTAAAGAGATGAGTGACTTAGAAGAAAGCATAAGAGAAACAAAAGCCAAAATTGTTGAACTCACCTCTCAAACAAACTCTCACATACCACCACCATCCTCATTTCCATCACCATCTAACCCACCATCTGTCCCCCTACCTCAGAACATCCCACCAACCCCTAGAGTAGGATCAGTATTAGCTGACCCCACTCTTGAAGACATAGACATGATGCTTAAGGCATATCAGGCCAGAATCCAAGAAGGGCCAAATGTGACGGAGCATGACAAGTGCTACCCCAGAACTGACCTAGAGATAGAAAGAACCAAGATTTGCACAAAAATGGTCACATTGGCTCAGACCATGTTTGAAGCCAATCGTCTCTTCAACTACTCTGGCTCAGCTAAGACACAATTGCACTTGGATGGACTCCTAGAGAAGTTAGAGAGCATAATTGCAAGATCTGCCAAGGAAGAAAAAAATCAAGGAAGAGATGAGGCAAGCAAAAGAATAAGCCTTCCCCCACAGGAAGCTTTTGTGCCCAATTCCACTGAACCAAACACCTCCTCTTCTATGAATAGGTACACACCAGAATTCCTACGAGAGATTCAAGAAGACAAATGGGCTAAAGAAAGTGAAGTCCCTCCTCCCATTGAGCTTGTGGATGACGCACATGATCAATTCCCACAAGATATTCCCTCCATTTGTGGAGAGCAGGAGAGCACCCAATCTCAAGAGAGATTAGACTTTGAGTCTAATTCTTTACATGAATTACCCCACTTCACAAGCCCATGGGAAGCCAAGTCGACTTGTATGAGAGCACCCACAGTCATGGTAAGAAACGAAGACTCAGTCATACCTAGGAATACGGAGGTAGTGAAAAACACTAAAGTGCAGTGCAACCTCACTATAGAAGAGCTACTCAAAGTTAGGCCAGAACTATGGAAACATGTAGCCAAACAAGTACCAGAGATAGCAAAACCCCATTCCCAGGTAGGTTCTCATAGAACGGTGCCAGAAATTCCTCTAGACAAGATAGGAGATATGAGTGAAGGTGAAGAAGGAAACACCTATCTTCCCATTACCCATCAAGGGTACACAACTAAGGCAATTCTAGACTCAGGTGCAGGATTTGCTATTGCTACCACTTCCCTATGGAAGCGGTGGGGCAAGCCAGCACTCAGGCCCACGAGGATGAAATTGCAAATGGCTGATGGTCACATAGAAAGACCCTTAGGCTTGCTGGAGGGAATAACTCTCACTACATGTGGTGTAGAGTTTGAGCACACGTTTGCTATCTATGATTTTAGCAAGAACCATGCCTATGAGATGATTTTGGGAAGACCATTTATGCGATAGTTGCAAGTAGTAGAGGATTAGGGAGCCAATTCCTTGTATTTGCAACACCTAGGTGTCACGACCAAGGTTAATCTCAAAGATTACTCTCATAGAGATGTCCCTCCTATCCAATGGAATCCTATTCATAGAGTCAAAGATGATATAGAGTCTGTGCACTCCATAGGATCAGGATCCTCATGGATGCATGAAGACACTCACTTATGGATGTGTAAAGTGGCAGTAGAAGAGGAGAAGAGAGAAAAAGCCAGAGACATAGGTGCGAAAGAGACACACAGATCAATTCAAGACCCAGCCTATGCACCTGTAGTGTTCCCTGATGAAGAATTTGAACCCCACGGCTGGGCAGAAATCCCAGCAACCATGGATGTAGCCATCAATGAAGAACAATGGACACCACACTGTGATGAGGATGGCTATGACATATCAATTTTCTCCATAGAGCCAATCATGGGAGATGCAGTTTTAGAAGAGTGTGAACCTAGCCTTGATGCATTTGAGGATGCAAGTGACTCCGATTTTAGAGTCAATCATTATGGACCCACCTTTTGCATCAGATAAAGAATACTTCTATGAAGTAGAATTTCAACCCCAGAGGCACGGCGAGCTTACAAATGATGTAAGGCTAGCCACACAAGTAACCCCTAAGGATGAAGGAAAGAAAAGAAAGAAGAGAGAAGTCACACCAAAAGAGGAAGAATCTTTGTTTGAGGTCCCGAAAAACTTTAAAAAGTATGAGATAGACGATAGGAGAGTCATGATAAGGATGCCTAAACGAGAGGCACAATCAGGAGAGGCCTATGATAACAAAGAAACCACCAAAAAAATAGTGGTAGCCCTAGAACAAGGAGAGGAGAGATGCACTTACATAGGACATGACCTAACAGAGGAAGAAGAGCATGCATTAATAGCTTTGCTAAGAGAATACAGAGATGTATTCGCTTGGAGTTACAAGGATTTGAAAGGTGTTGACCCAGACATATGCTCACACACAATTCCCATGACCTCAGATGCTAAACCCTCTAAGCAAAAGCCATACACATACAATGATAATTATGCTGCCAAGATCAAAGAAGAGATAGATCGTCTGGTAGAAGCTGGATTCATCTATGAAATTGAGCACACTGAGTGGGTATCCCCCATTGTAGTGGTGCCCAAGAAGAATGGAAAGCTACGTGTGTGCATTAACTTGAAAAAGGTCAATGTAGCCACAATTCGAGATAACTATCCGCTTCCTATCACAGAACATCTCTTAGAAAGAGTAGCAGGCAAGGAAGTGTACAGCTTCCTTGATGGATTTTCGGGCTACAATCAAGTAGCCATAGCTCCAGAAGATCAACATAAGACAGCTTTTGCCACAACATAACAAGTATCTTCTATCTCTCTACAACACAAATCTGATAGAATCCGAATCTTTGACTTTATTTCTTCCAATGTTAAGAATCTTCACAAACAAAGGATAGACAATTGAATCATAACCTTTTTTTGATTGAATGTTTGATTTACTAACTGAGTGTCTTCAAGTGTCCATGCTTCTCAAAAAGTTGTAAACTTTTCTTCAAACAAATCCTTCCCAAGAATTTGTAATTCCTACTTGAAACATAAGTGGACAAACTTCTCACCTTGAGAACTCCAAAAGCTGCAAGTTGATACTTCATAACTTTTCATATTTTACCCGGGTGAAATGTGACAGTACCTGCTTGACTTTCTTTTGGCTAACTCCACTTCTCAATCAAGTGATAGGATATGATGGAACAACTTTTTGAATACAATCATGTATCCAAAAAACTAGACAATCATAAAAAGTAGATTCTTCAACTGACTGGTACATCAACAAGCTGAATTTTTTGAAGTTTTCTGAAAATATTGAATATGAGGTAACTTTTCCAAACATAAAACCTCAGCCCAAGTCTTCAACATCTGCTACAAAACTCTTTTACCTGAAGAGTTAGATAAAGAAGAAATATACTCCTCTGCAACTTGTCATATACTAAGTAGCTCTGTATTGACACTCCAAGAATTCTTTGAGGGAACATATAAGCTGCCTGCTTTAAAAGCTTCAACATAACTCATACACATATGAGTGCTTTTGTTTCTCTCAATGCAATTCTTTGTCAAATCTACTAAATCATGACCAAGTGTAATGCAAAACAAGAAATTGCTTCTTCTTCAAACAAGATGTTCTCGTAGACTTGTCTTTGGATGTAGAGGATAAAATAGGAAAAGTATATGGAAAATATATGAGAAAAGGAAGCCTTACTTTTCTTTTGGAAATGATGGACTTTCTTTTTCTGCATCTTTCTTCCACCTGATGATGTCAACATTTTCAAACTTCTCTTCCATACCTTTTGTTCTCTTCATCTTGAAGTAGCAAACACTCTTGACTTCTTCAACTGAACTTTTCTCTTCCTCTAATGCTAAGAGTAAGAGATAAAACAAACATGGTATATAAATGGAAGTTGAATATAGAAACATGTTTTATCATCTCCTCATATCTCTGAATCAAAATTCTCCTTCAAATGTCTGAAATGACTAATTTCACCAATCGTTGTCTGAATGATGAATTACCCTTCTAGAGTTACCTTCTCTAGATACATTTGTACCTTGATATCCAACCAACTTACAACAGAAAATTGGCTGAAAACAAAAAACTCATCCCATCTTCAAATTTGTCTTCTTAGATAAGCTTTCTTGCCATGAAAGAGATCTCTCAAAACTCTCTAGAAAAAACCTCTAGATACATGATTTGATGTAGCCTTTAACTTTCAAATGATGAAAGTGTATAAAAGCATTCCTTGAATTTCTTCAAATCTCTTCATAACTGCTCTTCTAATATATGACCTGCAAATGATAATCTGATAGTAGACATTGATACCTCTGATTTGATGTTGATCTGATTTCTTCATCTTCTCTAAACCATTGTTCTTCCTTGAATTTGAAATAGTCTTCTCTTCATCAAGTCTGGGTCTTCAAACAATACTTTTGTAAAGTATTTGCATACTCTTCCAAAAATATTCTGCTGCTAACAGATCATCAACTTCATACTCCACATTGATGAATACACATGTGACTGAATTGTCTAATTCTCAAATCTCTACTCATCTATATTAAGTGTGTATGTCAAATGTCAAATATTAGAAGATGCTTTCAAATCATATGTTGTAAATCTGGAATTCTGGGAACCTGAGATATGAATGAGCCTTAATGCATTGATGCCAAAGATCTAAAGTTCTGAAACCAAAACCTTAGTGCTCTGATACCAAATGTTGGAAGTGAGGTAGGCCCTTGGCTCATGTCACAGGTCCATGGTTCCATAGGTCCAGTATATACAACATTAATTCCAGCATTCTTCAATATTGACAAAACATGAACATACCACAACTTAATCATACAGATGATGAGACAAAGATAGAGAAAGAATAGATACCTGTGTAAGGTGTTATGTAAACCATCGCTTACTCATAGTATCATATATACCAATGTTCAATGTACAATATGGGAGCAAAACTCTCAACCACTCTATGTGATGAGAAATAGATGAATGAGTGAATGTACAATGTAACAAACATATTCAGATGTATGGGCAGAAATCTGAATATACATGAGATGTGTGACCTAATAGGTTATAGAAGAGTGAATATGAGTGACTGAAAGAGGAAGGATCAGTGTGAAACTGATAATCAACAAACCCTCATCTAACCTTAGGCTATGGAAGACCCTAAGTTAGATACATGTGTGAAAAGATCACATACTTATAAAGTAGCATAGAATGCTAACAACTTTGCTGCTAGAAATCCTCAAACTCATGTGAACACACCTTCTTAAACACCTCATCAAAATATGCATAAAGCATATACGTACTGTTTCTCTTGTACCTATGTTGAATAGGACTCCTCTTGATATGAACGCCACAGCCTCCATAAAATTCAAGTAGTACCTGTGTGCATAAAGAGAATATGTACCTGAATACTTAAAATAAGATGTGAATCTTATGTTAACCACCATCCAATGTCTTTGAAGTAGCCCGACATCTTCTTGTAGAAGACAATCTTCAACCTGATATCTTCTTGTAGAAGACAATCTTCACATATGTCTTTGAAGTAGCCCGACATCTTCTTGTAGAAGACAATCTTCAACCTAATATCTTCCTGTAGAAGATAATCTTCAAATACACCATGTAGATGGCCGATCCTCACCATCAAGCTGCTAATGACCAAGTCTTCTTGCCATGAACAAGAGATAACCTCCTCTTCATGAGCTAGAGTGTGAGCACACCCTTCATTTTCTCCAAGAAGAATCATTAAGAAGAACTCCATAGCTGCTCCTCAACATGCTTCAAGTTAGCACCATGGCTGCCCCATGTGCTAGAAGAAACACCACCTCTACTGAGGTCCAAGCTCCAAGCTTGTGTTGAATACTAGGTGAAGGATGAATAGAAGTGACCCCAAGCACTTCTTATATAGTGTTTGTGTTCCCCTCCAAGAGCTCTCCAAAAGCTAATAAAGCTATGATCTTATGATCTCCAATAAAGCATGATCGCTACGCGAATAAGGCACTCTGGAAATAAATCTCCGTCTTCCGCGTTCGCTGATCGTTTTGCTTTTATTGATTTGAAAAGCATGATATCAAAAGGATTTTATATCTCCATGTTGCTGGTGACGGGATTTGATCTCGGGTGGCTGGGTTGGGAGAGTAATGGCGTAGCCACGCACACTGGCGCCTTTTGGAGTAGGGAATACTAAAAAATACCAATAATATCTGGCAGCGCCCGTCGATTCTTGAATTAAAGACTATACGAGATGTCTACAGATGATGTTGCCGTGCGTCTTCTAGTAGAGGAACTACAAAAGACTACTACACATGCTCTAAATTGTTGGACCATTGAACCAATAAGGCATTGTTTTTCCAACACCTTCATCAGCTGGTTGGGCTAAGATACATCCTATTGCATAGTTAGAAGCATCAACATGAATATGAAAAGGCTTCTTTCAATTTGGCGTTTTCAGAATGGGAGCCGTGCTAAGCCTCTTTTTCAACTCATTGAATGCTTTTTCGCACTCTTTCGTCCAAGTGAAACTGAGTTAAGAGACCATACAAGGGTTTGGCGATTATGGCATACATGTGGATAAACCGACGGTAATATCCACAGTGTCCCATAAGTGCTTGCACCTCTTTCGCATTCTTTGGTCTAGGAAGGTCTAAGATGACCTTAATCTTGTCCTCATCCGTGGATATTCCATTCCTAGAGACTATGTGTCCTAGGATTTTCCCTTGTCTCACCATGAAGACACACTTCTCTGGGTTTAAACAGACTCTGTACTGTCTACATTTATTAAATATCTTCCTCAATTCAGGAATATGATCGTGTCTTTGATTGGAGTATGTACATAGGTCATCTACATATACTTCCATGCTCTTTTTCAAAAATTCCTTGAAAACATGACACATCATTCGTTGGAAAGTAGCTGGTGCATTAGTGAGTCCAAAAGGCATCACTCTGAAAGCATAGACTCCCCATTCGGTCGTGAATGCGGTCTTATGTTGATCCTCAGTAGCAATAGCTACTTGATTGTATCTTGAGAATTTGTCAGTGATGGGTAGTGGGTAACTGTCACGTATGGTGGCTGCGTTCACTTTCTTCAGGTTAATGCACACTCTCAATTTTCCGTTTTTCTTAGGCACAACTACTAATGGCGATACCCACTCGGTGTGTTCTATCTCATATATGAATCCTGCTCCTAGTAACTTGTCTATTTCTTCCTTAATTTTAGCAGCATAGATCTCGTTGTATGTATAAGGGCATTGTTTTGATGGTTTTGCATCTGCTGTCATTGGTATCCTATGAGAACAAATCGAGGGTTGCACGCCTTTGAGATCCTTATATGTCCATGCAAACACGGCTCGATATTCTCGGATCAGTTTTATGAGTTCTTCTTCTTCTTTGACTGATACATCTTTGCCTATGATGTGCATCGTTCTTCTCCGTCTTCCAATGTTACTATAATTTTTTTTGTTTGTTCTTTGTTGTCGTACGCTTCTCCGTCTCGGGCCTCTCATTTAGGCATTTGAATGGCTACCTTTCACTCTTCTACTTCGTATCTTTTGAAGTGTTCAGGAACTTCAAACAGATCTGGGTCTGGTCCAGTTTTACTCATTTCGGTTTCTTGTTTTTGTACCTCTGGGAGCGGCTTGTATTGCTAAGATCTTTGTCGGTTCCTGTTTCGCTTTGGTTCGAATGGTGTCTAGATAGCTCTCTTCTGAATCAAATTCAGGTTCCATTTCGATACTCTCATATTCCTCCTTCCACTCTTTTTCCAAGATTTCCCCTTCTTCCACTTCTTGAAGGACAATCATATAAAGATTTACATCATAGCCTTCCTCGTCTATGCACTCGTTCATTGTCAAGACTTCCTCATTTACGCACACGTCTAAGGTTGCTAGGATTTCCATCCATCCATGCAATTCAAAGGTCTCATCTGGAAAGATTTGAGGTATGTACCTTGGGTCCTCTACAGGTCTGTAGTTAGGATGTCCGATTGGCCATATCTGTCTTTTGTCATCTTCTTTCTTGGTTTCCTTACACATCCATAACTGAGCGTCCTCGTGTATCCATGATTGATCACTCGATCCAGCACTATGAATGGATAGTTGTGCTTTAGGTGCAGTATACATCAAAGTTGCTACCTCTGTTCCATAAGTCTGATCATAACCATCATATCCAGAGTAAGCCGAATCATATGTTGATTCATACTCTAACATGTTGGCTTCATAGGGATAATAATCTCCTGAGGTTAGCTCATATCCAAGGTTTGTTGATTCTACAGTGATCGTCGTCGATGCTGGCACTATGGCTCTTTCCAAATTTTCTTCTGGCTGAGCATACTTCACAAGTACCACTTGTTGAGGTTGTGACAGTTGTGGCCCTAACACTGGTTGGGGTGGTGGATATGGTGCTTGTTCATAAGGTCTTGGTGCTCCTTTTGGTGTTGGATAGGGATTGTATATGGGCATCTCTCTGCTTGGCTCTCTAGGTGGATACCCGTATGGTCGATACTATGGTGGTTGTAAGGGGCGTGACTGCCTATTGAATGGATAGTTTTCTGTAGTGTGGTTGGTGTATTTTTGTTCTATGTGGCAGTACAGGGCAGTCCCTTGTTGGAGCGGTCTGTTGTAAGGATATGTCGGATGTGCACCAGCTCCTCCTCGTGCACACATGTGTGTGGGGTGATCTCCTCCACATAGACTACATCTCTGTAACATGGGCATTCTTAAGGCTGGGTGTTGGTAAGTTCTTTGTCCCTGAACTCCTAGTTTCTTTGCTAATAACTCCGCTAATTCTTCCATATTACTGGAGTTGGATGTAATGGTACTCCGAGAGTCTTCTGATTTAGTGGGGCTAGGCATGCTCTTGAGGTCTTCAGCTAGATTGTCTTCTAAATCAATGCATTCCTAAAGACACTCACTTAGGGTTTGTAGCCTCTTCACGTAAACTAGCGTTCTTAGGGTTCCGTTCGTGAGTCCGTCCAAAAATAATGAAATCATTTTCTGCTGAGTGGGTCTCTCAGCAACTGGGCATCTATCCACATACTGATTCAATCTTCGGGCAGCTGTCTTCACTGTTTCATTAGGGTTTTGTTTAAAACTATGGATTAAAGACGCAAAATTGTGTTTAATCCCTCTTTAAAATTAGCAGATTTCTACTTACTAGTAGAAGAGCTCCATTTACCTTTGCCCTTCTGACTAGCTAGGAAAGCTTGATTTGCAACATGCATAATGGACATGTTCTACCTTGATTGATCTTCTTGCAACAAAACAGAGACTAATTAAACTAGAAGAATACTCACGTAGGAAAAATAGTACAAGAATATGTAGCTGATACAAAAAGTCACACAACCCACGATTGATAGGTATAGATAACTTAATTGAGATGATACAAGAGATCCCACAACTCGGGATCATAGGTCTAGAGCAAGATCTCTGGATTACAAGAACTTCCTTCAGGGAGATGACCTAGCTACAAGAAATCACTCCAAAGGATCTCATACTATGAGATTACAAGAGGACAAGAGAGGATTTCCAAGATGCAAGACTAGACAAGACTAGAGCAAGAGACAAGGCTAGAACTCGAATTGGAACTTGAAAGTACTTACTTGGTGATCAGCACTCCTTGCACTCTCAAGACTGGCATTAGCAAGGTTGAGTCTGTATGTGGCCAAGGCCTCCTCATATAGCATTTCGAGGGTAGTTCCCAATGGCAATTGCGAGCTGATGATGTCATCAATGATATCAACAATCTAAACAAGATCTTTAGATGTTAGAATTTAGCAAGTAGACAGTCGATCTTAGGGTTTTGGCATGTTCTGAATGCAATGGAAGCATTGATTTATCTTAATTCTGAACCAATCATGAGATATGGAAATCACATGGAATTTGAGGTTCAGGATGGTTTCCTTTGTCCATGACATCACCTCCCCCTCAAGCAACGAGTTCCACAAGGAGCAGACATGTTCTCTGGTCTCACCTTAATTGGATTTCTCTTATGGAATTCATGAACCTTGGTGCTCTCTGAAGGTTTTCTATAGGTTCCCAAGTATGAACGTTGATGTCATACCCTTTCCAATGAACAAGATACTCCAATCTTCCTCAAGATATTTTCGAATCTAGGACATTCTCTACTTTGAATTCTTGATGATCATTAATCCCGATAGGTGGTGAAGGACTAGGTCTCTCCCCCCTCAATGGTGAAATATGATATGGTTCCAACATGGACACATGGAAAATTGGATGTATTCTCATGGTAGTTGGTAACTGGAGCTTGAAGGTGAGTGGATTAATCTTGATCAAGATGGTGAATGGACCAAATCTTCGATGGTCTAACTTTGCACAAGGTCTTGAAGTTTGCAAATTATATCTGAGTAACCAGACTTTATCCCTAATTTCATATGATGGACTTTGAAATGGATGCTGATCTACATAATACTTATATTGTTCTTGAGCTTTATGGATCTCTACCTTGAGTTCTTTGTGAATGTCCATGAGGTATTGGGCCTTATCTTTGGCAGTTGGGTTCTTGACATGATTTGAGAGTTGTATATCCATCCTTGGATGTTGTCCATAATTTGCAGAGAAGGGAGGCTGCTTGATAGATGTATGAACATTGTTGTAAACTCTGCAAAGGATAAAAGCTCAAACCAATCATTTTGATGATAGTTTATGGTGCAACAGAGATACTATTCTAGGACTTGATTCACCCGTTTTGTTTTTCCATCAGTCTATGGATGATTGGTTGTATACAATTTAACTTGAACACCAAGAATCTTGCATAGATTGTTCCAAAAGTTGGATATGAACTATGGACCTCGATCACTAACAATATCATCAGGCAATCCATGAATCCTAAACACGTATCTGAGAAAAATTCTTATAGTGGTTGCACCTGTGATTACCTTGGTAGTTGGAATGAAGTGTGCCATATTTGTAAGTCTATCCACCATAACAAAAATGGCATCATACTTATCAGACTTTGGTAGATATGTGATGAAATCCATAGATAATGAAACCCATGGCCTTTCTATAATAGCTAAGGGTTGCAAGAGGCCATGAGGTTTATGACGCAATACCTTTGATCTTTTTCAAGTATCACAGGATCGAATATATGCTTTGACTTCCTTCCACATTTGAGGCCACCAAAAATCCCTTGATATGAGTTCTCTGGTTTTAATCACTCTAAAATGTCCTGCTATAAGGTTGTCATGACGTTGTTGAAGTACTTGGATCCTCGTCTTTCTTGGAGGGACATATAATAGGTTCTTATAGAATAGTAACCCATCCTTTTCTTGGAATTCATTTACTTCTTGAATTTTTCCTTCTTGAGTTTTTTGCTTAACGTTATAAACTAATTCATCTTGTGGTAGAGTCTCACAGATCAAATGATTCAAGGCTAAATCTTCATGATAGCTTGAAGAGATAGCTGCTAACTGGAGATGCTCAGGCTTGAGTAATACACTCTCTTGTCGATCAAAGGCCTCTTCACCCTTCTTTGGTGCAAGGTAAGATCTTCCTGACAAAGCATCAAACTGACATGCTTGATGTCTTGGATGGTACGTGATGACAAAATCAACCCTGGATAACAAGTTATTCCATTGAGATTTCCTTCTATTCAAGATGCGGGTGCTCATAAAATACTCTAGGTTCTTGTGATCTATATACACAGTGACTTTATGAGCTGCTCCTTCTAGATGGTGATGCCAAGTATCAGACGCGTCCACTATGGCAAGAAGTTCTTTATCTGGATTTCATAATTTATCTCTGGAGGGGAAAATTTCCTGATATGCAACTGGATGTAGGTGACCATCATCTCCATATTGGGAAAGAATGGCCCCTAGGGCAAAATCTGATGCATCTGTCTCTAGGAAGAAGTGCTTTCTTGAATGAGGATGAACTAGAATTGGAGCAGTAGTGAATGCTGATTTCAAGGTGTGAAAGGCTTTTTCTGCTTCTTCGGTCCACAAGAATTTTGAGTTTCCTATAAGCTTGGTAAGAGGTGTTATTATCTTGGAGTAATCTCTGATGAATATCCTATAAAAATTGGCAAACCCTAGAAAACATTGTACATCTCAAACACATGAAGGTGGTTGCCAATCATAGATTGTCTCAATCTTTTTAGGATCCATAAAGATCCCTTCCTCTGATTGTACAATGTACCCTAAAAACTCCACTTTTGTCTTATGGAAAGAGCA
Organism: Ceratopteris richardii; assembly: GCA_020310875.1. Lineage (NCBI taxonomy): Eukaryota > Viridiplantae > Streptophyta > Polypodiopsida > Polypodiales > Pteridaceae > Ceratopteris > Ceratopteris richardii. The sequence goes on along the minus strand of CM035408.1, from coordinate 183,984,673 downwards.
CTTCTCCAGTTTTGCATATAGACCTTTTTCTCTTAGTTTCTCTAGGACTATCTTTACATGATATTCATGATCCTCTAGATTCTTGGAGAATATCAAGATATCATCAAGATCTATTACCATAAAATCATCTAAATACTCTTGAAAGTTATCATTCATCGTATGTTGAAAGACATTTGGAGCATTTGTGAGACCAAATGGCATAACTACATATTCAAAGTGCCCATACCTTGTTCGGAATGTTGTCTTCCATTCGTCTCCTTCTCTGATCTTGACAAGATTGTAAGCTCCTCGAAGGTCAATCTTTGTAAAGAACTTTCCTTTTTTGAGGTGTCCCAAGAGCTCTGATATAAGTGGTAGAGGATATTTGTTCTTTATTGTGACTTTATTCAACCCATGATAGTCTACACACATTCGGAGAGTTTTGTCCTTCTTCTTTACAAATAGGATAGGTTCTCCTGCAAGAGACTTCGAGTGTTTGATGAACCCCCTGGCTAGATTCTCATTGATATTTTTATGTAATTCTGTAAGTTCCTTTGGGGATAGTCTATAGATTGGTCTGAAGGGTGGTTGTGCTCCTTCTTGAAGTTCTATGGCACAATCATAAGGTCTATGCTCTGGGAGGATATCTGCATTCTTCTTTTCAAAAACATCTTCAAACCCTTGTATTGGTCGGGTAGCTTTACTGAATCATCTTTCTTAGGCGCTTGAGTTGGTATGGCATACATCATATATGTCAATTCCTTCCTTACATGTATGAAGGCTTTTACTTTGACATATGCCGGGTTCTTCTAGATATCTCAATGGGTGATTTTATTCTTTTCCCAATTAATTTCTAGATTATGTTTATTTAACCAAGGCGTTTTGATGATAACCAGATTTACTGGACTTGATATTACATTGAAACATATGTGGGAATCCTGGTCACCAAGGTGTACTCTTAATGGTCTCGTTTCCATGGTTATATTCCCAGATGTTAGAGTTCGTCCATCTACTACTTCAACAACTACTAGTCTGTTCTTCCAAAGTTCTGGAATTCCATGTTTCTTAACCAACCCCTCATCAATGAAACATGAGGAGGCTCCTAAATCTACTAGAGCTATAAGGGAAAGGGTCTTCTTAGGCATGATTAACTTTACAGGGGCAAGAAATGTTTCTATAGGTGTGTCTGGAATTATGAAACCCTTTCTTATATCATGGTCTGGCTGTACGGTCACTTTTACAACTGGACTTCCTCATTTCCCTGCTCTACAAGGGTTGCTCCAAATCTGGATTTCATTCTCTTGTTGGGACAATTAACTACACTATGGTATGGGTTTCCACAATAAAGGCATAACTTGTTATCCCTCCTTCTCTATTTCTCTTATGGTGCTAGAGGCTGAAACCCTCTTACATCTATCTACATAGGTCCAGGCATTGACACATCCCTAGGAGTGGGCTGGAAGGGTTTCCATTGGCGAGGTCATCCTTCTACGTGTTTTTCTTGTTTCCTTTCATAAAGGTGGTTATCACATTGAATAGCTTGGTTGATGGATTCATTCGATGTCTTAACCTTTTCCATTGTGAGCACAAGGTCCTTCACATCATCTCTTAAACCCCATCTAAATTGGCTTATGAAATAATCTTCGTGCCAAGTGAGGTCACATATCAACTGCCTAAATTGTGATGCATAGATAGAGTTAGGGCACTTACCTTGACGTAGCTTCTAGAGTTTTGTTTCTACCACTCGACTCATATCTGCATCTCCAAATATGGTGATGAGTTCTCAAAGAAACCCCTCATAGTCATGAAGTACTTCCATATCCTTCTCCAAGATCGGGGTGAACCATGATATGTTTGACACTCGCCGCCTAAGCAAGCCATCATCAAGGTATCTATCAGGTTGCATACGAATGTACAATTTGACTGGTTGCAAAAACCCTCGGAACTTTGTTTGATCACCATCAAACTTTTCTAGCATTCAAATCTTGGGTTCCTTCATGAAGGATGAATTAGTATGTTGGTTCACTTGAATGCTTCCTTGATTTGCTTGAAGATTCCTAACATGTTCTTGTAGTTCCTAGATGAGCGTGCCTACATGCACTGGATGTTCCATCTCAACTTGTGTTTGTCTATTTGTAGGTCTGGAGCAAGATCTCTAGATTACAAGAACTTCCTTCAGGGAGATGAACTAGCTACAAGAAATAACTCGAAAGGATCTCGTACTACGAGACTACAACATGACAAGAGAGGATGTCCAAGATACAAGACTAGACAAGACTAGAGCAAGAGACAAGGCTAGAATTCGAATTGGAACTTGAAAGTGCTTACTTGGTGATCAGGACACCTTGAGCTCCCAAGACTAGCATTGGCAAGACTGACTATGTATGTGCCCAAGGCCCCTTTATATAGGATTTTGAGGGTGGTTCCAAAGGGTGGTTGCGAGTTGATGATGTCAGCAATCTGAACAGGACCTCTAAATGTCAAAATTTAGCAAGTAGACAATCGATCTTAGGGCTTTTACACATTCCAGATGCAATGGAAGCATTGCTTTCTCTTAATTATGAACCAATCATGAGATATGGAATTCACATGGAATTTGAGGTTGAGGATGGTTTCCTTTGTCCATAACAGGACTTGCTAAACTATCCATATTTCACACCCCAATGTGAACCCCTCATTTGGATATATGATGATGACAATATGGCACTGGCTCCCCCAGCTTCACTGCATGACTTATGTTGCAGTGCAAATGACCATCAAGATTTTTGACATGATGCAGACCACATTCAAAATCTCCAGATGCATCAAACCACGACATGTGTCCACCTAGTATTTGAGCATGGCAACCGTGATCTTGTCTATGATATGAGTACAACTCCATCGCTAAGGGTGTGCTATGTGTGACACTATAAGATTAAATACTTACCCGCATGGTATAATTGACCTTCAAAGAGATGTTTACTATTGGATTTTGGGAGTACCACCCCGAGGTGTTCAGTAGCAGACCAAACCACTTGTTACAACTCTTCACTTGCAAACAGCTGATGTACTCCACATTTTCGCGACTCCCACCCCATGAAGAACCTCATGCTATAGACTCGGAAAAATTAGAGGCTGATTTGGCAAGAGGTCTACATGTCACCGAACAAACACTCACCCATGATCTCTTGCATATGTACATCACCAACACCATGCAACAAGGATTTGTCAGGGATGACAGACACAAGAGGGAGGGGGGTGTTGGTAGTTCAACAGGAAATGGTCACACGCACAAGCACAGAGGCAGTATGTGAAAGGGGATGAAGCAAGTTAGGGGGGCCAAACACATTAATTTTCCAAGAAATATGTTTTAAAATACTTTGTCCAAAACCTCAAACAATGATTTTCATCACTTTTGTAACATATGTATTATAGAATACCCAATTGTATCAAGAAGCTCTAGTTTGTGCAAGCCGAGGAGTGCTCAAGCTTGAAGAGATTAAGTAGAAGGCTCATACCAATTTTGGTAATTTTTAGACTTCATTTGGACCTCCAAATGACCTTTTAACTATGTCAAACACTAGGTTTGAAACCGACCAAAACTAGTCTAACAACTATAAAAAGAGCTAGAGAGCTCATTTTTTAGGTTAGCTTTTAGCTTGTTTGAGAGTAACCAGTGTAACTGAGCTTGTAAGAGGTATTCTTGAGTAATAGAGTGTATTCTTCACCTTCCATTGTGTCTCTCTTGTCTCTACCATGTGTGTGTGTATGTGTGTGTACGTGTGTGTGTATGTGTGTGTGCACTCACGTGCTTCTCTCCTTCACCTTTACTCACCTCACTCATTCACGATCTTCACATCACCCTATCTCTTCTGCAGATTGACAATTAAGGAATTGGAGCTTCTTGACATGGTGCCTACCCTTGTCTAGAACAACAACAAGTAAGGAAGCTTGTTCCACTCTTGCCATACTATATAAGTTAAGGAATGGCTCATGTTTCTTAAGTCCAAAAATATTTTGAGAGTGAATGCATGAATGAATGGTTTTCTAATAAATATAAAGGATTTGAAAGAGAAACTAATTGTTGGAGATTAAACTTTGCCAAACCATACACTAGTGCCAAAATTTTCAAATGGGATGCCTAATACTTGTTATATTTTTCTTCTACACTTCATTTAAGGATGAAAGAAAATCCCAATGTCTTATCGTTTAAAATTTTATCTTTTTTTCTGGGTCAATATTAGAAAAATATGTTCATTGTGCCTATTGAAAATAAAGTTTTTGTTTTATATCACAAAGTTGCATCTTATGGTGGTAAGAAAAGAAAAAGTGTGTTACACAATCAAAGATTAAAGAATAAACAAAAAAATCAAAAGAATGGAAACAATTTTACAAGTACTATAAGCTTAACAATAGTTTCATTAAGTGTTGTGTCATTTATTTGGTTATGTTATTTCAATAGAACTGATTGATTAGTATTTAATTTCAATAACACGCCATTTGAATATCAAGATTAGTATTCATTAAATAATTCTTCTTTGAGGAGAGAAAAAGAAAGAAAATTCAATGCTTAAGAAGACAACTTAGATGCATTTTGGTCAAAATACATTCTAGAAAAATCTATACATGCTTATTGTGAACCATTTTCATTTGATAAAGGTATTAAAATTTTGATAACCTATCATTCAAATTGAATTCTATTATGATGTCATTGGAATCATTGACAGATGACATTTGTTCATTTTTCTTCTTGAGAAGATGCCGAGTGATTCTCTGAGTTGATACAATTCATATAGGAGTAATGATTCTTATATGACCCAAAACTTTCTTCATTCTGCCATGAAATGTATTTATGAAAAATTTCACTCACGTATGCATGACCACCATTCAAAGTTTTTATAAGTGGAAATATATAATGATTACATTTTCAATCTAACAAAAAATTAGAGTCCTAAATGCGAAATCAATTGAGTGTGTGTGAAGGAATTTCTTTGCTCAAAAAGATAGTGAAGAAAAAATTTGGAAGGTAAAAGAACTTTGTATGCTTTGTCATAATCAGTTCATACTCGATGAGAATTCATGCTTTGTTTCCTAAATATGGTTTTCAACATATGAATGAACTCTGCACATGAAGATGTTGAATTTCTTTTACATGTCAATGGTGTGATACTCATCAGCCTTTATAAGTTAACTTTTGAATGTTTTTGTTGTTAAATTATATCTATTTTAGAAGATAAGATGTTTGCAATATTTTCTAATTTTCTTAATATTTGATTTTAATTTCGTAATTGAGGTATTATCATATGTCAAAGAAAGTTTTTGAGCTAGTTATTATGACACATAGTTCTTGAGGTGCATTTTTTCATGCTTGGTACACCATGTTTTCTTGATTGAGCTGGACATAGTATATTCTAGACACCTCTTGTTATAATTTTTAAGTATAAAGAAGCTTTCAAAACTACAACTTGGTGTGTTTGGGCTATAAGGGTGGCTTCTTGTTAAACAAAAATCAAATATCACTAAAATCACCAATAATCAAAGTGCATTAAGAATTATGAGGAATCTAGTATTTTATGTTTGTACGAAGCACATAGAGGTACATTCCTATCACAACAATGAAAGAAAATATTAAAAGGACCAACATAGTGAACATGCCTTTACAAGATCACCATGTAAAAATTTTCATTAAGGCTCTTGCTAAAGAGAATTTCAAAGCTTCCCAAAATTATAGCCTTGCTCCCTTTCATGGACTAATTATAGCCCAAACGTTGGACTCCATTATATATGAGTACAAACTACAAATTGCCACATCATTCCAAATTGAGATACTTTAGTTGATCTTCATGATAATTGTGTAACCACACTTATGTGATACTCCTCTCTTAGAAATTTCCCCCCTTTGGTAAGATACATCACACAATCTTTCCACATTTGGCATAGTACACAATATTGTGTTGAGCTCCTTTTTACTCTATTTTCATGTCTTATGTGCTACTGTTGCAAATGTAATCCATTAGTTTCTTCTATCATTGTTGTTTTTATTACTAAACTTGATATCAAATCCATCACCATTACCAATAGCATGAGCACCACTATCAAATATTGTTTATGTTCTTAGGTGTTTAGAATTACTTCCACCACAAATACAAACAAGATACAATAACGCAAGCGTATATTTCCTAGCCTAATTTTCTTTCTCTAGACATAAATACTTTCCCTAATGTAGTTTAATTCAATAGGGACCAAAAATTTAATTGAATCATTTCAACTCTTTGCAATCACCAAATAATGTTATATTACAGAATTTGATATTCTAGCTCATTGATTTATCAAAAGCATAAAACATCCAATGAATCATTAATACTTGAATGATAACATGCTGCAAGTGATTGTTATACATTGACAATATCATTATGGTAACCTCCAACCATACCATTGCTCATGCCCATGGGCCAAAACTAAGATCCTAGCTCCTATCATCATCAACACTCATTTTCATATATCACTTCATATATGTTTTTACACTGCTTGCAATTAATTACTAGTTAGCATCTACTTAGAAAACATACCAATTAACAACATGGCTACATGTTATCCATCTAGAAACGACCACCTAAGATTGTCCATCATCACTAGTAGCTAGCATCCTTCCTGCCTAAAATTGTACCATTTCATTACTTATCCACAACACTTTCTCAATTTGGATTAAGTTCAATAGCTTCATAACATGGTGAAATGAATAATTGTATATATCTCATCCATGTAAGATATTTTTTACATAGAATTGAGAGCCAAAACTGCTCAAAAGCATTTTATTGATTGAATCACAATCCAATGCCCTCAAACTCCCAAGCAACATCCTGAACCATGCATAGACTATGAACCTTCTTCATGAATAACCTCATGCATTTTGAAAACTTCTGCTACAAACCCTATGCTAAAAACATCAAATTGGAAGAGTCGACATGAGGTATCAAAATTAACTCCCTCTTTATCTACCTACCACCTTGTAGCTCAGTGATGAGTAGCACCTCCTTTAATGTCAATCCAGGAAGACGTGAGGATGGTATGAAGACCTCGAGCAAGTGAAGGCACAAGTGCATGAGTGAGAAGCACACCAACATGCACACACATACACACACACGTGCACAAACAGTAAGACAAAGAGTGGGAAGCAATGGAGTTCTTAGATTACTTTCAAAAAGCTCTCACAAGTTCATTTCAATTACAATCCAACCTCAAAAATGAGCTCTCTAGCTCCTTTTATAGTTTTTGACTAGCTTTGGCCCTGTCCAGACCTAATGTCCGGCCTAGTTAAAAATTAGGTTCCAGGGCCAATTTGAGGGCTTAAACGGAGTCTAAAAAATACGAAAATTGATATGTAGGTACTTCTAAGGCTCCTCAAGCTCAAGGACTCCTTGGCTTGCACAAAATGGAGCTGCAAAAATATGAAATGGTATTTACAATGGTTTTTAGTGATTAAAATCACTTATTTGTGTAGGGATTTTCTCTGTTGATCTTGCTCTTTCTTCTTGTGTGCTCCACTCCTTGATGTCTGAAAAATTTAGATGGCCTACTTGCCAGATCTTCTTTGGCTACTGTGTCTGCTTGTGCTATCTCTTCGTTCCGACCCTCTTTGTCTTGTGGCTCCTTCGATTCCCTGACTGCTGCCAACACCCCCCCACTCGCGTCTGTCACCCCTGACAGACCCTTGTCTAGATGCTCGTTGAACGTAATATTGGACAACGTCGGAAGCGAGGTGATGTTCTTCTAATCTGAGCCCCCATGCTAGATCTATTAATAATGCATCCCAATTCACTGGTCCTGGTACGTCCGGATGTGGCACCTGCAGTTGTTCTGAATAGATGGTTCTCTCCACAGCGAATAAGTGGAGGAGATGTGAGGGCCTGGGTACAAATATTTCTGAGTGATATTCCCAGAATCCCGTTATGAACATCTCCTCGAATGTCTGTTTAAAACAAGCTGGGAGGTACTTTATTCTGGCGTGCCAAGCATATATTACCTCTATGGATGGGGTTGTGCTCATGTCGTATACCAGATCTTGATTTCCTGTAAGAAATCCGACACCTGAGAAGTGGGGGTCTTTAATATTCTTGAACGTCCTAAAGGTGATTAGCATTAGTTCAAAGATTTTCATACACATTTGTGCCATCACATCGGGGGTATTCCGTAGTCGAGTGCTCCAGTGTCTGATGGTAGAAATCATGTAATTTACAGTGGGAGGGCCTTGTGGCGGTGCTAGATAAACATAATTTAACCACTTTGCACAACCCTTGACGTTCTTGACAGCAATGGTAAACTCTGGCCAAGTGCGCCGGCGGAATACTGGAACATAACAAGGGTTGTATTTAATAAAAAGGGGCATGTTAGTCCAGGTACGAACCATTTCTGGGTAGGTTTCAAGAAGACGGATTCTCCAGGTTGGTTTATAAATGGAGCCTTTCTTTGCACTTTCTGGGATATCCTCTGGCCCAAATTGTGTGGCAAAAGTTGGAGGTTTGCCACAACTGCGTTGAATCTCTGCATTGTAATCCGCAAGGAGCACACAATATGTCACATATTGATCATCGTTGGTGCCGATCCATCTATGATGAGACATGCTTCGAAAGTATTCAGACTTAATGATGGTGTCTTCTAACTTTGCCATAGATTGGATTTGAATGGCTACTCTATCTTCATGGGTTGTTGCTGTCTTCTCGAGTGTTTGGAGCCATTCAGGTACTTCAACTTCTAATGTGTCCAGTCCTTCTGAGGTCTGTGCACCACCTGGCATCGGCATAGGAACGTATGGTTCCTCGTATGTTTCATCCACCTCAATGGGTACTAAATCCTCCGGTTCGGGTTCTACAACTGGGGAGGGCTGCCTTTCATATTCTAGTAACTTTTTCTGGAGTTCAGCCACCTGCTCTGTCAATGCCTTTACTTCCTCTGAAGTCAAGGCCGTGTCTATTACCTTGGTTGGAGCCTCCTTTTCCCTGAGCTGGCTACGTAGCTCATCTCGTTCCCTTTCCAAATCATCATGTGCGTCTAATAAATCCGCATAACTTTCCAAGATGGTTTTCATTGTTTCTGTGGGAATCGCTTTGAACTGTTCTGGATCGATCTCATGGGGGGAACCTTCCATGGCGGCTTCCAGGTTTTCTTCATTTTGTTTCTGCAACTGTTTATTTTCTTCAAGTGCGATAGCCATATGCTTTCGAAGTAGAGTTAAATTACGCCGGACTCTCAGGTTATCTGTTTGGTACACCTCCAGCAAGGCTTCGAGTTGTTTGACACCGGGTTCTGCTGATGGTTGGGGTGTCTCCAGGAGTGTTTGATGGGCTTGCCGAGAGTGGTGTGGCGTCGGTTGAGTTCCGCATTTTCTTCTTCTAGCCTTAAGAGTCGTGTTTGTAGTTGCTGATGGTTTGTTGTCAGCTGATGATGGCGGCTTTCTAGATCCCTGTACTCGCGCTGAAGTTGATATACACAATGATGTAATGACAGAAATATACTATTTACATTAAAAGATGCAGGTAAAGATGAAGATGCAGGGGGAATGGGGAAGGGGAAGGGAGTTGTGGATGCGGTGGAGTCAAGTGGTGAAGTAGGTGGGAGATTGAGGTTGTGTGGGGGGTGGGGGTGGTACTGTGGCGGGTGATGTTTCCCTTGTGTCAAATGTGTGTGTGACTGTAAAGATGGGGACAATGGGTGGGGTGGAAGTGATATTTGTGAATAGTGTCGTGAAGGTGGGCATGGAAACTCCTCCAAATTGGATACCGGGAGAGAGAGGAATTCCCATGACAACTGTGGTAGTGGTAGAAAAGGGCGTGGTCGTGCCGGTTGGTGAGGTGAATTGTGTAGCGAGAGGTGAGGTGGGTGGGGAGAGTGGTTCCTCCTGATGTTCTTGTGTTTGCGTGTTGCCTTCTGGTTCTGATACATTGATGTGTATTTGTTTTCCAGATCGCCTAGGGCGGGCAGGCACACGTTTCTCAAATCGATTAATGTATGTCATGGCCTCATGTATGGCCTCATCCAAGCCGACTGCCTCTGCGTGTAGGTTCATGGATTCGATAAACATATCGTCCACACCTTCCTCAGCCAATAGTTGGATCATGAGCACCTTGCCTGATTCAAGTGACATTTTGTGTTGTTCCTGAACTCGCTTCATGGTTTGGTACAATCTTTTTATTTGTGTCGAATATGCTGGGGCACTTGCTAGCTCTGAGAGTTCATCATATTCTTGATATTGTTCTTCGTCGGCTTCTTCTTCTTCTCCTCCTGCCTCTTGTTCATCTCCTTCAACTTCTATGACGACGGGTTGTGTTGGGGCTGGTGTTGTTGTGGTGGGGTGTGGTTCCTGGGTCTGGTCTGCTTCTGTTTCAAGATTAGATTCGTAGATAAGCCTGGCAACTTCTTCATCCGTGAGGTCATTGAGAGTAAATCCCTGTGGAAATTCCAAGTCTGATGGAATGGGGGGAAACACCAAGTTGGGTCCTTCTGTACTTGGTCTGGGAAGACGAATGGTGAATGGCCGAACACGCCTAGTTTGAGGAGGAGTCACCTCAGGTGTGGTAGTGGCTCCTCTTGGTTGAGCACATGGTAATTGGACGCCCCCTCTCATCTTCTTCGGTGGAGGGCCCGCTGTTGATAGTCGCCTTTGGAATTCTTGGGCCCTGGACCACACTAGTGCTCTTTGAATGGGCACGTCATATGCTAGGCACCTGTAAATTATTCTTGTTAGGGCACAACAACCATGAAGTACATTTTTCTGCTTCTTATTCCAGCGCTGATGGGCTAGGTGTATCTGATCGATGACCCAGTGCGGTATGTTGAGGGTGAGGTTCTCTGTTTCCGCCAAGTATAAGCTGAACCATATTTTCTTAGGGGGCATAGTGAATCGTTCTTGTGCAAGAAAAGCAAAATGTTGCATAATAGTTCGTAAGTGGAGAGCAATGGTAGGCGTCATTGCCACCATGTCCTTCAATTTATTGAGATCCTTATGCTTCATCCTACCCGGGACCATTGTTTCTTTCTCGGTGGGAATGTGCATACCTTGCATGTTCAATGCCTCTCGTACTAGATTGAGGGTCAGTTTGAATCTCTTGAGTTCGTGTCCTGGCAACAATGATGGTAGTACAAAAGTACTATCGCCTCCCTTGACCCTGCTAGGAGTTATGGTACTTATGAAATAGGAGCAGCGTAGAAAATCAGGCTTAGGCAAGTGTGCTCTGAAATATCTATCCAGGCCTGCCTTGGTCCAAACTAATCGCATTACCTCTGCATTCTGATAGTTCTCGAATTCCCGAGTGAAAAAGTGGTAGCGTCCCCATTTGCCATTAAATTCAATTTCTGCTTCCCACAAGTAGGTGCCGTCACCCAATGGCCCTGCTACATCACTAAACCAATGAGCATGTTTCCCCACTTGAGAAGTGTGTCCCTAAGGAGGGTCCTGGATAGGAAGGACATGCACCGCTTGAAGTTCTTGAGGCCTTTCGGTGAGTGGCGGTTCCAGAAGAATGGTTTCAATGTCCACAATCTGTGCGTTGGACCCTGCCTGGGAACTGGGGCCTCCAGCGTCTGCCATCGTTATTGCTTGCGAGCTGGTTCTGTTGAGAATATAGAGCAGCATGCGTTAATATTGTAATGGACAAGATAGAACACGTTTTGCCCCCGTTACAACATTATTGTGAGGTGAGTAAAGGGTTAGTGGTCAGTAAGTGCATGATGACCGTGTGTGTAGTTAATGAATGGGTGGTCCTAGGAACTAGATGGAAAGATGCAGTGTATGACTGATGCAGTTAGTAAGTGGAGATGAATTCACAAATTGGGATCGGGGGGTTTATTACAAGTCTTAGGTTGCCAAACACCATGAATGGCTTTGGATCTTGATTTTGTGAAGACTCGGGAGGATTGCATGAGTAATTCTGCTTGGGGGAGATGTGTCTTTGGGACCCATTTACGAGTGAGTCTGTGCGTGCTTCTAAGTGACTGTGTGTTCGAGTGAATCAGGTAAGAGTGGGTGGCGGCTCCTTGAGTGAGTGAACTCGGTCGTGTATGATGTGATTTGTTTGGGGCTAGTTGCGCCCGCAAGCAAGCCTTAGGCACCCAAATTTGTCTTGATTGTGGGTCAGCCGTCATCGACTTCTTGGGCACCCAAATAGACTTCACTTTCTCAAAAGAGGTTTTGGAAGTCTTCTTATTAATATCATATTGCTGATTACTAATAGGAAGTTGAGACAGTCGTCGTGATTTGACTGCAGTAGGCAGCTCGCCTTTTCGCACCCACATTTGTTTCACTGGCTGAGTTGTTCTGCTTTGCACGTTCTTTTGGTCTCCCGCATAGATAGTCTTCAGTAATTGATCTGCCTTTAGTGGTTGCTTTCTTCTGGCCTTTAGAAAAGAAGGGAGTTCCGTCCTCTCCCTGACTTCGTTGTTGAGACAAGCCTCTTTCTGCATCATATAGTTTTTGACAAGAATAGCATTGTCAACTTCATGTGCGCCCCTGGAAGGACCAGGAGTTTGTGCATTACCTAGTTCCTTGAGTGCCTCATTTTCCAATTCAACTGTAATTCGACTATGATTTACCCATACCTGAAGAAGTCCGCTTCTTAGGTTTAGGTTGACTGCATGATCATAGATCCAGTCCTGACCCAAGGCAAGAGGCTCAGTGAGGTCCTCATCTTGACACACTAATACTTTGACTGTCATTACTTCGTCTTGAATGGAGATGGGAAGATCCACCTCGCCCATGCAAGGGGTTTCCACACCTCCCAATCCTATGAGATATGCTTCTATAGGATTGACAGTTAATTTCAACTCTTGACAGTAAGACAATTTAACAGCACTAGTGGCTGCACCTGAGTCAATCAAGGCTCTTACAGTCCTTGCTCCCTTTCCTTTTCCTATATCTAAGGTTATAAAAGGGCGTCAATCAATTATCCTATGGGAGCTGATATCTGAAACTTCACACATAGCCATGTGATATCCTTGGTCTGCGTCGGCATCTTGCCTAGGTTGCTTTCTACCTTGTCTTCTTAATTTCATTCTCCGTATGCGCTCTAAGGATTCTGCTTGAGCTTCTTCTCGAATTCGCTTTTCTTCTTCTTTGCGTTTCTTAGCAGTGTTGAGTCGACTTAGCATTTCCTTTGTGAGAGGTTCCTGATACAACTTGACTCTGCATCCGCTAATGTAGCTCGGGAGAACATCGCCTTCTAATGTGGCTAGTTGTAGTGCTCCACTTGTTGAGATTCTATTAATGATCATGGGTCCGTAGCCTCTTTTCTCTAGCTTCCTCGCATGTTGTTTCAAAGTGTAGACTAGTACTAGGTCTCTTGCTTTCAAGCCTTTATCCTTAACGTGGGCATCAAAGTAAGCCTTCTGTCGTTTCTTAGCTGCATATATCCCTGCAGCTGCCCTCAGTCTTGTTTCTCCTAATCGTTCAAGGTCAAAAAGTCTAGAGGATAGTTCATGACCCGTCCATTCGTGTTCTTGTGCTACTTTCAGTGTAGGTATTAAGAAGTCCAATGGTAGCACTGCATTTTGACCAAATACCATCTGAAAGGGGGTGGCTTGGAGTACCGTTTTGTAGGCGACTCGATATGCCCAAACAGCACGGTGTAGCTGTTTGTCCCAATCAGAGCGTTTATTATTCACTAGCTTGGTCAACACATTGCATAGAATCTTGTTTGTGCTTTCGGCTTGCCCATTAGCTTGTGGGTGGTAGGGGGCAGACTTTTTATGTACTACCAAGAACTCTTGGAGCAGATTTTCAATAACTTCATTCAAGAAGTGAGTGCCTCTATCACTGACTAGCTCTATAGGTAACCCGTATCTTGTGAATACATTCTCAAACAAGAATTTAGTAGTTGATTGAGCATCGTTCTTCGTTGTGGCTTTTACCTCTACCCACTTTGTTAGATAGTCTGTCGCAACAATGATATATTCTGCATGGGAACCCTTAGCTAGGGGATTAATAGGACCTACGAAGTCTATTCCCCACTTAGAGAATGCACGTCCACCCATCATAGGTTTCAGTGGCATCTCATCTTTACGTATAGGATATTGAGTTCTCTGACAGACATCACATCGTTTCACATAGGTATGTGCATCCATGTGAAGGGTCGGCCACCAGAAGCCCGCAAATAGTATTGCCTTGATCACCCGATCTGGTCCAAAGTGTCCTCCTGCTACACCTTGGTGAGCAGTTTCCAAGATCTTAAGATATTCACTCTCATGGACACATAGTCTCAGGTAACCATCTTTACCACGCTTGTATAGATTATCACCAATGAGTGAGTAATCATGGGCTTCTTGTTCTAAACTCCTTTTCCTAGCCAGAGTCATGTCTGGAGGGAATGTTTTCGTCCTCAGAAAGGATACTAGTGGTTCACTCCAATCCGGCACTATGGACACTTGATAAAGAGTGGCATGTTCCACAGGTGGTTTAGTGCAGCAGATTGGGCATTCCTTGCACAACTTTTGGACATCGGCTTCCATAGTCGGCCAATGCACCCCGAGTCTCCTTAGTGTCTGTAGGGTTCGTTGCTTTGAGTAGTGTTGCTCTAATGCACCTACATGTGCTAATTGCAACCATTTAGCGTACTCATCCTCTTCCACACAACAAGCCAAGATCCCTTGATCCGTGTGCTTGTACATACTTCCCGCCATGATGTGGTACTTCTGGGCTTTTACTACCTCCCTATGTTGTGTGGCTATTACTGGGTGGTTAGGCCCATATGTCAATACTGGCACTAATGGCTTAGCCCACTGCGGCACCACTTCCAAATTAAACAAGTAAGCATCAGGAAGGTCATCTAACACTCCTTGTGGAGCTTCACCAGATGTGAGCCTAGAGAGATGTTCTGCTCTCAAATGAGTCCTCCCTTTTCTCACCACTACCTCAAAGTCATATTCCATTAGTAAGAGAAACCATCTTACTAATCTACCTGTATTGCATGGTTTGTTTACCAAGTACAACAATGCCTGATGGTCAGTAAAAAATTTAAACTTATTTGCAAGCAAATAATGTCTAAACTTTTTAACTGCATATACCATGCCTAATCCTTCTCTCTCCGTAGTGGTATAATTTCGTTCAGCTGCGTTCAATTGTCTACTAGCATAGGCAATTGGAAGATCCATATTACCTTCACCAGTAGGTTGAGCAAGCACACATCCAATGGCATAATTGGATGCATCCACATGAACATGGAAAGGCTTATTCCAATCTGGCGTGGTCAAGATTGGTGCTGAACATAATCTTCGTTTAAGCTCTTGGAAGGAATTCTCACATTCATCAGTCCACTCAAAGTTAGTCAGAAGTCCGTACATGGGCTTTGCAATGACAACATACATGTGAATGAACCGGCGGTAGTAACCACAATGCCCCATGAAAGCCTGTACTTCCTTGACATTCTTTGGCCTAGGTAACTCGGCTATGGCTCTCACTTTCTCTTCATCAGTGGATATGCCATTCTTTGACACTATGTGTCCTAGAATCTTGCCTTGCCTGACCATAAAAACGCACTTTTCTGAGTTCAGGCAGACTTGATATTCTCTACATTTGTCAAAGATTTGTCTGAGTTCAGGGATATGGGTTTGTCTAATGTTGGAATGAGCACAAAGATCATCAACATAGACTTCTAAATTCTTCCTCAGGAACTCCTTAAATACATGGCACATCAGCCTCTGGAAGGTTGCTGGTGCATTGGTAAGCCCAAATGGCATTACTCTAAAGGCAAAAATGCCCCATTCAGTGGCAAATGCCGTCTTATGCTGATCTTCTGGAGCTATGGCTACTTGATTGTAGCCCGAAAATCCATCGAGGAAGCTGTACACTTCTTTGCCTGCTACTCTTTCTAAAAGATGCTCTGTGATAGGAAGCGGATAGTTATCTCGAATTGTGGCTGCATTAACCTTCTTCAGGTTAATGCATACACGCAGCTTTCCATTTTTCTTGGGCACCACAACAATGGGGGATACCCATTCAGTGTGCTCAATTTCATAGATAAATCCAGCTTCAACCAGTCTATCTATCTCCTCTTTGATCTTGGCAGCATAATTATCATTATATGTATATGGCTTTTGCTTAGAGGGTTTGGCACCTAAGGTCACGGGGATAGTGTGTGAGCATATGTCTGGATCAACCCCCTTCAAATCCTTGTAGCTCCAAGCGAATACATCTCTGTATTCTCTTAGCAAGGCTATTAGCTCTTGTTCTTCCTCTTCTGTCAGGTCATGGCCTATGTACGTGCATCTCTCTTCTCCTTCTTCCATGGCTACCACAATTTTCTTTGTGGTTTCTTTGTTATCATAGGCCTCTCCTGATTGTGCCTCTCGTTTAGGCATTCTAATCATGACTCTTCTGTCATCTATCTCATACTTCTTAAAATTTTCTGGGACCTCAAACAAAGATTCCCCCTCTTCTTGTGTGACTTCTTTCTTCTTCCTTTTCTTTCCTTCTTCCTTAGGGGTTACATGTGTGGCTAGCCTTATGTCTTTTGTAAGCTCTCCGTGCCTCTGGGGTTGAAATTTTACTTCATAGAAGTATTCTTCATCTTATGCAAAAGGTGGTTCCATAATGATTGACTCTAGATCGGAGTCACTTGCATCCTCAAATACATCAGGGCTAAGCTCGCACTCTTCTAGAACTGCCTCTCCCATGATTGGCTCTATGGAGAAGACTGAAATGTCATAGCCATCTTCATCATAGTGAGGTGTCCATTGTTCTTCATTGATGGCTACATCCATTGTTGCTAAGATTTCTGCCCAGCCATGGGGTTCAAATTCCTCATCAGGAAATACTACAGGTGCATAGGCTGGGTCTTGAATGGGTCTATGTGTTTCGTTTGCACCTATATCTCTGGCCTTTTCTCTTTTCTCCTCTTCTACTGCCACTTTGCACATCCATAAGTGGGTGTCTTCATGCATCCATGAGGATCCTGATCCTATGGAATGCACAGATTCCGAATCATCTTTGGCTCTATGGATGGGATTCCATTGGATAGGGGGAACATCTCTATGAGAGTAATCTTTGAGATTCACTTTGGTCGTAACACCTAAGTGCTTCAGGTACAAAGAATTGCTTCCCCAATCCTGTACCACTTGCAACTGTCGCATAAAAGGTCGTCCCAAGATCATTTCATAGGCATGGTTCTTGCTAAAATCACATATAGCAAATGTATGCTCGAACTCGACACCATAGGTGGTGAGAGTTATTCCTTCTAGCAATCCTGAGGGCCTTTCAATATGCCCATCGACCATCTGCAATTTCATTCTCGTTGGCCTGAGTGCTGGCTTGCCCCAACGCTTCCATAGGGAAGTGGTGGCGATTGCAACTCCTGCACCTGAGTCCAAAATTGCCTTGGTGGTGTACCCCTGGTAGGTAATGGGAAGATAGGTGTTCCCTTCTTCACCTTCACACATGTCTCCTATCTTGTCCAAGGGTATTTCAGGCACTGTTCTATGAGATCCTACTTGGGAGCGCGATTTTGCTATGTCTGGCACTTGTTTGGCTACATGTTTCCACACTTTTGGCTTAACTTTGAGTAACTCTTCTAAAGTGAGATTGCACTGCACTTTAGTGTTCTTTACTACCTCTGTATTCATAGGTATGATAGAATCTTCATTTCTTATCATGACTGTGGGCGCTCTCAGACAAGTAGACTTGGTTTCCCATGGGCCTGTGAAATGTGGTAATTCTTGTAGAGAATTAGACTCAACGTCTAATCTCTCTTGAGAGTGGATGCTCTCCTGCTCCTCATAAATGGATGGGATGTCTTGTGGGAATTGGTCATGTGCATCATCCACAAGTTCAATGGGAGGAGGGGCTTCACTTTCTTTAGCCCATTTGTCTTCTTGAATCTCTCGTAGGAATTCTGGTGTGAATCGATTCATAGAAGATGATGTGTCTGGCTCCGTAGAGTTAGGCACATAGGCTTCAGGCACATATGCTTCCTAGGCAGGAAGACCTGCTCTTTCACTTGCCTTATCCTTACGTTGAGAGGCGGGTTCCTTTTTTGATTGTGCAATTAGCTTCTCTATTCTTTCTAACAATCCATCAAAGTGCAATTGTGTCTTTGCTGAACTAGAGATGTTAAAGAGGCGACTGGCTTCAAACATGGTCTGAGCCAATTCCACCATCTTAGCACAAATTTTGGTTCGTTCTAGCTCTAGTTTTGCTTTAGGGTAACACTTTTCATGATCAGTTACGTTTGGTCCTTCTTGGATTCTGGCCTGATATGCTTTAAGCATCATATTAAGGTCCTCGGGAGTGGGATCTGCTAGGACTGATCCTACTCTAAGGGGTGGTGGAATTAGGTGAGGCGGGTTGGAAGGTGGCGGGTCGGATGAAGTTTGGAATGGTGGAGGTGGGGTAGTGTGAGAGGGAGTTGGAGATGTGAGTTTAGTTATCCTGGCCTTTGTTTCTCTGAGGCTTTCCTCAAGTTCACTCATCTTTTTTGCCCATTGCCTTTTCATTCTTTCACGACTATCTCTCCAAGCTCTAGTCCTTTTCTTGGTTATGCTCTCAGTTTCACTAACATCTGGGCTCTTTTCCTGGCCTAGACCTAAGTTCTGCTGTAAGGCTTGGGTTCTCGTGACCACTTGTATTGGCGCAGTGGAAGTGACACTTCCTGTGGAATCTACCACTAACCCTACAACATTGATAGGAGTAATCTTTGGCATATTATTAGGATTCTTAGGGCAGTCTCGTAAGAGATGCTCCTTTCCACACTCTTGGCAAAAGCGTTGAATTGTCACTGACTGGGGTTGTGTAGGTGGAGGTAAGGGACAATAACGAATGAGGTGATCTCCCTGACATCTGTAGCACGGTTCTCTAGGAAATGGGGGTCTTACCTACCTCAGTTGAGGTCTAGGGTTGGGGTTTGCATACATGACGTTAGTGTAATCAGACTCCCAACTAGGTTCATTTGGCTCTTCACTATAGTAGGACTCCCCATGTTCAGGAGACTGCATGTAGTAGGTCTGGGGGCTATCAACATGTGTCGAATCAAAGCTATGGTCACTCGGGTCACTTTCAGAAAGCAATGGTGTTACAGGGACTATAGCTCTATTCAGGTTCTCTTCTGCCGCTGCATATTTTACTGGGATCACATTAGTAGGAGCAGGTGGTTGTTGTGCTAGCACAGGCTGGGGTCTCAGTTGGGCCTGATATTGCGGTTGGTAGTTTTGCTGAGGCCTAGTATACTGCTGAGGTGGGTACTGGTTCTGGTATCTTCCTTGTTGAGGGTATGGTTGTGGGTACGTCTGCCTAACGGTTTGCTTATTGTAGGGGCAATCTTGCGCGGTGTGATTGGTGTACCTCCGTTCTATGGTGCAGTACTGGCTACTAGGATTTACTTGGGGTTGAGCCATAATGGGACATACATTCGCTAGGTGGTCGCCACCACAAGTATAGCACCTTTTGACTGGGGCGAATCTAGGAATTTGTTTACTAGAGACGCCTAGTTTTTGAGCTACTTTCTCCGCAAGCTCCTCAATTGACGTGGATTGCGTGGAAGAGAGGCTAGAGGCACTATCTGAGTCCTTATAGATTTTGGAAAGCTCTAGTTCTTCCCCTAGGTTATCCTCAATGTCAATGCACATGCGTACGCACTCTTCTATGGTCTTAGGGTCCTTCAAGTACACATATGATCTTAATTTGGTACTTAGCAGTCCATCCAAGAATAAAGCCACTTGCTTAGCTGGTGTGGGTAGCTCCGAAACAAGGCATATTTCTAAGTATTGCCTAAATCTTCTTCCTGCAAGTCTCACGGTTTCTTGAGGGGTTTGCTTAAAGCTGTGAATCAGCGAGGAAGTGTTATGCCTTATGCCACTCTTAGAGAATTCAATAATGAACGCCTCTAGGAGTTGGTCTATGCTCCTGAACTGTCTCTCATTCAATGGTTGAAACCACGTAAGGGTTGTGTTCCTAAGGGTTAGACCAAAGGCATTGTATTGCGTGAACAGGTCTTCAACTTGTTCAGCTCTCAAGACTTGCCTAAACTCCGCCACATGATCATATGGATCTCCAGTGCCATCGAAGTAGTTCTTCATGGACTTAACTAGCTGAGTCGGTCTCAAAATCCTTGTGTGCCCTCTAGGTCGTGGTAGAGGGAACTCATCCGCATTTCTTTGGTTCCTAGGAGCTCTAAGTACCTCAGGTTCTACTCTATTTGTTTCCGTCCTCATTCGTTCTCTGCCCCCTGGGTTGGCAAAGCTTACTTCTGGCCTATCTCTACTTCTGTCTCGTTGAGTTCCATGAGCTTGGGATGTTCGAGCTCCAGGGTGACCATAGGACACATTAGATCTCGGTTGGGGGAAAATAAATTCTCCCTTCCAAGTGTAAGCATGCCTATCATTCTCTGTCACCACAAAGATCCTCTCTGAAGCGTGATCTAAGTAGGTCACTCTGCCTGGGCTATCAAGATCCTTAAACTCATAGATCATGATTGTTCCTATATCGATTGGCCGATCAGATTTATACCTCCAAAAGGCTTCGTCAGTTTCTCGGTTCCGAAGCAGATCTATGCTCTTGTTGTCTTGGGGAACCCATTCTGGTGTGATAATCCTAGTGAGAACAGATTTGCCTCGGGGGGTCCTCGGTTCTACACCCATGTTTCCTTGCTCTAGGTCACCTAAGTCCGATTCTGGGACTACATTCCCAAATTCATCAGTCCTTTCTGGATGACTGGTGACTACATATATTGTCCCTTCCTTGTCCAAGTACGCTCCGTTTTCAAACTTGACAGCTGGATGCTCTAGTCCAATGGATTGATCAGGATTCTTAATCTGTACCACAGATCTTCCTAGGCCGTCCTCATAGATGCTAGCACCCAATCGATTGGTCCTAAGGTATTCCAATTGCGTTTTGTAAGGGCCTTCTACCCTGTGCAAGTATGGCACTCCTGAACTTCCCGTAGGTCTGTCCATGCCTTGAGACATCTCTGATTCACTAGTCTCAGAACTAGGGTAGTATGAGTGGTGGCTCAACTGCTGGGCCCAAGACCTAGCAGTGTGGTTGACACTGGCCTCTGAAGACCTAAGGCTTTGTCTATCTCTCCCTAGATGTGGCCCTGATCTAAGGTTCATAAGCCTAATTGAATAACCCAAATTTGCCCAAGTACAACCTCGTTGCGGAGTCCTTTTGTATCAGTTACTTGATTCTTTTTAGTTGATTACCATGTTAACATTCTTGTCTGATATCACGTTGTAAGGTATATTTGAGTGTAGTTCCGCACTTAAAGTTGATCGTTCCACGTTAAGTTCTTTCCCTTTAAAGTTCTCGACAGTACAAAGATTATGTCCTTAGCTTGAACTTGAAAGTTTAGGTATTCTTCAACTTGATAATTGCCTATCGTCGCCCTGACTTACTCCTACCTCTAGTCGTTCTTAGCCTAAGCTAGGAATTGATGAAAGGGAGTTGAGAATATTTCAACCTTTCTTGTTGATCCTTGTTCTTTAGTGCTCAAGAAGTTGATTCTCAAGCTTGCACAAAGCCCTTGCTTGGACGCTCTCAATTGCTTCTCAATAGACCTGCGCGGAGTGCTGGAGAAGATGGTGCAGCATGTACCTGCAAAACAGCTCAAGAAACATGCAAAAACTGCACACACAATATCGCTCTCTCGCTCTCTCTCACAAGTGAAATGAGGGAAATGGAAGGAGGAAGGAAATATAGTAAAAAAACTGAAATTTTTGCGATGATGGAGATGGAGGTGGGAGATGGTGATGATGATGATGGTGATGAAGAAAACAAAAGGAAATAGATAAAAGTGAAGAAAATACCTATAACTCCAACGCTTCAACTCTACGTCTTACCATCACACGCTCGTCCTCAAAGCTCGATCCCCGGCAACGGCGCCAAAATTTGGTGTAGCTCAGTGATGAGTAGCACCTCCTTTAATGTCAATCCGGGAAGATGTGAGGATGGTATGAAGACCTCGAGCAAGTGAAGGCACAAGTGCATGAGTGAGAAGCACACCAACATGCACACACATACACACACACGCGCACACACAGTAAGACAAAGAGTGGGAAGCAATGGAGTTCTTAGATTACTTTCAAAAAGCTCTCACAAGTTCATTTCAATTACAATCCAACCTCAAAAATGAGCTCTCTAGCTCCTTTTATAGTTTTTGACTAGCTTTGGCCCTGTCTAGACCTAATGTCCGGCCTAGTTAAAAATTAGGTTCCAGGGCCAATTTGAGGGCTTAAACGGAGTCTAAAAAATACGAAAATTGATATGTAGGTACTTCTAAGGCTCCTCAAGCTCAAGGACTCCTTGGCTTGCACAAAATAGAGCTTCAAAAATATGAAATGGTATTTACAATGGTTTTTAGTGATTAAAATCACTTATTTGTGTAGGGATTTTCTCTGTTGATTTGTCGTACACATCTTTGAGCTCCCTACTTGCTCTTTCTTCTTGTGTGCTCCACTCCTTGATGTCTGAAAAATTTAGATGGCCTACTTGCCAGATCTTCTTTGGCTACTGTGTCTGCTTGTGCTATCTCTTTGTTCTGACCCTCTTTGTCTTGTGGCTCCTTCGGTTCCCTGACTGCTGCCAACACACCTCACTAAAATAATAAGTACATGAGTGATTGAACCCACATACCATTATTATCATGAGATTGAAGTATTTCATGAACACTGAACTAAGAAATGATGCATCTATCATCAATCTTAGTGCTCGTAGCATGCTACAATGTTATTCACATTGATGTGTCTTGTGGCTTGAAGACCCAGTAATAATCCTTAATGACAATATAGAATTAAACCCATCTTTAATGTTGATAGTTAATACCCATGGTGAAAATTTTTGAAGCTTTGGAGTATCTCAAAAACTTTGAAGCATCTCAAAAATTACCATAGTACACCGAAACCTTCAAAAAACTAGTTGAACACTATATATATATGTGTGTGTGTGTGTGTGTGTGTTGGAACATGCATGCATTGAGATGTGAGAATTATAGTGAAAGTTGTTATGAATCTTCAACATGTAGAGAGTACATATGCAGAAGCAAAATTAAAAGAAGAGTACTCAAAAATGAAAGAGTGTGAGAGACTCATGAGTAGAGCAAGAAATGGGTAAACTCAGATGGATAGAAATGAGCCAAGACAATGAAGTAGACTCTTCAAGCTTCTAACCAAGTACAAAGTGTGGGAGAGTCCCTCCTTATATAGAGTTGAAAGAGGCTCTCCAAATTACATCATATATGGGATAATTCCCCTTGAAAAATGAATATAACATCGAAGTAAATGGCAAGGTATCCAAATATAATATAACTTTAGAAAAGTTAGACTTCATTATCATAGATGAGATAGACATGTCCAGTGAAATATGTAAAATTAGAACTCAATCTAATCTACAATTCTCTCAGTATGATCACATGGATCAGAAATCCATTTACACATATTCAATTTGATATTAAACCAAACTATGGTTAAAATCTCATGTCCTAGTTCCTTTCATAGTGTGTGTATGATTCATAGGAACATTCACATGTCAAACTTCAAAAGTGAAGATTCATAAATGACGCATCTCATCAATTAATGTTTTGCTTAGATCTCAATGATGCATGTAAAGTTTTTTGCATTTAAGCATTAGAAATCTAAGTTGAGAGATAAGGAGGATATGCCTAAAAACATTTTGTAAAACGGGTTATAGTCTGAGAGAAATTTGTGTTAGAAGCCACCTATGTCAAAGTCACCATTTTTGGATAATATTTTTCATACATACTTTGATCTTACTGATTACTCAGAGTTTCAATCAATCTAATCAAGAGTCTATTATATCTCAAGGTTGCACAAGGATCATACAAAGATTCTTATATAATTTGAAGCATTAAAATCCGTGTTATTTGTAGGTAATGAAGTTGAATCTTGAGGAAAGTACATTTCATCTTTAAACTTAGAAATACTTGAAGTATTGGTGTAAATTCTTGTCTATACTTGATATAGAGGTGTTCTAAAGTCAAGGTAAACATGACATTGGAGAATTGAAGGTCTCCATCAGAGAGGCCCTCCTTATATAGAGTTGGAGACAGCTCTGCAAAGTACATCAAATGTGGGATCATTCCCCTTTAAAGAGAATGAATACATTGGTAGAAGCAAATGGAAAGGTACCCAAATACAAAAGAGATACGATATAAAATGGAAATAAACTTGGAAGGGAGTGCCTCTTAGATACAAAATGGAGATGCACTCATGCAGATACAAATGTAAATGATGTTGGAGCAATCATGTCATCAACAAGAGCCACCATCTACAATGATACCTGTCAAAATCCCACAATTTATGGAAACAAACAATCTCAAACTCTAGTGATTAGCCAGTGGTTCAGGGGGAAAATCCACCATGAACCCATCTATACTTGGTGGTGGACTCAAGTAGGCAAATTGTATCACTTTAAGTAAATCATATATCACTGTTAAATCATTTTTTTATGAGATGGTATAAACTGACCTTGTGATGAATCCCCTTCAAAATTTCTTCAATATTCACCTCATGCATATTCTCCTAAGGATGCATAGGTTGGTCTTTTAGTGAAGTGCTCACCCAATCATAGGCTTCTTCAAGGGCCACCTAGTCTTCCAAATCAACCTTCTTAACCTCTTCTTTTCCATTGACTCCTTGTTGCTCTTCTATATAGGTTGCCGCCACTTACCTAGCTCTAGTCATCATACATATTGTAGATGATGAAACAACAAAGGATTGTGGATTCATGCCTTCCTTACTTGGAGGGATTGTGATCATATGAATTGGAGTGGGGTGGTTTAGGGGACAATCCCTCGTGTAATGATCCTTGGTGTCAGGGCCGTGTTGACAGGGAGGTGTGTGCTCAGGCAGGGAGCATTTACTTTGCACATGACCATATTCCCCACATCAATAGGACATTGGAGTTCCAATATAGCTAAGTTGATTCAAACAATTCTATTATCTCTTGTGCACATTTGAAGTACTAGTGTAAAATGTATCAAGAACTTGCATATTACCTCCTTTTTGAGGTCCCTTAAGGTAATAACAGAGGCACGCATCATGGCCACCTTTGCCACAAAATTGGCAACTCACTCGATTAGGTAATTCATGTTGGAGTGGCCACTATTGTTGTATATGGTACAACAAATCTGCCTATGGATGCACTAGTAAATCATCATTGTAGCGTGCAGGCAACAATGTGACCTTATTAACTTTGTTCCATCTTTAGTGCTTCCGATTCCCTCTTGAGTTGCTCAATTGGGTCCAAACTCGTGGCATAATTTGCTTGAATCCCATCTTTAAAATGCACTCTAACCTCCTCTATGCAAGGAGCAGACACCAAAAAGTCATTCAATGTGGCATCTAGTCTTAGTGATTATAGCATGTGTATAAAGCTCATGGAAAGATTCACCTGGTTGTAATTTCAAGTTCTCCAACTGATCCAGGGCTTGCTCAGAAGAGTTTCTTGGCTCAAATGTTTGAAAGAAGGAATTCGTTAGGGCCTCCCAAATGGCAAAGTGCACATCCGCATGTTGGTTGCACCATTTGTTCACAAGTCCATCTAAGATAGAGGGGAACAATACTAACATGGAATCCTCGCAATGTTGCAACCCACATCCATGGCATAGGGAGATGAACCTCCTTACATGATCGTCTGCATCTTCATGTACTAAACCTTTAAAAGTAGGAAACTTAATATTTAACCTAGACAATAAAGTTGAGAGTTCCTCCATAACTATCTAAGTTTCGTATGAAGCATCTAAAGCAAAATCAAGGTTCCTTTTAGGATTCTCACTTGAAAGCAGTGTAGAGACTAAATCAATAGAGAGATTTAAAGGTAAAGGGGTGTTAAGTTGACCAGATGAAGGTTAAGATAACTTATTGGGGATTATATGCACATGAAAAGGATCCATGTTAGCTTGAGTATGGGTCATGTACCCGCTCACAAGACTCAAAAATCAAAGAAAACAATACAAGCTCGACTACTTACTACAACATATACCTTACATAGAACATGTAAGTGTCCCACGGAGCATGCCAAACTATAGAAGTGGCACTCGAAACCACAGTTCTAGGACTCCTATTCAAGGGGGATTCTTCCTTAGGGAAGTATACCTTGTGACATGCCTATGTGTAGGAGTACAACTTGACAATGAAGTCACAGTGATGAAGAAAATCACAAGAACACTGATGATAAAGTCACAATTCGTTAAGAATCATAGTGATTACAGTAAGGTAAAATAGATCAAATGAGCATTACAAGAAGGCCAATAGCCAATTACTCAAAAATGAACAACAAGAAGTGCTCTAAAAACAAGATACTCTGCAAATGACATGAACCGGGCTCCATACTGAGATAAACTAACCATGACTACTCAATCACACTGACTTGCTATCTACCGCAAATAAGTAGCCAAGATTCTGTATAATCACTAGAGAGTTGCCTCAACACACAATGAGCAGGGTCGCAATAGTGCAGAGGGCAACCAAGAGATAGCTCGTGCAGAAAGTACAATTAGCATATAATTAGCAATCACACTAGAATAGAGATGGTCCAAAATGAGTGCCAAGCCTTTTCTTATATAAAGTCTAGAGGCCAAGTGGAGTGGCTTTGCAGATTCTAAGCATTTAATATTGTGCGCTCCAAACTAACGAGACTGGCGGTAGAAATGGGCTAATTTTGGTACTAGTCACTAACCACTTTTAGGTTTTCCAATGAGATCTTTTGGAATTTAGAGATCCTTGAAATGGATTTTCCTACAATTATCTAACCTTTTACCACTTACTGGCAAGTCCAAAAACTTTTATTCCATGCCACGTCAAAATGAGTCGTCGCATTTTCACCCAATGGTAGTCATGCCAAAAGTAGGTAGATGAGCTGCCCTATTTTGGATGTGCCAAAAATGTGTTGAGGTGGCAACCTATTTTGGATGTGCCAAATAGAGGTGGAGGTGGCACCCTATTTTGGATGTGCCAAAAAGAGGTGGAAGGGATGTCCTATTTTGGATATGTGGCACTTTTGGTCCACCCAAAGTTGTTGATCCTTACCACTACACATCTTTACCTTGCAATGAGTGTAACATTTTCCAATAGAGTAAAATTTCCATATCTTAAGAATTTCCCATCTTAGAGCCTTAAGAGTGAAGCCATGCCTTTAGAGTGTAGCCCGCAGTTGGTTTGTAATTGTCTACTTTCTTTTGCTAATTTTGGATAGATGATTCCCTTCGTACTTCCTTCTTACGTAACCTTCATTGCACTCCAAAAGTCGCCTTACACTTTGTTAGATCATAAGTCACCCTCTTCTCCATAGGAAGTTGCTCAGGCAAAGAATAGTTGCCCTCACATGGAGGTGACAGGATGATGAGATGCCTTGAGGTAGATGGTGGAGCCAAGTGGGCAAGAGGGCGCCCTAGACATGGGTCTCCCTCGTTCATAGTGTGAAGCATTAATCACCCATGTCACCCTTCAGAATACACCTACGTCTCCATGATGCAAAGCAAAAAATATCACCTTCGATTGGTGTAATGAAGTTGCCTTCCCAAGGATATGAAGGTGGCCAAATGGTGGAGGGGTCACCTTAGGTTGCCAAAAGGAAGAGAGTCTCCATGAGCCAATGGTCACCCATATTAATTTGGGGTTACCTTGCTCTATTATTCCATGGTGCTTGGTTTTGATGAAGGTAGTCTTATCAAATTTGCAGGGGAGCACTAGATTGTGCCCTTTGAAGAGGCTAGACAAGATTTTGGAATTATACTTTTGATTACAAGATCCCTGACATAGGGAAAATAATACAGGAATATATAATTGATACAAGACGTCCCACAACTTGGGACTAATAGGTATGGATAACTGGACTAGAGATGATATAAGAGATCCCACAACCCAAGACTGTAGGCATGAAGAAAGATATATGGATTACAAGAACTCCCTTCAAGGAGATGGAATAAACTAGAAAGGATCTTGTACTATAATATTACAATAGGACAGGACATGATCAAGATACTAGACTAGAAAAGACTAGAACAAAGCACAAGACTACAACTCGAATTGGAACTTGGAAAGTACTTACTTCAAGATCACAACTCCTTGAGCTCCCAAGATTGGCATTGGCAAGACTAAGTATATATGTGGCCAACCCCTCCTTATATAGGTTTTCAAGGGCAGTTCATCAATGGCGGTTGTCACATAATCCTAGTAGGAGATGGTTGAACCATGCCTTAAGAGAGAGGATTAGGAAGTAATCCTCAACCATGGCTTTTGGGGCAAGTGGTTAGCCCACCACATTCCTAATCGGGAGGTTGTGAGTTCAATTCCTAACATTGTTATTAGAGCCTAGTTGAGGAACTTGGGAAAGACAGAGGAAACAAGCCTTAATCGTGGGCACTTGGGAAGCGTTTGACTGCAGATGAGTCTAAAACTGGGCAGAAACGAAGGTGCATGGGCATTTGGGCACCAATGGAGGGTTGGATAGGTCCAAAATAGGTCCATGCATTAGAACTTGAGGCTAGTGGAGGTGCTCAAACATGGGAAAGAGCCCAACTTAGATAGAAGGGTCCACAAGTGAGCATTGAGGACAATGCTCAATCTAAGGGGGAAAGGAATGTCACATAATCCTAGTAAGATATGGTTGAACCATGCCTTAAGAGAGAGAATTAGGAAGTAATCATCAACCATGGCTTTTGGGACAAGTGGTTAGCCCACCACATTCCTAACCAGGAGGTCGTGAGCTCAATTCCCAACAATGGTTATGAGTTGATGATATCATCAATTCAAAACAAGACCTCCAAGTGTTAGAATCAAGCAAATAGGTAGTCGATCTTAGGGTTTGCATGTTTCAGACACGATGGAAGCATTATAACCTCCAAATTCTAAATCAATAACGATATATAGAGAATCACATGGAATTTGAGGATCAAGATACTTTCCTTTGTGTCCATCACATCAGCTCCCCCTCTAGCGATGAGTTCCATGAGGAGTGGTTATGTGATTATGAAATCTTCTAGAACTTGAATCTTCATAGCTCTTGGTCTTTGTAGAGGTCTTGATATGTGGTACTAGAACACGATGATGATGGATATCCATGATGAGACTAGAAAGGGTTTGTAGTATATCTAGGTACAAAATCAAGGGTATGATTCTCATGGACACTACTCCTCTTTTGAATTTGATGATGATCCTTTCAATGTGGGATGGTGATTTTGGAAGTCTTGATCCCAACTTGTTTATCCTTCTTAGGACATGTGAATTCCATGTGGTCATGGTCTCCACAATAAAAGCATAATCCATTATCCTTCCAATATTTTATTTCCCTTGGTGTAAGTCATTTGATCTTAATGTTATCCGATTGCATAGGTTTTGGTTGAATTTCTTCCAACATATGTTGTTGTGGAACAAAGGTAAACTTGTATTCTCAATCTCTAATAGAAGTTTTCTTCTCTTGCTTTCTCTCGAACAACTTATTATCACATGCAATTGCTTGATTCATGAATTCATTCAAAGTGTTTACCTTGGGCATGGTTAACATGAGGTCCTTGACATCATCATGTAAGGCTCATCAAAATTGATTGATAAAATAATCCTCATGCCATGTGAGATCACAAATGATTTGTATGAATTCTAATGCATAGGTAGGCACATACCTATTTCCTTGATGTAACTTCCTTAGCTTTGTTTTGGCAACACATGAACAATTGATACCTCCAAAAGAAGATGTGAACTCTCAAATGAAGGTCTTCAAATCATACAAAATATCCATATCCTTCTCAAGGATATGTGCAAACCATGAAAGATCAGGGCCACATAATAGAGGTCCTATGAGGCCTAGTTGTAAAGCATCATCTGGGTACCTTCCTGGTTTCTTTCTTATGAATAGTTTCACTTTTTGCAAAAACCTCAAAACTTTGATCTTATCCCATCAAATTTCTTAGGCATGCTCACTTTTGTACTTTTATTCATATTGGTTGCCATGGGCATACTTGAAGAAGATTAATTTACAATGATCTACAACTCCTGAATTTGCCTTTGAAGTTTTGTGATTACAACTTGAATATTCTAATGTTGAATCCTTTATTATTTTTCTCGTATATCTTGGACTTGTTGTTGAATAACTTTAAGTTTTGACAAAAGTTCTTCACAAATAATCTCCATGGTGCTTGGCCTTGATGAAGGTGGTCTTGCCAAAATGTTAGGAAAGCACTCGATTGTGCCCTATGAATAGACTAGACATGATTTTAGAACTATAATTTTGATTACAAGATCATCGTAGGGAAAATAATACAAGAATATATAATTGATACAAGACGTCCCACAACCCAGGAATGATAGGTATGGATAATTGGACTAGAGATGATATAGGAGATCCCACAACATGGGACCGTAGTTATGAAGCGAGATATCTGGATTACAAGAACTCCCTTCAAAGATATGGACTAGACAAAAAGGATATTGTACTACAAAATTACAATAGGAAAGGACAAGACAAGATGTCCAAGATACTATAATAGACAAGACTAGAACAAAGCACGAGATTGGAACTTGAATTAGAGCTTGAAAAGTACTTACTTTGAGATCATGACTCCTTGAGCTCCTAAGACTGGCATTGGCAAGATGGAGTATATATGTGGCCAACCCCTCCTTATATAGGTTTCAAGGACATTACGAATTGATGATGTCATTAATTCGAAACAAGACCTTTGAGTGTCAAAATCAAGCAAATAGATAGTCGATCTTAGGGTTTTGGCGTGTTCTAGACATGATAGAAGCATTAGATTCTCCAAATTTTGAATAAATCATGACATGTCGAGAGTCACATGGAATTTGAGGTTCAAGGTGGTTTCCTTTGTGTCCATGACACTAAGCAACACTACAACATTTGGTTTCTTCTTCGGTTCTGAACTGGAATAAAAGCACAAACAATGTCCTTATTGCTCTCCTTCCCGTATACAATTCAAGAAAGGTGGTAGGTTGAAGTTTTACATGTAGGATCTGGAAACAGAAGGAATGGCTCAAACTCAGACAAAGGATTATATGCCATCTTTGCATCCCACCCACAGTTCTAGATGCCTTCCTAATAAGCCTTTGAAGTCAATTCAAAGATTATACGGAGATATAGTCCATGAATCCTCTAGGTGAAGTGTATGAATATTCCTCAAACGATACAATCCGTGGATCCATGGTCAAGGGAGTCGAATGTTAGCCCAAGAAATGTCTTCATCCTTCAAAAAGGGCAAGTACTATCTCAAGCATATTCCAAGCATATCCCTTATGTATTACAAGAATGACATTACGTTGTACTGGACTATAAAATAATAAAAAATAGAGATTTTTTGTAGACATTACCAAATTTGGTAGAATATTCACCTTGAATGTTAAAGTTATTGAGGGGAAAGTAGCCATCATATCCATAAGATTTAGGTGTTGTTGTAGACATAAAAATTTAGGACAAAAGGGTTGGACATGCAAACCTTCAAAGGTTGAAGCAATGAGGCCAAATAACATACTATGTCTTTCAGAACCTTTAAAGTTGCATAAAACCAAAAGGTATGTGAAATATGTCACTTTGCTAAACAATCCAAATCATCATTCCATATGATATACATGTTAGTAAGAATGTGCTAGAGATAATACATGCAATGATGTGGGGCCTTGCAAATACTACTTTGCTTGGAGGTCGGAAGTTTTATGTCACACATCATACTAGCATAATATTGGTCTACTTCATGAATATTAGCATAGTATTGGTCTACTTCATGAATATTTGTTCCTCCTTCATGGATATCGACATATATTCATGAGAAACGCAAATGGGAAATTATATGTAGACATTAAAATAAAAAAGAGTCGAAGGAGAATAATTTTTATTTGACATTAGTAATTTCTTAATCAATTATGGAATTTCATGTAGGCATACTATGAAAGATGATAGAACAATAGAAATAGTATGGAAAAGAATTGGCACGTTATGTGAAACATAAAATAGACATACTATTAAATAGAGAGAGCTTTGGTGGTTGAGAAAAGTATGCAAGAGCAATGTTCACCACTATTTATATTAAGTATGTTGATAGTGAAGTGTGTGAACACACTTAGGACAATCGGGGCACTTTTTTCCCAGGTTTTTTTTCCCTGGCTTGTATATATGTCTAGAACCCTCACAAGTCATTTACTTTTGTACATTCAGTTGGTAATACATTCAGTATTGTGTTATCCTTAAAGCTTCTTTTTCTTCTTTGTTTTGTTGTCGTGTGTCTCTAGACCTCAAACTCTAACAATTGGTATCAGCGTAGGTCATCACTTTCTCTAGGGTGTCATTGACACCACTATGGTCACAATATCAAAATCGCACGAAAATTGGTGAGCATACTCAGGGTGATAAGAAGTTTATTTCGGCTTTCGAATGCACTATCACAACGATTGTGCAAGCAATTTTCTTCTTTTGTACCATACATGTATACAATTTTTAGTTCACCAATACAAGCACCTTGAAGTTTGCTCTAGATCTAGCAGAGCTCAATTGGGTATTTATGTTTAACTTTTTGAAATACAACCAATTTTCCAGATCACAGTCTTTAGTCACTAGCCAGGGCTGAAAGCAATGATGTATTATATACGCTGACTGTTGAGGATAAGTTGGATCATTCTAATTACCCATTGTGGGCATAGATAATGCATCATGTGGAATATTCTGTAGGCTCACACAAAAGATAAGAAAAATTACAAAAAATGGAGAGTTGATATGGTATACACACCTATCAACTCGTCGAAGTTCGAACAAAGAATCCACAAGTGAAAAGTATGTCTGCTAATTCTATGACCCATTGAACTTAAGTCTAAAGTTCAATGTCTTTATCACTACACCAAACACCCCTTGACTATCTCCTCATATATTTTTGTGCTTCATTTTTTTAATTAAAGTAAAACATTATGTTAAAAAAACATATAAATATCATGTTACGTCGTTAATGGCCGTTTTGACCGTCTTACGATCTTAAGATGAACGAGTAGAACAGCTTGTCGAGTGGGCGCCTTTTGACGGGCTTACGAGCTTGTTAGCTTTGCAAGAATACAGACAGGCTTTGTATTCATATTCATATCTGTGACTGCGGAGCTGTGAAAAGTCACCAGGAAGGGAGTGTCATCCCGCGATCAGGCGTCATGGCTTTCAAAGAGGCAGATCCTTCCTTAGGGTACCTGACCCGCAAAGAAACAGAGGTGAAGCTGCCGCGCCCAACTCGCGTCAAGAATAAAACTCCTGCTCCTATTCAGATTACTGCCGAGCAGATCCTCCGGGAAGCCCGTGAGAGGCAAGAGGCTGAAATCAGACCTCCGAAGCAGAAAATAACTGACCGTGAAGAGCTTGCGGACTACCGCCTGCGTCGTAGAAAGGAATTTGAAGATCAAATCCGCCGTGTTCGCTGGAACATTGGGGTATGGGTCAAATATGCACAATGGGAGGAGTCACAGAAGGATTTTGCAAGAGCTCGCTCCATTTGGGAGCGTGCAATCGATGTGGACTATCGCAACACAGCCCTTTGGCTCAAATATGCAGAAATGGAGATGAAGCATCGCTTTATCAACCATGCAAGAAATGTATGGGACAGGGCAGTTACATTATTACCCCGTGTAGATCAATTGTGGTATAAATATATACACATGGAGGAGATGCTTGGAAACATTGGTGGTGCACGGCAAATTTTTGAGCGATGGATGGAGTGGCATCCTGATCATCATGGTTGGGCCGCATATATAAAGTTTGAACTGAGGTACAATGAGGTGGAAAGGGCTAGGAGGATATATGAGAGATATGTGCAGTGCTTACCCACTGTTAAAGCCTGGGTCAGATATGCAAAGTTTGAGGTAAAGAATGGTGATGTTGGAAAGGGACGTGCATGCTATGAGAGGGCTATTGAAGAGCTTGGAGAGGATGGACAGACAGAGGAACTCTTTGTTGCTTTTGCACAGTTTGAAGAAAGGTGCAAAGAGATGGAGAGGGCACGATGCATTTACAAGTATGCATTGGACCATATTCCTAAGGGACAAGCAGAGGATTTGTACAGGAAGTTTGTCCTTTTCGAAAAACAACATGGAGATACAGAAGACATTGAAGATGTTGTGCTTGGCAGAAAGAGATTTCAATATGAGGAAGAAGTGAAGAAGAATGGGTTGAATTATGATGTGTGGTTTGACTATGCACGGTTAGAGGAAAGTGCAGGTGACAAGGAGAGGGTTCGGGAAGTTTATGAGAGAGCTATTGCCAATATTCCACCTGCACAAGAGAAACGCTATTGGCAACGATATATTTATCTTTGGTAATCAAGTTGACTCCTTCCCTCACTCTTTCCACAAAAGAGGACCCCTCCCTCTTAAAGTATTCATCTTTTACTCTTTAACTTTTTTAAAATCTTGGACATTTTTTGTTATTTTCATACTACTGTGCTACTCTCGATTGAGTTAACCATCTCCTCATGTTTTTCATGCAGTAATTTAACTACTGGACTCAGGTCATGTTTGTGGAAATTACATTTCAAGTACTTTATGTTGCAAATTTGTTGTTAACGCTACTAATAAATGGGGTGTTGTGTTCTATAATTTCTTGTTAGACACATTTGACAAGGGTTTCAGAAATGTAATTGTATACAGGGATGTTTTAACGAGTAATGAGAATAGCCATGGTATCCATTTCAAACTTTTTTTTACACATGTGCAAAGTCATTTGGTACAATTTTAAGACTTTCGCCTCATAAATACTAGGTTTTCGGTTCAAATTGTATCCATGTCCTTCAATTACCAAGGGACACACATGCTTGGGCTGTTGTCCCTCAATACACTATGTGACTCTTTGGGGTGGATAACTCAATGGAGGATCTCCGTGAGATGTATGTGTATCACATGCATCTATCATTGTAATCATGGGGATGCTCATATCTTGGGCCATTTCAGATGACTTGGAGCAACGTATGCTCATACATTGGGAGGCTCTCATGTTATGTTGTGAGAGGTTGCTTTTGGAGTCTATATTGAGTTGAAGCCTTTCATAGTCTTATTTCCCTTAACCTTCACTTGCTCTCCTTCGTGTTTATGAGTTTTGAGTATATATCTTTTGGAGCATATCATCATCTTGTACATCTTGATCATTAATTAGAGCGTAGTAATTTTTTACCATAATTTGTGTATCTTGTGTACTTGTTATCTTGTTTAAGTGTGCATGTTTCTCTTATGTATGCTATTTATTTGTGTATCTTGTGCAGTGGGAGTTGTAAGTAGGTACATGGCGAATCCATGGAAGAAACTTTGTGAAGCTTTGAAGTGCATATTGATTAAGTTGAAGGGTACAAAAGAAAAGCACCTATGCTACTGAAAACACTCTACACATAGAGATATTTTGCAATGGGGACATGGAAGATGATGTGGTTTCTCGCAAATCCACAAGTGGGTACATATTTAGCATGGATGTGGTGCAATATCATGTTGTTCAAGGTTGCAAAAGATGATTGCATTATCTACCATAGAGATGGAATATATTTCAATTGCAGAGGCCTTCGAGGAAGCCATATGGTTGAGAAGACTTGGGATGGAGATTGGACTTCAGGATAGACAACCATTGGTCTATTGTGAGAGGGAGAGTGCCATACATCTTACTAAGAATGCCATGTTTCATTTCATAGAATATATTGATGGACGATATCACTTCATTAAACAAGCTATTGAAGATGGATATTTCACGTTGTGTAAAGTTCATACAAAATATAATCCCCCGGATAGGCGAACAAGAGCTTCGTAAAATTTAAGCATGAGCATTGCACGACTCTAGTGCGAGCAACATGAGCTCACTTAAGCCCACTTATAAAGGCCTTTAAGTTGGAGGTTGTTGGGATAAAACCCTTTATAAGTTTCTTTTAATTTTCTCTAACACTAGGGTTTTAATTTTTAAAGTGCAAGCGTAAATTTTATAAGAGGAGTGTTTGCTTTAAGAAGGGTCAAAAAGTTTTTGTTGGCTTTTTTCTTTTTTTTTTTTTTTGGGAATCAGAAAAAGTCTAAATTTTTTCAAGAGGAGGATTTATGAAGAAGATACTATAAAAGAAGTGTCTAGAGACTTCCACCATATCTTTTATAAAAAGATAATATTGGGACCCTTGAAGAATTCTCTAGAAATTTCTTGTAATAATCAAGGGTGCTCCCTCATTTGTATAGGAACGTCTTTCGGGCTCACATCAATAGAAGAGTGAACACAAGCGACAAGACCCTTTGTAGATCTTGTGTACGTCTCTCTCTCTCTCTCTCCACATTGCATATCTTCCCTCTACTCTCTTTTCTATTCTCATGTGTATTTTCTCCCTCTTTTTGTCTATTAGCTTTCTTCCAAGTTCCCTTCATCCAAAGGGGTGCATCTCGTCATTTCTAGCTCTCTCATCACACCAGTGGTCATATCTTGCAACGATTTCTATCAATTGTGGAGTCCTAACTCCCCTCTTCAGACAATACCATGAAGTAGAAGTTTGGATGATGAGCCTCAAGCATCGTGCAGGGGGAGTGGACTTTGAATTTACAAATGCAATATTTTATTAGAACATAAATCTAACTTTGGATTGTATCTCTATTTCACATATTATAGCTTTTTTACATGAGGGGTGTGTCCCCTTCATGTTCATCTATGGATGTAACAACATCAATTGATTTGTTGGAAAACAATGTTAGAATGCTCAAAAGTGCCAAAAAGTCAAGCAACCCTAATTTTGGTACTTAGTCAGAATTTGGTCAAAGATGGTAAAATATTTTATTGCACCATTGGAAGGCACTCACTGAGAGCTTTCTAATGATATATAATACTCCACCATTTGGGCATCAAAAAGTAAGCCAAAAGTGAAACCCTAATTTTGTTTTTCACATGATTTTCACATGCTTTTCACATCATTATGATCTATTGGCTAGGATTTGATTCAGAAAAAGCAAAGTAATCCAATGGCTAATATCAGCCAATTAGATTTAAAGCAAGAAAAGCAAAGCGACTGCAGTCACAATTCATGATGATGAGATGGTGAATACTCTCATAAATTCACTTCCATCTACCTATCGTTCATTTATTACTTCACTTTTCTTTCTCCCTCTACAAGAGATAGAGAAATATCATTTGAAGAGTTGCAGTTCTTGTTACTTCAAGATGAAGACCAATAGAAGAGTACGGAAGAGGATGATGAAGCCATGGTGTCATCATCTAAAGAAAAGAAGGAGACAACAAAGAAGGAAAAGAAGAGTCAGTAGGGCAAGAAGGAAAGTTAATCGTCAACTTGTAAGTCTTCAACCACTTCTTCCACCACATCCAATTCTAGTACTTCTACGACTTCTAAAGAGAAGTCTACTTCTGCTACATCCAGATTCCACCTCAAAGAAATGTATATGCCATTATTGCATGAAACGTGGGCATTTTATAGCAAAATATAAAAAGAGGATTTTTAATGAGAAGAAAATGTCATGTAATAATGCTAAAGAAGGTTCAAAACCTAAGTCCTCAAATGAAAATCATGTCTGTTTTAATATTGAAGAAATAGCTTTTGATCAAGCAACATTACATGCAGTCTCATAAAATCCTTAGATTTTTGACTAGTGCTACTAAGCATATGAGAGGATGTAAGAAGATATATTCTTCCCTTACTAACTCTACCGGAAGAAGAGTGACCGTAGCATATGGTTATGATCTAGACGTTGTAGATGTTAGAGAAGTAAACCCAAAGCCAAGATCACAAGGAAATTTCAATATTTCTAATATTCTATACGTGCCAGAAATGAAGACGAATTTGTTGTCCATTACTACTTTCTTATCAAACGATTACAAAGTCATATTTAAGACAGATTCATGCAAGATCCTTACTCCAAATGAGGAGCATTGTCTTTTGCAAGGTGAAAATAGAAGTACAATGTTTGTTTTCTCCAAAATCAGTCATGCTAATGTTGCTAGGTCTACTATGCCTAAGGAGAACATGAAGTTATGATATGCTAGATTTAGCCATATCAGTTACTCATCTTTGAAGCACATTAAAGATCAAGGTATGGTAGAGAGTCTTTCCACTTTTGCTTCTCCGAACGATGGAGAAGCATGTGAAGGATGTCTTGAAGGAAAGCTTCACAAACTATCGTTCAAGAAGCATGGATACATCAGAGCTACCAAAAATTGAAAGATTATACATTCATATGTTAATGGACGTATGAGAGCAAATTCAATTCAAGGTTTTAGGTATTTTGTTACATTTATTGATGATTTGCTCATATATTTTTGGGTTTTTGGTCTGAAAGCAAAATTAGAAGTTTTTCCTACATTCAAGAAGTTCTTAGCTATGGTTGAAAATGGAAGTCAATAGGAGATCTTGATTTTGAGAAGTGATTGAGGAGAGTATTTGTCAAAAGACTTCAAGTCTTTTCTAGAAGACAAAGGAATCTCTTATCAGCTCACTATTTTTTATACTCGAAAACATAATGGTTTTGTAGAGAGAAAGAATAAGACACTTGTTGAAATGACGCGTAGTATGATGTCCTACAAAAAACTTTCACCAAAATTTTGGTATGATCTAGTACATGCAACCAACCATATTCTTAATAGATCTTCCAGAAATGTTTATTGTATGAAGAAGGAAGACTCTTCAAAAAGAATTGTGACAACAATTTCTTTTGAAATAGGACTTGTTATCCCTCCTAATTGAGCTGTATAGCTCTTAAATTTGTTTATGTGCTTTGCAAATGATGTAGAGTTACTTATTTGTAACTGAAACAAGAAAATAAGTAGAGAATAAGAGATTGTTGAGTCCTTGTTCCAAATGTTCCCTCCAATTTGATCCATGCTTCCCTTACACTCTCTCTCTCTCTCTCTCTATATATATATATATATATATATATATATATATATATATATATATATATATATATATATATATATATATATATATATATATATATATATATATATATATATATATATATATATATATATATAACTCATACTCATACCTATAGTGGATAAAGCTTTTCTATTTCTAGATAAAACTGTTGAATTTTGGTCTTGACTTGGAGTTGAATCTGTAGCCCCTTCTGGATTTGTAGGAACAATTACCCCTCTTGCTTGAGTACTTCTAGTTGCACTTGATGGTGTTGAAAGCAAAGGTTACACATTCTGTTTTCTAGAAACAGATAAAGCCTTACTCCGACGCAATATTTAGATTGCTGAAAATCAGATTTATGACAAAATTTTTTAAGTTCTAGAGTCTATCAAGGCATATAATTATGCATTTTTGGAAAGGAATTCAGATTGTTATATTTAGCCATAAAGCGGGGATGAACAACCTTCTTAAACCCCTACTCAAGTATATAAAGATAAAGAAAAGGAGAAAGTTGTAACCACTCCTATACAAGTTGAGTTATTTATGCGACCACCCCAATCTCACCATCTCCCATTCCTTCTCATTCTATAGAAGAAGAACCAATTCAAGAAGCTGGAGAGTCTTCTAGAAGTCAAGCAAAAAGAGGGATTGCACCAGTTTTTAAGAAGATTGCAAGGTGGTACTTGCAAACTTTGCAAGAGAGTGTCATCCAGATTTCAAAGGAAGGGAAAGAAGTGAGAAAGAATTCATCAGGTAAATTATGTAGACGTTTTTTGAGATACATAATATTTTTGCTTTTACTTCAGTTGAGAATGAACTTGCTAGTGTTCAAGGACTACGTAATCCTGTGTGGAAGAAAGCAATGCAAGAGGA
The DNA here is from genome assembly GCA_020310875.1 of Ceratopteris richardii. Classification (NCBI taxonomy): domain Eukaryota; kingdom Viridiplantae; phylum Streptophyta; class Polypodiopsida; order Polypodiales; family Pteridaceae; genus Ceratopteris; species Ceratopteris richardii. The sequence goes on along the minus strand of CM035408.1, from coordinate 183,945,008 downwards.
GATTTATTCTATTCATAAGAATCAAACTTGAAAGCTTTGTGAGTTACCTGAATGAAAGAAAGCTATTGGTGTAAAATAGATACTCGAGATCAAAAGAAAACATGATGAAACTATTGATATGTATAAAAGTAAGATTAGTTGTGAAAGGTTATGTATAAAAGAAGGGTATAAATATGATGAAACTTTTGCACCTACTCCTATAATGACCGTAGTCAGTGTTGGTTTTTAGACCCACAATCAATATAGAAATATAGAGAAAATAGAGACAGGATTGAGAATAGACATGCTTATGGATCGGTCAGATGAAGAAGAATTCGGAGAAAAGAGTAGAATTTCTCCTGGTGTAATGACATTCCCATCATCATCGAACTTTGGTTCCCTAATAGGAACTGTCTTTGTAGCAGAGTCCTCATGATTGCTTAATGGTGCAAGAGCACCTCTTCGTCGAGGATGCATTTTGTGCCTCCTATCTCTCATTGGAGCTTCACTAGTAAAAGGTCGATCGGTCCGCCTTTGTTGTATAGCATGCGAGTGTGTTCTAGTAACCCTCTGATCGATCACCTCGAGCTCTGTATGGAGCATGAGTTAAACCTCCTCCTCCTGTGCAAATCCTTCCACATCCTTCATCGATGTAAAACTCTGCTCAAATGAAATAGGAGAAACCTACAAAATTGATGAAAATGATAATTTTTAGCTTCAAGCTTCAATAAATATAAGTTATGAGATCCAAAAATTATTCATTTGTGCAATGTACATACTATTGTTCATTGTCCACACAATACCTGTCTTGGACCCTTAAGATTCCGCAATGATCGCAAATGCCAAAGATTGGCTTTGCAATATACTGCATACTGAAGTTGTGCCACACTAAGACAATTGCGTAATTTGGCGTGCGCCAATGAGAATGCACTCCAATTACACTCACATTTGCTCATCGAATAGTCCTAAAATATCAATTTATATAATGACGATGTTTCCTATATATGTTGAGAATTCGCTATCAAAAACGATTTGCTCATTCTTAGCCATGACACACTCCATATACAAATCTTTCATATGTCGCAGTGATCCCTCACTCCATAATCTTGTTCTTTTGAAGTAGGGATGGAGTAATGCCGCAAACTCATGAATTAGTGGTGACATGAACTCCCATCGAGACTCCACAAGCTGAAGTATCTCCTCAAGTCTATATTATAAATTAAAAATAAGATTGAAACATGAACTTCAAATTTAAGAATTCAAATTATAATATACTTGGATGGTGATAATGTTGTAGATGCTTGAATCGCCTTTGCCATTCTTGTGTACGTGTGATATATACAAGTCCGAGGGTTGAACCCTCCATGTCAACATAGCGTAACACTACATGAATATGTCTCAAGATAGGCAAAATGTTACCCTATCTATGCCAAGAAATACATGTTCATTTTTTTTTTCAACATGATGTGCAATCTTTGTGTTTTCTCTTTCTTTACTTATCCATTTCCTATCTATTACGGTCATCCTCATGGCATCAATGCACATGTGTAAGCGGGAGAAGACATGATATATATATATATATATATCCAAATCGTGTTTCTTATATATATATATATATATATATATATATATATATATATATATATATATATATATATATATATATATATATATATATATATATATATATATATATATATATATATATATATATATATATATATATCCAAATCGTGTTTCTTTTGTGTGAACTAACTCCTTATCACTATAATTGCGAAAGATACTCAAAGCCTTGTGATTCTTTCTCACAAATGAGATAATGCGTATCGCATCTGAAAGCACGAGAGCCAACCATGATAGTTTGGCTATGTCCGCAAGGCTCAAACAAAAGGTCAAGACAATGTGCGCTGCAAAGGGTCTAGACAAAGCTTGGGAATTTGACTTCTATCAATTAGAGGCATTGTCCGTCACTATTGGTACCACATTGGTGTTGGAAATCAATGTCACGTCAGTCCAAAATTCTATTAGGGCAGAAACCCTAATTTTGGTACAAAATTTGGGTAAATTTTTTATGAGCCTATCTTGTAGAGCTTGTAGAGAGCTTTCTAATGGTATATGACATGCAGTCATCATAGATCAGATTTGGGAGAAAACCCTAACCCTAATTTTCTACTGATTTATGGTTTTTAGATAGCTCTCAACATGCAGATCATAAAAATGTCAACAGTTCATCTATCAGGTGGTCAAAATATGGAAAAAGCAGGTCGAAAAGGTGTTTTTAGCAATAGCTAAAAACAACATTAAAATAAAGAAGATGTTATAAAAAAAAGCGATGGAGTTTTAAAAAAAACTCACGATCTCAGTTGTATTCGCAAAAATCAGCTTTTTAAGCGATAGTGCTTTATTTTTTAACGCATGGAACTCGTAGCCTATAAAAGAGAGGCTTGTGGTCACTTTGAAGATTATCCAACGCCAATCAACGCGAATTCTTGGTGGAGTTTGAGGTGGTTGTGCTGTAGCACTCATGGAGCAGCCATGGTGCACATATGGGCAGCTATGGAGGAGTTATTGAAGCTCATGAAGAGAAGCCATGAAATTCTTCTCGGAGAAGAGTGTTCTCACACTCTTACTTATGGAGAAGACTTACCTATCAGCAGCTTGGTGGTTTGGATCATCCATCTACATGATGTATTTGAAGATTATCTTCTACATGAAGATTATGGAGTACTTCAAAGACATTGGATAGAGCTTAACATAAGATTGCATCTTATGTTATCTATTCAGGTACATATTCTTTTTATGCACATAGGTACTACTTGGAGCTTATGGAGGCGGTGGCATCCATATTTGGAGGAGTCCTATTCGGCATACAGGAGGGAGTGGCATCCATAAAGGAGAATCAGTACATGCATGCTACATGCATCAGATGAGATGTAAGAGAAGGTGTTTCCACATGAGAGTGAGGATTTTTGTCAGCAACATGTTAGCATTCTATGCTAATCTTGTAAGTATGTGATCTATCACACACACATCTGATTTAGGGTCTTCCATAGCCTAAAATGAGATTAGGGTTTGTTGAATATCAATTTCAAACTGATCTTTCCTCTTTCTGTCACTCATATTCACTGTTCTACCTGGTCATACATCTCATACATATTTAGATTTCTGTCCCTACATCTGAATATTCTTGTAAATTATGTACATACACTCTTCCATCTATTTCGGTTCACATAGAGTGGTTGAGATTTTGACTCCCACATTTTTAAATTGACATTTGTATATATGATGGTGTGAGTAAGCAGTGGCTTACGTAACACTTTGAACATGTTTTCTAATCTCTCTCTATCTTTGTCTCATCATTGTATGTTCACGTTTGTCGATTTTGGAAGAAGCTGGAATCTGTGTTACCTGGACAAATGGGACGTGTGGAATTAGTTAAATGGGCCTACGTAATTTCCAACATTTGGTATCAGAGCTCCCAAACTACCAACATATGGTTTCAGAGCATCTTCTAACATTTGACATATGACATACACACTTAATCTAGATGAGTAGAGATTTGAGAATTAGACAATTCAGTCACATGTTTATTTATCAGTGTGAAGTATGAAGTTGATGATCTGTTAGCTTCCAAATACTTTTGGAAGAGTAAAGATACTTTATAGAAGTATTGCATGAAGACTATTCAAATTCAAGGAAAAACAATGGTTTGGAGAAGATGAAGGAACGAGATCAATATCAAATAACAGGTATTAGTTTCTACTATCAGATTGTAATTTGCATGTCATATCTTAGAAGAGCAGTTATGAAGAGATTTGAAGAATTGTTCTTGACAGTTTTGATAGAAGATCTCTTTCATGGCAAGAAAGCTCATCTAAGAAGACAAATTTGGAGATTAGATCAGTTTTGTTTTCAGCCAACACAAGGTTGGAAGTTTTTCTTTCCTAGATCTAGGTATCTAAATTACCGAGAGAGGTAATTCAGCATTCAACCAACTCAAGGAAAAGGTTGGTGAATTCAGTCATATGAGTCAAATTTGAAGCAGAGTATGGATTCAACATATGTGGAGATGGTAGAAGCATGCTTTATCTTCTATGTTCACTTCCATTTATATACCATGTTTGTTTTGTCTCTTACTCTTAGCACTAAAGGAAGAGAAAAATTCATTTAAAGAAGTTAAGAATGCTTGCTACTTCAAGATGAAGAGAACAAAAGGTATGGAAGAGAAATTTGAAGATGTTGACATCATCAGGTGGAAGAAAGATGTAGAAAAAGAAGGTTCAACAATTCCAAAGGGAAAGTAAGACTTCTTTTTTATATTTTCCATATACTTTTCCTACTTTTATCCTCTACATCCAAAGACAAGTCTACGAGAACATCTTGGGAAGAAGATAGTTTAAAGAAGAAACAATTTCTTGTTTTGCATTATACTTGATAATGTTTTAGTAGGTTTTGACAAAGAATTGCATTGAGAAAAAGAAAAGCAGCAGATATTTAAGATAGCTTATATATTTTGACTCATATGTGTATGAGTTATATTTTAGTTGAAGATTTTGAGCAGGCAGCTTATATGTTCCCTCAAAGAATTCTTGGAGTGTCAATTCAGAGCTACTTGGTATATGACAAGTTGCAAAGAAGTCTATTTCTTCTTTACCTAACTCTTGAGGTAAAAGAGTATTTGTAGCAGATGTTGGAGACTTGGAGTGAGGTTTTTTTGTTTGGAAAAGTTATCTCATATTCAGTATATTCAGTATACGCAAAAAATTTAGAGTTTTTTCAAGATGAAATTCAGAAAATTCAGTATTTTGAGAAAATTTCAGAAAAATTCAGATTTTTTTTGATGTACCAGTGAGATGGAGAATCTACTTTCTATGTTTATCTTAACTTTTGGATACATGCTTGTATTCAAAAAGGTGTTCCATTAGATCCTATCACTTGATTGAAAAGTGGAGTTAGTCAAAAGAAAGTCAAGTAGATACTATCACATTTCACCCGGGTAGAATATGAAGATATGAAATATCAACTTGCAAATTTCGGAGTTCTCAAGGTGAGCGTTTGTCCGCTTGTGTTCCAGTAGGAGTTGCAGATTCTTGGGAAGGATTTACTTAAAGAAAAGTTTTACAACTTTATGTAAGAAGCATGGACAGTTAGAGACATTCAGGTAGCAAATCAAACATTCAGTCATGAAGTTTTGATGAGCGTAGATTCTACACAGGTATTTTGTTAAAGAGAACATAGATCTTGAATGATCTTGAGTATTTTTGAGTCAAATGTCTATCCTTTGTTTGTAAAGTTCTTAACATTGGAAGAAGTAAGTAAAAAATTCAGATTCTATCAGATTAGTGTTGCAGAGAAATAGAAGAAGATACTTGTTATGTTACAGAAGATTATGAATCCTAAAATGCTTTCAGCAAAGGGTTTTAATGAATCAGCTAACCTTATTCTAGATTATGGAAAGTTGAGGAATGGTAGGGAAAACTAATTTTGTTTCAGACACAAGTATCGATTATATGGTAGCAAAACTAAATCACTAAAAATCAGATTTATTGAAAGAAGGAAATTCAGATTTCATAAAGTTTAATATACTTTGAAGAATTATGGATATTAGTGTTAAATCATCCAGGGGGTGATGAAACATGAAGACTTATTTTCAGCCATATGTGAAAGAATGCAGAGTCATACCTACAAGTATTCCTATATTTCCTTTGTCAGTTTCTCTTTATGTTCCAGCTTTGAAAGAAGAAGGAAGAAGAAGAATGTCTGCAGAAAGTTCCTGTTAGGTGTTCCTGTTCGGGAGAAAGTTCCAGACTTCTATTAAAGAGAAACTTGATATTTCAGAGAGGTATGTTATTTATGAGGTGCGCACGCCACACATATATGATTATACCAGACTTCGAAGGAAAGAGGTATGGACGACTTATAGATAGAACAAGGATGAAGACAAGATGACATCATAGATTTGAAATTTTGGTGAGACTCTCATGAGTTGAGTTGAGTAGTCAGAGATGAACCAACTAGTGTTCATAATACACTAAGTTGTGAGTTGTCAGTCACAAGTCCCAGGATTCAGTTCTTGATTCCGTTTAGTGTATTTCTTAAGGTAAATGCAAATATGTGGATCCTAGTGTATGCTTACGGGTTTGAGAAGACATATTTCAGCAGATAGCAGATTCAGAGTCAATTCATCCTACATATGTTGTCAAGCAGTGATTGCTTGATGTATGCTAATACTATTGGATATCTAGTTTGCATATTTTCTTAGGTATTATGGTTCATATTCAGCAAATTCAGATTTTTTGAAGTTTGAAGAAGTTCAAATTCAGTTTTGAAGAAGACTTTTGAAGATAAAATTTTAAGATCAATTTTGGAGGACAAGTTTGAAGCTTATGGAAGTTTGCAGATGAATGAAGTTGCATATCCAATTCAGTTTGTACCAATATGAAATTGCAGGGGGGATTGTTGGAAATCAATGTCACATCAGTCCAAAATCCTATTAGGGCAGAAACCCTAATTTTGGTACTTAGTCATTTTTGGCACAAAATTTGGGTAAATTTTTTATGAGCCTATCTTGTAGAGCTTGAAGAGAGCTTTCTAATGGTATATGACATGCAGTCATCAGAGATCGGATTTGGGAGAAAACCTTAACCCTAATTTTCTACTGATTTAGGGTTTTTACCTCATTTGATAGCTCTCAACATGCAGATCATAGAAATGTCAGCAGTTCATCTATCAAGAGGTCAAAATGTGGAAAAAGCAGGTCAAAAGGGTGTTTTTAGCAATAGCTAAAAACAACATTAAAATAAAGCAGATGTTATAAAAAAAAAGCGATGGAGTTTTAAAAAAAAACTCATGATCTCAGTTTTATTCGCAAAAATCAGCTTTTTAAGCGATAGTGCTTTATTTTTTAACGCATGGAACTCATAGCCTATAAAAGAGAGGCTTGTGGTCACTTTGAAGATTATCCAACGCCAATCAACGCCAATTCTTGGTGGAGTTTGAGGTGGTTGTGCTGTAGCACTCATGGAGCAGCCATGGTGCACATATGGGCAGCTATGGAGGAGTTATTGAAGCTCATGAAGAGAAGCCATGAAGTTCTTCTTGAAGAAGAGTGTTCTCACACTCTTACTTATGGAGAAGACTTACCTATCAGCAGCTTGGTGGTTTGGATCATCCATCTACATGATGTATTTGAAGATTATCTTCTACATGAAGATTATGGAGTACTTCAAAGACATTGGATAGAGCTTAACATAAGATTGCATCGTATGTTATCTATTCAGGTACATATTCTTTTTATGCACATAGGTACTACTTGGAGCTTATGGAGGCGGTGGCATCCATATTTGGAGGAGTCCTATTCGGCATACAGGATGGAGTGGCATCCATAAAGGAGAATCAGTACATGCATGCTACATGCATCATATGAGATGTAAGAGAAGGTGTTTCCATGTGAGAATGAGGATTTCTGTCAGCAACATGTTAGCATTCTATGCTAATTCTGTAAGTATGTGATCTATCTTAGGGTTTGCTGAATGCACAATACTTGCAGATCCACCTCTGTGTTCTCGAGCCATAAATGATAGGATTTATCAATTCACGGCTTGAAGTGTGAAGAGCCCAAAGATGAGAGATACTACGAGGCATAATGTTAAATGGAGGAAGAAGCAAGGATCTCAACCCTCAAGGTGTGTGGAAAGCTGAAGCAAGAGGGTGTGGAGACCCCAAGGGGATGTGGAGCAAGTGTGTGCCATTGTGTGGAGCAAGGGAGCAAGGAGGAAAGGTGTCCTGGTCTGTGCACTATGGAGCAAGGGGGAGAAGAGTCAAGGGGGAATATTCAAGAGGCTGGTCAGTCAGTGCTCTTGACTTCTCAGCTCTCGCACCAAAATCGAATGGGTATGAAGCTGCCCACGAACGAGGGTTTTATGTTTTTGGTCATCAAACTTTTTTTGGCAAAAAAGTCTAGCACGCACCACAAAATGCGGTACGCAAGGAATTGAAAGCACTTTAAACACTGTTGCTGCACTGCATTGAATACCTCGTGAGTACTATGACAATATGTAATAATAATTTTGACCATATTTTTATTGTCTTCCAAAAATGGGACCATTCTTGACCATTTCCAAGGTAAATTTTAATTAACATGTAGGTTGGGCTCCTAGTGGAGGGTTGCCTGAATGAGATTTTTTCTAACAATTCCCTCCTAATTTAACACTAGAGGAATATGCGAGCTAGGTATATTTGTCATTTTAGTTATTAAGATTCAGATACCTCTATTTTTTACATATCGTGCAAAGTATTCGACAAGCACACACAAGGAAATTTGTTATGAAGAGTTCTCCGTAAACACACATCACAAAGAGAACTCACACATCCCCACTCATCGCAACCAAGAACTACTAGGAGGGATAGAGACAACTGAAAGAGGCCGCCAAGAGCTACGTGGTGGTCTGCTCGGTTGCTCTAAACACCAAGGGAGTGGGCTGCTTCATGAGGAGAGAGAAAGTATGCGCAGAAATTTGGAGAAGAAGATGGAGAAGTTCAATTTGAAGAAGTCCCAACAAGTTATGAGAGATTTGGGACCAAGTCTTATTGATAAGTGACTTTTAGGTCATTTGGGCATGCTCACATATGGCCTATTACCAAAAGTCATAAAATTGTAAATGCCTATAACTTCCCAATTTGGAGTCCAAAAAATATAACAAAAATAAGTTTGGAAAGCTTTCACATGGAAGGGTATATACAAAAGAACAATGTTTCGGGCCTTTATCCCCAACAACTTCCCACTTAAAGGACTAAGGAGGCTCCTTTAAGCTAAGCTAACTCCCACCATCTGCATACATAGCTGATGTTGTGCCTTGGGTAGACACGTCGTGAGAGCAGCTGTAGGATTCTGTGAAGTATTGACCTTGATCAAAGTGATCAGGCCATCCTCTAACACCTCTCTGATGAATTGGTATCTCACATCAATATGCTTTGTGCGAGCATGAAACATGGCATTCTTTGCCAAACATATGGGACTCTGGCTATCACATCCAAGAACAGGTTGCCTTTTTAGGCATCCCAAACTCACTGCACAAGCGGGCTAACCAAATGGCTTCTTTGGAAGCCTATGTGGCTGAAGTATATTCAGCCTCTGAGTAGTAGATAGTGCAACAATCCTATGAAGTCTAGAGCACCACGAAATAGCTCCACTTGCAAGGGTTTATACATAGCCGCTTGTAGACTTGCACGTGTCCACATCATCTTCCATGTCTGAATCAGAAAATCCTTTCCAATGGACCCTTTCCATAACATAGGCATTTACCTTTGGTCCCTTTCAAATATCTCAAGATAGAGTTGACTGCCTCCCAATGAGCTCTACCAAGATTAGCCATGAACCTGCTAACAACTCCCACTGCATGAGCAATGTTTGGCCGAGTGGCAACCATAGCATACATGAGTGAACCACAAGCTGATGCATATGGAACACACCATGTAATTGGCTGCATCATCATCTTTGGGACAGTCAACCTTGGAAAGCTTAACATGTGGCTGCAATGGCACTCCAGGAGGCTTAGCATCAGCCACATTAAATCTGTCCAGCACTTTTCCGATGTACTTTTCTTGGGGTAAATGCAAAGTATGCTGCTGCCTATCCCTTTTTATTCGCATACCAAGAATATACTCAGCTTCGCCAAGGTGTTTCATTGAGAATGCAGAGTCCAGCTGCTAGTTTAGAGCATTCAGAGTGCTCTTTTTCTTCCCAGCCAGCAGCATATCATCTACATACAGCACAAGAATGATTGGGTTGCCATCTTCATCCTTTTTAGTGTACAAACAGTGGTCTGCATTGCTTTTTTTGAACCCATTTTTGAGCATAAATGCATCAAACTTATTATACCATTGTCTGGGGCCTGTTTCAGCCCATATAAACTCCTTTTCAGCTTGCATACCAGATGCTCTTTTCCAGGAATGGCATATCCTTCTGGCTGTTTCATGTACAGCTCTTCATCTAAATCACCATGCAAAAAGGCTGTTTCAACATCCATTTTGGAATAACTCCAAATCCAAGGCAGCTGTGAGAGCAAACAACACACGCAATGTGGTCATTTTAACCATTGGAGGTAACACCTCTTGGAAATCAATGCCCTCTTTTTGGGCATATCCCTTAGCAACCAGCCTTGCCTTATACTTGGGCTTGCCATCAACTGTTTTGATTTTGTACACTCACTTGTTGGGAATGGCCTTCGAACCTTTGGGCAAGTCAACCAAATCCCAAGTTTCATTTGCATGCAAGGTCTTTATCTCTTCGTGCATGACTAACTCCCACTTTTAGGGCCTACCTCGCTTCCAACATCTTCGCACCTCTCATTGGCTCCTATACGTTCGCTATTGCATGGGGATCTATATTTCTATCCAGAGCATTCGAGTTTTTGGGGAGTTTACCTTGAGGGGCCGAATCGTGTGTGACTATTAGAGGGACCTCGCAAAATATCCGGCTCCCAAGCAACATTCAATGCCTTCTTGCGACAGTGCCTCGAGCCCCTCTTGTTGGGTATTGGCCCTCATCTCTCTCTGTAGCGATTGCTTGCTAGCTCTGGCTCTTGGCACTCTACATTGTTGGCTTTCAACCATGTCTCTCGTTTGTACTTGTAAATGATGCTCTTGCAGGTCCAGGGTGTTTGGGCCTATGCAGGGCCTCCTTTCGACTTCATAAGCTTCCAAGGCTCTTCCTCTAGGTGTGTGCATATGTACATGTATATGTTTTCTCGTGGTGTATGCGTTATGGGGTGCATGTGTGTGAGCATGTATTCATTCTTAGTTGTATATCCACCATTGGGCATTGACTACGATGAGCTTATAGTTGCATTTCCACTCGAGGATGAATGGTAAGAGATGAGTAGGGCTGGAAATAGACATTTCAGAAAAGGTTGACTGCAATGAGAAACTTCCAGAATGGTTGAATCTTGCTTCAGATGTGTTTGTGACACAGATTGCTTTTACTTGGAACTAATCTGTCGCAAAAGAAAGACATGTGGCTTTGATAGCAGTTGAAGGAGAAGTTGAGAGTGATACCCAGATATCCTTTGAGCTCTTGGAGTAGGCTGAGCATAGTTAAAAAAAATCGACGGTTTTTAAATAAAAATCGTTTTTTAAATCGTTGGAACGATTTAAACGATTTTTTACGATTTTTATGAAGGTTTTTTTTTGAAAAAAATTGTCTCCAGCAAAATACCTAGCACCATCTATTTTCGAATTCGCTTCCACCTTCGTGAATAGTTTCTGGTCTTCTCTTACATACTCATCTTGAGAGCTTGCATTAAGAAGAAGTTAGAACATAAGGTGAGCATTAGAGCACTCAGCCATTCAGCACGATCAGCCCCTTGCAAGTTGCTTTGGAATTCAGTCTTCTCTCTTTTCGCTTTGCTTCAACCTTCCCTATTTGCCCCTTTCTTCAAACTTCACTTTGACACTATTTGCCCCTTTCTTCAAACTTCACTTTGACACTATTTGCCCCTTGCCACTTGCCGTATAGAGTCTAGATGGGTAGAAAGAAGTGTGGTGACTAGGGATTATAGACTATTAGGTGATTTCATATGTTACTCATGCCAGGTATATCAAAAAGGTGTTAAATATGCATTGGTACATAGCTTTATGTTTCAAAAAAAAAAAATCTCTCACAGTGAATAAAAACCCCGATTTTTATTTTGGATTTTATAAACCTCTACGATTTAAACGATTTAAACCCCGATTTAAATCTCGTTTTTAAACCTCTTCTTGTACTATGAGGCTGAGAGCTATGCATAGTTATCGTCTCAGCTCCAGGTGACCTAAAAGTGAAGGTGCTTGAGGAGAGAGCATACGGTGGAAACTACATGCATGTTTATGGAGGAGAAGACACATGGGAGTTTTTTTTGGCCCCAATTGATAGGTTAACTTGTTTTGTGGGTGAAGCTTTATTAAGAGGACTTCTTGGTCACTTGGCCATCAATGTTTAGTGTGAGATCATTTGACCCAAGAAGCTGATAACAAGTGCATGTAAGTCACCTATATTTTGGACGTGGGCTCAAAAAGTAGATGAAATTTACTTGAAAGCTGCTGAAGGGCGCTACTCTGTACAATGTTCAGGCATACAAATGAAGTGTTCTTGGGGCCTGTGACCAACAGATTGCAGTCCATTTTGAGAACATGTATTGTTCATCAACTTGCTCTAATGGCCTCTCAAGCTTACGTTTTTATAATTGTGTATTTATGTTGCAGCTGAGCCCAAGTCACAGCATTATTTTTCTCCAAATTCTTGGTCAATGAAGGGCTTTACTTGCCAATTAGTTCCTCAAGGTTTTCTGTACGCATCAGGCATAAATGCATTGCAGGGTGATGCTGTTAAACTGATTCTGCACATATCAGGAGTGAATGAAGCATTTATTGTTGCTGTAATTTCTCTGTGGCAAAAAACTAAATACCTTCCTGGCAATGGAAAGGGGTTCACTTTTGATTGTGGTCCACTATTGTATCAATCATCTGCTTTTTTCTTGTTTTGCTCAAGGTTTTTATCAAGTATTCGAAGGGATCATTTTAAAATAAAGCAAAGGAGCAGATAATGGTCCAAAAATTTGTGGACAAATATCAATTTCTGTTTCTATCTGACATGAAAAGGTTAGGATTCATTGCATGCTAGAGTGTTTATAGAAAATTCCCAATGACTTTTTCAGTTAAGCTTTCACCTACAAAATCCAAATTTCTTATGCTTAATTATATACGAGTCAAGAAGAGGTCTTATAGATGCATATTAAGCTGATTGTGCGGATCAGGGACTGTGAGTGCTAGATATAGCAGCCACAGAATCTAGGCATGTTTCTGGATGTATCCAAGATTCTTTATTATGCATGGTCAACAAAGAAGTACAGTACCCCAAGCACGAAGCTTTATATCAATTTTAGTTCGGTTTTTACTGCTGGTTCTTCTAACAATTGATACTCTTATGTCATCTATGATTTTTTGTTAATTGCTAGTGCTTTTTGGATCTTACTTGAGGCTTCCATGCTATGGGAATTCGATTCTCTCACATTGTGCCTCTAGCTGTTATATGTTGACCAGAAAGTTACTTGTTTTGTCTACAGGATAAATTATGCCTTATTTGAAGAACTGGAGGCACAGGACATTGAGAGAACAAGGGATGTATATAGGTAACATTATCCATCCTTCAATTAACAGGGCAGTTTCTGCTTAGCTTGCACACTCTCTATTTGTTTTATTGTTGAGAAGATGTTTAGTTTTTTATTTTTTCATACATTCAAGAGATTCAGCTAATTATCTTCTGATATGTGTTGTAAATTTAATCTTCATGATTGCAGTGGAATGCTGATTTTTTTCAAAATTTTTTGTCTCAGGGAATGCTTGAAGCTTATACCCCACAAAAATTTCTCATTTGCTAAGATATGGATCTTAGCAGCTCAATTTGAAATAAGACAGAAGGACTTGCAAGCAGCTAGACGCATCCTGGGAAATGCTATTGGCATGGCTCCTAAAGACAAGGTGAGCACTTGCTTGTGTACGTGTCACAACTAGAACTTGATTTTGTTTCAAAGCTTGAGGATTGTGATAGAGTATTTGTCTATCACAAACGGCAATATCTTTAAGTTGCTGGCTGAGCCATGCTTGTTTGTATTTCAGATCTTCAAAGCTTATATCATGATTGAACTCCAACTCTGCAACGTTGATAGGTGTAGAACACTATATGAGAAGTACCTTGAGTGGGCACCTGCGAACTGCTATGCTTGGAGCAAGTTTGCAGAGCTAGAACGCTCACTTGGAGAAACAGAGAGAGCTAGATCTATTTTTGAACTTGCAATTTCCCAACCAGTCCTTGACATGCCTGAGTTGCTGTGGAAGGTAACAGCTGTTTCATCATGTCAGTGCTGAGTCACCATTTGTTCCTGTACATGTATCGATTGTTCCTTATTATCACAGGCCTATATAGAAGCTGAGATTTCCGAAGGAGAGCATGAAAGAACACGGCAACTGTATGAGCGATTGCTTGACCGAACGAAACATTTCAAAGTATGGGTTAGCTATGCCAAATTTGAAGCCACAATTCCACACGTTGAGGACGGTTCTGCAGAGCAGGATATAGATTCTCGTCGTCAAACAGCCCTACTTCGTTCTCGAAGTATGTAATTTTGTGTTCATCTGTTGGTAGAACTGTTTGGTGTTTCAAGTTATTCTCAATGTAATTTGTGTTTTTGTGTTGGTGGAACTATTTGACTTTTCAAGCTACTTGAGTGTAAATTATATTGGAAATTGAGCATCTGTTTCTGTTTCAACTGGGCAGCTGTCTTTGAGAGGGCTACTGAATGCCTGAGAACTTCAGCACCAGAGCAGAAAGAAGAAAGGGCAATGCTTTTAGAGGAATGGCATGAAATGGAGAAAAGTTTCGGTGATCTTGGTGATGTGTCTATTGTTAAAAAGAAAATGCCACGGAGAGTGAAACGAAAGCGTGCAATCTTTAATGAGGATGGCTCGTCTGCCGGGTAGAAGATCTGAGCTTATATATATTTATTTTTCTGTTCCTGATTGATTTATTGCTTGGACTTGACACCGTATCTTTTCTCTTGCAGTTTTGAAGAATACACAGACTATATCTTCCCCGAGGAGACAGGGATGCAACCCAATCTCAAAATTTTGGAGGCAGCCTACAAGTGGAAAAAGCAGAAAATCACTGAAGAAGAAGATGAGTGAGCTGGTTCTTGAAATGTCATTTGTTACTCAATTAAAGCATTCTTCACATGGAATTATTATCTGGAATCAAAATATTGGAGCATGGCAGCAAAATTTTCCAGTCTATGGGGGCCTGGTGTAGCTGTCAATACTTAAAGGACAGCAGACAGTGCCAGGAATCTTCTGTTATACAAACGTTCCTTTTAGCCGGGGATCCAAGCAGGGATATTTGTATGGATGAATGTTTGAATCAAGCGAGTCCTTGTTACGTGGCCCCATAAAAATCAAAGAGAACCTATGGAATGCTTTATTTTCATCAAGCTGATGTCATGCTATCATGAAGGGAAACCCCACAACTCCTCGAGCATTGAATAGGAGAAATCTGTGCACATGAAGCTATAATGCAATTCTCGGTGGCTTGTGTTGAACCGGCTATTTGTAGTCTTAAGGCCAACTTTTTATTCTTGGTCTATTGGAGGCAACTCTCGACTTTTGGAAGGAAGGCCCTTAAGTCCAGGGCATGTCCAACTGTTTCCACGAGACAGTTTATTAGTGTATCATGCTTTATTCCTTTCTGGTTCTTTCTTGGTGTGTTGGGAGAGGAAAGTTTGTTTCAGGGAGTTTCTGAAACGATTTGTATGCTTCCCATTTGTTGCTGATGTTTCTTACTCCGCCATGCTTGTCATGTCAGACATGGGCAGCAGTAGGTCACAGATGTCCAAGTTGTGGACTCATATTACTTCAGGGTTTCAGGATTCATCTCAAATTTATTGAGATGAATCCTGATCAAGAGGTTTGCTTGCCAAGAACTTTCCCATTGTGTTTGTTAACTATTCACAATTCATTTTAATTGCAGGGCAAGTTTTTCCATCGTTACGCAGTGTGGGAGATGGAATGTTAGGTACATGGAAAGTTTTTATCCATTTGGGACTAGGAGACATTCGAATTCACTCATTTAGCTTTAAGCTGTATGACATATCAGGATTTTAACGTCAAGTTTGAGGTGTAATGCGTACATGTCTTCTTTGAAGGGGAGCTTGTGTGAAAAATTTCACTTCCAAGTTTGTTGTGTTGATGACACGAGTTCATCCATTTCATTTCCATTTGCATCCGTACAAGGGAATCTCCATTTTGTATCTATGAGACACATTTCTCATTATTTTAGTTGTATCGCATTGTATTTGGGTACCTACCTTTCCATTTGCTTCTACTTTGTATTCATTTTCCTTCAAGGGGAATCATCCCACATGAGGAGGGCATCTTCTCCACTTTGTACTTGGTTAGAAGCTTGGAGACCTTATTTTATGCTCTTGACAAGCACACTTATAATCCATGTGAGTTCATCCATTTCTTTTTTCACTTTTTTGTTTGTGAGTAGACTCTTCTTTTCACTTTGCTTCCGCGTGTACTCTAATATATAATATTACAGCAGTAGGCGGACGTCTTGACTGTCCTTTTGGTGGTGCTTTGGAGGTGGTGCTGGTGCTCTTGGTTGCATTCTTTTGGTGTTTAATTTGTTTCATCATCTTCTTCATGTTTTGAGAGCATTTCGATTGCTATTTTCCCTCCCATCCACCCTTCTCTACTATTCTTTCCCAATCTCCTACTCTTACCCTCGACGATTCTTCTCCATTATGACGACTCAATGGAGGAGTTGATGGTGCATCTCTCATCTTTTTGAAGTGGTTATAAACACTTTGGTTAATTTAATATTGACATTTTGCTTGATTGTACTGTATATATAAACACAAATTGTTGTGGCTATTTTCTTTTGGCGACCAAACGGTTACTTTAATGGTGTAGCGTGCATTATATATGTTAATGTCTATTCATCTTGCATTATCACTCTAGCATCTCTATATTGTTGATCTTGTTTTTACGCCTCTTTTTGAAAATGCTTTATTGGTTGCTTTCATAGCTCTTGTAAAGAGAGTACACTAGAGAGTTGTTATTTTGCTTGAACAATGCTCAAATCACTTGTTCCTATATGTAGAAGCTTCTAATGATACTGTACGAGGATAATTCTCTTGCTAAAGGTGCATAGCAAAACATTTTTGCCATGCTGTTCGAGTTGTGCACGTCTTCGTCATTTGTCAACAGCTGATAAACTTAGCGAGCCTTAGATTCAACACAAGAAGAAAGAAAAGAGATTCCAAAGATAGGGTCTACCAAAGAGGAAGGGGCATTTGTGGACTGCTCTCCCTCGCTCTCTCTATATCTCTTCGCATTCAGAGATGGTGTAACTCTCTCAGGCTTCGATATGGTACTTGTCTGTTGAAATTGAAGATGAACTCTGGCTCTATCCAATGGGCTCTTTCGAAGCTATTAGGCTGTCATCTGGGAGTTGTGCCAACATAGAAGGCGACGCTTGAGAGCTCACCCTACTATATGTGTTGGCATTTTTATGTTCTCATTTTGTATAGGTAGCAAAAGTGACATAGTGCATGATATCGCTACCCTACTTTTGAACATTGTTTTTGTATCCCCACTAATCATATAGTTATACTGAGGCCCTATCTTTTGAGTTTTCCGAACTTGCTATCATTTGATACTAAGTGCCATACACTTTTGTAACTTCAAGTGATATAAAAAAACATGTGTGAGTGAGCTTGGGTGGGCTATAGTAGGCCATCCAAGGGTACTGAAGTGTTTATAAGGCTATTCTAAGTTCCCTCAATCCCTCTTCCCACCCCTATCTTTGGTGCTAGCTCCATCCATCTTTGCTTCGAGGGTTACATCATGTCTACAATTTCTCACATGACTTGATTAAGTATGTTGTACTTGCCATCATTCATGCCCAAAGATGAAAGGTTAAATGGCACAAATTATAATTTGTGGAAGGACATCATCAAAGATTATTTGTACATAAACCTATTGTATAAAGATGCCATAAAACTCGAGCCTGATAAGGATAGTAATCACATTGCACGGAACATTTGGAACATTAAGGATAATCAAACCCTAGGGTGAATATTACTAACTTGTAATGAGTTAACAAAAGGGCACATTATTTCTTGCAAAACTTTTCATGAAGCTTGGAACATACTTCAAGATTTGTTTAAGGATAAGGTTCTCTCTAGAATTCATGCCTTAGAAGCAAAATTCAATTATCTACCCATTAGGTTCCAAGATCTTGTTACTAAGGTTATTGCCACTTTTGAAGATTATCAATGCAAACTCTTGTTGTATGGAAGACGAATATCAATCGAAGATATGGCTATTAGGATTCTAAACGAACTCCTTAAGTTATATGAGACATTTGCAATGATCCTTTATAATTGAGGTCAAGTATTGACTTGGGAAGAAGTACAAGGACTTTTGCTCCTCCATGACTTGTGTGCAAAGTCTTCAACACTTCAAGAAGCGGTTATGAAATCTAAGGCATTTTTTAACAAGCCAAGCACTCTAGCTATCAGTTTGATAATTCGTATGAACAAGGTTTCAACACCTCGTCCAAGAAATTTACATGTAATTATTATGGGAAATCATATTGAGAAGTTCTATGATAAGAAGAATTCCAAAGCATCTACATCCGAAACTCAATCAAAGTCTTCTACGCATATGTCTCATTGTGTGAGTGGAGATGTCTTCATCTCAAGAGAAGCCAATGTTGTAATCACTTCTAGCTCATCACAAGAACGAATACTTGATATTGGAGCTACCTCTAACATGTGTAAGGATCACGAGTCCTTTCAAGAGTTAGAAAATCATAAAGATGAAGTTTACTTAGAAAATAACCAGAGTCTTTCGATTGAAGGTAAAGACAAAGTACAAATTACAAATCACAAAGGATAATGCAAAGCTTTATTAAATGTAGTCTTTGTACCAAGTCTGTGCATGAATCTCCTCTCAGTCAAAACTATTACGGATCATCACAAATAAGTTCTCTTTGATAACATATCAATGAAGGTGATTGATACTAACACTCAGAATATTATAGCCCGAGGCATTGAGGACAAAGGCTTATACAAGCCCGATGCATTGAGGACAAAGGCTTTCCTGCTTTCTCACTAAGGAATCAAATTTCCACACTTTAGCATTAGATATATGGTCATTCATCCTACCTTATCAGAACCTTAACATCTTAATTGGTTAAGGGATTGCCCAAGATTAGTCAAGTACATGATGTGTGTCAAGCTTGCACTCTAAGGAAAGCAACACAGTGCCCTCGTATCAAAAGAGGTTTCCACTCAAGGAAGGAATCCTCTAACCTTTTTCCACATTGGCCTCTGTGGGCCTATGAATACCCCATCACTAAATGGTCACTCTACTTCTTTCTCTTAGTAGATGATCATAATAGATACATATGAGAATATTTTTTGAAATCAAAGGCGGATACTTTCTCCAGATTTAGAGAGTAGGTCTATCGAGTTCAGAATGAGGTATTTACTTCAGTAAAGCCTATCATATCAGATGAAGGTGATAAGTTCATCAATCACGATTTTGGTAACTTCATAAAGAAGAAAGGCATCAAAAGGCAAGTAACACAATCTTGTAGTCCATTTCAAAATGGCATCACCAAAAGAAAGATCCTTAGTCTTTGGTATAGAGAGAGCATCAATCTTGCGATATATTTTGATTTAGATTGGGTTGGTGATCCTGATTTTCAATGGTCTACTTCTAGGTACATATTCTTGCTTAACTCGAGACTTATCTCTTGGGCAAGCAAGAGGCATCTTACAATTGCTGTATCATCCATCGAGGTCGAGTACTAAGCATCAAACTTTGCAACATGTGAGTCCATATGGGTTCAACATTTATTATCCCACATTGGTATTTTGCAGGATACTCCTATATGCATTCACACCAATAGTCAGTCAACCTTGGCCATTGCTAAAAATCTAGTGTTCCATGTTTGAACTAAGCACATCGAGATCAAGTGCCATTTCATTCTTGAGAATCTTGTATCAAAGGAGATTACTCTAGAGCAATGTATTTCTCACGAGAACCTGGTAGACATGTTCATGAAGGCTCTACCTCTTTGAATTAATTCTTAGCTTCTTCTGATTTGTTCGAGTGTCATTTTTATCATTCTAAAGTTCTTTTGCAAAACTTTAGCCTTCCAATCCTTTCTTCAGTTTTAGAAATCTATAGTAGTCGGGACTTTTTCCTTCAACCCCTTGACTTGATCTGCTTCTCTAGCTTTGATACCACTGATGGAGACCTTCAATCCTCCAACATCAAGTCTACCTTGACTTTAGAACACCTCTATATCAAGTATAGACAATCTTCTCCCCCCATTTGTAGGTGGTTAGAATCCTGAAGATCCTTCTCCATGCTCTTGATAAGATTACTTTAATCCATGTGAACTTTCCCATTTCATGGTCTATTCACTTTTGAGTCACACACTCTTTCTTTTTGTGAGTACGCTTCTTTTCATTTTGCTTCCGCGCATGTACTCTCTATAGCTCCAACGTCAATTTGATGCCTAATTTACCATGAAAAAATTGGATTCGGACCTCACAAAGGAAGAACATTTCACTATGACACTAGCATATCAACATTAAGTCACACCATTGGGCATCATTAAAAAGCTACTCATGATAGTTCAAGGTTGTCAATTTCTCTTGGATTTTGTTGTTATTGCCCTACCCCAAAAGACAACTTATCCTTTACTTCTAGAAAGGCATTGGCTTAGGCAAGCCAAAGCATTACAAAATTGGGGGAATAGGCTATGGATATCTACAAAGGATAAAAATCAGTTGTAGCTACACTTGGAGGAAGGATGTGACACTGCCAAGGCAACTGGTATATAGTGGACAGTCAGGTAATATTGCCCCTACCTCATGAAGATGATAATCTATTGAATTGGATGGTAGGTTGTGTAAAGTGTTGCAATTGAGTGTAGACAAGTTTACAGTCGAGTCTTCATGATGCTGGAGATGCATTTGGTGTTGTTCTTTATCAGCAGGCTATTGGACGTTTGATTTACTTATGCATTTTTCAGCTAGATATTCACTATGCTATCTCAAAGATGAGGAGGTTTATGCATTGCCTAGGTGTCAAGCATTGACAGACGGTTAAGCACATCTTTTGCTACTTGAGTGGTACCCGACTATTTGGATTGTTTTATCCCGAGGGGTGGATCATGACCTCCAGATTTACATGCTTTTTTTTTTCACTCTTATTGGGCTGATTGCTATGATACTCGTGTGTCCACTAGTGGCTTTTGCTTCATGCTTGGTAGCTTATGTATATCTAGGTTGAGCAAGAAATAGCCGACTGTGGCCACTTCTTATTGTGAGGCTGAGTATAGGGCAACTTTCACAGCAATTGTTGAGTGTATGGCTCAGATGTCTTATGGGTGATTTGGGTGTTGGTCAGTCTCCTACCACCACCATCTCTAGTGACAATCAGAGCGCATTGGCAATTGCGAGGAACCTTGTGTTCCATGCTTGCATTAAGCACATTGAGGTGCACTATCATTATGTCAGAAGAGGTTCTCTACTAGAGATATCAGTTTGGCATATGTGCCCACATAGGAGAACATTGTAGACCTTTTTGCAAAGACTCTGCTTGTTGGAGTTAGACATCTGCGGAAGCACGCAAACAGGACAAGGAAAAAGAAGAAGCTTGGAACACAGCACACAATGCTGAATGTATTACCACTAGAATGTACAAAGACAAGTAGCCCATTGGGGCAATAGGAATATATATAAGCCGGGGGAAAAAAACCTCCTAGAGAAGGAAAAAAGTACCCCGGTGGTCCTAGAGTGTTCACACACATCACTACCTAAATATATCAACAAATCCCCCCCTCGGAGTGATGCAGTGAACAAGGAGGTGGAACTCATGTATAAGGAAGTGCCAAGCTATGTGGAATCAATCCACAAAAGGAAGTACGCCCAAAGCTTTGCGAAAAGCTTCAAATTTCTCCCTACACAGAGCCTTCGTAAAAAGGTCTACAATGTTCTCTTGCGTGGGCACATATGCCAAGCTGATCTCTCGAGCAAAGAACATCTCCTTGACATAATGATAATGCACCTGAATGTGCTTAGTGCAAGCGTGGAACACAAGGTTCCTCGAAATTGCCAATGTGCTCTGACTGTCAATGAAGATGGTGGTGGCACAAGATTGACCAACACCCAAATCAACCATAAGGCATCTGAGCCACACACACTCAACAGTCAATGTGAAAGTTTCCCTATACTAAGCCTCACAACTGGAAGTGGCCACAGTAGGCTGCTTCTTGCTCAACCAAGATATACATGAGCTACCAAGCATGAAGAAAAAGCCACTCGTGGACACACGAGTGTCATAGCAACCAGCCCAATCACTATCAAAAAAAGGCATGCAAATCTGGCGATAGTGATCCCCCCTTGGGATAAAACAATCCAAGTATTCGGGTACCACTCAAGTAGCAAAAGATGCGCTTAACCGCCTGCTAATGCTTGACACCTGGGCAATGCATAAACTTGCTCATCTGTGAGACAACAAACTGAATATCTAGCTGAGTAATGCATAAGTAAATCAAGCATCCAACATCCTGCTGATAGAGAACATCATCATATGCATCTCAAGCATCATGAAGACTCAATCGTAAACATGTCTCCATAGGAATGGCAATAGGCGTACAATCTTCAAGGCCAAAACACAAAAATAATGTGTCAATATATTTTGTTTGACACAAAGCCATTCCACCATCAACTTGCATGCCTAAATAGTGATGCGAATGCCCCAAATTAGACATCTCAAATGAGGCATGCAAATCAGCCTTAAAATCAGCAATATGCATGTCATGAGGACTAGTGAGCAGCATGCCATCAACATACACCACAATGATCAGAAGCACATAATTAGCATGCTTAACATATAAGGTGCTTTCAGTTGGACTGTTCTCAAAACCATGTGCAATGAGATTGGCATGTATATTCTCATACCAAGCATGTGGTGCTTGCTTTAAACCATATAATGCCTTCTTTAGCCTGCACACTTGGTTTTCATGCCCTTTTTGCACAAAGCCACGGGGCTAAAAAACATACACTTCTTCATGGAAATCACCATTCAGGAATGCTATTTTAATGTGCAACTAATGTACATTCCAACCATGATGGGTTTCAAGTGCACAGGTGCTACAAACAATAGTCATTTGACAAGTAGGAGCAAAGGTCTCATCAAAATCAATGCCTCTTTCCTATGCATAACCCTTTGAAACAAGCCTAGCTTTATACCTCTCAACTGTTCCATCAGGTTTACACTTCAACTTGTATACCCACTTAGTGTGAATGGCCTTCTTGCCAGGACACAAGCCACATAAAGGCTAGGTACCATTTTTCATGATAGCATCATATTCAGATTGCATTGCAGCCATCCAATGTTCAAAATTTTTTGCTTCATCAAACGAAATAGGTTCAGTCTCATCACAGAGACTAGAGGCAGCCATGGCATAGCAATCTGATGCAAAAGAGGCACTATGAGAGCCTGCCTGAGTACGATATGATAGAGGTGCATCTAATTTGCTGTCATGCAAGGTCTGCATCAACCATTTTGGCATAGTTTTTGCCTGCTCAATATCAACTCTCTCATCAACAAGTGCATCATGTAAATCTGCATCAGAAATGGAATGATCTGCATCATCACATGAAACCTGCAAAGGCTTAGAATTTGCCTCATTAGGACCAGCACTAGACTGACCACTTGTAAAAAGAGCCAGCAAAGTATCATACATGTCTTTGGAGCTAGCAGATGTCTCCTTAGTACATGAAAGCAATGGCTGAATAACATCTTCTAAAAAAACAACATCATGGCTAACCAAAATGTGTTTAGTTTGTGGATGATACAGACCATAGCCTTTAATTTTAGAACTGTACACAACAAAAATACATTTTAATGCTTTATCATTCAATTTTTTGCGATGTTGTTCAAGCACTAATGCATATGCCAGACAACCAAAAACCCATAGATGAGCAACAGATGGCTTGTGACCATGCCAAGCCTCATATGGAGTGATAGACTGTAGCACTTTAGTGGGACACCTGTTCAGTACATATGCTGCACACATAACAGCCTCAAGCTAGAAACAATGTGGTAAAGCCTGACTCTTGACCATACACCTCACCATCTCCATGAGTGACCTATTCTTTCGTTCAACAACTCCATTCTATTGAGGTGTATACAACATTTTACACTGATGTTTTATCCCACATTCAACCAGAAATGCATTAAAGTTAGAAGACATATATTCCTCCCCTCGACTAGAAGAGAGGCTGCCCATTTTACATGCTAACAGATTTTTAGCCAAAATTAGAAACTGTTTGAAGCACATAAACACTTCGGACTTTGCCTTCAATGGATATACCCATGCATGCCTGGAAAAATCATCGATGAAAGTCACGAAGTAAAGATAGTTCCCAAAAGAAGGTGTCTGCATAGGACCACATACATCACTATGTACAAGCTACAATTCCTGAGTAGCCCGAGCTGAACCATCGTTTGGGAAGAAAGAACGCTGCATTTTTCTCAAAATATAGCCTTCACATACATGTTTGCTGGGTGCCTCAAGTTTGGGCAAAGAGGACACCATTTCAGATTTCTGCAGGTGTAGCAAACTAGCAAAATTCAGATGACCAAAGCATGCATGCCAAAGCTTTGCATCTGACATAGTCTGAGAATCATGTACTGCATATGCCAAATCATTTATAGATCTTTCATAGTCTATGAGCTTATACAACCCACCACATAAAATGCCAGAAGCAATAATGATGTCGCCATTTGACAGATCATGAACTGTACATTTGTCATCAACAAATTTCACAGCCAAGCCAATCTTGGCTAATGTAGAAACTGATAACAAATTTTTCTTGATCCCTGGCACAAACAAAGCATCTGACAAAGTGAAAGAACTACCATAAACAATAGTCAAAATGATATTACCAACTCCCATAACAGGATAGGAGGAGTTGTTGGCACATGTAACAGTATTCCCTGTAGGGGCATACTCGAGTGAAGGGAAGAAATTGTGCTACGAGGTAATATGTTTGGTCACCCCACTATCAAAGTACCAAACATCTGACTCTACTTTAGACATGCATTGCTCATGAGAAGATGGGTCAAAACTACAAACAGTAGTAAATGCCTATTCTTCTTCCTGCACAAGATTAGCAGACTCTGTTTTTGGTGTAGAGGCCTCTACAACAACCATTCCGGCCTCTTTCTTCTTTGCCTCTTTTGTAGCCAGTTTTGGATAGCTCTTGATGACATGATCATTTGCTTTACAGTACTTGCAAATTTTTTTTTTGATTTCTTCTCATCTTTGTCTTCCTTCTTTGAATGTGCAACATTTGTAGATTTTTGCTTACAAGTAGAAGAGCTCCATTTACCTTTGCCCTTCTGACTAGTCAGGAAAGCTTGATCTGCAACACGCATAAAGACCTGTTCTACCTAGACTGGTCTTCTTGCAACAGAACAGAAACTAAATCCTCAAATGGCAAGGCATTAGTGTTAGAAGCAAAACTCTGAAATGAGTCAGGAAGACCATTCAGAACAGTCTGTACAAGTGAGCTATCTAGTATAACTTCATCAGCAGAAATCAACTGTTCTTTCAAATTCTTGATCTTTGTGAGAAAATTATCCATAGAATCACCTTCATTCATGTGCTCACTCTCCAATTGTTTTCAGAGGTAAGCAACATGAGCCTCATTCCTAGCCTCATACAATGTGGTAAGTGTATCCCAAGCATCCTTAGTTGTTCTACAAGAGAGAGTTTGAGGAATAGTGGCACGTTTGACAGGCAAAGCTATCAATGCATAGGCCTGAGCATCTCTGCCATCCCCATGAATTTGCTATGCAGTAGGTGCAACAAAAACAACAAGACAAACAGGAATCTGTAGAATATCATCATCTTTGACACTATCTCCATCAACTCCAACACACGTATTTGCATTACCTATATTCGCAGGTGTAACAGGACGTCTTTCAACACCTTGCACAATATTCCATAGTCCTTTTGCGACCAATAAGCCCATAATGGGTAGTTGCTACCATCCAACTTATCCTCAACATCCAACACACGAAATACATCACTGCTTTCCACCATGGCTAGTGACTAAAATACCTTGATGCAAAAAATTGACTGTATCTCAAAAAGTTGAACAGAATTGCCCAGACGAATCCTGCCAAGCTTGTAGCAGACTTCGGGATGCTTACATTAACCTGCTTTGATTCCAATTGTTGGAGTTAGATGTCTGCGGAAGCACATGAACATCACAAGGAAGAAGAAGAAGCTTGGAGCACAATACACAATGCTGAATGTATTACCACTAGAATGCACAAGGACAAGTAGCGTGTTAGGGCAATAGGCGTATATAGAAGCCGAGGGAAAAGAACCTCCTAAAGAGGGAAAAAAGTACCCCGGTGGTCCTAGAGTGTTCACACACATCACTACCTAAATATATCAACACTGCCTAGGGAGAGATTTGAAGCTTTCTGCAAACCTTTGAATTGATTCCACATAACTTGTTGAAGCTTTCCGCAAAGGCTTTGAATTGCCTAGGAGAACATAAAAGAGGTGGACACACAAGAAGACGAAGCATATAGGGAGCTCCAAGAAGCACATGTCAAATTTTCCAAAGAAATCCCTATGAACATAGTGATTTTCATCACTAAAAACCATTGTAAATACCATTTCACATTTTTATAACTCCATTTTGTTCAAGCCGAGGAGTCCTCGAGCTTGAAAAGCATTAGAAGTACCATCCTACTAGTTTTCATAATTTTTAGACTCCGTTTGAGCCCTCAAATAAGCCATGGAACCTAATTTTTAACTAGGCCGGACATTAGGTCTAGATAGGGTCAAAATCACTCAAAAAACTATAAAAAGAGCTAGAGAGCTCATTTTGGAGGTTAGCTTGTTGTCGATTTGAGCTTTTGTAAGAGAAATCTTTTGTAATCAGAGTCCTTCCATTGTTCCACTCTTTGCTTTTACCTTGTGCATGTGTGTGTATGTGTGTGCATGCTTGTGTGCTTTCACTCACGCACTTGTGCCATCACTTGCTCACGGTCTTCATACCATTCCTCACGTCTCCATGGATTGATATTTATGAGGTGGATCTCCTCACATTGGTACTTGTCATTGTGCTAGAGTGACACCAAATTTGGCACCGTTGTTGGGGAGAGAGCTTGGAAGACGAGCGTGTGATGATAAGACGTAGAGTAGTGACGTTGGAAGGTAAAAGAATCACCATTTTTAGTTCAGTTTTTGAGTTTTTCTCCATCTTTATCTTCATCATCATCACCATCTTCTTGCATCTTCATTTTCTTAGATTTTTCCATTTTGTAGTGTACATTTACCTTGTTTTTCACTTGTGGCTGTGAGTAAGAAGTATAGAGGAGGCGCAAAGCTGAAACGCTGAAGAAATACACCTCAATATGCCCAAAAACTGAGTGACTAGTCTTGGATGTGACATGACTTGTGCCAAGTATCATGAGTGTGGTATCGTGGGTTTGGAGAGAACTTTTGCATCTATAGGCACAGAGGAGTGACAAGAGGACATAAGGTACACATATTTGCAAAAATTTTTGAATTTGGACTTCAAAAACTCCAAGTATCATGTTTGGTTGAGTTTAGGTATCTCGATACCAAAACTCCCGTGTATCACGATACTTGTCAAGTATCGTGTATCGTCTCCCCATGTACTGTGATACCTCATGTCTATTGTGTATTGTCGGGTCGAGTATCATGTATTGTGTATTGCCTAAGTATGTATCGTGATACTTCCCAAGTATTGTGTATCGCGAAGGTCGATATCATGTATCACGGTAGCCCAAGTATCGTATTTCGTGAAGTCCAAGTATCGCCAACCTCAGGTATCATGTATCGTGTATCGCGACCATCTGGTATCATGTATCACCAGGTCGTGTATCGCGATACTTCATAAGTATTGTGTATTGTGACCGATCCAAGTATTGTATCATGAGTCCAAGTATCATGTATCGTCTGATCGTGTATCACGATACTTACCAAGTATCATGTATCACCAAAAAGGCTAGTATCGTGTATTGCAGAAGCACAAGTATCATGTATCGTCTACCCCTGGTATCGTGTATCGCCCCGATACTCATCAAGTATCGTGTATCGTCTACTCCCAAGTATCACCGATACTTCATAAGTATCATGCATTGCCTGTTCTGAAGCAATCCCAAAGAGGTCCTGTTTCCCTGTTTTAACCCCTAGAACCCTGAACTCGCATAACTTTCTCATACGAAATCGGTTTGTTGTGATTTTGGGTTCGTTGGAAAGCTCATGGATTATTAGATAGGGTATTTTGAAGTTGACCCTCAGGTGGGACTAGGACACCTAGGGGACTCCAAAGGATTTTGAGCAATACAAAAGGGAAATTTTGAACTAGAACACAAAGCTTATGAACCTGAGACCTGGTAGACACTTAGGCAAGGATAGGCAAAGCGTTAGATCATCTGAGGCCAGTGTCAATCATACAACTAAGTCTTGGGCACAACAACTAAGTGGTTATCCCTACACACTAAGTTTAGAAACAAGTGATTCAAAAATGTCTTTTAACATGGAGAGACCCACACGTAGCTCAGGTACCGCCTATTTACAGACACCAAAAGGTCCCTATAAGACACAATTGGAGTATATGAGGACTAACCAATTAGGTGCACACATCTATGAGGATGGCCTGAGATGATCAGTGGTCCAACTCAAAAATCCTTATCAACCCTTTGGACTTGAATGCATAGTGGTCAAGTTTGAAGAGGGTTCATACATTGATAAAGAAGGAACCATGTATGTGGTCACCAACTTATTGGGTAGGCCAGATGATTTTGGAAATGTCATTCCTAAAAATGAGATAGGAGACCTAGAGCAAGGAGAGCTAGGACAAGAACCCAAGAATCCCAGAGGTAAGTCAGTCTTGACTAGAGTGATCACTCCAGATTGGATCCCTCAAGACAACAAGAGCATAGAACTATTCTTGAATAGAGAAACAAAGGAAGTCTTTTGGAGATTCAAGCCAGATCAACCTAACCCAATAGTCACCATCTATGAGTTCAAGGATCCGGAGACACCATGCAAAGTTGTCTATCTAGATAACACATCGAAGAGAATGTTCTTGGTATCAGAGCATGATAGGCATGCATACACTTGGCAGGGTGAATTAATTTTTCCTCCACCAAGATCTAATGTTTCCTATGGTCTCCAAGGAGCAGGAACATCCAAGGCTCATGAAACCCAGAGGGAAAGAACCAGAGAGAGACCTGAGGTAAGCTTTGCACATACCACGGGTAGAGACAAATCAGGATTTGAAAATGAAAGACCTGAAAGGGAGAGACATAGAGCACATAGGCATCAAAGAGATGAACATGATTTTGCTGAGCATGTTGCCAAGAAGCTAGGAGTTCAAAATAGACAACCACCAAGGGACACCTTGAAGCGATGTTACAATTGCAGAGGAGACCACATGGCTAATGTTTGCACGATGATGGCTCAACCCCAAGGAAATTTGAATGCTCCATATTGTACCATTGAGAGAAAATACACAAACCACACAGCTCAAGATTGTCCCTACAATAGGCAGGCTGTTAGATAAAATTATCAGCAACCTTACCAGTAGGGTAGGTATTAGAATCAATACCAACAGCCATATCATAGGCCACAAGAACAATACCAGACACCATATAGGCCACAACCAGTCCTCGAAAACCAACCACCAACTCTTGCCAACATGATTCCAGTTAAGTATGCAGTGGAAGAGGAAAACCTTAATAGAGCATTGGTATCAATGACTCCTTTGGTCTCAGAAAATGATTCTCATGCTCATAGTTTAGACTACTCCCATGAAGATAGTCCACAAGCTTATTACACAGAGTCACCAGAACATAGTGAGACTTATTCCTATCAATATGAGACACCACTTATGGAACAAAATTGGGAGCCAAAATACTCTAATGTCATGTACACTAATCCTAATCCCAGGCCCCAATTGAGACAAGTAAGACCACAAGCCTCTAGAGGACCATGTTTTAGATGTCAGGGTGACCATTTCATTCGTGAATGTCCCCACTCACCGACTCTGGGACAAGGACAAAACATCACAATACAAGGCTTTTGTCTCTCCTAAGAGATTGTCCTAGGAATCCCTCTAGTGCATCAAGGATTACACCCATTAATGTGGTAGGATTAGTGGTGGATTCAAGTTCAAGTAACAATAATGTGGCTCCTATACAAGCTGTTACTAGGGCACAAGCTGTACAACAAGTGAAACCAACTGATAAATCAGAGTCAAGTGAATCAGGAGAGCCTAGTAAGAGGAAAACAAGAACATGGAAGGATACCCGAGAGAGAACCAATCATAAGTGGAATAAAAAGCTATCAAAATTAGAAGAAAGCTTGAAAGATACAAAAACAAAAATAGAAGATATTGCATCTCAAAGCCCCTCGTATGTCAAAGCTCCATCCACTCCACCTCATCCCACCCCACCGCCCACTATAAATAAACCACAACTAGGGTCTGTTCTTACAGATCCAACCCCAGAAGGCTTGGATATGATGTTCAAGGCCTACCAGGCTCGACTTCAAGAAGGGCCAACAGTTGCAAACCTAGACAAGAGTTACCCTAGAGCAGATTTAGGGATTGAATGGAAGAAAATGTGCATGAAAATGGTAGAGCTAGCTCAAGCTATGCTCAAGACCAGTCAATCATTCAATCAGACAAACTCTGTCAAACCACATTTGCATTTCCAGTGCTTACTAGAAAGATTAGAGCAATTGGTAAACAAGCCCCAGGTTTCTTTACCTCCATAGGCTCAACCAGTTATTGAAAGAGAAAGCTCACTACTAATGAAAGCTTACGTTCTTGATTCCATAGATGATGGAACACCTCTTTCAATTCAGTAGTACTCTCAAGAGTTCTTGCGGGAAATAAAAAAAGAGAAATGGGCCAAGGAGAAGGGTAATCCCTCTCCTATTCCTGAAATTGATGACCTTCATGATCAATTTCCCCAAGACATTCCATCTATTTACGGAGACCATGCAAAGCAACAAGAAGATGAAAGGTTAGATTTTGAATCTAATTCTCTACAAGAGTTGCCACAATTCACAGGCCCATGGGAATCTGAATCTCTTTGGATCAGAGCTCCCACAATATTGGTAAGACTCAGTGGTCCCGAGGAGCACTGATGTCGTGAAGAACACTAAGGTTCAGTGTCATCTCACCATAGAAGAGCTGCTCAAAGTAAAACTTGAGCTATGGAATCATGTGGCGAATAAAATTCCAGAACTTGACTCCAATAGGCCGAAAGCAGGCTCTAAGCAAAAAGTCCCAGAGATACCTCTAGACAAAATAGGATACATGAGTGAAGGTGAAGAAGGTAATACTTATCTTCCAATCACCTACCAAGATTACACAACCAAAGCGATCATAGATTCAGGTGCAGGTGTTGCAATTGCAACCACCTCCCTGTGGAAGCAATAGGGTAAACCCACATTAAGACCAACTAGAATGGAGCTTCAAATGGCTGATGGCCATGTTGAAAGGCCTCTAGGATTTCTAGAAGGGATCACTCTAACCACTTGTGTAGAGTTCAAACACACATTTGCAATATGTGACTTTGAGAAAAATAATGTCTATGAGATGATCCTAGGAAGAACTTTCCTACGACAACCGCAAATAATACAGGATTGGGGAATCAAATCCTTGTACTTACAACACTTAGGGGTCACCACCAAGGTCAATCTAAAGGATTATATCTTCAGAGATGTACCACCCCTACAGTGGAATCTTATTCACAAAGCAAAAGAAGATTCTATATCTGTGCATTCTGAAAGTAATTCTGATCCATCTTGGATGCATGAAGATACTCACTTGTGGATGTGAAAGGTAACAGAGGAAGATGAAAAGCGCCTAAATTCAAGAGAAGAAGGGACTCCCCTAGGAGATAGACCAGTTAAAGACCCAGCATATACACCGATGATATTTCTAGATGAGGAATTTGAGCCTCATGGCTGCCCAGAAATCTTAGCCACCATGGACATTGCTGTTAATGAAGAATAGTGGACACCTCAAAGGCTTATGATATTTTAGTGTTCATGTGTCAACCCTTGCTAGAAGAATGTGACCCAAATGTCTTCATAGAAGAAGAAGAGAATGATGATGATCTAGCATCCATTGTGATGGATAGTTGCTTTAATTCCGAGAAGCACTGTCTAGAAGATGTAGGAATGTTTACCCAAAAAGAAGAACAACCGCTCGCAAGCATTAAAACGATACGTTCAAAGGATAGAAGTGAAGGTGGTCAAAAGAAAAAGAAAAGAAGAGCTGTAAAACAAGAAGAGGAGGAATCATTGTTTGAAGTACTAGAAAACTTCAAGAAATATGAAGTTGAAGACCAAAAAATTTTGGTACGAATGCCTAAAAGAGAGGCTACCATAGGAGAACTAGCATATGATAACAAAGAAAGACCAAGAAAATTGTTGTAACCATTGAAGGGAACGAAGAACGATGTACATACATAGGGACTACCTAAGTGCAGAAGAAGAAGCAAAGCTTGTAAATTTGTTAAGGGAATACAGGGATGTGTTTGCATGGCACTATAAAGATTTGAAGGGAGTAGATCCAAAAATATGCTCTCATATGATCCCCATGATAGCAGATGCCAAGCCCACCAAACAAAAACCCTACACATATAATGACACTTATGCAGCTAAAATAAAAGAAGAAATTGATAGGTTGATTGAAGCTGGATTTATCTATGAGGTTGAGCATACTGAGTGGGTGTCCCCCATTGTAGTGGTGCCCAAAAAGAACGAAAAGTTGCAAGTGTATATTAACCTTAAAAAAGTTAATGCCGCTACAATCAGAGATAGCTATCCACTTCTTGTTGGAGTTAGACGTTTGCGGAAGCACGCGAGCAGCACAAGGAAGAAGAAGAAACTTGGAGCACAACACACAATACTGAATGTATTACTAGAGAATGTAAACAGATAAATAGCCCATTAGGGCAATAGGCATATAATATACAAGCTGGGGGAAAACAACCTCCGAAAGAGGGAAAAAAGTGGCCCAGAGGTCTTAGTGTGTTCACACAATTCACTACCTAAATATATCAACAAATCCCCCCTGGGAGTGATGTAGTGAGCAAGGAGCTGGCACTCATGTATAAGGAAGTGCCAAGCTATGTGGAAATCACTCCACAAAAGGAAGTATGCCTAAAGCTTTGCGGAAAGCTTCAAACTTCTCCCTAGTCAGAGCCTTCGTGAAAAGGACTACAATGTTCTCCTGCGTGGGCACATATGCCAAGTTGATCTCCCCAGTAGAGAGCCTCTCCCTGACATAGTGATAATGCACCTCAATGTGCTTAGTGCGAGCATGGAACACAGGGTTTCTCGCAACTGCCAATGTGCTCTGACTGTTAGTGAAGATGGTGGTGGCAAAAGTCTGACCAACACCCAAATCAGTCATAAGGCATCTGAGCCACACACACTCAACAGTCGTTGTGAAAGCTGCCCTATACTCAGCCTCACAACTAGAAGTGGCCACAATAGGCTACTTCTTGCTCAACCAAGATATACATGAGCTACCAAGCATGAAGCAAAAGCCACTAGTGGACACACGAGTATCATAGAAACCAGCCCAATCAGAGTCAGAAAAAGCATGCAAATCTGGCGGTAGTGATCCCCCCTTGGGATAAAACAACCCAAGTAGCCGAGCATCAGCTTCAGTACCTGCAGTTGTAACAGTTGCCGATGTGATAGGATGTTTTTCAAGACCCTCCACAATGTTCCACAGTCCTTTTGTAACCAATACATGTTGCATCATATAAGCCCATAACGGGTAGTTGGTACCATCCAACTTATCCTCAACAGCCAACATACGGAATACATCACTGCTTTCAACCATGGCCGGTGACTAAAATACCTTGATGCAGAAAATTGATTGTATCTCAAAAAGTTGAACAGAACTGCCCAGACGAATTCTGCTAAACTTGTAGCAGACTTCCAGACGCTTATATTGGCGAACAGAAACTGGTATATACCTTTGGCACAAAAAGATGAAATAGCCTACATAAGCACTGCGATAGTGCGTTCGGAAGCCAAAACGAGCTCAGATCACGATTTCAGCACTCACAGCAAAGCTATTTTGATCTCGAAAACACGCTGAGCATGCTCACCAAAATTCATGCAATTTTGGGACTGCAAACGGAGGAGTGTCGATGGCGCCCTAGCTGAAGCAACGACCTGCTCTGATACCAATTGTTGGATTTAGACGTCTACGGAAGCACGCGAACAACACAAGGAAGAAGAAGAAGCTTGGAGCACAACACACAATACTGAATGTATTACTAGAGAATGTTCAAAGATAAGTATCCCACCAAGGCAATAGGCATATATATAAGCCGAGGGAAAAAAACCTCCTAAAGAGGGAAAAAAGTGCCCCGGAGGTCCTAGTGTGTTCACACACATCACTACCTAAATATATCAACACTTCCAATCACCGAGCATTTATTGGAGCATATGGATGGCAAGGAAGTTTATAGCTTCGTTGATGGATTTTCAGGTTACAACCAAGTAGCCATTGCCCGAGAAGGTCAACACAAAACTGCTTTTGCCATAGAATGGGGAATCTTTGCATTTTGTGTGATGCCATTTGGGCTCACCAATGCACCGACAACCTTCCAAAGGCTCATGTGTCATGTCTTCAAAGAATTCTTGCGAAAGAGCTTAGAAATATATGTGGATGATTTATGCGCTCATTCCTAGGAAAGAAGTTACCACATCCCTGAGCTCAGATAGATCTTCAACAAGTGTAGAGAATATCGAGTGTGTCTAAACCCAGAAAAGTGCATGTTCATGGTATGACAAGGCAATAAAGCTATAATTCACTAGTTATTCTGGAGGCTCGCCAGAGTTGAAAAATTTGGATTTTATTTGTACACCCTGAAATCCCCCGCCCACATCTCCATTCAGAATTTCTTGGCCTACTATTGGCCACATGACTTGGGCACTGAGTTTAACATGGGTGAGTTGCCGAGGCCAAGGAACATTAAAGAGGTACAAGCCTTTATGGGCCATTGCGGATATTATTGTAGGTTCATCCACATGTATGCGATCATAGCTAAACCTCTTTATGCCTTGTTGATAGATTTTGAGTGGAATACGACTTTGAAGTGGTTGTCACAAAAGGTAGAACCCACCTTAGGGCAGACCATCTTTCTCGCATCACTTCAGGCGAATCACCCCAAGGAGTGTCTAATGAATTGCCCGATGCTTATCTGTTCAATTTAGAAGTTGTTCCTAAATGGGCAAATAAGTTGGTACATGTCCTAACCTTCGGACCTGCAAATAAGAATGTAAAAACAAACAAAGATGAAATTGTAAAATCACAAAACTATCAAATATTGGTAGGAAGCATGTACAAACAAGATACAGAGGGTGTACTAGCTTGTTGTGTCAAGGATGAAGAACATAGTAGTTGGTTGCAACACGCCCATGAAGGACTGCTAGGAAATCACTATTCTAAACAACAAACATTGCAGAATCTAAAACCTTTAGGAGTGTATTGGCCTAGCATGGACAAAGAAATACATGAATGGATTCAGAATTGTCCAACATGCAAAGAGAAACCCCCAGTGGAGCATGCTACCCTTTATCACGTATCATTAATTCCAGATTGGAGTGCTCCATTGGTAGAATTTATGAGATCGGGAACACTACCAAGCGAGGCTAGTCTAGCAAGAAAACGAAGCATGGAGCAAGATGCTCAGGACTATGTTTAGTGGGAGACAACATATACTGAAGAGGCAAAGATGGTTACCTAAGATTGTGCATTCATGAATTAGACTATTTGAAAATCGTAGAAACCACCCATAGTGGTGCTATCGGTGGACACTTCGGACCTGATGGAGTAATCAAGACCATTCTATTCTCAAAACTTTGGTGGCCCACTCTTCATATGGATGCACATACCTATGTGAGGAAATGTAATACATGCCAATGTGCCCAATATCAGATCCGAAAAGACGAGATGCCTTTGAGACACATGATGGGAGGATGTGCATTTTTGAAGTGGGATATAGACTTTGTAGGTCCTATTAACCCCCCAACTAGAAATTCCCATGCAGAGTACATTATTGTAGCCATAGATTACCTCACAAAGTGGGTGGAAGTAAAAGCCACAAGAAAGAATGATGCTCTAACGACGGCTAAGTTTTTATTCGAGAACGTGTTCACTAGATACAGGTTACCAATAGAGCTAGTAAGTGATAGAGGTACACACTTTTGAAATGAAGTTATCAAAAACCTTCTCCAAGAATTCTTAGTGATACATAAGAAGTCCGACCCCTATCATCCACAAGCAAACGGACAAGCCGATAGCACAAATAAGATCCTATGTAATGTATTGACAAAACTCATAAATAATAAATGCTCTGATTGGGACAAACAACTTCATCATGTTGTTTGGGCTTATCGAGTTGCCTACAAAATGGTACTCAATGCCACCCCATTTCAGATGGTCTTTGGTCAGAATGTTGTGCTACCATTGGACTTCCTAATCCCAACATTAAAAGTAGCACAAGATTATGAGTGGAATGGACATGAGTTGTCCTCTAGGATCTTTGATCTAGAATGCTTAGGTGAGACAAGGCTACGAACAGCTGCAGGAATCTATGCTGCAAAGAAAAGGCAAAAGGCATACTTTGATGCACACATCAAAGATAAAGGATTGAAAGAAGGAGATCTAGTGCTGGTTTATACACTAAAGCAACATGCCCTCAAATTGGAAAAAAGAGGATATGGTCGCATGATCATTAATAGAATTTTCGCTAGCGGTGCAGTTCAATTGGCCACTCTAGAAGGTGACATCTTGCCAAACTATATTAGTGGATGCCGAGTCAAACTATATCAAGAACCACTTACAGAGGATATGTTAAGGAGACTCAACACGGCTAAGACGCGAAAAGAAGAAGAGTTGAGAGTTAGAGAAGAAGCACAGGAAGAGGCATTGATTGACTTGTTGAAATGAAAAAGGACTATTCCTACTCTACTCACTTGCACATGTCTAACAAGCTAAGGAGGAAGGAACAAAAGATAACAAAACATGATAAATGAATTAAAATAGAAATGAAAGTGACTTACATAAGATGCTCTATGAGTATGGGGTCTCCATGAGGAGAGGGAGCACACTCTTGGCAATGGGCTAGAGTGGAATGACTTGTGAGGAGTGAAGGGAGGCCTTGCTTATATGGAGTTTGGGAGAATTCCCTTGCATGTGGGATAAATGAGCTTGCATGAGAATGAAAGTAAGTTGGGACAAAAGGGTGGAGCATGGAACTCTCAATCAAGTGCAACATCTAGTGCAGTTAGACTTTCATACTGCAAAGACCTGCAATTGAACATCAAGCCCATAGAAGCCTATCTCATAGGTTTGGGAGGTGTGGAAACCCCTTGTTTGGGCGAGGTAGAACTTCCCCTCTACCTTCAAGATGTTCCAATGAAAGTCAAAATGCTAGTGTGTCACGATGAGGACCTTACAGAGCCACTTGTCTTGGGTCAAGATTGGATTTATGACCATGCGGTCAACTTGAACCTAAGAAGTCAACTTCTTCAAGTTTGGGTACAGGAACAATGCATTACATTAGAATTAGAGAATTGCATGCTCTCAAATCGAGATGTCACACATTTTCTTAGTTCTCCTAGGACTAATATTAGCAAAAAAGATGTTGTATGTGTCAAAAGCTCTATGTTCCAGAAGAACTCAATCATGGAAGAATAGGCTCAAAGACAAGCTGACTCCTTCTCTTATGCAAAGACTAATGCTGCCACAACCACTCAACCAAAAAGGCAAGTGAAACAATACATGACAACCGCTATATCAAATAAACAAAGGGAGTTCAAGAAGAAAGTAGTTCCGGGCATGAAGCAAATCTGGGTACGAAAAGGAAAGCAACTTCCAGCCTTACCAACACTATTCCCACCCAGGCAAGCCAACCATGTGAAGACAAGAACCAAACAACCACAACAAGCTCAACAAGGAAGTCTCTGACAAATTTGGGTGCCTAAGAAATTAGCTGCAGCTCAACAAGGGCAATCACACATGTGAGTACCCAAGAAAATCTTATATGCACAAAGCCCTATGCTCTCCCACACACGAAAAGTCTCAATAACGAAGTCAAGGAGAAACAAGAGTCAGAATCAAGCATAGAGATCAAAAGAAGATCAACTCACCTCTTCGACAATAGTAAGAAGAAAAGCAACAAGGGTATGGGTTTGGAACCAAAAGCACCAGTAAACCCACAAAACCAAAGAACCAACCATGAGGGATAAAAAATGTAGGAAATCACCCAAAGATGAAGAGGCCACAAGTGATTTGCAAGCAGATGGACATTGTTCTAAAATGGATAAAGAGAAATGATCAAGATCCATCTATACCTAAAAACAACGATTGCACCAACATTTGCAAGTAACATCAAAAGCCTTGATGCACGAAAACCATGTGCCTTTGGCATAACCTTGTCTTTTGCAACATTCAGGTCATGGATTTCCAAACTTTGCATTAATATAGGGCCACATTACAGGACCGTGCATGGACATAATTGAGAATCCCAGGCACATGCAACACACTTGAAAGGAGAAAAAAATAAGAAAAAAAAGAGGAAAAGAAGGAATAGGTCCATGCGCTCAAAGCCACTCATCATGATCAACAAGCATCTATCAACAATGAAAGAGAAGCCAATGGTCAACAACCATGATGGGAGTACAACACGAAGAGATGAACATCAATGTACTTTTCACCATGGTAAGAATCGCCTACTCGGGCAAACCTATAACCATGCTAGATTAGGAAATCTCTTTGTCAGCATACCCTTGAGCACTTCGCTCAAGGCCCAATTTTTTGCACCATACTTTTCTTAATGCATTCCCCGAGTAAGCATGCATAGGGCTACATTACACGGCCGTGCACAAGGCACATTCTTTTTTCAACCCATGCACTAATGCACTTACCCATTAGTCGTTATGGGTCACAAGTACCTGGCATGAAAGCCTCTTTTGAGCAACTCACAATTTTTGAAAGCTCAAAATACACTCTCATGCTAGAAGCAAGGAAGAAGTACATACAAAGGGACTAAAAATGAAGAACATGACAACCAACCCTGCTACATGTGGAAGACCGTCTACTCTTGTGGAGACATGATGAACACTCCCTCTCAAAGTACTACATGGAACAACCACTACAATAAGGGTCTGTTAGGGATGACAGACTCGAGAGGGGGGGGAGTGTTGAAGCTCAAGGTTAATGACAAAGCATAGGAGCACATCAAAGAGGTGGACACACGAGAAGATGGAGCATATAGGGAGCTCCAAGAAGCACATGTCAAATTTTCCAAAGAAATCCCTATGAAAATAGTGATTTTAATCACTAAAAACCATTGTAGATACATTTTGTTGATATATTTAGGTAGTGATGTGTGTGAACACACTAGGACCGCCGGGGCACTTTTTTCCCTCTTTAGGAGGTTTTTTTCCCCCGGCTTGTATATACGCCTATTTCCCTAATGGGCTACTTATCTTTGTACATTCTCTAGTAATACATTCAGTATTGTGTGTTTGTGCTCCAAGCTTCTTCTTCTTCCTTGTGCTGTTCGCGTGCTTCCGCAGGCATCTATCTCCAACAATTGGTATCAGAGCAGGTCGTCGCTTCATCTAGGGCACCGTCGACACTCCTCTGTTTGCAGTCTCAGAATCGCACGAATTTTGGTGAGCATACTCAACGTGTTTTCGAGATCAAAACTGCTTCGCTCTGTGGTGCCGAAATCGCGATCCTGTTATGGGAGTTGGTAAGATCATTTTGACTACTGCTAATGGTAGTTCTTTCACTTTGTCAGATGCTTTATTTGTGCTAGGGATCAAGAAGAACCTGTTATCAGTTTTTGCATTAGCCAAGATTGGCTTGGTTGTGAAATTTGTTGATGACAGGTGTACTGTTCATGATCTGTCAAATGGCGATGTGGTTATTGCTTCTGGCATTTTATGTCATGGGCTATATAAGCTCATAGACTATGAAAGATCTGTTAATGATTCGGCATGTGCAGTTGTTGCAGAGCAAAGGAGTAAAAGAGAAGAGCCCCAAAATTTTCGAATTAATGGGCATATTTTTCTTCTTCAAAGTCCTAGAGAATTCCCTCAAGCCATGTAAATGCACTAGAGGAGTCCTCTAGTTGCATAATCCCAATTTGTTGTAAAATATCCCTTGTAAATTAGTAGAAAATTCACTTTTTTGGAATAAAGTGCCGGTCTCTTGTGTGAAAGGACCAAACTTAGGGCACATGTATATAAGTCACTTTGTGACTCTTTGTACAGACTTTTTGCCATTGTGAAGAAGGAGCTCTCCAAAATTTCGAATTTGCCTCTTTCTTGCAGATTTCCATCTTCTCTTTGATCTTGTATGTGTGTGTAATGCTTGGAATGTGTGTGTAGGACTGTTGTCTACCTCTCCCCACTGTTTTTGAGCTACTGTAGTGTGTGTGAGCTTGTAGGAGTTGTGGCGTGAGTGTGGGTGCTTCTCACCATTCACTATTTCGATCATAACTTGAAGCAGAGTTGTTAGAATCAAGTGAACCCACTTTCAATAGATGCATCTTGTCGAGAGCTTCGAAACGAGTACCCTATTGACTATATTCGGAGTTTGGAGCTGGGAGAAATCCTTGATTTTCTGAAAACTGCTGTAAGAGGTATCGCGGCAGACACTTTCAGTTTCTCAGTGAGCTTGAGAGGTGGAAAGAGATTCATTGTACCTACAACATCAAGGAAACACGACCAAGATAAACTTGCATACATTTGCTTATCGAGATGTCCCTCCACTACAGTGGAATCCCATACACAAGGAGGAAGATGACCTATCCATGCATAAAGCTAGATCAAGCACTCTATCTTGGATGCACGAGGATGCTCAGTTATGGATGTGCAAAGAGGCCAAGAAGGAGGAGAATAAAAGACAATTGTGGCCGATAGGACATCCTAACTACCGACCAGTAGAGGACCTTGATTACATGCCTCAAATCTTTCCTGATGAGACCTTTGAACCGTATGGATGGATGGAAATCTTAGCCACCTTAGATGTGTGCGTGAATGAGGAAGTTTTGACAATGAACGAGTGCATAGATGAGGAAGGCTATGATGTAAATCTTTATATGGTTGTTCTTCAAGAATTAGAAGAAGGTGAAGTTTTGGGAGAAGAATGGAAAGAGGAATATGAGAGTATAGAAATGGAGCCGGAATTCGACTCCGAAGAGAGTTACCTAGACACCATTCAAAGTAAAGAGGGACAAAAACCAACAAAGATGTTAGCAATCGAAGCTGCTTCCCTGGTACAAGAACAAGTGGAAGACATGAGCAAGACAGAACCGAACCCAGATCTTTTTGAAGTCCTTGAACATTTTAAAAAATATGAAGTAGAAGAAAGAAAGGTGGCCATTCAAATGCCTAAACGAGAGGCTAGAGACGGAGAAGCATACGACAACAAGGAACAAAAAAAAAAAATCGTGGTAACAGTGGAAGACGGAGAGGAGCGATGCACATACATAGGCAAAGATGTATCAATTGAAGAGGAAGAAGAACTCATACAACTGATCCAAGAATATTGAGATGTGTTTGCATGGACATATAAGGATCTTAAGGGTGTGGAACCCCAACATTTGTTCTCATCGAATACCAATGACCGCAGATGCAAAACCCTCTAAACAATGCCCTTATACGTATAATGAGGTTTATGCATCCAAAATTAAGGAAGAAATTGACAAACTACTAGCTGCAGGATTCATATATGAGATAGAAAACACCGAGTGGGTATCGCCTTTAGTTGTTGTGCCGAAGAAAAATGGAAAATTGAGGGTGTGCATTAACTTGAAAAAGGTCAATGCAGCCACCATACGCGATAGCTATCCATTACCCATCACAGACCATCTATTGGAGAGAGTAGCAGGAAAGGAAGTCTATAGCTTCTTGGATGGATTCTCCGGATACAACCAAGTAGCTATTGCTACTGAGGATCAACATAAGACCGCATTCGCGACCGAATGGGGAGTCTATGCTTTCAGAGTGATGCCTTTTGGACTCACTAATGCACTTGCTACTTTTCAACGATTGATGTGTCATGTTTTCAAGGGATTCCTGAAGAAGAGCATGGAAGTGTATGTAGATGATCTATGTACATAATCGAATCAAAGACGAGATCACATTCCCAAATTAAGAAGAATATTTAATAAATGCCATCAGTATCGAGTCTGCCTAAACCCAGAAAAGTGTGTCTTCATGGTGAGACAAGGGAAGATCTTAGGACACATAGTCTCAAGAAATGGAATATCCACGGATGAGGACAAGATCAAGGTCATTTTAGAGCTTCCTAGACCAAAGAATGCGAAAGAGGTACAAGCCTTTATGGGACATTGTGGATATTACCGTCGGTTCATTCACATGTATGCCATAATAGCCAAACCCCTGTATGGTCTCTTAACTCAATTCACTTGGACTTAGGAGTGCGAGAAAGCATTCAATGAATTAAAAAAGAGACTTAGCACAACCCCAATTCTGAAAACGCCCAATTGGAACAAGCCGTTTAATATTCACGTGGATGCATCTAATTATGCAATCGGATGTATCTTAGCCCAACCAGCCGATGAAGGAAAGCTAGATCACCCAATTGCCTATGCGAGTAGACAACTAAATCAAGTGGAAAGGAATTATACCACTACTGAACGAGAAGGGTTATGAATGGTCTACGCAGTGAAGAAATTCAGACACTATCTTTTAGCCAACAAATTCAAGTTCTTCATAGACCATCAGATGTACTTGGTTAATAAACCCTGTAACACGGGAAGATTAGTAAGATGGTTCTTACTGTTAATGGAGTTCGACGTCGAAGTGGTAGTAAAAAAGGGAAACATGCATGTAAGAGCCGACCACCTTTCTAGGTTAACCCACGGAGAACGGCCAAGTGGAATACCCGATGATCTGCCAGATACTTACTTATTCAATCTGGAAATATGTCCAAAGTGGGCAGAGAAATTAATTCCTATACTCACCCATGGCCCACAACACTCAATCAATAAGAATAGCAAAAAGGAAATTCTTCAATCAAGAAATTTGCACATTATTGCTGGAAGTGTGTACTATAAGGAACCCAATGGAGTGTTGCTAAGATGTGCCGAGGAGGATGAACAAAAGCAACTAATTGAGCAAGCACATGTGAACAAATGGAGAACACTCCAAGGAACGTATGGAACCATTCGGGAATTGAAAAGATTAGGAGTGTACTGGCCTGACATGCCCAAGGACGTCCATGACTACGTGAGTAATTGTGCAGAATGCCAGGAGACAATCCCGTACGATCATATGTCCATACCATTTTCAACCATAGCACCCAATTGGAGTCAAACATTGGTTAAATTTCTAAAGAACAGAGAACATGAGGAGGGAATAAGTTTGACTAGAAGACGATCCCTAGAAGAAATGAGCAAGGATTACGTACTTATGGGAAGACAATTGTTTAAGAGAGGAAAGGATAACCAATTACGATTATGCATGCATGAAGGAGAGTATCTACCCATATTAGAGATGGCACACACAGGTGCCGCGGGAGGTCATTTTTCAGCTGAGAGAACTGTCAAAATGATCCTCTTCGCCGGCTTGTGGTGGCCAACTCTACATATGGATGCAGAGACTTATGTACGAAGCTGTGAAACGTGCCAAAGGGCTAAATACTTTTGGAGCAAGTCTATGACAAGCCTAAGTATTGGCTTGAGTCTCATAAAGTCTTAGAAGAAGCTTTAAAAAGAAGACTATGTAAAGTTCACTTGTGAACTACCTCTTGTAACTTTTGAAGAGTTTACTTAATGTAAAAGTAAGAGAATCTTAAGTGGTTGAGTCCACTTGATCAAGAATGGAAAGAGGAGCCACGAATTCGTGATTTGTGGTAGGTAGAAAATCAAAATCAATCATTGATTGATTGGAGAGTGATTGAGGGAAGTTAACCTCCCAAACTCAACTATAAATAGATGGCAGTTTTAGTCGTGGTTAGAGAGACCTATGTGAAGACCTCCAAGAGCTGAGCTTTATGCCATATCAAGGTGTGATTACAAGGCACACATATGTATCAGTAAGTCATTGTATTGTAAAAGCAATATACTTTCATTTTCATGATTATTTGAGTTCATCTTTCCATGTTCTCGTGAAGTGTACTACTCACTGCCATTACTCTCAGTTTTCTCAGTCAACTTGCAGAGATGTTTTCTCTGAGCTTGGTGCATCATTTTCAGTGATTTAACTTGGTAAAGTTAGCTCTATAAGTCTACAATATGCTCACAAATTTTCATGTCATTTGGATGTTGCAATCTTCAGTTATGTTCATTTGAAGTCAACAGGGTCTGTTCATCTTCACTTCTCTGTCAGGTACCCGATTTTTTCACTCATCTTGTCAGAGCCATTTCTCAGAGGTTACTTATCCCAATTTAGTGATTTAAAGCTTATTGAATTCAGCTTACTGTCTAGTATAACTATACAAATTTTCATAATCATTGGATTTTTTCATTTTGAGTTATGTTGATTTTTCTGCTCACTGGTCTATTTCTGTAGCAGCCCGTGAAAATCGGGATGATGT
Organism: Ceratopteris richardii; assembly: GCA_020310875.1. Lineage (NCBI taxonomy): Eukaryota > Viridiplantae > Streptophyta > Polypodiopsida > Polypodiales > Pteridaceae > Ceratopteris > Ceratopteris richardii. The sequence goes on along the minus strand of CM035408.1, from coordinate 183,900,726 downwards.
CATCACTTGTTAAAACTCATTCTCAGTATGTGGTTCATTATTTTTGATGAGATTACTCTTGAAAGTTAGCTCTTTAAGTTGACTAGACTTCCCCAAGAGGAATTGAGCTAATTGCTGCTGTGCTCAGAGAATTATGTAAAACACTGGACAGGTGTATGAACCAAGAATAGCAAGTTTTCACCTCTGAGCTAACTCCAACTTATCTGTTTTGATCTATCTTTTTGAGAGTGATCTTCCAAGGTACATAGGGTGTCTAATACATCCATTGGCAAGCTAAAAGGTCCCACCATATACTCGTGGAGTTCATTTGGCTGGTGTAGATCAAGTATTTTGCAACACCTCTTCATCTTCAAGCACATACCTATCCATCTCTTCACAGTGGTATCAGAGCAAGGTTGGACAACATGGCAGATGGATTTCCTTCATCAATTGACAAATTGGACAGAGGTAACTCTTCAGCTTGGTCATTAAAAATGGAAGCTTATCTCCAAGGTAGAAGTTTATATGGTTATGTGGCTGGAGATGAAGTTATGCCAAGTTTCAGGAACAAAAGTCAACCAACACAAGAAGAGCAAGAAAGATTGAGCACATGGTGCTCCAAGGATGCACTTGCAAGGTCTTATCTCCTCAACTCTATCTCAGATTTTTTGTTGCCTCACATTAGAAGTTGTAAGACATCTCAGGAAGTGTGGGATGCACTTGAAGCTTTCTTTTCTTCAAGTACCAAAGCTAGGAAGCATCAACTATGGCTGGATTTCACAACCCTCAAGAAGGCTCCCAAACAAAATGTGACTGATTTTGTCACAAAGCTCAAGGACATAGCGGATCAGTTGGGAAGCATTGGAGAGGTAATAGATGAAGAGCAAATTGTAAGGCATGTGATCAATGGCTTGAAGGCAGATGACAAGTGGGAAGCATTCACCACAGCTATGGATTTGTACATGGACATGCATGTACCTGATTTCAACACACTCATTGGACAACTGTTGATGTATGAAACACCACAAGAACCAAACTAATGTGGTATTAGAAGACCTCCATAACCATCATTAGCTTAGCAAAACTCACATTGTGAATTTTCATTTCTGAATCTAGTGAAAATCAAAATTTCACTTCACAGAAATCTGCGCCTTTTCTTCAATCCTTCAGTCTGACCTGTATTAACTCAATCTTTGCCAAATCTTTTGATCACTTGCTAAAGAATGTTCTTGCTAATGTTAAGCAACACATAATAACCAAAACTTTCAAGTAATAACTTCAGAATCTTCTGATTTTGTATCAAACTTTCCACTATATCTGAAAACTAGAAATTGACTTCATCGATTTGACATACCTCCACTCTTAAGCTGATTTCTCTGAGTACGCGTCCCGTTTCTCAAAGATCTTTTGACCAAATGTAGTTAAGGATAATAGCTTTCAAACGAGCTATCACTTACCAAAAACTTTACACCATGCTTCGAGATCTGACCTTCAGAAGATCAGTCAAATGTGCGCCAGAAAAGTCGTAACTGTCAACTACCTTACACAGTCATATGAAATGACTTAGAACTCAATGTACAAGAGGAATTAGACTCAATCCTTCTACACAAACATGTGTTGATTATCAGAGAAGATGTGTACAAAATGGCTTGGCCTAATTTTGCTCACAGCCATGGAAAACTCTCTCAGACTCAGAAGTTTTCTCTCACCATCTCTCTCAGAAAAGACACGACTTTTCTCTACTCACTCAGATTACAAAATTGAGTTCTCTTTTTATGTTTCTGACTCAAATTAACTTATATACCTATGGTTTACATTCTTCTAGACTTGAACTCGTAAGTTCTAAAGATCAAATACAAATCTAGACTCTAATTTTGCACTAATTTACAATAGTGAAATTGTCCCTTCACTTAGGCTTGATTTTCTGTAGGTCTTTCCTTCACTTCTTCTTTCCTCCATCATATGTCTCCATATGTCTTCATATATCCATGCCTAATTAGTGAGTGAAGCCCCAACAGCTCCCCCTCAATCACTAATTAGCATGCTTTGACTTCTTCACATAATCTTCTTCTCTTTTATTCCTGCCATCTCCTTGAACTTACTTGTCTTTACTCCATCCAAGCTTTTTGTCATAATATCTGCAATCTGATCTTTTGTAGAAGTGTACACCACTTCAATCTCTTTCTCCATTACCTTTTCTCTGAGAAAATGATACTGTATTTCTATGTGCTTTGTCCTTGCATGAAATACAGGATTTGCTGCAAGATATAATGAACTCATGTTATCTCCATGAATGATGGGTATACCTTGATCAATTCCCAAGCTTTTGAATAATGTCTGCATCCATATTACTTCTTTTGCTGCTTCCACAAGTCCTTTGTATTCAGCTTCTGTTGATGATAAGGCCACTGTGTGTTGTTTCTTTGAACACCAACTCACAAGCTTATCTCCAATGTATATCATATAGCCATGAGTAGACCTTCTGTCATCTTGACTTCCTGCCCAATCTGAATCACTATAGGCTCTCAATCTTATATCTGATGTAAAAGGATAATACAATCCTTCTTTCAAAGTCCCTTTGATATATCTAAGGACTCTTTGACCTGCAATCCAATGTGGGTCTTTTGGACAATGCATGAATTGAGAAAGAACACCAACTGCATAACTAAGATCAGGCCTTGTTAGAGTTGCATAAATCAAACTTCCCACTAAAGATTGATACTTCCTCATATCTTTGAACTCTGCACCATCATATCTACTGAGTTTGTGATTGACTTCTAATGGTGTAGATGCCTCTCTGCAATTCTCCATGTTAAACTTCTTTAGAAGATTCAAGAGATACCTTTCTTGTGATACATAAATACCATGCTCTGCATAAGTGATTTCCATTCCAAGAAAATATGACAATTTTCCTAGATCACTTATCTTGAATTCCTTCTCAAGTAGCTTCTTCACCTCCTTGATTCCTTCATTTGAGGTTCCTGTAATTATAATATCATCTACATATATACAAATGTATATCATACCTTCATCTGTTCTTTTGATAAGTAAACTTGCATCTGCCTTTGAACTTTGATATCCAAGGTCATTAAGATATTTTACAAGTCTATAATTCCAAGCTCTTGGAGCTTGCTTCAACCCATAAAGAGCTCTTCTCAACCTGCAAACATAATTTGGAAACTTATGATCTGCAAACCCTTGAGGTTGCTCCATGTAAACCTCATCTGATATATATCCATTCAAAAATGCATTCTTAATATCCAATTGACTCAATGTCCATCCTCTTGATGCTGCAATGGCAATGATTGTCCTTATGGTTGACATCTTTGCTACAGGACTGAATGTCTCATCATAATCTATGCCAAATGTTTGAGCATAGCCTTTAACCACCAATCTGGCTTTGTACCTGGCTATAGTTCCATCTGCATGCTTTTTAACTTTGTAAACCCATTTATTTCCAATCACTTTCTTACCATTAGGCTTTGGGACAAGTTCCCAAGTTTTGTTCTCTTCAAGAGCATCAAACTCTTCCTTCATTGCTACTTCCCATTGTCTTTTACCCTTTGCTTCATCATAGCCTTGAGGTTCTTCATCTTCCTTAACCATGTAAGCATAATTTTTCTGAGTCAAGTAAGAAGTGTCATATGAATACCTTGTAGGTTGCTTCCTCATTCTGGTTGACCTTCTTGGTTCACACTCTTCATGTATATCTGGATGTACTTCTTCATCAAATATTGGTCCATCTTCATTCCTTCTATATGATTCAACTCTTGATGTACTTGCTTGCATATGTTCTTCATCTCCATCTATCTGCATATGTGACTTACCTCTTGCACTCCTTATCTCTTCTTCAAATGTTTCAAGATCACAATCCTTATCTGCATACCAACTCTTCTGTTCATCAAAAGTTACATCTCTGGAAACAATAAAATGTTTAGTCAGAGGACTCCATAGTCTATAACCCATTTGCTTTTCATCATATCCAATAAACACATATTTTTCTGCCTTTGGTTCAAGCTTATGTCTGAGTTGTGATGGCACATAAGCATAGGCAATTGACCCAAACACTTTACAATGGTCAAGTGTTGGTTTCTTACCCCACCAAGCTTCATAAGGGGTCATACCATTCAAAGCTCCACATGGTAGCCTATTCACAAGGTATGTGGCTGTATTTACAGCCTCAGCCCAAAGATAATTAGGGCAATTCTTTTCCTTTAGCATTGCTCTTGCAAATTCAACCAATGTTCTATTTCTCCTTTCTGCCACCCCATTATGTTGAGGTGTATACCTGCAAGTTATCTCTCTCTTGATACCTGCATTCCAAAGATAGTCATTAAACTCTTGAGAGAAGTATTCTCCCCCTCCATCAGACCTTAGCCTCTTGAGTTTTTGACCTGTAACTCTTTCTGCATAAGCATGAAAATGTTTGAAGGCTCCAAAGACTTCTGATCTTTCCTTTAGAACATAAAGAGTTATCCATCTTGTAGCATCATCAATAAACAAAACATAATACCTAGATCCATTTATTGAACCTTCTTTTGTTGGCCCCCATACATCTGTATGTATGAGTTCAAGCAAACCATCATGCTTGAAACCTTTCTTCTGAAATGGTTGTCTATGAGCTTTTCCCATCTGACAAGCTTCACACTTATATATCATATGTTGATTCTTCACATTTGGTAGTCCCAATACAGATTGATTCTCCACCATAGTTTTGATTCCTCTCTCATTGAAATGTCCCAATCTTTTATGCCAAAGATCTAACTCTGTAATTACTTCATCACCATGTGTGATTAGGGCTTGACCAACATTTCCTTGTACTTTGAGAGTAAAAAGTCTACCTTCCTTCTTACCACAAACAATGGGTTTGTAAGCATCCTCTGGATCTTCAACAAATACCCCTTCATTTGTAAATCTGACTTGAAAACCTTTCTCCACTATTTGTCCAACACTAATCAGATTCTTTGGTATTGTTGGAACATACAAAACATTTGTTAATAAATCAGCTCCACTCCTGCACTTCACTTTTCCAATTGAATGCACATTATGTTTTGTATTGTCACCTGTTTGTACTGTATGACTTGAATTGCCTTCTTCCAATTCTGACAATAATTCTATATTACCTGACAAATGATTTGAACAACCAGAGTCAATATAAAATACCTTGAGATCCTCCTTCTCTGATGAACTTATTGAATTCATCATCAATGTTGTATGGTTGTCATTCTGTGTATCATTTGCATAATTATAATATGTGGTGTTGTATGATTGGTTCTGATTCCAATTTCTTCCACCACCTCTACCAAAACTTCCTCTTGAATTCTGTCTTCCTCTTTGAAATTGATTCTGAAACCTTCCACCTCTTCCTCTGCCATTGTTATTCTGATTTTGACTTGCTCCTTGTTGATTGTGCCAACAATCATATGCTAGATGATTGCTCAATCCACAAATCCAACATGTCTTCTTGTTATTATTCTGATTACCTCTACCTCTTCCATTTCCTCGACCTTTACCTCTGCCAAAACCTCTTCCTCTTGCATAATTTGCTTGAGTTGTTGACTCTTCTTCATCCTTTGCCTTGCCTTTATCTCCTTTCTTTTTATTCTTCACATACATTGCAGAACTTTGACCTTTGTCTCCATCTGACTTCAAGTCTTGCTCAAATGTGAGCATCAATCCAAGTAATTGATTCAATTCTGGCACATAATGGTTTAATGAGAGTTCTGTTGAAAGTACAAAGGGCTTCCATCTCTCATCACCTCTTAACCCTGCAAGTAATTGTGCTATCAACCTATGATCTTCAATATCCTCATCAATGGATCCAAGACTATCTGCCAAGTCCTTCATCTTAGTGACATAATCACTAATGCTCTGATTTTGCTTTTTCTTGAATGTGGTGAACTCTGACCATAAGCTAGCTTTCCTAGCTTTAGTAGTGTTTTGGAAGTGATCTTCCAAAGCATTCCAAATATCTTCAGCTGTTTCTAAACCTCTGATGTGTGGCAACAAATGATCTGTAATAGTGTTGTATATATAAGCTCTTGCACTTGCATCTCTCTTCTGCCATAGCTTCAAAGCTTCTAGCTCTTCCTTTCTTGGATGACTTTCATCTTCAAATTTAGGCTTCTCCTCTTCACCTGTCACATATACCATTAAGTCCTTACTCATAAGTAAGGCCTCCATCCTCATTACCCAAGCATGATAGTTATCTCTGTCCAATTTGTCAATGGACACATGATCTGCCATGGTATCCTTGCTTCTGCTTCAACCTGTAAGTGTAAGGTTAAAGAATGATACCTTTTGTAGACCTTTACCCTTGGAAGTGACTTCAAAATAACCTTCTGATGACTTTTGTTGTTGAACACCTCAGCTTCCTCCTTCTTTGATAAAGAACTCTTCAATTCTTCTTGTATCTGTTCTCCCTTTACTCTTGAGGACCTTATCTGCTCTGATACCACTTGTTGATGTATGAAACACCACAAGAACCAAACTAATGTGGTATTAGAAGACCTCCATAACCATCATTAGCTTAGCAAAACTCACATTGTGAATTTTCATTTCTGAATCTAGTGAAAATCAAAATTTCACTTCACAGAAATCTGCGCCTTTTCTTCAATCCTTCAGTCTGACCTGTATTAACTCAATCTTTGCCAAATCTTTTGATCACTTGCTAAAGAATGTTCTTGCTAATGTTAAGCAACACATAATAACCAAAACTTTCAAGTAATAACTTCAGAATCTTCTGATTTTGTATCAAACTTTCCACTATATCTGAAAACTAGAAATTGACTTCATCGATTTGACATACCTCCACTCTTAAGCTGATTTCTCTGAGTACGCGTCCCGTTTCTCAAAGATCTTTTGACCAAATGTAGTTAAGGATAATAGCTTTCAAACGAGCTATCACTTACCAAAAACTTTACACCATGCTTCGAGATCTGACCTTCAGAAGATCAGTCAAATGTGCGCCAGAAAAGTCGTAACTGTCAACTACCTTACACAGTCATATGAAATGACTTAGAACTCAATGTACAAGAGGAATTAGACTCAATCCTTCTACACAAACATGTGTTGATTATCAGAGAAGATGTGTACAAAATGGCTTGGCCTAATTTTGCTCACAGCCATGGAAAACTCTCTCAGACTCAGAAGTTTTCTCTCACCATCTCTCTCAGAAAAGACACGACTTTTCTCTACTCACTCAGATTACAAAATTGAGTTCTCTTTTTATGTTTCTGACTCAAATTAACTTATATACCTATGGTTTACATTCTTCTAGACTTCAACTCGTAAGTTCTAAAGATCAAATACAAATCTAGACTCTAATTTTGCACTAATTTACAATAGTGAAATTGTCCCTTCACTTAGGCTTGATTTTCTGTAGGTCTTTCCTTCACTTCTTCTTTCCTCCATCATATGTCTCCATATGTCTTCATATATCCATGCCTAATTAGTGAGTGAAGCCCCAACAACAACTACTTACTCAAGAGGCAAAGCTTATAAAAAATGGAGAAAGCTCTAAAGGTAATCAATCTTCAGCTTTATACACGGATAAAAGCAAGTCTAAAGATAACAAAGGAAAGGCAAAGAAAGTGGATGATGAAGCAGGTACATATCAAGCTAACTATGCAGGTAGAGGAAGACATGGCAGAGGTAGAGGAAGAGGAGGTAGACAAGGCAGGGGGAGATCCCAAGACTCCAACTCATGTTCTATTTGTGGATTAACTAATCATACAACTGAAAATTGCTTTAGGAATTCCAGGAATCAAAGAGGCAGAGGATACAATAGAGGAAGTTATGGCTACTCAAGAGGAAGGTTCAACAACTACCTTGGCAACTACAACAACTACAATCATTCAAACTATCAAGGAGGCTACAAAGGAAGGAGAGACTACAATAACTACAAAGAAGACTGAAACAAAGAGGATTCATTATTGATCATGAACATGGCTATGCCACAAGGTAAATCTGATGAGCATGTTTTCTACATAGATTCAGGTTGTTCAAATCATGTGGCAGGAAATGTGGCACTCCTATCAGATTTAGAAGATCCAAGGAATAAGCATGAGGTACAAACAGCAGATGATACAAAACATCCTGTGGAGAAAATAGGTAATGTCAAAGCACCTGATGGAAACATCAACCTACTCAGTAAGGTACTCTATGTCCCTACCATTACAAAGAATTTGATAAGTATTGGGCAGATAGTAGAGAAAGGGTTGCAAGTCAGGTTCACAAAAGCAGGAGCATTTGTTGAAGATCCAAGTCAAGGATTCAGAAGAATTGCAAAAGGTGAAAAGACTGGTAGATTGTTCACATTTGAATTACAGGACACTAGAAACATTGCTCTCTTTAATTATGGTAGTCAGACACTCACATAATTGGAAGTATGGCATAAAAGGTTAGCACATATTGGTGAAAGGTCATTAAAGCAAATCTGCAGGGACCAAAGTGTACTTGGGCTTCCTAATTTGTCAAAACAACATATGATTTATAAGTGCAGTGCATGTCAATTTGGAAAGTCTCACAGGTTACCATTCATGAAGAAAGGTTATATGCATGGAGATCTCTTGGAGTTGGTTCATACAGATGTATGGGGACCTAGCAAGGAAGCTTCAATATCTGGATCAAGGTATTATGTTTCCTTTATTGATGATTGCAGCAGATGGACTATCCTATTCTTTATGAAACACAAAGATGAAGTTTTTTCATGTTTCAAAAGATATTTGGCTCTTGTGGAGAATCAAACAGGTAAATCACTAAAAAGGCTAAGGTCAGATGGAGGGGGAGAATACTTCTCCCATGATTTGATTCTTTTCTTCAAGAAAGAGGAATCAAAAGAGAGGTAACTACAAGGTACACTCCTGAGCAAAATGGAGTGGCAGAAAGGAGGAATAGGACAATTGTTGAAGCTGCAAGGTCTATGTTAAATGAAAAGCATTTACCTAATTACTTATGGGCTAAGGCTGTATCTACAACCACTTACTTGATTAACAGGTTGCCTTCAAAATCCCTTGATGGGATGACTCCATATGAGGCTTGGAATGGAAGAAGACCAAGCTTAGATCATTGTAAAATTTTTGGATGTATTGCTTTTGCTCATGTTCCTTCACAGGTTAGAGGCAAGATGGATCCAAAGGCGGAAAGGTGTGTATTTATTGGATATGACAACAATCAAAAGGGCTACAGGTTATACAACCCTACCAACAAAGGATTCTTGGTAAGCAGAGATGTAGTTTTTGATGAGAACAATTCATGGTATGAAGATTCATGCAGGAAGGTCAATTTACCATATAATCTTGAAGAAGATTTTCCAAAGCTTGGTAGAGAACAACCGAAGATTGAAGAACAAGACACCTCAGAGGATGATGAAGAATCTCAGATGGAAAAGATCAAAGCATGGAAGTCTAAAGGTAAAGCAAAATTGCAGGAACTTGGACATGAAGCAGAATCATCACATCATGGCCTAAGAAGATCTATGAGGGAAAAGAAAAAACCAGAAAGGTATGGGTTTGACACCTCATTAGTAACTAAACATTCTATCTACATAGCACAGGATATAAACCAAGAGGAGCCATCATCATTTGAAGAGGCCAAAGCAAAATCAGAATGGAAGCATGCAATGAAGGAAGAGATTGAAGCACTTGAGGAAAACAACACTTGGGATTTGGTGCCCAAGACTTCATCCATGAAGGTAATAGGCTCAAGATGGGTCTATAAACTCAAGAAGAATTCTGCTGGTTCAATTAACAGGTATAAGGCAAGGCTTGTAGCAAAAGGCTTTGCACAAACTCAGGGAATTGATTATGAGGAGACCTTCTCTCCTGTGGCAAAGATGCCTACTATTAGGGTTTTGCTTAGTATTGCCTCTTCCAAGAATTGGAAGATAGTTCAACTAGATGTAAAGAATGCATTCTTGAATGGTTGGATAACAGAAGAGGTATATATGGCACAACCACCTGGTTTTGAGAATCAAGTTTATCCTGATTATGTGTGTAAACTTAACAAAGCATTGTATGGTCTCAAGCAAGCTCCAAGAGCTTGGAATTTTAGGCTTGTTTCATTCTTGCAGGACAAAGGCTTTCAAGCAAGCAAGGCAGATCCTTCACTCTTAATTAAAAAGAGTAATTCTGAGGTCATCTACCTATGTGTATATGTAGATGATATTATATTGACAGGAAATGATGCAGATGGTATGAAGAAGATCAAAGATCAGATGAGAGAAGAGTTCAAGATAAGTGATTTGGGTTCACTTACCTACTTCCTAGGTTTGGAAGTTGTCTACAAAGATCATGGTTTGTTTCTCACTCAAAGAAAGTACATTAAGGACATGTTGGCAAAATTCAAGATGCAAGATTGTAAGATTGCAGGTACTCCAATGGTAGTCAATCACAAATTGAGCTCACATGAAGGTGAACTCATAGAGGACATCACATCATATCAAAGTCTAGTGGATAGTCTCAACTATGCCACATTGACAAGAGTAGATATATGTTACAGTGTGAGTGTGCTAAGTCAATTTATGCACACACCAAGGAAACCACATATGGATGCTACCAAAAGGATTCTCAAGTATCTCAAAGGAACCATAAATGAAGGACTTTATTATCCTTATGTATCTGATTTAGGTTTGAAGCTATTTTCTGATGCAGATTGGGCTGGCTCCAAGGAAGATAGAAGGAGCACTTCAGGTTATCTTACCTTTGCAGGTTCAAATCTTATTTCATGGTCATCCAAGAAGCAACCCACAATTGCTCTCTCTTCTACTAAAGCTCAATATAGAGGTCTTGCCATAGCTACACAAGAAGCTATGTGGATGAAGACATTATTCAAAGATCTTGGATTGGAGTTTGGAACTCCAACTATTTTTGGTGACAATATGAGTTCTATTCATTTGGCTGCTAATCCTATTTTTCATGCAAGGACTAAACATATTGAAGTTCATTATCACAATGTATGAGAAAAGGTTCTAAGCAAAGAGATTCAAATATCATATGTGTCCACTCATCAACAAAGCATTGGATGGTACAAAGCTTTGCAAATATCATATGTGCAGATATTCTAACCAAAGCATTGGATGGTACAAAGCTTTGCAAATTCAAGGCTATGATTGGTTTGCAGGTAATCTTGGAAGATTGAAGACCTCAAGCATACTTGGCTTGAGGGGGAGCTATTGGAGCAAGTCTATGACAAGCCTAAGTATTGGCTTGAGTCTCATAAAGTCTTAGAAGAAGCTTTAAAAAGAAGACTATGTAAAGTTCACTTGTGAACTACCTCTTGTAACTTTTGAAGAGTTTACTTAATGTAAAAGTAAGAGAATCTTAAGTGGTTGAGTCCACTTGATCAAGAATGGAAAGAGGAGCCACGAATTCGTGATTTGTGGTAGGTAGAGAATCAAATCAATCATTGATTGATTGGAGAGTGATTGAGGGAAGTTAACCTTCCAAACTCAACTATAAATAGATGGCAGTTTTAGTCGTGGTTAGAGAGACTTATGTGAAGACCTCCAAGAGCTGAGCTTTATGCCATATCAAGGTGTGATTACAAGGCAAACATATGTATCAGTAAGTCATTGTATTGTACAAGCAATATACTTTCATTTTCATGATTATTTGAGTTCATCTTTCCATGTTCTTGTGAAGTGTACTACTCACTGCCATTACTCTCAGTTTTCTCCGTCAACTTGCAGAGATGTTTTCTCTGAGCTTGGTGCATCATTTTCAGTGATTTAACTTGGTAAAGTTAGCTCTATAAGTCTACTATATGCTCACAAATTTTCATGTCATTTGGATGTTGCAATCTTCAGTTATGTTCATTTGAAGTCAACAGGGTCTGTTCATCTTCACTTCTCTATCAGGTACCCAATTTTTTTACTCATCTTGTCAGAGCCATTTCTCAGTGGTTACTTACCCAAATTCAGTGATTTAAAGCGTATTGCATTTAGCTTACTGTTTAGTATAACCATACAAATTTTCATAATTATTAGATTTTTACATTTTGAGTTATGTTGATTTTTCTGCTCACTGGTCTATTTCTGTAGCAGCCCGTGAAAATCGGGATGATGTCATCACTTGTTAAAACTCATTCTCAGTGTGTGGTTCATTATTTTTGATGAGATTACTCTTGAAAGTTAGCTCTTTAAGTTGCCTAGACTTCCCCAAGAGGAATTGAGCTAATTGCTGCTGTGCTCAGAGAATTATGTAAAACACTGGACAGGTGTATGAACCAAGAATAGCAAGTTTTCACCTCTGAGCTAACTCCAACTTATCTGTTTTGATCTATCTTTTTGAGAGTGATCTTCCAAGGTATATAGGGTGTCTAATACATCCATTGGCAAGCTAAAAAGGCCCACCATATACTCGTGGAGTTCATTTGGCTGGTGTAGATCAAGTATTTTGCAACACCTCTTCATCTTCAAGCACATACCTATCCATCTCTTCACAAATACCCAATTAGGAGAGATGACATGCCATTAAGACCTATGGTGTGTGCGAGAGCATTCTCCAAGTGGGGTATCGACTTCATAGGACCCATCAACCCACCAGCCAAAGGATCACATGTTGAGTACATAATAGTCGCCACAGATTATTTAACCAAATGGGTAGAAGCAAAAGCTACGAGAAAAAACGATGCTCAAACCACCGCTAAATTCCTTTTTGAGAATATTTTTACTGGTTTTGGATTACCAATTGAGATTGTGAGCGACCGAGGATCGCACTTCCTTAACGAAGTAATAGAATCCCTAATGAATGAATTTTTAGTGATTCACAAAAAATCAGCCCCATACCATCCCCAAGCCAATGGTCAAGTGGAAAGTTCCAACAAGGTGTTATGTACTGTATTGACAAAGATTGTCAATAATGGGAGGTCGGATTGGGACAAACAATTGCATCATGCAATTTGGGCGTTCCGAGTAGCATACAAGACTGCCATTGGATCTACTCCATTCAATTTAGTGTATGGGCAAAATGCTATTTTACCAGTTGATTTTTTAATCCCAATATTGAGGGTAGCCCAACAGTATGAATGGAACGGACATGAGTTATCCCAACAACTCGACCAAATCGAGAAGTTACATGAAACTAGGTTACAAGCAGTGGCAGGAATCTACGCAACCAAAAGAAGACAAAAGGCATATTATGATGCACATATAAAAGATAAAGGACTTAAATAGGGAGACTTAGTCTTGGTATACACATTAAAACAACATGTCAAGAAGTTACAAAAACGAGGATATGGACCTCTGATCATCAATAGAATCTCCACTAGTGGAGCAATTAACCTAGCCACTCTAGATGGAGATATTCTTCCTAACTACATAAGTGGATGCAGAGTCAAACGGTACATGGAACCATTGACGGATCAAATGTTAGCACGTCTAGAAGGTGCTCAAAATAGGAAGAAAGAGGAAGAACGGATTAGAGAGGAGGCCCGACTAGAAGCCCTAGAATGCATTAAGAGACAGAAAGAGTGGATCAGACAACAAGATGAACGCTATCTCCACGGAGAAGAGCCTATCCCTATGGCCAACTACCAAGTCCATGACTTGGACACGACGAAGTCATACATTTCACCACCTTACCTATACTTAGGAATTGGCAAGCAGAGTACAAGTTGATAGACGCCTTGATAGACTCAGGAGCAGGACTTAGTTGCATACGTAATACGGTCATAAAAGATCTACAAATGATTATGAGTCCCACTAAAGCTTAATTGAGAGGAATTGGAGGTCAAACCCTAGAATGCATTGGAACATCAATAGTGTCTCTCCACCTAGGAAATTCTTCCATGGAACAAAGAGTATTAGTGTGCAGAGGTGAGGATTTAATAGAGGATTTGATCCTAGGACAAGATTGGATCATTGAGAACGAAGTAAGCATCAACCTAGCTCAAGGCTATATTTCATCCAAGATAGGGCACAAGGAAATTTTCAATTTATTAGGAGAAAAGCCTTTACTTCCACTAAAGGTCATCGAGCGTTCAGAGAGCTGCCAAGAAAAGACACTGGAGAATGATCCCAGTCTTAATATCTCAGAAACAAATCTAGAAGAAGCAGAAAGTTCCGACCCTACGAGGTCCACGGAAGAGTTGAAAGCACCACATTCAGCTGAAGAACAGCCAGCCACTAAGGAAACCAACTCTAATGGAGCTTCTCAACAAGCCAAAAGACCACTAATATGGAATCTGACACTCAGATACTTACGGCAAAGAACGACCAAATATCAATGGGTGCGTAAAGACCAGAAGAAGGAAGAGCAGACGTCAACATCAATTCTTAAGGAGAAAATAGAAATGAAGAATTCAGCTTCATCGAAGGCCAACCCAACAAGACTCTTGCAAGTATGGCTTCCCAAGCCTTTGATTGAAGTTCAGAGAGCACGATATCAGATATGGATCCCCAAGCAGGCCAGGCAGACCGCCAGGCAAAAGATATGCAAGTGGGAGGGTACACTACATCATAACAGTCAAACGACAAAGCATAGACAGACTCATACGAAAAACAGGGAAAGCAACGATTATAGTGCTCAGCTACCAAAAGCTACAAACGAACAACAAAAAGAGCGAAAAAGTAGAGAGAAGAATCGAAACAACATAACAATAAAGTGGATTTGGAAACCCAAGCAACTGCGAAGAGTGGACCATCGAGTTGACAAAGATTCCAATTGCACTCATGACGTGTCAATTGCACCTAAAGTATGCATGATAGGGCCACATTACAAGGCCACGCATTCAGCACATGATGCACCTGATAAAATTAGTGGTGCACATTCTCCAAGAAAGATTAGATCTTAGCTTCAACTCTCTTAGGAATGGACATACTTGTACATAAATAAATGCTTCGGCTATACTAACACTTTTTTTTCTTTCAGGATAAGAAATAAAAAGATGTGGTAAGAGATCTCACTCATAAAACCATGGGAGACGGAGTGATGGAACGACAATAATCAATACGATGCACTAGACAGCTGCATACTTTCCTTTGACGCTAATGCACTTTTCCTTACAAGTGCAGATGGCTTCAGAAGATTCCGAAGCAACAGTACAAGAGGAAGTGTTGGAATTCCCACTCCAGAGTATCACAAAGGCAAAGGGACACTGGTTTCGAGAAGATCAACCAGCTGGGGAGTACCTCTTCCTGGCAACGATCAAAACTATGGATACAGATCATCAATTTCTAATCATGTCCCAAGATTTTCGAGTACTACATGAACTCCCGTCTATCGTAGACACTATGAAGAAAGCGGGCATACATAAATATTTTGAGCTGCCAATCTATAAGCCCGACTTTCAAAGATGCACACAGGTAATGAATACCTTACAGCCAACGTTGCATGATCCCTTGGTGCCAGAGGCTCGAGTGATGGATAAAGTAGGTGAATGGGTTGTCATTCAATTCACACATGACTTGATTAAGGAAGCCTTTGGTTGGGAAAAGGATGGGATTACCGTGGTAAAAGAAGAAAGCCGAGGTGCAAAGACCAGAACATTTACAGACATCAACCGAGTGGACATAGAGGAGGAAGTCAGACTAATCCACCAACACTTCTGCTTCCCGAATATGCATCGGTACACGGCCCTTCAAAAAATTATCGTTCAATTACTCTCACATGCCATCAAGCAGATTGGAAATCAAATTAATCTGACTCCGTACATCCAAGAAAGATTATTTGAAGCAAAAAAGCAATGGAATAATAAAAAGTTCCTCAACGGCAGTGTAGCTCTAATTATCTTGATCTATCATGCTTTAGGCATTCAAGAGCACCTGCAAGAAATGCCATCATCAACTGCCATAGCAAAGTATGCAAAAGTGGCAACTGTTCCTAAAAAGAAAAAAGGAGTAAAGATTGTAGAAGAAGTTGAAACTAGCTCTCAACCTAGAATGAGAGGCACAAAGAGACTAAGGGAAGTCAAGCAAGTTGAAGAGGAAGTCCCAACCACAAAAAGAACTCATGTACTCCCTAAGACAACACTTGAAGAGCAAAGGCCGATTACAGAGGAAGAACTGGCTAAAGCCTTGGAAGAAACGCACCAATACACAGAAGGCCAAGTCAATTTACCGGTGCAAGGTCATCATTATCAACAGACTCAACAAGAAATGGAAGAGAAAAGAAAGCTCACCAAAGTCCATCGGTACAGGGAAATAGGGTTGGACAATTCAAGCTCTTCCTCGGATGCACAAGAAGAGCCAGACAACTCACTATTAAATGTGGATATTCAAAGTGAGTCAAAGGATGATGGACAATGGGCAGAGTTGAATGAAGTTAACTACAATGAAGAAGCCGACAACATAAAGACGGATGATCACATTACGCATCCTAATAAGAACACCACAAATCAAGAAGCAGATCAGGAAGGTACACATGTGATAAAACTCAATGAGACTTCCACTATTCGAATCAAGGAGGCCACACCACCTCGCGACATGTCCATAAAGATACCAAAGAAGGAGCCTCAGGAAGAGAAAATAGAAGATGAAGAACCCTTCACCCCGATAACGGTTGTGGCAGAACCTTCCCCCATGGATGTCACATTTCAAGGGAGTGCCACAAAAGCTATTGACTTGGAGGAACAAGAAAAGATTCAAAACATACAATTACAAATTAGACAACCACACAACGAAACCATCCACGTTGAGCAAGGAAAAGATGTGCAATCAGGTGAAGCTCCAAGCATACCTAGGACGTGGTTAAATGTCGATTTAGCTCAACTCAAACCACTAGTACAAGACATGATCAGAACTGCACTAGACACACAACAACTGATGCTTGAGGCTGATGAAGACTATGATCAAGCAATGCAAGATAAGCATGACCTTCAAGTAAAGAGTAAGAATCTTTCAGCAGAATTGAACTTAGAAAGAGAGAACCTAAGAAACAAAGAGAAAGAAGCCCAAGAAGCCAAAAAGCAGTGCAATGAGTTAATGGACGAAAACGAGAGATTAAAAGTACAACTGCAAGAAGTAGAGACAAAATACGAAGCTAGCGAAACTGAAAAGGCGCGAATAGCTGCCCGGAGCAGAATACTGGAATCACAGATCAAAGTATACATGGAGGAAGTAGAGAACTTAAGGAATCGAAATAAAGAACTCATGACCGCCCTTCTCAGTGACTAGCCAATAGAGGCTCAAGAAAGACCAAAACAAGATATCAAAGAATTAGAGACAAAGATCGCTAACTATGAAGCTCAGATCAAGAAGGAGCAACTCACCATTGCAGAATGGGAAAAGAAGTACATGGATGACACTGTTGCTCTCAGAACAAAATGGAAAAAGGCTGAGAATAATTATCTTCGGCAGTGTAAAGAAGACACCGATCACTTAGATATCATTGCTCAAGAACTTCTTAAACACAAGGATACCATTGCACATGCTACTTAGGAAATAAAGAAAAAAGACGCATTGATTGCACAGCTTCAAGAATAGTTAAAGCAGAAAACAATGGAGGGGACACCAGTAGTACCAAAATCCATAGAGGCTACTGTGGAGACTGAGGTACGTCCTCTCTCTCCCCCCTCATATCATTCACCGATAAGGGAGGAACAGGAGGTTCACATTGAACATAACACTCGGGAAATTGCAGAATTGAGCCGACCGGAAAGGGCACTATTGGTGTCCCAACTTACGGCTGAGTTTGAAGATCAAATCATCCACGTAATGAAGGAAGCGCAAATAGAAAGCAAAATGGACCAAATTCTGAAGCCCTTCAATATACCATATGGACTACTTAAGGAACAAACGCGATATTATATAAAGACTACGACAAATAAAGATCCGGACCACAATCTCCACTTTAGGCATAATACATTCAACTATACCCAAGAAGAATTTGAGAAGGCAGATCCTATATGGAGAAGAAAGCTGTTGGAAAAGAATCCTACACTGCGGGTACAGTGGGAAGCATCACCTTATGCGCTTCAAATAAACCCATCCTTTTGCCCAGTACCCCGACGAAGAGTGGTGTAGCTCAGTGATGAGTAGCACCTCCTTTAATGTCAATCCGGGAAGACATGAGGATGGTATGAAGACCGCAGCAAGTGAAGGCACAAATATGTGAGTGAGAAGCACACAAACATGCACACACATACACACACACGCGCACACACGGCAAGAACAAAAAGAGTAAGACAATGGAATCACTTCTATTATAACCAAGTTCTCATACAAGCTCAAAACTACAAGAAGCTGCCTCAAAAATGAGCTCTCTAGCTCTATTTATAGTTTTTGACTAGCTTTGGCCTTGTCCAGACCTAGTGTCTGGCCTAGTTAAAAATTAGGTTCCAGGGCTTATTTGAGGGCTCAAACGAAATCTAAAAAATACGAAAATTGGTAGGAAACTACTTCTAAGGCTCCTCAAGCTCAAGGACTCCTCGGCTTGTACAAAATGGAGCTACAAAAAGATGAAAATGGTATTTACAGGGGTTTTTAGTGATGAGAATCACTTTTAAATGGTGTAAGGGTTTTGAAAAAAATAAAGGGTTGCCTTAGTGCTAGATCTGCATGTATGCCCGTACTTGCTTCTTCCCGTATACTATCAACACTCTCCCCCCCCTAGCGTCTGTCGCCCCTGATAGACCTTTGATCTGCGGGTTGGTCAATATAGTCCTGGAGAATTTCAGTTGCCACATCATGTTCTTTGATTCGCAGCCCTCGGATCAGGTCTCTTTGCAGGGTATCCCAATTGACTGGGCCTGGTATGTCCGGATATGGCGTTGTGTAGAGTTCTGAGTGCATCGTTTGTTCGCATGCAAAGAGGTGTAACAAATGGGTGGGCCGTGGCACGAACACCTCTAAGTGTGCTTCCCAGAACCTCGTGGTGAACATTTCATCGAAAGTTTGCTTGTAGCAGGCAGGGAGATATCTGATGCGTGCGTGCCATGCATAAGCAACTCATATGCTCGGGGTGGTGCTCATATCATATAGCAGGTCGTAATTACCATTAACAAACCCGGGAATCGGAGGTTGAATATGACATACATTGCGGAAAGTTTTGAGCACAACCTGCATCATATCGAAGATCTTGAGCATCATCTGGGCAGCCACATCTAGCATGGGGTGGAGGCGTGGAAGCCAATGTCTGATGGTAGCCATCATGTAGGCTATAGTAGGCGTGCCGTTTGGGGGTGCAATGGCAGGGTAATTGAGCCATTCTTTGCAATTGGCGTTGTTCTTGACTTTGATGGCAAAGGACTTCCATGTTCTTCTCCGTTGCACTGGTCCATAGCAATTGTTATACTTCAAGTGCATGGGCGCGTGGTCCCATGTCCGTAGCATCTCGGGATAGGTCTCCAATAGCTTTTGTCTCCAGATGGGTTGGTGTATTTTCCCTTTGCGCACCTCCTCTGGAATGTCCTCAGGTTCAAATTGTGTTGCGAAAGTCCGGTACTTGTTGGTCTTACGTTTGATCTCATCATTGTAGTTTGCCAACAGTACAAAGTATGGTTTATATTGTAATTCTGAGCTAGTTATTAGTCTTCTAGGGGCCAGATGTCTGAAGTATTCTGATTGAAGTATGGTTTCTTCAATGGTCTTCATGGCCAACATCTGGTAGGAGATACGATCTTCATGAGTCTGCCCCATTTCCTCTACCTGTTTCATCCATGCCGATGGGGGTTCCTCATAAGTGTCCTGTCTCTCTTCATTGATTGTGCCTCCAGGAAAAGGTTGAGGCTCATAGTTCTCTTCAAATGCTTCCTCCACTGGAATAATAACTGCTTCTTCTTCTATGGGTTGCTCAGGTGGGGAAGGAGGTCATTCATATTGTAATAACTTGATTTTCAACTCTGCATTCTGTTGCCGTAGCTCAAGTACCTCACTGTTCGTTGAAGATTCAGGTTTTGGCGAAGTAGCGGCATCGACCGTCTTTTTAGGTGTGGGTGGGTGTGTTGTCGGTACTTTGGATCCTTGTAGTTCCTTTATCTGGTCTGCCAACTGATCATGGGCTTCCAAGAGGGTTGCATAACCTTGTAAAACCTGTTGAATATGCTCTGAAGGGACAGCCTGGAATTTTGCAGGGTCTATAGGTGCTTCCGGGGTGTTTTCCATGGCCGCTTCTAGGTTCTCCTGGTTTTGTTGTTGTAGCCTTCTGTTCTCTTCTTGAGCCGCTGCTAGATGGCGACGTAGTAGAGCCATGTTGCGTTGAAGTCTCGCATTGCGGCCCATTTGTTCTCTGAGTTGTTCCTCCATAGCTTTGCCTGTCTCTGCATACTTAGCTTCGAGTTCTGTCTTTGATTGTTGGAGGTTAGTCACCTGGTGTTGTAGTGCTGTATTACCTAGTTCCAAGGCATCGACTCGTGCCTGGAGTTGAGCCGAGAGATTGCACAGCTCTATGTTATTTTCTTCTAATAGCTTATACTCTTGCTTAAGCTGAGTGGCCGCTTCAACCATGGTGTCTAGTGCATTACTAAATGATGTGGATGCATGGGTAGAGGTGGAACATGCAAAGGGTTGGGAAATGGGGAAGGGAAAAGTGGATGATGTGCCTATGAGTGAAGTGAGATGTGATGATGGTGGAACAGACGTGGCGGTGGGTGCTCCTGTGGATGGTGAAATATCCATGGGATCGGATGTGATAGTGTGTGAAGTGTGAATACGGGAATGGTAGGTGGTGTGTTAGTGGTGGCAGTTGTGAAGAGATGGATAGGTATGTGCTTGAAGATGAAGAGGTGTTGAAAAATCCTTGATCTACACCAGCCAAATGAACTCCAGGAGTATATGGTGGGCTCTTTTAGCTTGCCAATGGATGTATTAGACACCCTATGTACCTTGGAAGATCACTCTCAAAAAGATAGATCAAAACAGATAAGTTGGAGTTAGCTCAGAGGTGAAAACTTGCTATTCTAGGTTCATACACCTGTCCAGTGTTTTACATAATTCTCTGAGCACAGCCGCAATTAGCTCAATTCCTCTTGGGGAAGTCTAGGCAACTTAAAGAGCTAACTTTCAAGAGTAATCTCATCAAAAATAATGAACCACACACTGAGAATGAGTTTTAACAAGTGATGACATCATCCCGATTTTCACGGGCTGCTACAGAAATAGACCAGTGAGCAGACAAATCAACATAACTCAAAATGTAGAAATCCAATGATTATGAAACTTTGTATGGTTATACTAGACAGTAAGCTGAATTCAATAAGCTTTAAATCACTGAATGTGGATAAGTAACGAGTGAGAAATGGCTCTGACAAGATGAGTGAAAAAGTCGGGTACCTGACAGAGAAGTGAAGATGAACATACCCTGTTGACTTCAAATGAACATAACTGAAGATTGAAACATCCAAATGACATGAAAATTTGTGACCATATAGTAGACTTATAGAGCTAACTTTACCAAGTTAAATCACTGAAAATGATGCACCAAGCTCAGAGAAAACATCTCTGCAAGTTGACTGAGAGAACTGAGAGTAATTGCAGTGAGTAGTACACTTCACAAGAACATGGAAAGATGAAACCAAATAATCATGAAAATGAAAGTATATTGCTTTTACAATACAATGACTTACTGATACATATGTGTGCCTTGTAATCACACCTTGATATGGCATAAAGCTCAGCTCTTGGAGGTCTTCACATAGGTCTCTCTAACCACGACTAAAACTGCCATCTATTTATAGTTGAGTTTGGGAGGCTAACTTCCCTCAATCACTCTCCAATCAATCAATGATTGATTTGATTCTCTACCTACCACAAATCACGAATTCGTGGCTCCTCTTTCCATTCTTGATCAAGTGGACTCAACCACTTAAGATTCTCTTACTTTTACATTAAGTAAACTCTTCAAAAGTTACAAGAGGTAGTTCACAAGTGAACTTTACATAGTCTTCTTTTTAAAGCTTCTTCTAAGACTTTGTGAGACTCAAGCCAATACTTAGGCTTGTCATAGACTTGCTCCAACAGTAGTGAATGTGGGGGAGTGGGGTTGGGGAAGGGACTTTTTATTATAATTCTCCACCTGTTGGAGTATATTTACAAGGTTTGTCCAGAATGACGGTTGTGTGACTTGGGTTGAGCCTGAGGCAGTTACAAGGGAAGTGGTGGATAGGGTTTGGGAGAGGGAAAATGTGTGGATGAATGGAAAAGGATGGGATAAGGTCTGGCTAGTGGCAAGTGGTTGTCCAAGGGCGGGGAGATAGGAAGGGTGACCTATTATGGTTTGATCGGTCGCAGGATCTCCTGTGTGAGATTCACAAATTTGGGCGTAAGTGATGGATGTGGGTAAGGGGAAGGATGTAAAAACGGAGGTGTGTACAATGGTTTCATGATGGGTGGATATCGGTTGTTCCGAAAGACTAGTGGAGAAGGGTGCTGAGGGTTGAATGGAAGGTGACGGTGGAGATGGTACCTGTGTATTTACATCTTGTTCATCAGTGGGACTTGGGCTAGTCATGTGAACATCCTCTGAAATTGTGGTAGGCAAGGCAGTAGAGACTTCCATTTGAATCATTTTTCCTCGCCGTGGTCGTGTATCAATCCTTCGTTGATCATAGGTAGGGTTCTCTCGATAGACCGTTGTCCTCATTGCTTCCCTGATCCCACATGTGTCCGCCAACAGATTCAATGATTCAACAAAATGTGGGTCTACATTCTCGGCTTGCAGCATTTGGTTCACTAGGGCTTTGTTCACCTCTTCTGTCATCTTATGTCTTCTCTATACCTGCTTGATTGTCTTGTATAGCCGCTTGAGTTGTGCTGTGTAAGCAGGGGCCTCCTCTTCACTCTCCTCTGGTTCATTCCCCCGTTCTTCTTCCTGATTTTGTGTGCTAGGACCATGAGGATGTGGTGCCTCTTCTCCCCAATGTACCCTGCTTGTCTCGCCCTTTGGCTGTTCTCCTTGGAATGATGATCCCAGATCGGCATTGTCAGGAAAATCTTCACTATCAGATAAGTGGGCCGTCTGCAAGAATCTTTCAAAATCAAAATTGGGATCCTCAGTTAAAGCGGCCATAGATGCAAACTCGGCATCAGTAGGTAGTGGAGGGGCGGATGGGGTGGGCTGTACCACGCCCCCTGATGGAGCTCCTTGGAGGTGTATCGTGAAAGGTGCTACGTGGGCTTCTTCTCTAGGGGAAGCTTCGGTTGTGGCCTCGTGAGGGATCATGACCTGGGAGAGTGATCCACACATTCGTTTCGTAGGCTGATTCCCTGACTTTCGCCCCTTGAAAAATTCCAGTTGTGCGTATTTAAGGGCCCTGGCTATTGGCACGTCATATGCGAGACATCTATAAATATTTCTGGTGATCGCACAGCAGCCATGTAATGTATGCTTCCTCACACCCCGCTTGCCTGCTTCATACAGTTGGTCCAAAATCCATACATGCATCTTAATGGGCAAGCGTCCAGTCTCTGCTAGATATAATCCGTACCATATTTTCTTGTGAGGTTGTGTGAAGCGGTCTTGAGCTGGAAATGCGAAGTGTTGAAGGCACATTCGCAGGGGTATGGCGATGTTAGGGGTGAGGGCACACATTTCCTTCAACTTCTTGATTCTGTTGCTCTTCATTGACTTTGGTATCAAGGGATCGTGATCGGAAGGCACATGGGTGCCATACATCTGGAGGGCTTCCCTAATTACAGTGGTATTAATCTCAAATTTCTTCATTTCTTCCTGGTTTGATAGAGAGGGGACCAGGAATGTGCCGGAATGATCTTTCTCTTGTGTCGGCGTCAGTGTGGCTATCAAATAGTAACATCTAAGGAAATCCGGCCTCGGCAAAGCCGCACTAAAGTAGTCTTGTAATCCCGCTTTCTGCCATATGTCCTGAAGGGGAGCTGCATTTTGTAATGCTTCGGATTCTCTGGAAAAGAACTGGAAAGTCCACCATACTCCTCCGAATTCCAATTTGGACTCCCAAATATGATCAGCGTCACCCAAGTCGCCTGGCATCTCATTGAACCAATGTGAGTGCCCTTTCACTCTTTCTGTCAGTCCACTTGGTGGATTCGGAATGGGAATTCTTCTTACATTCAAAAGCTCTTCAGGCCTTGCTGTCAGTGGGGCTTCCACAGGCATAGTATTCCAATTGCTTTGATTACTAGTGCCCGCCTGGGAGCTTGTTCCTGCTACTGCTGCCATGATACTCTGATGCTTATCTGCTGGAAGAAGAAAGCACATTAGTGTTGCATAGGAAACAGGATGTAACGGTGTTCCCTCCACAATACCAACATGACAATCCCGATGGTTAGTGGTTAGAGGTGAAGTGTTTGTGATATATGTGAGTGGTTAGTAGAGGTTAGTGTTATCCTAGATGCATACTTTGGTCATGCAATAGACTCGGAATGCACCTTCATCAGAGGGGATGGATTTACACGATTGGGTCAGGGGGTTTGATACACGGTTTAAGTCTCCAAACCTTGATGGAGGATTCGTAGCTCTTAAAGCTAAAGACAGGCAAAGATTTATGAACTAGAGTGTGATGGATTTGGGACCTTTTGGGTACCCATTTCCAGGCATTCCTCGGTTTGACTGAGTGTGGTCAGGGTGGTATTTAGGTAGAGTTCCTGCGTTGTTTGTCGAGAGGACCTGTGAGTGTTGAATTATGCCAGTGACTCGAGTTGGAGCTATTTGGGCTCGTAAACAGGCCTTGGGCACCCATACGTGTCTGGTAGTTGGGCCAGCCTTCATTGACCGCTTAGGGACCCAAATAGACGTGGTGAACCTAGGGGGTTGCCAGGGGTACTCCTTTACTTGTGTCTGTGATGATGTGGCTTGTTTGTTCCCTCCTCGAGAGCCTGCTACTAGAGCTGTGGGTTTTCCATCCTTGCGTATCCAGATCTGCTTCGCTTCACAGGTACTCCGTGTTGCATTGGTTGGCACACCTGCTTCTTGATCAGTGGTCTCCTTCGTGTCGAGTGATGTTTGGTCTGCATTCTTAGAATCTCCTTTGGCTCAGCTGTGAACTCCTCATTGACTCCTGTACCTTTGGTAAGATTGACAATCCTCTGCACCATAGAAGTTTGGACAGGAACAACATTGTTATCTTCATGTGGATTCTTGGAGGGACCAGGAGTTGGTGCCTGTTCTAAGGGTTTGAGTGCTTGATTTTCTAATTCAATCGTAAGATAGCTTTGGCCTGCCCAAGCTTGAAGAAGTCCACTTCGTAGGTTGAGGTTGACTGCATGATCATAGATCCAGTCTTGGCCTAAGACAAGAGGCTCAGTCAGATCCTCGTCCTCACATACTAGCACTTTTACTGGCATTAGTACCTCCTGAATGTAGAGGGAAAGATCCACCTCTCCCATGCAAGGGGTTTCGACACCTCCTAATCCTATTAGATATGCTTCCATGGGTTTTATCTCCAATTGCAGTTGTTGGCAGTAAGAGAGCCGGACTGCACTAGTGGCGGCACCTGAATCAATTAAAGCTCTCACGCTCATTGGACTGTCTCCTCGTCCTATTTCTAGGGTCACAAAAGGTCTTCGATCGATTATTCTATGGGAACGTTCACCGGAAGCCTCACACATGGCCACATGATAACCTGGAGACTCTTGAGGTTCAGACATAGGCTGATCCCTCCCTTGTCTCCTCAATTTCATTCGTCTGATGCGCTCTAAGGCCTCTGCCTGTGCTTCTTCACGAATTCGTTTTTCCTCCTCTTTACGTTGCTTAGCAGTGTTCAGTCGACTTAGCATTTCCTCTGTGAGGGGTTCCTGATACAACTTGACTCTGCATCCGCTAATATAGTTTGGGAGAACATCACCCTCTAAAGTGGCTAGTTGTATTGCTCCACTTGTGGAGATCCTATTGATGATCATAGGTGCGTAGCCTCTCTTTTCTAGCTTCCTTGCGTGTTGTTTCAATGTGTAGACTAAAACTAGATCTCCTGCTTTCAAGCCCTTATCCTTCACATGGGCATCAAAGTATGCCTTCTGTCTCTTCTTAGCTGCATATATCCCTGTAGCTGCTCTCAGTCTTGTTTCTCCTAATCGTTCAAGGTCAAAAAGTCTAGAGGAGAGTTCATGACCCGTCCATTCGTGCTCTTGTGCTACTTTCAATGTAGGTATTAAGAAGTCCAACGGTAGCACGGCGTTTTGGCCAAATACCATCTGAAAGGGGGTGGCTTGGAGTACCGTTTTGTAGGCGACTCGGTATGCCCAAACAGCATGGTGTAGCTGTTTGTCCCAATCAGAGCGTTTATTGTTCACTAATTTTGTCAATACATTGCATAGGATCTTATTGGTGCTTTCGGCTTGCCCATTGGCTTGAGGGTGATAGGGGGCAGACTTCTTATGTACTACCAAGAATTCTTGGAGCAGATTTTCAATAACTTCATTCAAGAAGTGAGTGCCCCTATCACTTACTAACTCTATAGGTAGCCCGTATCTTGTGAATACATTCTCAAATAAGAACTTTACTGTTGTTTGAGCATCATTCTTCGTAGTGGCTTTCACTTCTACCCACTTGGTGAGATAGTCTGTGGCCACAATGATGTACTCGGCATGTGAACCCTTAGCTGGGGGGTTAATAGGACCGACAAAGTCTATTCCCCATTTAGAGAATGCACGTCCACCCATCATAGGTTTCAGTGGCATCTCATCCTTTCGAATAGGGTACTGGGTTCGCTGACAAACCTCACACCTCTTCACATAGGTATGTGCATCCATGTGAAGAGTTGGCCACCAAAGACCTGCAAATAGAACTGCTTTGATCACCCGGTCTGGTCCAAAGTGTCCTCTTGCTACACCTTGGTGAGCAGTCTCCAAGATCTTTAGATATTCGCTCTCATGGACACACAGTCTAAGATACCCATCTTTCCCTCGTCTGTATAGATTATCCCCAATGAGAGCATAGTCTAGTGCCTCTTGTTCTAAACTCCTCTGTCTAACCAAAGTCATTTCTTGAGGGAATGTTTTCGTCCTTAGAAAGGCCACTAATGGCTCGCTCCAATCTGGCATTAAAGACATGCGGTAAAGAGTGGCATGTTCCACTGGTGGTTTAGTGCAACAGGTTGGGCATTCCTTGCACAACTTTTGGACATCAGCCTCCATAGTCGGCCAATGCACTCCGAGTCTCCTTAGAGTCTGTAGGGTTCTTTGTTTTGAGTAGTGTTGCTCTAGTGCACCTACATGTGCTAATTGCAACCATTTAGCGTACTCGTCCTCTTCCACACAACAGGCTAATATTCCTTGATCGGTATGTTTGTACATACTTCCTGCCATGATATGATACTTTTGAGCTTTGACTACCTCCCTATCCTGTGTGTTTACTATTGGATGATTAGGTCCATATGTAAGTACTGGCACTAAGGGCTTGGCCCATTGAGGCACCACTTCCAAATTGAACAAGTAAGCATCAGGTAAGTCATCTGACACTCCTTGTGGGGCCTCTCCGGATGTGAGCCTAGAGAGATGGTCGGCTCTCAAATGAGTCCTGCCTTTCCTCACTACTACCTCAAAGTCATACTCCATTAGTAAGAGAAACCATCTTACTAATCTGCCGTATTACATGGCTTGTTTACTAGCTACAGTAGAGCTTGGTGATCAGTAAAAAATTTGAACTTATTTGCCAGCAAATAATGTCTAAACTTTTTAACTGCATATACCATGCCTAGTCCTTCTCTCTCCGTAGTGGTATAATTTCGTTCAGCTGCATTCAACTGTCTACTAGCATAGGCAATTGGAAGATCCATATTACCTTCACCGGTAGGTTGCGCGAGTACACACCCAATAGCATAATTGGATGCATCCACGTGGACATGGAATGGCTTATTCCAATCCGGTGTGGTCAAGATTGGTGCTGAACACAATCGCTTCTTTAGCTCATTGAAGGAGTTCTCACACTCATCAGTCCACTCAAAATTTGTCAACAGTCCGTACATGGGCCTTGCAATGATAGCATACATGTGAATGAATCGGCGGTAGTAACCACAATGCCCCATGAAAGCTTGAACTTCTTTGACATTCCTTGGCCTAGGTAGTTCTGCTATGGCTCTCACTTTCTATTCGTCAGTGGATATGCCGTTCTTTGACACTATGTGTCCTAGAATCTTGCCTTGCCTGACCATGAAAACACACTTTTCTGGGTTCAGGCAGACTTGATATTCTCTACATTTGTCAAAGATGTGTCTGAGTTCTGGTATGTGAGTCTGTCTAATGTTGGAATGCGCATAGAGATCGTCAACATAGACTTCCAAATTCTTCCTCAAGAACTCTTTAAACACATGGCACATCAGCCTTTGAAAGGTAGCGGGTGCATTGGTGAGCCCAAATGGCATTACCCAAAAAGCAAATATACCCTACTCTGTGGCAAAAGCCGTCTTATGCTGATCTTCTGGTGCAATGGCTACTTGATTGTAGCCAGAGAACCCATCCAGGAAGCTGTACACCTCCTTGCCTGCTACCCTTTCTAATAGATGCTCAATGATAGGAAGCGGATAACTATCCCTTATAGTGGCTGCATTAACTTTCTTCAAGTTAATGCACACACGTAGCTTTCCATTCTTCTTGGGCACCACTACAATGGGGGATACCCATTCAGTGTGCTCAATTTCATAGATGAATCCAGCTTCAACCAAGCGATCTATCTCCTCTTTGATCTTGGCAGCGTAGTTGTCATTGTATGTGTATGGCTT
Source organism: Ceratopteris richardii (assembly GCA_020310875.1). Lineage (NCBI taxonomy): Eukaryota > Viridiplantae > Streptophyta > Polypodiopsida > Polypodiales > Pteridaceae > Ceratopteris > Ceratopteris richardii. Next base: position 183,872,181 of record CM035408.1, on the reverse strand, counting down.
TTGTTTAGAGGGTCTCGCATCTGAGGTCATGGGAATCGTGTGTGAGCATATGTCTGGGTCGACCCCTTTCAGGTCTTTATAACTCCAGTGAATACATCTCGGTATTCCCTTAGCAATGCTATCAGCTCTTGCTCTTCTTCGTGCGTCAGGTCATGCCCTATGTAGGTGCATCTTTCTTCTCCCTCTTCTATGGCTACAACTATTTTCTTGGTAGTTTCCTTGCTGTCATAGGCCTCTTCTGCTTGTGCCTCACGTTTAGGCATTCTTATCATGACTCTCCTATCGTCGATCTCGTAATTTTTAAAGTTTTCAGGGACCTCAAACAAGGACTCTTCCTCTACTGGTACAACTTCTCTCTTCTTCCTTTTCTTTCCTTCACTCTTAGTGGCCACTTGTGTGGTTAACCTCACATCATTCGTGATTTCTCCGTGTTTCTGGGGATAAGATTCCACTTCATAAATGTATTCTTCCTCTGATGCAAAAGGTGAGTCCATAAGAATTGACTCTAAGTCAGAGTCACTTGCAACCTCAAATGCATCAGGGCTAGGCTCGCATTCTTCTAAAACTGCATCTCCCATGATAGGTTCTATGGAGAAGACTGAAATGTCATAGCCATCCTCGTCACAGTGGGGCGTCCATTGGTCTTCATTGATGGCTACATCCAATGTTGCTAGGATTTCTGCCTAGCCATGGGGTTCAAATTCCTCATCAGGAAAGACTACAGGTGCATAGGCTGGGTCTTGAATTGATCTATGGTTTTCTTTTGCACCTACCTCTCTGGCTTTCTCTCTCTTCTCTTCTTCTATGGCTACCTTACACATCCATAAGTGGGTGTCTTCATGCATCCACGAGGATCCGGATCCTATGGAATGCACAGACTTAGTCTCATCTTTGGCTCTATGGATGGGATTCCATTGAATAGGCGGTACGTCTCTGTGAGAGTAATCCTTAAGATTGACTTTGGTTGTAACACCTAGATGTTGCAAATACAAGGAATTGGATCCCCAATCCTGGACTACTTGCAATTGCCGCATAAATGGCCTTCCCAAAATCATCTCGTAGGCTTGGTTTTTGCTAAAGTCGCATATAGCAAAAGTATGCTCAAACTCAACCCCACATGTAGTGAGAGTTATTCCTTCTAGCAATCCTAAGGGCCTTTCAATATGACCATTGGCCATCTGTAATTTCATTCTCGTTGGTCGGAGTGCTGGCTTGCCCCAACGCTTCCAAAGGGAAGTTGTAGCAATTGCAACTCCTGCACCTGAGTCCAAAATCGCCTTGGTTGTGTAACCCTGATGGGTAACTGGGAGATAGGTATTTCCTTCTTCTCCTTCACTCATGTCTCCTATCTTATCCAATGGTATTTCAGGCACTTTTCTATGAGATCCTACTTGGGAGCGCGATTTCGCTATGTCTGGCACTTGTTTGGCTACATGTTTCCACACTTCTGGCTTAACTTTGAGTAGCTCTTCTAAAGTGAGATTGCACTGCACTTTAGTGTTCCTTACTACCTCTGTATTCCTAGGTATGATAGAATCTTCATTTCTTATCATGACGATGGGCGCTCTCAGACAAGTAGACATGGTTTCCCATGGGCCTGTGAAATGTGGTAATTCTTGTAGAGAATTAGACTCAAAGTCTAATCTCTCTTGAGAGTGGGTGCTCTCATGCTCCTCATAAATGGATGGGATGTCCTGTGGGAATTGATCGTGTGCATCATCCACAAGTTCAATGGGGGGAGGGACTTCACTTTCTTTAGCCCATTTGTCTTCTTGAATCTCTTGTAGGAATTCTGGTGTGAACCAATTCATAGAAGATGATGTGTCTGGCTCCGTAGAGTTAGGCACGTAGGCTTCCTGGGGAGGTAGGCTCCTGATCTCACTTTCCTTGCCCTTATTTTGAGAGGTGGGTTCCTTTTCTGATTGTGCAATTAGCCTCTCTATTCGTTCTAGCAGTCCATCAAAGTGTAACTGTGTCTTAGCTGAACTAGAGATGTTAAAGAGGCGACTGACTTCAAACATAGTCTGAGCCAATTCCACCATCTTAGCACAAATTTTGGTTCGTTCTAGCTCTAGTTCTGCTCTAGGGTAACACTTTTCATGATCAGTTACATTTGGCCCTTCTTGGATTCTGGCCTGATATGCTCTAAGCATCATGTTTAGGTCCTCGGGAGTGGGATCGGCTAGGACGGATCCTACTCTGGGTGGTGGGTGGGTTAAGGGTGGTGTATTGAAAGCTTGGGGAATGGAAGAAGATGGATTGGCGGGTAAAGGAAGAGGTGGTGGAGGGGTGGTGTGAGAGTGTTTTTGAGATGCGAGTTCGCTTATCTTTGCTTTGGTTTCTCTCAAGCTTTCTTCAAGTTCGCTCATCTTTTTTGCCCATTGCCTTTTCATTCTTTCACGACTATCCTTCCAGGCTCTAGTCCTCTTTTTGGTTATGCTCTCTGTTTCACTCACCTCGGGGCTCTTTTCCTGACCAACACCTTGGTTTTGCTGTAGTGCTTGGGCTCTTGTGATCACTTGCACAGGTGCAGTGGAAGTCACACTCCCTGTGGAGTCTATAACTAACCCAACAACATTGATAGGAGTGATTTTAGGCATGTTATTAGGGTTCTTTGGGCAATCTCGTAGTAGATGCTCTTTTCCGCAGTCTTGACAGAAACCCTGAATTGTCACTGGTTGGGGTTGTGTAGGGGCAGGCAGTGGACAATCACATATAAGGTGGTCTCCCTGACATCTGAAGCATGGTCCTCTAGGAAATGGGGGTCGTACCTGCCTAGGTTGAGGTCTAGAGTTGGGGTTTATGTACATGACATTGGCATACTCAGGCTCCCCACTATTTTCACTTGGGTCCTCATAATAGTATGACTCGTTATGCTCGGGTGACTGCATGTAGTAAGCCTGTGGGCTATCAATATGTGTGGAGTCAAAACTATGGTCACTTGGATCACTGCCTGATAGCAATGGGGTGACTGGGACTATGGCTCTGTTCGGATTTTCTTTTGCAGATGCATATTTCACTGGGATCGCATTGGTTGGAGCAGGGGGTTGCTGCACTAGGACTGGTTGAGGTCTCTACTGCCCTTGATAAGGTGGCTGATAAGTTTGTTGTGGTCTGTTGTATTGTTGTGGTGGGTACGGATTCTGGTATCTACCCTGTTGTGGATATGGCTGAGGGTAATTTTGCCTAACGATTTGTTTGTTATATGGGCAGTCTTGTGCAGTGTGGTTGGTGTACCTTCGCTCTATGGTGCAGTACTGGCTACTAGGATTCACCTAGGGTTGAGCCATAATGGGACATAGATTTTCCATATGGTCGCCTCCACAAGTGTAGCACCACTTAACTGGGGCAAATCTCGGAATTTGTTTGCTACAGAAACCTAGTTTTTGAGCTACCTTCTCTGCAAGTTCCTCAATGGATGGGAATTGACCAGATGTGAGGCTACTAGAGCTATCCGAATCCTTATAGATTTTTGATAGCTCTAACTCCTCGCCTAGATTATCCTCAATGTCTATGCACATGCGTACACATTCTTCTATAGTTCTGGGGTCCTTCAGATATACATATGACCTGAGCTTGGTGCTCAACAATCCATCTAGGAACAAGGCCACTTGTTTGGCTGGTGTGGGTAACTCAGGCATCGGGCATCTCTCGAGGTATTGCCTAAACCGTCTTCCTGCTAGTCTGACCGTCTCTTGAGGTGTTTGCTTGAAGCTATGAATTAGTGAGGAAGTGTTGTGCCTGATGCCACTCTTAGAAAACTCAATGATAAATGCCTCTAAGAGCTGGTCTATGTTTTTGAAATGCCTCTCATTCAGTGGTTGGAACCACGTGAGGGCAGTGTTCCTAAGGGTTAGACCAAAAGCATTATATTGTGTGAATAGGTCCTCTACCTGTTCAGCTTTCAAGACTTGCCTAAACTCTGCCACGTGGTCATAAGGGTCGCTAGTGCCATCGAAGTAATTTTTCATGGACTTCACCAGTTGAGTTGGCCGCAGGGTCCTAGTGTGTTCTCTCGACCTTGGCAAAGGAAAATCATCAGCATTTCTTTGGTTTCTTGGGTCTCTAAATCTCTCGGTTTCCTCTCTATCCGTCCCTGTTCTCCTTCTTTCTCTTCCCTGGGAGTTGGCAAAGCTTACTTCAGGTCTATCTCTACCTCTTTCTCCTTGGACTCCATGAGCCTGGGAGGTCCCGGCTCCTTGGTGACCATAGGACACATTAGACCGTGGTTGGGGAAAAACAAATTCACCCTTCCATGTGTAGGCATGTCTGCCATGCTCGGTGACCATGAAGATTCTCTCTGATGTATTGTCTAGGTAGGTTACTTTGCCTGGGCTATCAGGGTCTTTAAACTCATAGATTGTGAGGGCACTCACTTCCTGAGTTTGAGCAGGTTTATATCTCCAAAAAGCCTCATCGGTTTCTCGGTTAAAAAGCAAATCTATGCTTTTATTATCCTGTGGAATCCACTCTGGAGTCATGATTCTGGTCAAGACGGATTTACCACGGGGAGTTCTTGGCTCTCTCTCTAAATTCCCTTGCTCTATATCACCCATGTCGGTCTCCGCAATCACATTTCCAAACTCATCTGTTCTATCCGGAAGAGTGGTGACTACATACATAGTCCCCTCTTTATCTAGGTAGGCTCCATTCTCGAACTTAACCACCGGGTGTTCTAGTCCATGAAGTTGATCGGGGTTCTTAATCTGGACCACTGATCTTCTCAGGCCATCTTCGTAGATGCGAGCACCTAGACGATTAGTCCTGATGTATTCCAATTGAGTCTTATAAGGTCCTTTTGGCTTTTCTAGATACACCACCCCTGAACTACCTACTGGTCTCTCCATGTGATAGGACATTTCAGAATCACTTGTTTCTGATCGTGGAGTGTATGGGTAATCACTCAACTGCTGGGCCCAAGACCTGGCAGTGTGATTGACACTAGCTTCAGAAGATCTGAGGCTTTGTCTGTCTCGGCCTAAGTGTCTGCCTGACCTAAGGTTCATATGCCTGGTCTCTCTACCCCCTTGATCCCAAGTACACTCTCGTTGCAAGTTATTTAACACCAATCACTTTGTTCTTTTTAGTTGATTCTTTTGTTTATGATCTTGTCTGATATCACGTCGTCAGGAGTACTTAAATGAGGTTCGCACTTGATAAGTGATCGATTCAAGTTTACTTTATTCCCTTCGGGTTTTCGCACTTAAGCCCTACTTAATGCTTGCACTTAGTTGCTTAGTTCTCTTGGACTTGATGTGTGCCTAGCATTGTCCTAATTAATTACCACACCTAAGTCGTACTTAGCCTAGGATAGGAATTGACAAAGGAGGGTTGAGATATCTTCCAACCTCAATTAGCTGGTTGACCAGACTGCTACACAAGCCCAGGAAGCCTTCTCCCAAGCTTGGTACTCACCCTTGCTAGCTTTCCTTGGAATGCCTTGCTTGCACACAATGTTCCTGCAAAAGTTCACAAGTCAATATAGCTCTATTACCACAAGGGATTGAAAGACACACATCAACATTTACAGGCCCCCCTTTGGAGTAACTCACTGTACCCCCCAAAATCTTATGACCACCTAGTTCAACCTAAAGGCCAACTTAAAAATACATGTTCTAAAACCCCATATATGATTCTACAAAAAACCAGTCGAGGTCCACGTAGGATTCTCAACAAGCTTTCAAACGAGACCAAAATCTCATCAATCGGAGTTCATATGGTGAAGTTATGACCAATCAGGCACTTAGGGGTCAAAACAGGCTCTCAGGGTTCATGAGATTCCTCCCTGGTTTCTATACCTTTTGCTCACTCCTAGGGCAATAATGTTACCCCACTGTGTCCACAATTAAGCCAAAGATACCTCAATTCACTCAACAATTTTACTCTAAAATTTTCATGCGTTAAGGCTGTGTATCGCGATAGGTCGGGTCAAGGTGTTGCGATACTCCGAGGTGTCGCGATAAGTCGTGAGGTGTCGCGATAGGTCGGGGTGTCGCGATAGGTCGGGGTGTCGCGATACTTGTGAAGTGTCGCGATAGGTCGAGGTGTCGCGATACTCTGAGGTGCCGCGATAAGTCGGGGTGTCGCGATACTTGGGAGTGTCGCGATAGGTCAGGGTGTCGCGATACTCCGAGGTGTCGCGATACCGTGAGGTGTCGTGATAGGTCGGGGTGTCGCGATACTTGGGAGTGTCGCGATACTTGGGAGTGTCGCGATACTCCGAAGTGTCGTGATAGGTGGGAAGTGTCACGATACTCCGAAGTGTCGCGATAGGTGGGAAGTGTCGCGATACTCCGAGGTGTCACGATAAGTCGTGAGGTGTCGCGATACCTTGAGGTGTCCCGATAGGTCGAGCTATGGTGAATTTTGTGGTTCTGCCTTGTGATCCTAGGTGCTCTCGGCCTGCGCAGTGTCGTGGTGCACTCAAAAACGTGATTAGTCGAAGTTTTCGAAGTGTCGCGATAGCTCAAGCTCAATGCCTCGGGGCCTGTGCAGGAAGATTTTGTACCTACTGAGCTTGCTGGAGATGGTGATGGAGCTTGTACCTGCAAGAAACATGCAAGAAACACACAACACAAATGCACACGCTCGCTCTCTCTCAAACTCGCACACAACAAATGAGGTGAATGACAAGGAAGAGGGAATATGTAGTGGAGAAGGAGGTGGAGGTGGAGATGGAGGTGGAGATGGAGATGAGAAGAAAACCAGAAATTTACCTACTACTTACCATTCCAACGCGTCCTCGCTACGTCTTACCATCACACACTCGTCCTCAAAGCTCGATTCCCCGGCAACGGTGCCAGAATTTGGTGTAGCTCAGTGATGAGTAGCACCTCCTTTAATGTCAATCCGGGAAGACATGAGGATTGTATGAAGACCTCGAGCAAGTGAAGGCACAAATATGTGAGTGAGAAGCACACAAACATGCACACACATACACACACACGCGCACACATGGCAAGAACAAAAAGAGTAAGACAATGGAATCACTTCTATTATAACCAAGTTCTCATACAAGCTCAAAACTACAAGAAGCTGCCTCAAAAATGAGCTCTCTAGCTCTATTTATAGTTTTTGACTAGCTTTGGCCCTGTCTAGACCTAGTGTCTGGCCTAGTTAAAAATTAGGTTCCAGGGCTTATTTGAGGGCTCAAACGAGATCTAAAAAATACGAAAATTGGTAGGCAACTACTTCTAAGGTCCTTAAGCTCGAGGACTCCTCGGCTTGTACAAAATGGAGCTACAAAAAGATGAAAATGGTATTTACAGGGGTTTTTAGTGATGAGAATCACTTTTAAATGGTGTAAGGGTTTTGAAAAAAATAAAGGGTTGCCTTAGTGTTAGATCTGCATGTATGCCCGTACTTGCTTCTTCCCGTATACTGTCAACAAAGAGCCTGGATGCAATTTTGGGAAGGTCAGCGCCAGGGAAATATCAATAATCAGTGGCTCAACTATCCGTTGTTACCTAGTCCGCCACATAATTACCTATCGACGGAGGAATATATGGTAAAAACTATGGAATTTTGGATTGCCAGATATGCTACAGTCCCTGATTTAGCTGTTAAAATGACAAATAAGATATTCAGCATGCTACTTATGGTAATCAAAGTATTCCAACATGCAAAATACACTTTTTTGAATTTCATTGGCATTACGCAAGGATCGGAAGCACTCATTTTTTATCTATCCACTATTCCAAGCCGCCTGACACTTATGGCATATTATTCTCGAATCATGTTTTTGCCGTCAATGTATATGCAAACTTTTGAAGAAGCATTTTTCACTGGCTTCTTCGAAATAGATTTAGAGATTTTTGTAAAAATGACTTCAAACTTGAATGCACGTCTGGTTGCTTATGAAACAAGTTTTTTTGCGGATCACCGACAAGCACCAGAGGACGGAGTTAAGTCCCAGCAGTGGAAAGAATTTATGATTTGTCATGCTAATCTGCTGAATCAACGAGAGCAAGCAGCCATACAGACATACACACGTCGCCACAAAAAGCCTGTCGGGGATGATAGAGTTCAGGAGGAGGGACGTGTGGAAGGGGAATCAAGCAAGAAAAGAAGAAGAAGAAGATCAAAGTAAAAAACAACTCAATAAAGAATAAAGATCATGATACAAAAGAACCACCCTCTGCCCAAAGCCCCGCAGGGGCACGCATCAGGCAACAACGCAAATCATCCAGGTCCTGAGAAGTGGAATTAAAGATCAATCAGAACCAGTACATTTCATGGGAAGGACGGACCAGGGCCATGAACTATACATGAAGAAGTGCAAGATAATAATTGGCAGGTAGTAATCCTTCCGATGATAGCGTGCGGTGAAAAGAAGGTAAACAGGCTTAAAGCAATACAACAGGGTCACATGTGTGCAACCAGGACAAATCAGAGTACCACAAGCAAGACATAGATCACTGGTGGCGTACGTGGCAACCCCACTGAATACAACAACCCAGATATGTGATATACGGAATACCAAGGGGCAAAACAGAAGCAAAGGACAGATATCGGATAAAATAACAAATTCTCTGACGGTCCTTATTGCTTCTCTGACCACTGGGTGTGTGTATTCAGAACTCTTAAAGCAAGCCGAAGACAGAAGCAAAGGACAAACCTCGGATAAGATAACCAATTGTCTGACGGTCCTTATTGCTTCTTCGACCATTGGATGCGTGCACTCAAAAGACTTAAACAAGCAGCCAACGAGAAGCTAAAGCCTGTCAAGGGACGACAGAGACAAAGAGGGGGAGAGTGTTGCAGAGCAAAGGAGTAAAAGAGAAGAGCCCCAAAATTTTCGAATTAATGGGCATATTTTTCTTCTTCAAAGTCCTAGAGAATTCCCTCAAGCCATGTAAATGCACTAGAGGAGTCCTCTAGTTGCATAATCCCAATTTGTTGTAAAATATCCCTTGTAAATTAGTAGAAAATTCACCTTTTTGGAATAAAGTGCCGGTCTCTTGTGTGAAAGGACCAAACTTAGGGCACATGTATATAAGTCACTTTGTTTTTGTAGAGACTTTTTGCCATTGTGAAGAAGGAGCTCTCCAAAATTTCGAATTTGTCTCTTTCTTGCAGATTTCTATCTTCTCTTTGATGTTGTATGTGTGTGTAATGCTTGGAATGTGTGTGTAATGCTTGGAATGTGTGTGTAGGACTGTTGTCTACCTCTCCCCACTGTTTTTGAGCTACTGTAGAGTGTGTGTGAGCTTGTAGGAGTTGTGGCGTGAGTGTGGGTGCTTCCCGCCATTCACTATTTTGGTCATAACTTGAAGCACAGTTGTTAGAATTGAGTGAAACCACTTCCAATAGATGCGTCTTGTCGAGAGCTTCGAAATGAGTACCCTATTGACTATGTTCGGAGTTCTTAGCTGGGAGAAATCCTTGATTTTCTGAAAACTACTGTAAGAGGTATCGCGGCAGACACTTTCAGTTTCTCAGTGAGCTTGAGAGGTGGATTAGTCTTTTCTCATTCATAGCAACTGAACCACTTCATGTTCCATCATGTGTGCACATGTCCTCATACACTTGGTTAGGTCGTTCGATCGGATTGACATTTAACTGTGTGTTAATTTCCCACTATATGCACTTGTGTTGCAATAGAGGTACAGTCTCATTGGCACGATTCCTTGAGTCTTCTTGACTCAAGTACACAACAGTTCATGATTCTCAGGCTATGTCAGATGCAAAGCTTTGGCATGCACGCCTTGGTCATCTAAATTTTGCTAGTTTGCTACGCCTGCAGAAATCTGATATGGTGTCTTCCCAAGCTTGAGGCACCTGGAAAACATGTATGTGAAGGCTGTATTTTGGGCAAAATGCAGCGTTCCTCCTTTCCAAAAGATGGTTCAGTTCGGGCTACACAGAAATTGCAGCTTGTACATAATGATGTCTGTGGTCCTATGCAGATACCCTCTTTTGGAAATTACCTTTACTTCGTGACTTTCATTGATGATTTTTCCAGGCATGCATGGGTATATCCACTCAAAGAAAAGTCCGAAGTGTTCATGTGCTTTAAACAGTTTTTGGTTTTGGCTGAAAATCTGTCAGCATGTAAAATGGGCACCCTCCGTTCTGATCGAGGAGGGGAATATATGTCTTCTGATTTTAATGCATTTCTGGCTGAACGTGGGATAAAACACCAGTGTACAGTGCCGTATACACCTCAACAGAATGGAGTTGCTGAACGAAAGAACAGGTCACGCATGGAGATGGCGAGGTGCATGGTCAAGACTCAGGCTTTACCACATAGTTTCTGGCTTGAGGCTATCATGTGTGCAGCATATGTACTGAACAGGTGTCCCACTAAAGCGCTGCAGTCTATCACTCCATATGAGGCTTGGCATGACCGTAAGCCATCTGTTGCTCATCTGCATGTTTTTGGTTGTTTGGCATATGCACTAGTGCCTGAACAAAATCGCAGAAAATTGGATGATAAAGCAGTAAAATGTATTTTTGTTGGGTACAGTTCTGAAAGTAAAGTCTATCGTCTGTATCATCCACAGAAAAAATGCATTCTGGTTAGTCGTGATGTTGTTTTTGTGGAAGATGCAATTCAGCCATTGCTTTCATGTACTAAGGAGACATCTGTGAGCTCCAAAGACATGTATGATACTTGATGCCTCTTTTTACAGGTGGACAGTCTAGTGCTGGTCCTAATGAGGACACTTCTCAGCCTTTGCAGGTTTCATATGATGATGCAGATCATTCCATTTCTGATGCAGATTTACATGATGCACTTGTTGATGAGAGAGCTGATACTGAGCAGGCAAAAACTATGCCAAAATGGCTGGTGCAGACTTTGCGTGACAACAAATTAGATGCACCTTTGTCATATCGTACTCGTTCAGGCTCTCATAGTGCCTCCTTTGCATCAGATTGCTATGCTATGGCTGCGTCTAGTCTCAGTGATGAGAATGAGCCTGTTTCTTTTGATGAAGCACAGAATTCAGAAAATTGGATGGCTGCTATGCAATCTGAATATGATGCTATAATGAAGAATGGTCTTTATGTGACTTGCCTCCTAGCAAGAAGGCCATTGGCACTAAGTGGGTATACAAGCTGAAGCGTAAACCAGATGGTACAGTAGACAGGTATAAGGCTAGGCTTGTTGCAAAGGGTTATGCACAGGAAAGGGGCATTGATTTTGATGAGACCTTTGCACCTACATGCCGTATGACTACTGTTCGGAGCATTTGTGCACTTGCAGCCCATCATGGGTGGAACGTACATCAGTTGGACATTAAAACTGCATTTCTGAATGGTGATTTGCATGAAGAAGTGTATGTTTTTCAGCCCCGTGGCTTTGTGCAGAAAGGGCATGAAAACTAGGTTTGCAGGTTAAAGAAGGCATTATATGGTTTAAAGCAAGCACCATGTGCTTGGTACGAGAAGATACATGCCTATCTGATTGCACATGGTTTTGAGAACAGTCCAACTGAAAGCACCTTATATGTTAAGCGTGCTAATGATGTGCTTCTGATCATTGTTGTCTATGTTGATGACATGCTGCTCACTGGTCCTATTGAGATGCATATTGCTGATTTTAAGGCTAATTTGCATGCCTCATTTGAGATGTCTGATTTGGGGCATTTGCATCACTATTTGGGCATTCAATTTATGCACGTTGATGGTGGAATGGCTTTGTGTCAAACGAAATATATTGACACATTATTGCAGCGTTTTGGCCTTGAAGACTGTAAGCCTATTGCTACTCCTATGGAGACAGGTTTACGATTGAGTCTTCATGGTGCTGGAGATGCATTTGATGTTGTTCTCTATCAGCAGGCTGTTGGATGCTTGATTTACTTATGCATTACTCGGCCAGATATTCAGTTTGCTGTCTCACAGATGAGGAAGTTTATGCATTGCCCAGGAGTCACGCATTGGAAGGCGGTTAAGCGCATCTTTCGCTACTTGAGTGGTACTCGACTACTTGGGTTGTTTTATCCCAAGGGGGGATCACTACCGCCAGATTTGCATGCTTTTTCTGACTCAGATTGGGCTGGTTGCTATGACACTCGTGTGTCCACCAGTGGTTTTTGCTTCATGCTTGGTAGCTCATGTATATCTTGGTTGAGCAAGAAGCAACCTACTGTGGCCACTTCCAGTTGTGAGGCTGAGTATAGGGCAGCTTTCACAGCGACTGTTGAGTGTGTGTGGCTCAAACGCCTTATGGCTGATTTGGGTGTTGGCCAGTCTTCTGCCACCACCATCTTCACTGACAGTTAGAGCGCATTGGCAGTTGCGAGGAACCCTGTGTTCCATGCTCGCACTAAGCACATTGAGGTGCATTATCACTACGTCAGGGAGAGGTTCTCTGCTGGGGAGATCAGCTTTGCATATGTGCTCACGTAGGAGAACATTGCAGACCTTTTCACGAAGGCTCTGCCCAGGGAGAAGTTTGAAGCTTTCCGCAAAGCTTTGGGCTTACTTCCTTTTGTGGAGTGACTTCCACATAGCTTGGCACTTCCTTATACATGAGTGCCAACTACTTGGTCACCGCATCACTCCCAGGGGGGATTTGTTGATATATTTAGGTAGTGATGTGTGTGAACACACTAGGACCGCCGGAGCACTTTTTTCCCTCTTTAGGAGGTTTTTTTCCCCCGGCTTGTATATATGCCTATTGCCCTAATGGGCTACTTATCTTTGTACATTCTCTAGTAATACATTCAGTATTGTGTGTTTGTGCTCCAAGCTTCTTCTTCTTCCTTGTGCTGTTCGCGTGCTTCCGCAGGCGTCTATCTCCAACACATTTCACATTTTTGTAACTCCATTTTGTTCAAGCCAAGGATTCCTTGAGCTTGAGGAGTATTAGAAGTCCCATCCTACCATTTTTCATAATTTTAAGACTCTCTTTGAGCCCTCAAATAAGCCTTGGAACCTAATTTTTAACTAGGTCGGACGTCTCGACGGATTGACATTTATGAGGTGGATCTCCTCACATTGTTACTTGCCATTGTGCTAGAGTGACATAGCTGGGTACTTCCTTATACATGAGTGCCACCTCCTTGTTCATCGCATCACTCCCAAGGGGGATTTGTTTATATATTTAGGTAGTAATGTGTGTGAACAGACTAGGAATGTCGAGACACTTTTTTTCCTCTTTAGGAGTTTTTTCCCCCGGCTTGTATATATGCCTATTACCTAATGGCCTACTTATCTTTGTACATTCTCTTGGTAATACATTCAATATTGTGTGTTGTGCTCCAAGCTTCTTCTTCTTCCTTGTGTTGTTCATGTGCTTTCGTAGACCTCAAACTCCAACAAGTCATGTCTCATGCTTTTTATTCATTGCTCTCTTCATCCTTCTTGGTCTTTATCAATAATAAACTTCTCTTTATCTTTGTCCATGCTCTTGCTTAACTCCATTAACCTTCATAAACACTAGTTTGTGATTGGTTTGCTCCAACAACTCCCCCTAAATCACTGATTGTGATTAGGCTCTTCTTCTTTATTCCTGCCATCTCTTTGAATCTCTGTAGCTTGGGTCCATCTAGACTCTTGGTTAACATATCTGCTACCTGTTCTTTTGTTGGAGTGTATATGACTTCAATTTTTTTATTAAGTACCTTTTCTCTCAGGAAATGATATTGAATCTCAATATGTTTAGTCCTAGCATGAAAAACAGGATTAGCTGCCAAGTGAAGTGAACTCATATTGTCACCATGTATAATTGGAACAGCCTGCTCAATGCCAAGACTCTTCATCAAATTCTTCATCCATATTACTTCTTTTGCTGCTTTTAACATTACCTTATACTCAGCTTCTCTAGATGACAAAGCAACTATGTGTTGCTTCTTTGAACACCATGATACTAGCTTATCTCCAATGTAGCATAAGTAACCATGTGTAGATCTTCTATCATCTGTACTACGTGCCTAATCTGCATCAGTAAACACTTTAATTGTAGTGTCAAAAGTGAAAACATAGTACAAGCCTCCATTAGGAGTTCCTTTAATATATCTTAGCACTCTTTGTGCTCCAATCCAATGAGGTTTCTTTGGATGATGCATAAATTGTGATAAAACACCAGCTCCATATGAAAGATCTGGTCTTGTCAAGGTGGGATATATCAAACTACCTACCAAACTTTGATACATCTTCATATCTTTGAATTCTTCACCTCCATACCTGCTTAACTTATGATTTACCTTCAATGGGGTTGTTGAAGTTCTGCAATTCTTCATGTTGAAATTTAAGAGAAGATTCTTCAAATATCTTTCTTGTGTAAAATACACTCCATGTTGAATGTAAATGAATTCCATACCTAGGAAATAAGATAAATGTCCCAAGTCACTTATCTTGAACTCCTTCTCCATTTGCTTCTTGAGCTTTTGGATCCCTATAGTATACTGTAAGTATAATATCATCAACATAGATACAAATGTCCATCTTCACTTGCTTTCACTAGCAACCTACTATCTCCCTTTGAATCTTGATATCCAAGTTCATTTAAGGACTTTACAAGTATGTAGTTCTGATCCCTTGGGCCCTACTTCAAACCATACAAAGCTCTTTTGAGCTTACACACACAATTTGGTCCATTTGGATCTTTGAAACCCTCATGTTGCTCCATGTATACTTTATCTGCAATATATCCATTTAGAAAAGCATTTTTTACATCTAATTGTGATAGCTTCCATCCTTTGCATGCTGCAATAGCTATCAATTTTCTAATGGTAGTCATTTTAGCCATTGGACTAATTTTCATCATACTCCACACCTTGTGTTTGAGCATATCCTTTGACCACTAGTCTAGCTTTATATCTAGAAACCTTTCCATTTGCAAATCTTTTTGTTTTATATACCCATCTACATCCAATTACCTTTTTATTTCTTAGTCTAGATACCAAGTCACATGTATCATTCTCAAGTAAAGCGTCTTCTCTTCCTTCATTGCTTTTTCACGATTCTCTTTACGTTTAGCTTCTGCATATGTTGATGGATCTTCATCTATTTTCAATATGTATGCATATATTTGGTTGGGATATAAGAAGTGTCATAGCGATACCTTATAGGTTGCTTTCTTTCTCTTGATGACCTTCTTATCTTTGCACTTCTTGAAGTCTCTAACTCACTATGCTCTAGATCAAATCTTGGTCTATATTCATCTCCAACTTTGTCACCATCACTTTCATCTTCATATACTTGCATCTTTGATTTTCTTTTCGTTATCTTCACGATTTCTTCAAAATCTCCATGAAAAGTATTTGAACTTGTCTACCATGTATTTTGTTCATCAAATGTCACATTTTTTGAAACAATTTCTTTTTTGTACATGGACTCCACAAGCTAACCCATTTGTTTATCATCATATCCTATGAAGACATATTTCTCTTCTTTGGGTTCTAGCTTAAGTCTCAATTGAGATGGAACATAAGCATATGCCAAACATCCAAATATTTTTCAATGATCAAGAGTAGATTTCTTACTCCACCATGCTTCATAAGGGGTTATACCATCCAAAGCTTTACAAGGTAACCTATTTACAAGATAGGTTGCAGTGTTAATAGCTTCTACCCATAAATAATTAAGACAATTCTTTTCCTTCATCATAGGTCTAGCAAATTCCACAAGTGTTCTATTCCTCCTTTCTGCAACTCCATTTTGTTGAGGAGAGTACCTACATGTTAATTCTCTTTTTATACCTGCATTCCACAAGTAATCATTAAATTCTTTGGAGAAATACTCTCCCCCTCCATTTGACCTCAATCTTTTGAGCTTTTGTCCTGTAATCCTTTCTGTATATGCATGATCATGTTTAAATGTATTAAACACTTCAAATTTTTCCTTGATCACATTAAGTGTGATCCATCTTGTTGCATCATCTACAAATAAAACATAGTATCTAGATCCATAGATACTATAGTCCTTTCAAGGACCTCAGACATCTGTGTGTATCAATTCAAGCTTGTTTGTATGCATAAAACCGTGCTTGTTCTATGATTGTTTATCTGCTTCACCTAACTAACAAGCCTCACACTTGTATGTCATGTGTTGACCTTGAATGTTGGGTAAACCTAGCATTGATCCATTCTTTTCCATGTCTTTTATACCTTGTTCATTAAAATGGCCTAATCTTTTATGCCAAAGGTCCAACTCAGTCATCTTTTGACTTCCATATGTGAACAAGGAATGTCCTATATTACCTTGTACCTTGAGAGTAAAAGTCTTCCTTATTTTTTACTTGCAACGACACTCTTATATCCTTGATTGGGATCTTCAACATAAACTCCATCATTAGTGAATCTGACTTCATACCCTTTCTCAACAATTTTTCCTACACTGATTAAATTCTTTGGAATTGTAGGAACATAGAGTACCTTATCCAGAATTGTACTTCCATTCTTTGTCTTTATTGATCCAATGGTTTCCACTTTGTCTTTGGTATTATCTCCTCTTTGAATTGTGTGTCCATGCACTTTTTCCTCCATGTCCATCATCTAGGCAATGTTGCCACTCAGGTGATTGCTATACCCTGAGTCAATGTAGAATAAGCTTTGATCTTCACTTGTTGCTTCATGTGTGGCGTTCATGATTAGAGTTGAATCCTCCTTTTGATCCGATGCATAGTTGTAGTAGGTGTTGTTGTAAGATTGGTTTTGAAAGTTTCTTCCTCTCTCTCTACCATATATATTCCTACCACCTCTTCCTCTAAAATTACCTCTTTGATTCCTTCCAGCTCTACCTCTTTGATTGAAGTTTTGATTGTAATTTCCATTGTTCTGATTATTGTGCCAACATACAATTACCAAGTGATTTGTTTTACCACAAATCCAAGAAGCTCTGCCATTGTCTTTATTCTTCCCACGTCTTCCTCTACCTCTACTATTTCCTTTACCTTTAGCAAAGTTAGGTTGATTTGAGGTGCCTTTTTCTTCATTTGATTGTTGCTTGCATTTAGCATTATTCTTCTTGTCCTTTGAATACATAACTTGACCTGCACTTTTCTCGTTCTCTCCTTTAATATCGTGTTCAAATGTTACCATGTGTCCTAACAATTGATTTAGATATAGAGTGAAATGATCTAATGATAATTCAGTTGACAATATGAAATGTTTCCACCTTTCATCTCCTCTTAAACATGTAGGGATTTGTCTTACCAATTTATATTCTTCAATGTCTTCATCAACTGCACCTAAGTAATATGCAATATCTTTCATCTTTGTTACATAAACAGAAATTGATTGTGAAGCTTTCTTTTTGAAGGTTGTAAATTCAGCCCATAATGAAGCCTTCCTTGACTTGATTGTCTTTTGGAAATGTTCCTCCAAAGCATTCCATATATAAGTTGCACTCTCTAGTCCTCTGATATGTGGAAAGACCTAGTCATTGATAACTTAGATAATGCTCCTTGCTTGATCATCTTTCCTCATCCAATTCTTCGAATATGCAAGTTCTTCCCTAGTTGGAAGACTAGGATCTTTAAATTCTGGATTTTCTTCTTACATCCAGTCTACCTTGACTTTAGAACACCTCTATATCAAGTATAGACAATCTTCTCCCCCCATTTGTAGGTGGTTAGAATCTTGAAGATCCTTCTGCATGCTCTTGGTAAGATCACTCTAATCCATGTGAACTTTCCCATTTCATGATCTACTCACTTTTGAGTCTCACAATCTTTCTTTTTGTGAGTACACTTCTTTTCATTTTGCTTTTGTGTGTGTACTCTCTACAGATCCAACATCAATTTGATCCCCGATTTACCATGAAAAAATTGGATTCGGACCTCACAAAGGAAGAACCTTTCACTATGACACTAGCATATCAGTATTAAGTCACACCAGTGGGCATCATTAAAAAGCTACTCATGATAGTTCAAGGTTGCTAATTTCTCTTGGGTTTTGTTGTTATTGCCCTAGCCCAAAAGAACACTTACCCTTTAATTCTAGAAAGGCATCGGTTGAGGCAAGCCAAAGCATTACAAGATTGAGGGATGAATAGGCTATGGATATCTACAAAGGATAAAAATCAGTTGCAGCTACACTTAGAGGAAGGATGTGACACTGCCAAGGCAACTGGTATATAGTGGACACTCAGGTAATACCTTGCCTACCTCATGAATATGATAATCTACTGAATTGGATGGTGGGTAGTGTAGAGTGTTGCACAATTGAAATAAATGAAATAAATGCAATAAATGAAATAAATGAGGAACTAGAACAAAATAAATCATGTCTAGTCTTTGTACAAAAAATTGAAGTTTCTGTAGAGAAAGCACAAGGAGGCCAAAAAGAGGTAATTTGCACTTGATCAATAAGGAAAGAGGTAAATCAAGTGATTACATGGAACTAGATGCAAAAGTTAAATTAGGGACACATATGGCCCAAGGTGGGCACCTCTCCTAGGGTGGCCCAAGTGGGCGACATCTCTTAGGTAGCCAAGGTGGCCACTTTAGGCACCTAAATTTTGGTGGTCAAGGTGAGAGATTTGGGCGACTAATTTTTGAGATGCAAGAAAAATCTAGGTGACTAAATTCTTGCACACCTCAAGAAATGAGAAACCTAATTTTTTGTGATTCTCATGGAGTTGGAGAAATACATCTGGAAGGGCCACCACAAAGTGGGTACCTAGTAGATATTGGATAAGCAGGCAAAATGGACCAAGTTTCTCTATAGAATTGACTCCTCCTATAGAGCAAGATGGACAAACTCATTTTTTGTAGGCACCTCCCAAAGGGCAAGCACAATCACTTGGAATCATGATGAATTTGATAGTTTTACGGATGTAGGGCCAAAAGGTTTCAAATGTGTGCAAGCATCTCTCGAGGCTAATTTTGATCCTGGAATTAGAGAAAAAATCCCATTTCTAGATATTTCAAATGGATGGACCAAGCAACACATCATGAAGCATAAGCATAATTCTACTCCGATACAGAGTGTTGATGATTTTTCAAGTGAGGCTACCCCCAAAGTACTTGCTTGAGAAGTGAACCTTGGAGATGAAGAAAATCGGCAAATTGTCCACCTAACCACGTGGTTATGGCACTACCCATTCTTACTACAAAAGGTAACCTCTATTCTTTATACCTATAAAAATGCCTTTGCTTGGTCCTACAATGATTTTCCAGGAATTACAAAGGAGCTTGGATTACATGAATACCCTTAGTATAGGGAGTTACACATAAAAGAAGTAGGCCGTATCGACTCAACCACAAATCTATAGAGACAATTAAGGTGGAAATAAAAAAATTAGAGAAGACAACTATTGTTTTTCCTATAGAGCACTCAAGGTGGATTTCATCTATGGTTATTGTACCTAAGAAAAATAGTAAAAAAAAAATAAGGGTGTGTGTTGATTTTTGCACTTTCAATAAAGTGACTATTCAAGATGCTTTCCCTCAACCCTTCACAGAGCAAGTGCTAGAAGAAGTAGTCGCACACACTCTGTATAGTTTTCTTGATGGATTTAGTGGCTACAATTAAATTCTTATTCACCCTTAAGATAGAGACAAAGTGGCCTTTGTCAATCCATGGGAAACTTATGTTTACATGTGCATCATTGTTGGTATAAAAAAATGCAACTCCTTTGTTTGATAGAAAAATGTATCTAATAGTGGTAAATGGTTAATGAAATTTCCTCACATTTTCATGGATGACTTTTTAGTATTCTCTGGTACAGATAGAAGAGTAGTGGCCCATGGTTTTCATCAACATTTTGAAATATCTATATTGTGACTGAATTTCCTGAGAGGATCAACGAAAGGGGAGAGTTCGTTGACCCAAACAACTCCGAAAGAACGCACCCTGAAGAGTTTGTGTCTACCCCGAGGGGCAGGTCTCAAGTGTCACGGGTCTTGAGAGGAGATTTGATACCTCAAGATGATTACCTATTGGAAGTCTATATGATCCATGGATCAGACCTGTTGCTTCAAACCGACTTACCGGCTCCAGGGAGAGAAGAAAGCCCCATGACATTTTATGAGTTGAAAGACCCAGATAATGAAACTAGAATTACTTACTTGGATAAGGATCAAAAGAGATATTGGCCTGTGAGTGCCTTAGACAGGGCTCGACTGAGATACATGGGTACGCCTGTATTTCCTCAGAGAGATCAGGCAACTACTTCACAAAATCCTTTTGGGAATCAACATGAAACGGAGCAGACCACATCAGGATAGACCAGTCAACGAAGTGTGCCCAACCATACTCATGTACAGTTTGCAACTCCAGGAGTGCACACACGCAATCAGGCCCACGCAGGGATAGGGAACCAGTACCGACCACCAGCAAGACCACAACCACCGGTAGGAAGACAGCCTGGAGTACCGCCATTACGACCAGCTATCCCAGTCTTCCCTGTGATGCCCAGACCACCTGAACCAATGAGAAGGCTGAGACCTATCCAAGTAGCTAAATGTGTAAGAAACCATTATGATGGGTTGGGAGAGCCCTATGATCACATCGCAAAATTTAAACAAGTTCTAAGAGCGGAGCAAGTAGAGGACTTCTTTGTGCAGTATGAGTCTTTTGGGCTCACCCTCACAGGGACTGCTCTAACTTGGTTCCAACCTTTAGATCCCAATCAATTTGAAAACATGGAACAATTCTTTCAAGAATTCATTGGAGAATTCACAAAGAGAGGGATTAAACACAATTCTGCATCCTTAATCCATAGCTTTAAACAAAGCCCTAATGAAACCGTGAAGACTGCTGCCCGAAGATTCAATCAGTATGTGGATAGATGCCCAGTAGCTGAGAGACCCACTCAACAAAAGATGATTTCACTATTTTTAGATGGACTTACTAACGGAACCCTAAGAACACTAGTGTATGTGAAGAGATTACAAACACTGAGTGAGTGTCTTCAAGAGTGCATTGATTTGGAAGACAACCTTGCCGAAGATCTCAAAGGTACAACCGACCTCACTAAAACAGAAGATTTAAGGAGCACTGTCACATCCACCTCCAGTAACATGGAAGAATTAGCAGAATTATTAGCAAAGAAACTAGGAGTCCAGGGACAGAGAGTTTACCAAAACCCAGCGCAAAGAGTGCCTGTGCTACGGAGACGTAATTTATGTGGAGGAGAGCACCCCACACACTTGTGCTTCCGAGGAGGGGCCGGTGCACAACCTACGTATCCATACTACAGACAGCAACAACAAGGGATTTCTTCATACTGCCACATCGAGCAAAAATACACCAATCACACAACTGAAAACTGTCCCTTCAATAGGCAAGCATGGCCTATCCAACCACCTCAATACCGACCATATGGATATCCACCGAGAGAGCCTGGTAGGGAGATGCCTAGATACAATCCTTATCCAACACCAGTAGGAGCACCAAGACAATATGAGCAAGCACCGTACCCACCACCACAACCAGTACTGGGACCCCAGCTATCACAACCTCAACAAGTAGTACCAGTGAAGTATGCTCAACCAAAAGAAAACTTAGAGAGAGCCATAGTACCAGCATCAATAATGACCAATGTGGAATCAACCAACCCAGGGTATGAACCTCCACCAGGGGAGTACTATCCATATGAGGCCAACATGATGGAATATGAACCAACATATGACGCGGCTTATTATGGTTATGAGGGCTATGATCAGACGTATGGAGCAGAAACAGCCACCTTAATGTATACGGCTCCTAAAGCACAACAACCCATGAGACCTCCCGTTAGACCACCGGTGCAGAGAGGACCATGCTATAAATGCGGAGGGGATCACTTCATTAGGGAATGCCCTCGACCTTACAATCCACCACCACCCAGAGTTTGGGAAGGGTATTGCAGTGATTGTGGAAAGGAACATCTTTTTAGAGATTGCCCTAAGAACCCAGCCAAATCCCAAGACACTCCACCTATCAATGTGATTGAGGTCATAGAAGGATCCGGAAGTGATAAGGAGTACACTGTGCCACTAAAGGCCATTACAAGAGCCCAAACGAAACAACAAAAAGAACAGCACCCGGAAGAGAAACAAAAAAGCAACAAAAAAATAAGCCCTCCAATACAGATAGTGGAAGATTCTGAGGACCCATGTGAAAATCCCCGGAACACGAAAGTTCAGAAATGGAAGGAAAGACGAGAGAAACTCAAGGACAAATGGGCAAAAAATAAGACTATAAACAGTAAAAAGCAAACCAAAAACCTGAATAAACACAAGGAACAAGGGAATCCTAAGGAGACCCCTGAGCTACCCCGACCTAGCTCAGATAGGGAGAAGCCCGGATCAATTCTAGCAGACCCAAAGCCAGACGATTTAGACATGTGGTTGAAAGCCTACCGAGCTAGAATCAAGATGGGCCCAAACGTTGAACAACATGAAAAAATCTACCCTAAAGGGGAATTAGAAAAAGAAAGACTGACCATATGCAGGAAACTCATAGAAGTAGCACAAGCAACCCTAGAAAAGCCTATCCCAATTCTACCAGGAGACGACCCTTCATGAGACAAATGCGGGTAGTACAGGATTGGGGAAGAGATTCGTTATACCTGCAACATCAAGGAAACACCACCAAAATAAATTTGCACACATTTGCTTATCGAGATGTCCCTCCTGTTGGCGGAAAACTTCAGCTCTAATGCCACTGTTGCGGAATTACTTTCGCCCTGAAGGTGGGTTTCGCGACAAAGCTTGAACTCTGTCAGGCCTGCGGAAATTGTCGCGCCACCGTAGTAGAATGCTAAACTAGAGTGATTCAGAACACCTCTGTAATCAACAGTAGCTTAGCCTAATTAACGTCGCCTTAACTGTGTTATCCTGCGACACAAGTTCCACCAGAACTTTACTAGACTGTAACTGGACTGACACCGTAATCGTACCGGAACTTCACCGAAATGAACTTCTACTTTGGTTATAATTACTTCAAGTGAACATACAAGGAGTAAGAAAGTGATTCGTGAGTTTTCTCCACTTAATGATCTCTTCTGAAGTTTTAAGAAAAACTTCACAGTTCTAAAGTGCTTCTTTCCGGTTGGATTTTGTACTGCATGCACATCTCCTTTTCACCGGAAACTGTGACCAGTTTAAAGTAGAGACGTCTAGCTACAAGATGAGCTATCTCTCATACAAGGCTTCAAACTCTGCTGCGAGTTATACTTCGTTGTTCTACCGGAAAAAACTTGTTTTTTGAGAAACTGTAACTGACCAGAAAATTATTGAAATATGTTTAGTGAGTAAACTGTTATTCACCGAAACATGTGTTCACAGAGAAGGTACTGAAGCACGTTTAGTAACGAGTCGTGACAGTTAACGATAAACTGAGACTTCCTACCGTAACGCGAAATAGCTTCAGATTCTTCATAATTAAAGATTACGCGCAAACATCCACATGAACATGTGTTTTCGATTAGAGAAGATGTGTACAAGTAAGCTTGGCCTCTTCTCGCTCAAGTTACAGAAACTCTCCTACAATGAGTAGTTTCTTATTACCGTCTCTCTTCAGATGAAAAAGGACCCGACACTTCAGGCTTGTGTTATTCATCTGTACATACGCGATCTATGGCGTCTTCTTCTACATACGCGATCTATGGCGTCTTCTATCTGTATCTCTGCATCTCTGCGCATCTGCTATATCTCGTCTCTATTCTTGCACATACACAGTCCTGCTCTCTATGTATATGTGTATATTTCTTCAAATCTTGCTGTATATATATACACTTTCCTTTGGCGCTCTTCTGCGCTGTCACTCTTCAATTCGCGTTATGCGCGCCTTACGCGCCTGCCGCGGTTAATTGCTCTGTTATGCGCACACCGTTCACTAACTTCGCATACTGTACACCTGTGCACTGATTTTCCAGAAGATTCTGTTTCTCTCTTTGTCTGTTGCGTCAAATTCGTGAGTGTTTCCTTAACAGCTCCCCCTCAATCACTAATTTGACCTCTTCCGGACTTTCATATATCTTCCTTTCTTTTATTCCTGCCATCTCTTTGAATCTGTTTGTCTTTGTTCCATCCAAGCTCTTAGTTAGAATGTCTGCAATCTGATCTTTCGTAGGAGTGTAGATAATTTCTATCTCTTTCTCCATTACTTTTTCCCTTAGGAAATGATACTGAATCTCTATGTGTTTTGTTCTTGCATGAAACACAGGATTCGCTGCAAGGTACAGCGAGCTCATATTATCTCCATGTATGATCGGTATACTTTGATCTATATCCATGCTCTTAAGTAAAATCTGCATCCATATCACTTCTTTTGCTGCTTCTACCAGTCCTTTGTATTCTGCTTCTATTGACGATAAGGCTACTGTGTGTTGCTTCTTCGAACACCAGCTTACCAGCTTATCTCCTAGGTATATCATATATCCGTGCGTTGATCTACGGTCATCTTGACTTCCTGCCCAATCTGAGTCACTGTATGCTCTGAGCTTTATATCTGACGTAAAAGGATAATATAATCCTTCCTTTATAGTTCTTTTGATATATCTGAGAACTCTTTGTCCTGCAACCCAATGTTGCTCTGTCGGACAATGCATAAACTGTGAGAGGACTCCCACCGGAAAACTGAGATCCGGTCTTGTTAGCGTAGCATATATTAAGCTTCCTACTAACGATTGATACTTCTTCATATCTTTAAATTCTGTTCCACTATATTTGCTGAGTTTATGATTTACTTCAAGCGGTGTTGAAGCTTCTCTGCAATTTTCCATATTGAACTTCTTCAGTAACTTCAGGAGATACCTTTCTTGCGTGACATATACACCATGATCTGTATATGTGATTTCCATTCCTAGAAAGTATGATAATTTTCCCAGGTCACTGATCTTGAATTCCTTTTCTAGCAGTTTCTTTACCTCTGTGATTCCTGCATCTGAGGTACCTGTAATTATTATGTCATCTACATAGATACAAATGTAGATCATTCCTTCTTCTGTCCTTTTGATGAGTAGACTTGCATCTGCCTTCGAACTTTGGTATCCAAGTTCGTTCAGATACTTCACGAGTCTGTAGTTCCAAGCTCTTGGAGCTTGCTTCAGTCCATAAAGTGCTTTTCTTAACCTGCAAACAAAGTTTGGGTATCTGGAACTTATAAACCCTTCCGGTTGTTCCATATAGACTTCATCTGATATATATCCATTTAGGAATGCATTCTTTATATCTAGCTGACTTAGCTTCCATCCTTTTGATGCTGCTATAGCAATCACTGTTCTTATGGTTGACATCTTTGCCACCGGACTGTACGTTTCTTCATAGTCTATGCCATGCGTCTGAGCATAGCCCTTGATAACTAGTCTTGCTTTATGTCTGGCTATCCTTCCATCTGCAAGTTTCTTTATTTTGAACACCCATTTATTTCCAATTACTTTCTTACCGTTCGGTTTAGGAACAAGCTCCCATGTCTTGTTTTCTTCCAGTGCGGTGAATTCTTCTTTCATTGCTTCTTGCCATTGCTTCTTGCCTTTGGCTTCGTCATAGCTCTGAGGCTCTTCCTCTTCTTTAACCATATATGCATAATCTTGTTGAGATATATACGATGTATCATACGAGTATCTTTCCGGTTGTCTTCTTACTCTGTTTGACCTTCTTAGCTCATATTCTTCGTGTGTGTCTGAGTACCCGTCTTCATCTTCATTCCTTCCGGTCCTAGACGTATTTGCCTCTTCATCTTTGTTTACCTGTACAATTGATTTTCCTTTCTCTCTTCTTTTTATCTCTTCTTCAAATTCTTCAGCTGTATGGCTCTGATCCGCATACCAGCTTTTCTGTTCATCAAATGTTACATTTCTGGAAACAGTAAAATGTTTGGTTAGAGGACTCCATAACCTGTAACCCATCTGCTTTTCATCATATCCAACGAACACATATTTCTCTACTTTTGGTTCAAGCTTATGTCTGAGTTGAGACGGTACATAAGCATACGCTACTGATCCAAACACTTTGCAGTGATCAAGTGTTGGCTTCTTTCCCCACCAGGCTTCATAAGGAGTCATTCCTTCTAGCGCTGTACATGGTAACCTGTTTACCAAGTATGTCGCTGTGTTCACGGCTTCAGCCCAAAGATAATCTGGGCAATTTTTTTCTTTTAGCATAGCTCGTGCAAACTCGACTAGAGTTCGATTTCTCCTTTCTGCTACACCATTCTGTTGTGGTGTGTACCTGCAGGTTATTTCTCTCTTAATACCTGCATTCCAAAGATAGTCATTGAATTCTCGGGAGAAGTATTCTCCCCCTCCATCAGACCTCAGTCTTTTAAGTTTTCGTCCGGTGAGTCTTTCAGCATATGCATGAAAATGCCTGAAAGCTCCGAATACTTCTGATTTCTCTTTCAGAACATAAAGAGTTATCCACCTTGTGGCATCATCAATGAATAGAACATAGTACCTTGATCCGCTGATTGATCCTTCTTTCGTTGGTCCCCATACATCTGTATGTATGAGTTCCAGCACACTGTCATGTTTGAATCCTTTCTTCTGGAAAGGTAACCTGTGGGCTTTTCCCATTTGACAAGCTTCACATTTGTGAATCATATGTTGGTTCTGTACGGTCGATAATCCCAGTACAGACTGATTCTCTATCATAGCTTTGATTCCTTTTTCGTGAAAATGACCTAATCTCTTGTGCCAGAGATCAAGTTCTGTAATTACCTTTTCATCATGTGTGAGCAGCGCTTGGCCAATGTTCCCTTGTACTCTTAACGTAAAGAGTCTACCTTCTTTCTTACCAGAAACGATCTGATAATATCCGTTCTTGGGATCTTCCACAAATACTCCTTTATTTGTAAATCTGACCTGAAAACCTTTCTCAACTATCTGTCCCACAATGATCAGATTTTTCGGTATTGTTGGAACATACAAAACATTAGTTAGCAAATCTGCTCCACTCTTGCATTTCACTTTTCCGATTGATTGTACTTTGTGTCTTGTATTGTCACCTGTTTGAATAGTGTGACTAGAACTACCTTTCTCTAGTTCTGACATTAGTTCTATGTTTCCTGACAAATGATTAGAGCATCCAGAGTCAATATAGAATACCTTTAGATCTTTGTTATCAGATGTGCTGATTGAGTTCATCATCAACGATGTATGACTTTCATTCTGTGTGTCATTTGCGTAGTTGTTGTAGGTGGTGTTGTAGGATTGGCTTTGTCCCCAACTTCTCACTCCACCTCTACCATAGCCTCCTCTTTGGTTTTGTCTTCCTCTTTGAGCATTACTCTGATTTCTTCCGCTACTGCCTCTGCTATTGTTGTTCTGGTTTAGATTTGATCTCTGTTGGTTGTGCCAACAGTCATGCGCGAGATGATTACTTAGTCCGCAAATCCAGCAAGCTTTCTTGGTGGTATTCTGGCGGCTTCTTCCTCTTGCTCTTCCTCTGCCAGTGCCTTTACCTCTTGCGTAATAGGCCTGAGAACTCGACTCTTCTTCATCTTTTGACTTACCCTTGTCTTTCTTCTTGTTCTTCATGTACATTGCAGAGCTTTGTCCCTTATCTGCATCTCCTTTCAGGTCTTGCTCATATGTGAGCATCAAACCAAGCAGCTGATTTAACTCTGGTACAAAGTGATTTAAGGAGAGTTCAGTTGATAGTACGAAAGGTTTCCACCTTTCATCTCCTCTCAATCCTGTGAGCACTTGCGCTATCAATCTATGATCTTCGACTTCTTCATTTATGGATCCAAGACTATCTGCTAGATCCTTCATTTTAGTGACGTAGTCACTGATGCTTTGACTCGGCTTCTTTTTGAACGTTGTGAACTCGGACCATAGGCTGGCCTTCCTAGCTTTCGTAGTATTTTGGAAGTGATCTTCCAATGCACTCCATATGTCCTCTGCTTTCTCCAGACCTCTAATGTGCGGTAGTAGATGATCTGAAACAGTGTTGTAGATGTAGGCTCTTGCCGTTGCATCTTTCTTGTGCCACAGCTTCAAAGCTTCTATCTCTTCCTTTTCTGGTTGGCTATCATCTTCGAAGGTCGGTTTCTTTTCTTCTCCGGTCACGTACATCATTAAATCCTTACTCATAAGTAAGGCTTCCATGCGCATTACCCATGCGGGATAATTATCTCTGCCCAATTTGTCAATTTGGACATGATCTGCCATGATCTTCTTCCTCTCGTGGAATGATCCGGCTCTTATACCGATTCCTGAAAACTAACCGGCTCTGATACCAAATGTTGGCGGAAAACTTCAGCTCTAATGCCACTGTTGCGGAATTACTTTCGCCCTGAAGGTGGGTTTCGTGACAAAGCTTGAACTCTGTCAGGCCTGCGGAAATTGTCGCGCCACCGTAGTAGAATGCTAAACTAGAGTGATTCAGAACACCTCTGTAATCAACAGTAGCTTAGCCTAATTAACGTCACCTTAACTGTGTTATCCTGCGACACAAGTTCCACCAGAACTTTACTAGACTGTAACTGGACTGACACCGTAACCGTACCGGAACTTCACCGAAATGAACTTCTACTTTGGTTATAATTACTTCAAGTGAACATACAAGGAGTAAGAAAGTGATTCGTGAGTTTTCTCCACTTAATGATCTCTTCTGAAGTTTTAAGAAAAACTTCACAGTTCTAAAGTGCTTCTTTCCGGTTGGATTTTGTACTGCATGCACATCTCCTTTTCACCGGAAACTGTGACCAGTTTAAAGTAGAGACGTATAGCTACAAGATGAGCTATCTCTCATACAAGGCTTCAAACTCTGCTGCGAGTTATACTTCGTTGTTCTACCGGAAAAAACTTGTTTTCTGAGAAACTGTAACTGACCAGAAAATTACTGAAATATGTTTACTGAGTAAACTGTTATTCACCGAAACATGTGTTCACAGAGAAGGTACTGAAGCACGTTTAGTAACGAGTCGTGACAGTTAACGATAAACTGAGACTTCCTACCGTAACGCGAAATAGCTTCAGATTCTTCATAATTAAAGATTACGCGCAAACATCCACATGAACATGTGTTTTCGATTAGAGAAGATGTGTACAAGTAAGCTTGGCCTCTTCTCGCTCAAGTTACAGAAACTCTCCTACAATGAGTAGTTTCTTATTACCATCTCTCTTCAGATGAAAAAGGACCCGACACTTCAGGCTTGTGTTATTCATCTGTACATACGCGATCTATGGCGTCTTCTTCTACATACGCGATCTATGGCGTCTTCTATCTGTATCTCTGCGTCTCTGCGCATCTGCTATATCTCGTCTCTATTCTTGCACATACACAGTCCTGCTCTCTATGTATATGTGTATATTTCTTCAAATCTTGCTGTATATATATACACTTTCCTTTGGCGCTCTTCTGCGCTGTCACTCTTCAATTCGCGTTATGCGCGCCTTACGCGCCTGCCGCGGTTAATTGCTCTGTTATGCGCACACCGTTCACTAACTTCGCATACTGTACACCTGTGCACTGATTTTCCAGAAGATTCTGTTTCTCTCTTTGTCTGTTGCGTCAAATTCGTGAGTGTTTCCTTAACACCTCCACTACAATGGAATCCAGTACACCGAGAAGAAGATGACTTATCCATTCACAGTGCTGGATCAAGTGATCAATCTTGGATGCATGAAGATGCCCAGTTGTGGATGTGTAAGGAAGCCAAGAGAGAAGAGAGCAAAAGGCAACCATGGCCGATAGGACATCCTAACCATCGATCAGTAGAGGACCCCACTTACACGCCTCAAAGTTTTTCTGATGAGATCTTTGAGCCACATGGATGGATGGAAATCTTGGCAACTCTAGATGTATGCGTAAATGAGGAAGTTTTGACGGTGAATGAATGCATAGATGAGGAAGGCTATGATGTAAACTTCTATATGGTTGTTCTTCAAGAAGTAGAAGAAGGGGAAATCCTGGAAAAAGAATGGAAAGAGGAATATCAAAGCATAGAGATGGAACCAGAATTTGATTCCGAAGAAAGCTGCTTAAATACTATTCAGAACCAGAAGGAACAGGAACCAACAAAGATCTTAGCAATTGAAACTGCTACGACAATACATAGGCAGGAGGAGAACAGGAGTAAGGTAGGGCCGGACCCAGATCTTTTTGAAGTTCCTGAACACTTTAAAAAATACGAAGTGGAGGAAAGAAAAGTGGCTATTCAAATGCCTAGACGAGAGGCACGAGACAGAGAAGCGTATGACAACAAGGAACAAACGAAAAAAATTGTTGTGACAGTTGAGGAAGGAGAAGAAAGATGCACATATATTGGTAAAGATGTGTCTGAAGAAGAGGAAGAAGAACTCATATACCTTATCCGGGAGTACCGAGATGTATTCGCATGGACCTATAAGGATCTCAAAGGGGTAGAACCCACTATTTGTTCCCATCGAATACCAATGACAGCAGATGCAAAACCCTCCAAACAACGTCCTTATACATACAATGAAGTCTACGCAGCAAAGATTAAGGAAGAAATAGACAAACTACTAGCGGCAGGATTCATATATGAGATAGAACATACCGAGTGGGTATCGCCACTAGTAGTAGTGCCTAAGAAAAATGGAAAATTGAGAGTCTGCATAAATTTGAAGAAGGTGAATGCAGCCACTATACATGACAGCTACCCGCTACCTATCACGGACCATTTATTAGAGAGAGTAGCGGGTAAGGAGGTCTATAGTTTCCTAGATGGATTCTCCGGATACAATCAGGTAGCTATTGCGACTGAGGATCAACATAAGACAGCATTCGCCACTGAATGGGGAGTGTATGCATTCAGAGTGATGCCCTTTGGACTCACTAATGCTCCAGCTACCTTCCAGAGATTGATGTGTCATGTTTTCAAGGAATTTCTGAAAAAAAGCATGGAAGTATATGTAGATGACCTGTGCACGTACTCCAATCAAAGACCCGATCACATTCCCGAGTTGAGGAAGATATTCAACAAATGTAGACAGTACAGAGTCTGCTTAAACCTAGAGAAATGTGTCTTCATGGTAAGGCAAGGGAAAATTCTAGGACATATAGTTTCGAGAAATGGAATATCTACGGATGAGGACAAGATTAAAGTCATCTTAGACTTACCAAGACCCAAGAATGCAAAGGAAGTGCAAGCCTTTATGGGACATTGTGGATACTACCGTAGGTTCATTCACATGTATGCCATAATAGCAAAACCCTTGTATGGTCTCTTGACTCAATTTACTTGGACAGAAGAGTGCGAAAAGGCATTCACCGAGTTGAAAAAGAGACTTAGTACAGCCCCAATTCTGAAATCACCCAACTGGAGCAAGCCTTTTCACATTCATGTTGACGCTTCTAACTATGCCATTGGATGTATCCTAGCCCAGCCGGCTGATGAAGGCAAGCTCGATCATCCAATTGCTTATGCGAGTAGACAACTGAATCAAGCAGAAAGAAATTATACCACTACGGAACGAGAAGGCTTAGGAATGGTATACGTAGTGAAGAAATTCAGACATTATCTTTTAGCCAACAAGTTCAAATTCTTCATAGACCATCAAGCTTTGTTGTACTTAGTCAATAAGCCTTGTAACACGGGAAGGTTGGTACGATGGTTTCTACTACTAATGGAGTTCGATTTTGAAGTAATAGTGAAAAAGGGGAACACACATGTGAGAGCAGACCACCTTTCTAGGCTAACACACGGAGAGCCACCGAGTGGAGTGCCCGACGATCTACCAGATGCTTATTTGTTCAATCTAGAAGTTTGCCCAAAGTGGGCAGAAAAATTGATCCCTATACTCACCCATGGCCCTCAACACTCAATCAATAGGAATAGAAAGAAAGAAATTCTTCAATTGAGGAACTTACACATTGTGTCAGGTAGTGTATACTACAAGGAACCCAACGGAGTGTTACTCAGATGTGTTGATGAGGATGAACAAACGCAACTAATTGAGCAAGCACATGTGAACAAATGGAGAACACACCAAGGGACTCATGGAACAATCCGAGAACTGAAAAGATTAGGAGTGTATTGGCCTGACATGCCCAAGAATGTTCACGACCACGTAAGTAATTGTGCAGAATGCATAGAGACGGTTCCCGAAGATCATATGTCTCTACCTTTTTCGACCATAGCACCCAATTGGAGTATAACATTAGTGAAATTCTTAAAAACTCAAGAACATGAGTTAGGAACTAGTTTAGCAAGAAAGCGATCCTTAGAGGAAATGAGCAAGGACTACATTCTCATGGGAAGACAATTGTTTAGGCGAGGAAAAGACAACCAACTCAGATTATGTGTGCATGAAGGAGAATATTTACCCATATTAGAGATGGCACATGCAGGTGCTGCAGGAGGTCATTTTTCGGCTGAAAGAACTGTTAAAATGATTCTCTTTGCGGGCTTGTGGTGGCCAACTCTACATATGGATGCTGAAACGTATGTACGAAGTTGTGAGACTTGTCAAAGAACTAAATACCCAATTCGGAGAGATGACATGCCATTAAGACCCATGATATGCGCGAGAGCCTTCACAAAATGGGGTATTGACTTCATAGGACCTATCAATCCACCTGCCAAAGGATCACATGCGGAGTACATCATAGTAGCCACTGACTACTTGACTAAATGGGTAGAAGCAAAAGCCACTAGAAAGAATGATGCTCAAACTACCGCAAAATTTCTCTTTGAGCATATCTTCACCCGCTTTGGCTTGCCCATTGAGATTGTTAGCGATCGGGGAACGCACTTCCTCAATGAGGTAATCGAGTCATTAATGAACGAGTTTTTAGTGATTCATAAAAAATCAGCACCATACCATCCCCAAGCCAATGGACAAGCTGAGAGCTCTAACAAAGTACTATGCACGGTATTGACTAAGCTTGTCAATAATGGAAGGTCTGATTGGGACAAACAATTGCATCATGCAATTTGGGCATTCCGAGTTGCATATAAAACGGCCATTGGAACTACACCTTTCAATTTAGTGTATGGGCAAAATGCAATTTTTCCAATTGACTTTTTAGTGCCAACATTGAAAGTGGCCCAGCAATATGAATGGAACAGACATGAATTATCCCAACAAGTAGATCAAATCGAGAAGTTACATGAGACCAGATTGCAAGCAGTAGCACGCATTTATGCTGCTAAACGAAGACAAAAGGCATATTATGATGCACATATAAAAGACAAGGGACTTAAAGAAGGAGACTTAGTCCTAGTGTACACCCTGAAACAACATGCCAAGAAGTTACAAAAACGCGGATACGGACCTTTGATCATAAATCGAATCTCTACTGGTGGTGCAGTCAATCTTGCCACGCTAGACGGAGACATTCTTCCCAACTACATCAGTGGATGTAGAGAGACGATTCATGGAGCCCTTGACTGATCAAATGCTAGCATGATTGGTAGGTGCCCAAAATAGGAAAAAGGAGGAAGAGCGAATTAGAGAGGAAGCTCGACAAGAAGCACTAGAGCGCATTAGGAAACGGAAAGAATGGATGAGGCAAAGAGATCAACGCTATCTCCAAGGAGAAGAGCCTAGCCCTATGGCAAATTACCAAGTCGATAATCATGATACAACGGGTAGGTGTAAAACGCAACCTTACCTAAACCTAGGGATTGGCAAGACAGAGTACAAATTGATAGATGCATTGATAGACTCAGGAGCAGGACTTAGCTGCATGCGAAAGAGAATAGCAAAAGATCTGCAATTAGATTTGAATCCCGCAAAAGCCCGATTAATAGGAATTGGAGGTCACACCCTAGAATGTATTGGAACCACGAATGTATCCCTCCACCTAGGAAATTCCTCCATGGAACGGAGAGTCTTAGTGTGCAACGATGAGGACTTAATAGAAGGCTTAGTTCTAGGACAAGACTGGATCATTGAGCATGAAGTGTGTATCCATCTAGCTCAAGGCTATATTTCGGCCAAGATAGGGCACAAGGAGATTTTCAGCCTATTAGAAGTAAAGCCTCTAATCCAACCACGCACAGTAACAAGCATGGAGAGCAGTACGGAATTGACACACGAGAATAATTCGGCTACTCAAAAAACAGAAACCAATCAGGAAGAAGCAGACACATCAAGCTCAACAATGCCTGAAGAAGAGCCGAAATCAGCACAGTCCATCCACGAGACGCCGACCATTAAGGAAACTCCCTCTGTTGACGCTCCTCCACGAGCCACAACACCATCCTATTGGAAAACAACAACCAGCAACTATTCATATCAAAGACAACTCAAGTACAAGTGGGTACGTGAGGATCGGATGTCGAGCAAGGAGAAGCCAAAAGCCACTCTTAAGAAGAAAGCAGACATCACCATACCAATACAAGCACAGTCCAAGCCTAAGGGACTAATGCAGGTATGGATCGCCAAGCCTTTGATCGAAGCTCAGAAGGGACGACAACAAATATGGATCCCCAAAAAAGTCACTCAAGCAGCCAAGCAAGCAAGAAACAATCATGAGAAGGTGATGCAGCAAGAGAGACGAATAAGAAAGCCAAAACGAACCCATCCTCGAAGACAAACAGCAAAAGTATATACGATTTGAACGCGTGAAGAAACTAAAACGACACCAACCGACGCAGAAATCAAAGGAACAAAAAGCACTATTCAAGCGCCCACGGAATGGATGTGGAGACCCAAGCAACTGCAAGGAATGGACGACGGAATAAATTAGGATTCCCATTGCACTCATGAAGTTTCTAATGCACCTCAAGTATGCATGCTAGGGCCACAATACGAGGCCATGCATTCGGCACATGACGTACCTTATGAACCTAGTGGCGCACCTTCTCCAAGAGAGATTAGACCTTAGCTTCACTTTGATAGGAATGGACTTCCTATGTACATAAATAAAAGCTTCGGCTACACTAACGATTGTCTTCTTTCAGGAGAATAAATCTAAAAAGAGGTAGTAAGAGGTCTCACCTCTAGAATAATGGGGAAACGAGAGAAAAACGATAAGGCTCATAACAATGCACTGTATTGTTGCATAATATCCCAGAAACTAATGCACTTCTCCTTACAAGTGCAGATGGCTTCTGAAGATTCTGAAGCAACCGTACAAGAGGAAGTGATGGATTTTCCTCCCCAGAGTATCACAAAGGCCAAGGGACACTGGTTCCGTGAAGATCAGCCTGCGGGGGACTACCTGTTCCTTGCAACGATTAAAATCATGGACACAGATCATCAGTTTCCCATAATGTCCCAGGATTTTTGAGTGCAACATACACTCCCTTCTGTTGAAGAAACCATGAAGAAAGCAGGCATACATAAATATTTTGAACTGCCAATCTATAAGCCTGATTTTGAAAGATGCACTCAAGTCATGAATACACTACAGCCAGCACTACATGATCCCTTGGTGCCAGAAGCTAGAGTAATGGATAAAGCAGGCGAATGGGTGATTATTCAATTCACACATGAGCTAATCAAGGAAGCCTTTGGATGGGAGAAGGATGGGGTCACAATAGTGAAAGAAGAAAGTAAAGGTGCAAAGACCCGAACCTTCATCGACATCAACCGAGTGGACATAGAGGATGAGGTCAGATTGATCCACCAACACTTCTGTTTCCCGAACATGCACCGATACACGGCACCACAGAAACTTATTGTCCAACTACTCTCCCATGCCATCAAGCAAATTGGAAATCAAATCAATTTGACTCCATATGTTCAAGAGAGATTGTTCGAGGCCAAGAAGCAATGGAAGAATAAAAAGTTCCTAAATGGCAGTGTGGCGCTGACCATCCTGATCTACCATGCCTTGGGAATGAGAGAACATCTACAAGAGATGCCATCATCAAATGCCCTGGCTCAGTATGCCAAGGTGGCCACAGTTCCTAAGAAGAAGAAAGGAGCAAAGATTATGGAAGTTGCAGAAACCAGCTCTCAGCCTAAAATGAGAGGTACAAAGAGATTCAGAGAAGTTCTGCAAGTTGAAGAGGATGCACCAACAGCAAAAAGGATACATACACTCCCAAAAACTACTATTAAAGAACAGAAGCAAATAACGGAAGAAGATTTAGCTAAAGCCCTGGAAGAGACTCATCAGTACACAGGAGGCCAAATCAATCTCCCAGTACAAGGTCATCATTATCAGCAGTCAGAACAAGCAAGGGAAAGGAAGAGCAAACTCACAAAAGTACATAGATATCGGGAAATAGGGCTAGATAACTCTAGTTCTGGATCGGACGGCCAAGAGGAGCCCAATACCTCGTTATTGGATGTAGATATTCAAAGCGAATCAAAAGATGACGGCCAATGGGAGGAATAAAATGAAGTGAACTATAACGAAGAACAAAAAGACCTCAAGCAAGAGGATCACACAACGAAGGTTGATCAAAGTACCAGGAGCAAGGAAGCAAAAATGGAAGGTCAGCATACTTTAAAACTTAATGAAAGTTCCAACATCCAAATCAAGGAGGCCACACCACCCCGAAAAATACGCATGAAGATCCCAAAGAAGGAATGTCAGGAAACACAAAAGGAAGACGAAGAACCCTTTACACCCATAAGGGTTGTGGCAGAACCGTCTCCCATGGACATTACATTTCAAGGGAGTGCCACTAAGGCTATTGATGTGGATGACGACGAAGCAGAACCGAAAGTACACTTACAAATCAGACAACCACATAATGAAACGATACACGTCGAAAAAGGAAAAGATGTACAAACAGGAGAAACCCCAGATATACCTAAGACATGGCTGAACGTGGATATGGCTCAGCTAAAGCCTGTGGTGCAGGACATGATTAGAACTGCTCTAGATACACAACAATTGATGCTTGAAGCTGATGAGGATTATGACCAAGCCATGCAGGATAACAAGGAACTTGAAAACTGGGGTAAGAATCTTTCCAACGAGTTATCAATGGTAAAAGACTGTGTTTTGAAAAAAGAAAAGGAACTTCAAGAAGTCAAAACACAATACAGCACACTAGAAGCGGCAAATACAAAACTGAAAGAACAGGTTCAGGAACTCACAAACAAGTTAGCAGACAATGAGACTGAGAAAACACGACTCAATGCCAGAAGTAGAATCTTGGAGTCTCAGCTCAAGGTATACATGGAGGAAGCAGAGAATCTAAGGTTACGAAATAAAGAACTCATGACAGCCCTTCTGAGTGACCAACCGGTAGAAGTACAAGCCCAACCAGAAAAAAATGTACAAGAATTGGTGGACAAGATAGCTAAATATGAGGATCAGCTCACAAAGGAGCAAGCCACAATTGCCGAATGGGAAAAAAGATACATGGATGAAACGACTGCCTTGAGAGCCAAATGGAAGAAAGTTGAGAATGACTATCTGCGACAATGTAAAGAAGATACAGATCAGATGGACATTGTAGTACAAGAACTTCTCAAACACAAAGATATGATTGCCAAGGCAACTGAAGAACTCAAACAGAAGAATACATGTATTAAGGAACTTCAGGAACGGCTAGGACAAAAAGGACAAGAGGGGACACCAGTAGTTCCAACTTCTGCAGAGGCTACTGTGGAGACTGAGGTATGTCCTCTATCTTCCCCCTCATATCATTCACCGGTAAAGGAGGAAAAGGAGGTTCACATTGAACCTAACACTCGGGAAATTGCAGAACTGAGTAGACCAGAAAGGGCACTACTGGTGTCCCAACTTACGATAGAATTTGAAGATCAGATCATCAGGATCACGAAAGAAGCTCAAATAGAAAATAAACAATTAGAACAAATTTTGAAGCCATTCAATGTACCATATGGATTACTTAAAGAAAATACACGACATTATATAAAGTCTATGTCAAATAAAGATCCGGACCAACACTAAGGGTACAGTGGGAGGCATCACCTTATGAACTTCAAGTAAATCCTTCGTTTTGCCCGCTACCTCGTCGAAGAGCCTGGATGCAATTTTGGGAAGGTCAGCGCCAGGGTAGCATCAATAATCATTGGCTCAATTACCCCTTATTACCTAGTCCGCCACATAACTACTTACCGACGGAGGAGTACATGATAAAAACAATGGAATTCTGGATTGACCGATACGCTTCAGTTCCAGACTTAGCACTCAAAATGACTAAGAAAATATTCAGTATGCTATTGACAGTAATAAAGGTTTTCCAATATGCCAAATACACATTTTTGAATTTCATTGGCATTACGCAAGGATCTGAGGCTCTTATTTTTTATTTATCGACTATTCCAAGCCGCCTAACACTTATGG
Organism: Ceratopteris richardii; assembly: GCA_020310875.1. NCBI lineage: Eukaryota > Viridiplantae > Streptophyta > Polypodiopsida > Polypodiales > Pteridaceae > Ceratopteris > Ceratopteris richardii. The sequence goes on along the minus strand of CM035408.1, from coordinate 183,834,161 downwards.
CATACTACTCTTGCCTCATGTTTTTGCCATCGACATATATGCAGACTTTTGAAGAAGCATTCTTTACAGGCTTCTTTGAAATTGATTCAGAGATCTTTGTGAAAATGACTTCCAATTTGAATGCAAGATTGGTGGCTTATGAAACAAGCTTCTTTGCGGATCATCGACAAGCACCAGAGGACGGAGTCAAATCACAGCAATGGAAAGAATTCATGCTTTTTCACGCTAATTTGCTAAATCAACGAGAGCGCACAGTCATACAGACATACTCACGTCGCCACACAAAGCCTGTCGGGGACGACAGAGTTCAGAGGGAGGGACGTGTGGAAGGGGAATCAAGCAAAAAAAGAAGAAAAAGAAGATCAAAGTCAAAAACAACTCAATAAAGAATAAAACAGTGATATTTGAAGAAATATCTCTGCAAGAAGCCCCGCAGGGGCACGCATCAGGCAACATCGCGAATCATCCAGGTCCTACGCAGGAAAGAAAGAGAACAGGCTTAAAGCAATACAACGGGGTCACATGTTTGCAACCAGGACAAATCAGAGTACTACAAGCAACACATAGGTCACTGGTGGCGTGCGTGGCAACCCAACTGAATACAGCAACCCAGATATGTGATATACGGAATACCAAGGGGCAAAACAAAAGCAAAGGACATAGATCGGACAAAATAACAAATTCTCTAACGGTCCTTAGTGCTTCTTCGACCACTGGGTGCGTGTATTCAGAACTCTCAAAGTAAGCCAAAACAGAAGTAAAGGACAAACCTCGGATAAGATACCCAATTGTCTAACGGCCCTTATTGCTTCTTTGACCACTGGATGTGTGCGCTCAAAAGACTTAAACAAGCAGCCAACGAGAAGCTAAAGCCTGTCAAGGGACGACAGAGACAAAGAGGGGGAGAGTGTTGCAGAGCACAGAAGAGCACTAGGCAGAGAAAATGAAGGGCCCCAAAATTTTTCCAATTTGGACACATAACTTTTGTATTATAACCACTCTTGTATATATTTTCCGTTGTAAATGCACTAGAGGAGTCCTCTAGATGCATCCCCGCAGAAGATTAGAAGCTTACCCATGTAAATTAGTAGAGAAATTAGTCTTTTAGTGAATAAAGTGCCGGTCTCTTGTGTGAAAGGACCAAACTTAGGGCAATAGTATATAAGTCACTTTGTGACTCTTTGTAAGAACTTTTTGCCATTGTGAAGAAGGAGCTCTACAGATTTTCGAGTTTGCTTCTTTCATGCTGATTTTGATCTTCATTTCGCTCTTGTATGTGTGTGTTGTGCTTGAAATGCATGTGTAGGACTGTTGTCTACCCATTCCCCTTGATTTTGAGCTAATGTAGTGCGTGTGCGAGCTAGGAGGAGTTGTGGCGCGGGTGTTGGTGTCTCCCGTCATTCACTGTTTTTGCCATAACTTGAAGCAGAGTGGTCAGAATCGAGTGAAACCACTTCCAGTTGATGCGTCTCGGCGAGAGCTTTGAAACGAGTACCCTATTGCCTATATTCGGAGTTCGGAGCTGGGAGAAATCCTTGAATTTCTTAAAACTGTTGTAAGAGGCTTTGCGGCGTTCAGCATTTCAGTGAGTGTGAGAGGTAGTAGTCTTTTCTCATGCATGCTAGCTAAAACACTTCATTTTCCATCACGTGTGCACACGTCTTCATACACTTGGTACGTCGTTCCATCGGATTGACAATTAGATGTGTGTTAAGTACCCTCTATACGCACTTGTGTGGCAATTGAGGTACAGTCTCATTGACACAATTCCTTGAGTCTTCTCGGCTCAAGTACACAATGCTGATTTGCAAAAGAAGAAGAGATGCAAATATTGCCAAAAGGCTGGTCATACTATTGATGAGTGTAGAAAGCTTGCTAAATGCAATGAAAAGAAGAAGGAATTCGACATGTCTATTGCTGAAAATTTAGCAATGCAAAGAATGATGAAGCTAACATGGCTCAAGATTTTTGGGCATGTGTTGTTACATGTCATTATGATGCATCTTTGCATTCTAAATGTATGATTGTGAGTGAGGCTGATTTGATTGGTTCTTTGATAGTGGTGCTTCAAAGCACATAATTCATACAAAAGATTTTTTGCCTCTTTGAAACATGCACCCAAAGGAGGACATGTGGTGTGTGCAAACAATGCCTCTTATCCTATCATTAGAGTATAATAAATTGAGCTTACGACTGCAAATTGATTGCCAAAGTTGGACTTCATGCACACTTTGTTGATGATAAGTGTATGGTTCATGATTTCAGCAATGGCAATGTTATCATGATGTCCAATACATTATGTAATGGTTCGTATTGCATGGATACATACAAGAGGGCTGCCTTGAATGCCTTAGTTGCTCATAGTTCTTTCATGGTTGAAATGGAGCTTTGGCATGCTCGTTTTGGTCACTTGAACTTCAATAGTTTGCTTTACTTGCAAAAGAAGGACATGGTTGTTGGTTTGCCTACACTTGAGTCCATTGAAAAGCATGCATGTGAAGGTTGCATTCTTGGGAAAATGCATCATGTTTCTTTTCCAAAAGATAGTCATACACACACTACAAGAAAATTGCAGCTTGTTCATAGTGATGTATGTGGTCCCATTAAGACTCCGTCTTTTGGGAAACATGTATAGTTTGTTACCTTCATTGATGATGCTACTCGCCATACATGGGTGTATCCTATGAAAGCAAAGAATGAGATATTTTCTTGCTTCAAAGCATATTTAGCTATGGATGAAAATTTTTCTTCACAAAAGCTTTTGACTCTATGCATAGATCGTGGTGATGAATACATGTCACATGAGTTTAATGTTTTTCTTCGTGAAAGAGGTATTTCACACTAATGTACAATGCCATATACACCTCAAAAAAATGGTGTTGTCGAGCATAAAAATAGAACTCTACTTGAAATGGCATGATGTATGGTTAAAGGAAAGCATCTTCCTAATAAGTTTTGGATGGAAGTGGTCATGTATGCAAACTATGTATTGAATTGCTGCCCTACAAAAGCATTGAGAGTCATCACTCCTTATGAGGCTTGGAATGGACATAAACCCATGGTCATTCATATGCGTGTGTCTAGTTGTTTGTCATATGCTCTTGTGCCATCACAACAACGTCACAAACTTGATGACAAGGCAAAGAAATGTATATTTGTTGGTTATAATAATGAAAGTAAGGGATATCGTTTGTACCATCCATTGATGAACACAATTATTGTGATTCGAGATGTGGTATTTACTGAAAATTTAGTTTCCCTCTACTTGAATGCAAAAAACAACCAACAATTAGCTCAGAAGATGTGTTCGATACACTCATGGCTTTGTTCCAAAATGGTGCGCTTGACTATGGCCATGTAGATCAGCAACTAAGGTTCAAAGGGCTGAAAAATTCCAGCAAAATAGAGCTGAAAATGCAGAGCATTTCCAGCCAAACATGGCTAAAAGTTTTCGGCCAAAAAATGTCAAAACTACTGGAAATTTCCAACCACATATGGCTGAACATTTGCATCAAAATATGGCTGAAAATGAGCATGAAATTCAGCCCACACATGTACATGTTAATGTTGTATTACATAATGAACACATGTCTATCAAGAGTGCACAAACTATGCCAAAGTTGCGGAAACAAACTTTGTAGGACAACAAATTGAGTGCAGCTTTACTTCGTAGAACAAGATCAACCTCTCACCATGCGTCAAGTAATTTTGTAAATTATTCTCTTATTGCAACAACATGTAATGAAGAGCTAGATTGGTTGCCAAAGGATATGTGCAACAATATGGCATTGAGTATGAGGAAACTTTTGCACCTAGCTCACGAATGATTCGTACCGTGGTTGCATTGGCTGCCCATCGAGGTTGGAAAGTGCATCAGTTGGACATAAAAACAGCCTTCTTGAATGGTGATTTGCAAAAAGAGGTCTATGTTTAGCAACCTCCTAGATTTGATATGAAAGGGAAAGAGCATATGGTTTGTTGCTTGCATAAAGCCTTGTATGGTCTCAAGCAAGCTCCACATGCATGGTATGAAAAAATCCATAAGCACTTGATTGTTGTTGGCTTCACATGTAGTCCAATTGAAAGCACATTCTATGTATGCAAGAATGGGGCTGATCTTACAGTGCTTGTTCTTTATGTCGATGACATACTCTTGACTGGGTCATGTGATGCAAAACTTGACATTCTTATGGTTGATTTGTAGCATACTTTTGATGTAACTTATCTTGGTCTTTTGAGCTACTATCTTGGCATCGAGTTTGTATCCGTTGAGGGGGGAATTGTTATGCATCAAGCAAAGTATGTTGAAAAACTACTTCAACATTTTGACTTTGAGGATTGCAAGACAGTTTCCACACCAATTGAGATAGGATTAAAGTTCTCAATTGAGGATTCAAGTGATGCATTTGACACTTCTCTTTATCAGCAAGTTGTGGGATGTCTTATATATACATGCAACACAAGGCCGGGTATAAAGTATGTAGTTTCCCAGTTGAGTCGATTCATGCATAGCCCTGGCATTAAGCATTGGCAAGCGGTGAAACGTGTCTTTAGATATCTTCAAGGCACTTTGAGCTTAGGTCTCTTTTATGGCAGTGATATTCAGCCATGCTTGCATGCTTTTACAGATAGTGATTAGGCTGGTTGTTATGATATGATACTTGCGTGTCCACTAGTGGTAATTGCTTTTTCCTTGGAGACTCATGCATATCTTGGTTGAGTAAGAAGCAACCTACAGTGGTAACATCAAGTTGTGAAGCTGAGTATAGGGCAGTTCTCATAGCTACAGTGGAGTGTATATGGCTGAGATGCCTATTGATGGATCTTTGCATGGAGATTGATCCTGCTATGCATATTCTCACTGATAGTCAAAGTGCTTTGGTTGTTGCATGAAACCTAGTGTTTCATGCACAGACCAAACATATTGAGGTGCATTATCACTATGTGAGAGAGTGCCTTCATGTAGGAGATATTGATTTGGTATATCTGCTTACACAAGATAATGTGGCAGACATATTCAACAAAGCTCTTCCATGGGAAAAGTTTGAAGCTTTTGGCAAAGGTTTAGGCTTACTACCTTGTGGGGCTTGATCTGTCACTCTCTGTATGTGTTCACATCGCTCCAAGGGTTTAGTTACACTTATGTGTTCCTCAAGTAGCTTTGATGTGAACCTTTTCCCTATACATGGGCACTTTTTACTTGAGTGTTGGCTAGAGGTGTTTTCCCCATGTTACCACATACATGTTTCACGCATACTTGCCAGTACTTTGTACTTAGGGATATTATTCAGCTCTTACTTCAATTCAATTCATCATCAATAGAGAGAGCTATTCTAGCCATCTGTCTTCTCTGTTTGTCTTGCTGTGTTTGTGCTCCTGTGTGTGCTTCTTGTGTCTCCCGCACTTCTACACACACCCAAGTACTACAAAAAGAGAAGGTTTGGCTATTGTGTGTGCACTTCAAAAGTTTCAACATCATCTTCTAGGCATACATTTCATTGTCATCTTAGACCATCAACCTCTAAAGTATTTAATTGATAAGCCCATAATATCTTAAAGGATTTGGGAGTGGCTACTACTCTTTTAAGAATATGACTTTGAGATTCACATTAAGCTAGGGAAGGAGCACCACATGGCAAACAAGATGTTGAGAATATACACTTTGATATTAAGCTAGTTTGTTTCATTTTAGAATGGAAAAAAAATAACTATGTCACCATAGTGGAAAATAGGAGTTCTTAAGTGAGGATCATGCCACCGACTTTGGTGATGCTATACTTCCTACATAAGGATGAAACTTTGATAACAATGCTCTTCTAGAGTCTATATAGCATAAAGATGATAAACAAAAGAATCCTATGGTAATAAATGATCTTGAACTGTAACCCCTAAGCTACGAACAACAAATTCCATTGGTGCAATAGCTTCTAATCCGTAAACTAGCTTAAAGGGAGTAAATCCGATAAAAGCTTTATAATAAGTAAGGTAGGCCCACAATACAGAAGACTAGATATTGTTACCATTTATCTGGATGCTCTAACAACATTTTTTGGAGCATTAATAAGAGAACCTTATTAGTGCTCTCGGCCAATCCATTAGCCCAAGGATAATAAGGGTTACTAAATTTATGTTCAATGCAATTATAATTAGTAATGGTGCAAATAGGTTGATTCAAAAAGTGAGTGCCCTAACCTGAGACTAATTCCAAAGGTAGTCCAAACAAAGGAAATAACCATTGGATGAGAACAATAGCCACACTTCCCACAACAGCATGGCATAAAGTCCAAGCCTTTACCCATTAAGTACCATAATTTGTACATGTCAATATAAGAAAATTATCGAAATGAGAAAGGGACGAATAAAATCTAATCCCCATTTTTGGAGAGTTCCAAAGGAAGCACAGATTGGAGTGGAAAGTGATGTACGCATGGGGCTCACCTGTCCATTGGTAGAGATCACACAAGCACATGTAATTTGAAAATGTTGGAGAGTAGGCAACCAAAGAACACTAGAGATAATGGTATAAACTCTAAGATCAACACCCAAATGTCTGCTTGTGGGACCAACATGAGCTTCCAAAATAACTATAGAAACTTTGTTAGGAGGCATGCAATGGAGCCAAACACCTCTAAGATCTTTGTAATAAAGTTAATCCAAGGTAATAGGAAAATGTTGATTACATAAAGCAAGCTTTTTTTTTAGTGGTTGATTGTAAATGGGCGAGAAGGACACCAGTAGCCATAAAGGATATCATTTCCTCATACCAAGTAGGAACCCCTAATTTTGAATCTTCAACATTGGTGGCTTGAAAGAGTTCAATGTTTAGAAGGATTCATCGACCCCCATCGAAGGTTCACCATTATCCAATCAAGATAAGAAATTTTCTATTACATGGGAAGATCCAGGGTGATGAATGACATCATAGTCAAAATCTTGTAATAGCAAAACTCACCATGCAAGGCAACCGACCAAATTTTGTTGTTTCACCAAATAAAGCAATTCTAAATGATTGATGTGAAATGTAAAAGGACAACCCAAAAAATTGTTGGTGTATTTCATCCAAGCCTAGTGCTTGATCACTCATTAATGTAAAACATTGATTATGTATACTCTCAATGAGAGAAGCCATAGAAACAAATTCTTATAATACTTGAAAGGTAACTACATTAAAAAGTAAAAATCAATTGAGAATCTCGTGGCCTAGTTAGGCACCGACTACAAGCTGAAATTATGGAGCGATTATCTAGCTAAGTAATCCCCAAACTTCAAGGAACTTTTAGGTACAATCCCTCCAAGTTTTAAATTCAAAAATTCCTATATATATACATGTGTAGTCGCAGAAGAGAGAAGAGTTTAAGCTACAATTCTGAGGATGTTCTAATCAAGCACCAAGCTATTAGTAAAGCATACATTGTGATCCTCCTTCCCAAGCTTCAAGGCCATTTATATCATGTACCATATGTGCAATACAGATTGACTTTCAAGCAATATCTTGGAGTTCTCATCTACTACCATAGGCTTACATTCACATTTTCACTCAACTTTAGATATTGATTTCTATGTGTATACTTAGTTTTTTGTGAGATTTAAATTGGTATAGGTAACTTGATAAGTCTCTTTTCATCATATCAATTTTTATCATCATTGGTTCATTATTCTATGAGCTACATTCATTTGAAGTGAGCTATGTATTCTGACAGATATTTCCTGAAATGTTGAGATGACACCCCTATGTTGCTAAATTAATTTCTCTCAGTATGGTTGTTTATCAAAATTCATCAAATTTGCTGCTTTAGATTCATTATCTATCTAGTTAAAATTTTACAAAAGATCTCTGGTCAATTTCAAGCAGGTTGTGAGCTTTGAGTAAATTTCAAGAGTGCATCTCATCCAAAAATTGCAAGTTTTGCTTCATCTATTTTGTGCCAAGCATTCTGTCTTGATTAATCAATTTGAGATTGATGCTTGAAAGCATTAGGGTGATTTATATGCATCCTTAGCAAGCACAAGGTGTCTACTTATCATCCTTGAAGTTATCTTGGCAAGTGTAGAGCATGTTTTTGCAGCACCAAGCACATCCTTGGAGTGTATCAACCATCTCTCCTCACAGTAGTATCAGAGCAAAGATAAAACAATATGGGAGATGGTTTTCCTTCCACCACTGACAAATCGGATAGAAACAAATACTCAACTTGTTCTCTGAGGATGGAGGCCTACCTTCAAGGGAGAAATCTATTTGGATACATCATACATATCTGAGGATGAAGTCATGCCAACCATGAGAAGCAAAGGACAACCATCACACGAAGAGCAAGAAAGGCTTACAACTTGGTGTTCAAAGGATGCACTAGCCAGGTCCTATATCTTAAACCCAATCTCTGATTTTCTTTTACCTCATGTGAAAGGATGCAAGACCTCAAGAGAAACTTGGAAAGCTCTTGCTTCTTTCTTCTCTTCAAATACTAGAGCAAGGAAGAATTAGCTATGGATGGAGTTCACTACCTTGAAGAAAAGTCCCAAACAAAGTGTGGCTGATTATGTCACCAAAATGAAGGAGATTTCTGATCATTTAGGAAGCATTGGAGAGGTAATTGAATAAGAGAAAATCATAAGGCAAATCATCAATGGCATCAAAGTTGATGACAGGTGGGAATCATTCACAACTACCATGGACCTATACATGGACATGCAAGTGCCTGACCTCAACACTCTGATGGGCCAACTATTCACACATGAAGCAAAGATAATGAAGAATAGTGAATCCTCAAGAGGCAATCAATCTTCTGCCTTATACTCCGATAAAGCTAAAACGAAGGATAACTCAAAGGTTAAGAAGAATGAAGATGAAGGTAGCTCTTTCCAAGCGAACTTCACAGATAGAGGAAAAGCTAGAGGAAGAGGCAGAGGAGGAAAGCAAGGCAGGGGGATACCCCACACATCTCAACCTTGCAATATCTGTGGTTACTCGAATCATACCATTGAGCAATATTATAGGAACCCAAGGAATTCCATAAGAAGAGGATTCAATAGAGGTGGCTATGGATCAAATAGAGGCAGATACAATGGAGGATACAACAACTACTACAACAACAATAACAACCATTAAAATGGATATAGAGGAAGGAAGGATTACAACAACTACACTGAAGATCAAAGTCAAGAGGACTCACTACTCCTCATGAGCCTATCATTGAAGCAAGATAAGGATGATGACCATGTTTTCTATATTGACTCAGGGTGCTCAAATCATGTATCAGGAAATGTGGCATTGCTCTGTGATTTAGAAGATCCCAAGAACAAACATGAACTACAAATAGGTGATGATACAAGACATTCAGAGGAAAAAATAGGTAATGTCAAGACATCAGATGACAACTTGAATCTTCTAAGCAAGGTTTTGTATGTAACTATAATAACCAAAAACTTGATAAGTGTTGGACAAATTATGGAGAAATGATTGCAGGTTAGGTTTACAAGACATGGAGCATATGTGGAAGACCCCATGCAAGGATTTAGAAGGATTTCCAAAGGAGAAAAGACAAGAAGACTCTTCACATTTGAAGTGGAGGACACCAAGAACATAGCATTGTTTAGCTATGGATCTCAAACACTCTCTGAATTAAAGGTATGGCATAAAAGGCTTGCTCATATTGGTGAGAGAACCTTGAAACAAATCTGCAGGGATCAAAGTGTACTTGGATTGCCCAACATCACAAAACAACATATGATATACAAGTGTGGAGCTTGTCAATTTGGCAAGGCTCATAGACAATTTTTCAACAGGAAAGACTATATCCATTAGGAGCTATTGGATCTAGTACACACAGATGTGTGGGGTCCAAGCAAAGAACGTTCTATTTCAGGTTCAAAATATTATGTATCTTTCATTGATGATTGTAGCAGGTGGACAATTTTGTGAAGCATAAAGATGAAGTCTTCAATTGTTTCAAAAGGTATCTTGCTCTTGTAGAGAATCAAACACTTAGATGTCTCAAGAGACTCAGATCAAATGGTGGTGGAGAATATTTTTCAACTAGATTTGATGCTTTCCTACAATAAAGAGGCATCAAAAGAGAGGTAACTACCAGATACACACTTGAACTCAATGGAGTAGCTAAAAGAAGGAGCATAACTATAGTTGAAGCAGCCCGATCTATGCTAGATGAAAAGAGTTTACCAAATTATCTTTGGGCAGAGGCTGTATCAACAGCCACATACCTTGTAAATAGACTTCCATCAAAAGTCTTTAGATGGTATGACTCCTTATGAGGTGTGGAATGCAAGAAGGCCAAGTAAAATCCTTGGATGTCTAGATTATGGTCACATATTGTGTACCTAAGGACAAACCTAGGGACTTGTGGAGAAAGAGACTATACCTCGATCCCCCTCAAGTGCATATAGTGGGGATTCATGCTTTATTTATCAATTCGAGGAGTATCAAAACCTAGCCGAGTGTATGAAGACATGCATTCAAGTGATGATCAATGCAAATGAGCTTCCCCTAAGAGTGCAAACAAGTCCAAGCCTATTCCAAACAAGCTTCAACTGTCACTTATGGTGTCGTGATACTTGGAGCAACAACCAACAGTAAATTGAGCTTTTCTTTCAGCTCCGAACTCTGAATATAGCAAATAGCATATGCTTTTCGAAGCTCTCACGAAGAGCATCCAATGGTGATATTTTCACTCAATTCTGACACTTCTACTTCAAGTTATGAGCAAAATATTGAGTCACGGGAATGATCTTCCTACATTTCAACACTTCCTACACTTCACACACACACACACCTTAACAACAACAAACAAACACTTTCATGGATAGACAACACTTCCTAACACTCTTTTCAAGCAACACACATGCACACAAGCTCACAAAGAAGAAGATGCAGAGAGGAGAAGACACAAATTTGAAATTCTATGCTCTTGATTCTCATAATGGCCAAAAGTCCTTACAAAGAGTCACAATTTGACTTATATACATGTGCCCTAAAAATGGTCCTTTCACACAAGAGATGGGCACTTTATTCACTAAGAGGCTAGTTTTCTACTAATTTACAAGGTTAAGCAACCATTCTCTGTGGGTATGCATCTAGAGGACTCCTCTAGTGCATTTACAATGGAAAGTATATTACAAAGTGGTTATGATACAAAAATAAAGTGTCCGATTCGAAAAAATTTTGGTGCCCTTCTTTTTCTCTGCCTTGTGCTCTTCTTAGCTCTGCAACACTCTCCTCCTCTCTATCTCTGTCGTCCCTTGACAGGCTTTACTTCTTGTCCATCACTTGTTTTTCGCATGCATCTCTTGGTCATTTTTGCCTCTTTGTCAGACTGGCATTACGTTTTAATGGCCCTGTTCTTGATTCTTCTTTTACATCCTTTGGGCCTGATGCATTCGTTTTGCCTGTTCGTTTCTTTTCATCGCTCACAACCCGTGGACTTGGACTACCTGAGATTTGTAGTCTAGTTCGCCAATAACCTCTTTAATTCTAGGCTGCTGTGTTAAGTCGGGCTGCCACGCACGCCACCAGTGGAAGGTATGAAGGTGTAGTTCTTCAGCCTTTGATCTGGACCTTCCAAAGATCAAGAGGTTGAAGCACCTTCTTGTGGTTCTAGAACCGCCGGATATCTTCTTGCACTTCTTCATGGATAGTTCCTGGCCCTCGTTCCTCCTTCCCTCCTACGTGCTTTTCCTTAATGTGTGCCCTTGCGGGGCTCTGTGCAGAGACATATCTTCATATATAACCTTTTTAATGAAGCTTCTTTCTTTTTCTTCTTCTTTTCTTCTTTTTGCTGGATTCTCCCTCAACACTGCCCCCTCCTGAACTCTGTCGTCCCCGATAGGCTTTGTAAGTCAGTGGGAGTATGTTCTATACACTTTTTGCTCTGTCTCATTAAGCAAATTAGCTTCACATATCATAAGTTGCTTCCACTGTTCTGCTTTCACACCGTCGTGTGGTGGCTGTCTGTGATCAGCGAAGAAGCTTAATTCATATGCTACCAATCTGGCATTCAAGTTCGTTGACATCTTTAAGAAAATCTCTGAATCTATTTCAAAAAATCCTGTGAAGAAGGCTTCTTCGAAGGTTTGCATATATGTACTTGGTAAAAGCATGAGCCTAGAATAATATGCCATTATTGTGGGTCGGCTGGGCATAACAGACAGATAAAAAATGAGGATACCTGTTCCTTGATTAATGCCAATGAAATTTAAAAATGTATACGCCACGTGCTTGAACACCTTCAAAACTGTAAGAATCATACTTAGGATTTTATTTGTCATTTTGATGGTTAAATCGGGGACTGTGGCGTAACAGTGTAGCCAGAATTCGATGGTTTTTACCATGTAATCCTTTGTCGGTAGATAGTTATGAGGTGGACTTGGAAGTAGTGGATAGTTCAGCCACTGTTTATTGATCACACCCTTCTTCTGCATGTCCAAAAATTCTCTTGCTTCTTTGCGATGGGGTGTTGGGTAAAATGAAGGGTTTACCTATAATAAATATGGTGCTGCTTGCCAGTCCACCCGTAATGTAGGATTTTTCTCCAAAAAATTTCTTCTCCATACAGGCTGTGCTGCTTCAAATTCCTCTTGAGTATACTAGAATGTATCATTTTTGAAGTGTAGCTGCTCATCAGGATCTTTCTATGTGATCTTCTTTATGTATTGCCTTGTTTTCTCTTTCAATAGACCATACAGAATATTGAAAGGATTCATTATTGTGTCCAAGTCTTTGACCTTTATTTTTGCTTCTCTCATTACTTTGATCACTTCATTTTCAAAATTCTCTGTCAACCGGGACACCAATAGTGCCGTTCCTTATGACCTATGTCTGTAGTATATGGCATTGGATGATCATCATGTGGTTCCGCTATCTGCTCTTTTATTGGAGAATTATAAATCAAGGAAGATAGAGGATGTACCTCTACCTCGTCAGTAGGATTCTCGTGTGTTGGCTCTATTGGTGTCCCGATAGATACTTTCTCTTCTACTTTAGTTTCTAATTGCGTGAGGCATTCAGTCTTCTCCTTAACTTCTTGCATGGATGCCCTGAGTGCCTCTTTTGCTGCAAGCAACTAATTACCAATTTCAGCTACCAGGTCCATGTTTTCACTGTAACTCATTGCAAGTTTTCCATTGGCGATGTTTACCTATTTCGTGAGCTCATTAGTTTCATTAATGTATTTGTGTTCCCATTCTTTTGTACGGGCTTGCTCTTGTTTCAACAGATCTGCATATTTCTCAATCTGATCTCTCAATTCCTTCTGGTCTGTGACTGATGTTTCTGGCTTTTCTAGAGGTTGATCATATAGCAATGCCTTCATCAGTTCTTTATTTTTGATGCGTAAGTTATCATTTTCCTCCATATATACTTTCAGTTGTGTTTCAAGCAGATTGCTTCAAGCTTTCATCCTTTCTTTGTCTGCTTCATTAGCTTCAAGCTATTTTTGGAGATTTAGTAGTTGTGTCTGTAGCTGATGATGCTGTTTCATCAATGTATTACATTGTTATTTAACTATTTTTATCTCCGTATCCTTGGCTGAAATTTCTTGTTGGGCTTGAATGAGCTGGGCGGACAATTGCTCACTCATTACTTGGAGTTGATTCTTTTCCCGCATGGCCTTGTTGTAATTTGCATCCGTTTCCATCATTTGTTGTTGCGTGTCCATGGCCATTTGTATCATTTGCTTGACAACAGGTTTCAATTGAGTAATATCAACATTTAACCATGTGGTAGGGATGTTAGGTTCTTCACCCGTGGTAACATCTTTCCCTTGTGCCACATGTAATGTAGTATCATGGGGCTCCCGAATATGGAGTTGTATCCGTGGCTCAGCCTCCCTGTGGTCAATCTTGCCTTGCGGCGTATCGTCAGGTATATCAATTACAAAATGTTCCTTATTTTGTTGTAAACTGTCTTCTTGGTCCACGTGTGTTTGCATTTCCTCTTTTACATGTTGTACTGCATCTTTATTGGTGATTGGAGCTTCCTTAATGCTGATTTTGGACTGATCGTTCAATTGAATAACATGTACTGCTTCTATGTTCTTTGCTTGAGACTGTTGGTTTTCGACCTGATTGATCTCTGCCCATTCCTCATTGTGTGTTTCTGTTCTTATGTCAGTGTCCAACGTGTCTTTCTCAGGGCTAGATTCCTCATTAGAACTCGAATCTTCCAAGCCCAATTCTTTATATCTGGCAGTTTGATCTGAGGTATGTTCTTTATCCTTTTGTTTCTTTCCCTGGCTTGCCTGTCTGTATTGATGACCCTGAACATTCAAATTCACTTGACCTTGCATATACATGTGCGTTTCTTCTAGTGCTGCTGAGAGGTCCCTTTTTGTAATCGGTTGCTGTGTCAAAGGAATTTTTGGCAAGGTGTGGGTCCTCTTCGATTGTGGTGTCTCTTGAGCTTTTTCCTCCCTAAGGCATTTAGTCCCTCTCATGGGTTTCTTTGAACTGGTTCCCACTTCTTCAATAGAGATGACTGTTTTCTTTTTCTTCAGATCGTTGCTAACTTTGCATATTTTCCGATCTCTGTTGAGGTAGGCATCAAACGTAAACACTCCTTCATTTCTAGTGCCTCATAGATTAACAGTGTCAATGCCGAACTTCCATTCAGAAACTTTTTCTGACCCCACTTTTTCTTTGCTTCAAATAGGCAGTCTTGAATATACGGGGTCAAATTTACTTGGTTTCCCACTTGCCTCATTGCATGTGAAAGCAATTGCACAACAATTTTCTGAGGTGCTGTGTATCTATGCATACTAGGGAAACAAAAACGTTAGTGCACTAAACGAACCGAGTCTTCAATATCTATTTTGTTGATTTCCAAAAACGTTCTCTTTTTGGGATCATGACACTCATCCTTGACATTGGTTAGACCATGTTGATTCCATCCAAAAGCTCGATTGATTAACTCATGAGTGAATCAAATTGTTTTCCAGGTACCAACTTTGTCAAGCACTCTTGCTTCAAGGACGGATGGCTTATCTGATGCAGATTGTAGCGTATTCATAACCTGTGTGCATCTTTGGAAATCTGGCAAATATATTGGAAGTCTTAAGAATTCATCAATACCAGCCCTTGTCCATACATTTGTCATACGAGGTAGTCCTTGTATGATAGTCTTGAAATCTTGAGACATGATCGGAAAGTAGTGATCCCGATCCATGATCTTAATGGTGGCCATAAAAAGAAGCTCGGACACTGGTTGATCATCCAGAATCCAATGACCTCTTGCCTTCGTGATTGACTCCAAGGGAAGAAGAAGGATCTCTTCCTCTTGCATAGCCTCGGAATTAGAGGATGCCATCTGCACTCAATATATAGCAGTAATCAGTGGCAAGCTGGTATCAAGAATCATCCTTCACTTATTCTTCTTAAATTTGTGACTCTCTGAGTGGATTGTGTCGTCCCTTCCCCGTGGGTGTAAGAAAGGTAATACCTGGAATTTTTCATACTTTTATATATTTCTATGTTTTTGTCTGAAAGAAAAAACAGAAAAGTTAGTTCATAGCCGAAGCGGTTATTGAATAATTAGTGATTTTCTTTTGGATTATTTTACAAGTGCTCTCCTATTTCCTTAGAAGGAAATGTGCTTCACTATCCAAAAGTAGAAGAAGAATGTGCCGAACGCTTGGCCGTGTAATGTGGCCCTATTATGCATACTTTGGATTCTCGTGACTCCAAATGTGTGCAATTTGAATTACTTGGTTGATGCATACAGATTGTCTTGCCTGTCGGCATCCAAATCTGCTTTACTCCATTGGGATAGTCTTTATTCCTAGCATTCCTAGAGAATTTAGTGCTTTTCATGTAGTGTTTTTGCTTCGTCTGCCATTCAAATCTTTGAATGATTTTTATTGCGTATGTAGACTCCTGCTCTGTCGTGTAGTTGTTCATCTTTGGTTGTTTTGCCTTTAGATCATACTGATTCTCCGTATGTCTTGACTCGTCCTTCTTGATGATTGTCACTTAGGTACCTGACTTGGGAATCCATATTTGCATTCGGGCCGGCTGTGTGGCTATCACCTTCTTCGGAATTCATACTCTAGCAATTCTTAGTGGAACTGTGCATCCAAAGTGACTTGCATTCTTATTCTGTTGTGGTATCCGATGTCGATAGTAGTTCTATTGTTGAAGATATGCTGTCACTTGATCCTTCCTGATCCAAGCCCGTCTAGTGTAAGGAATAGGGTATATTCTAATGTGTGCAGATTTGTAATGGTTTTGCTGACTTGTCTCTCTTGTGCTCGGTTCCTCACTGAGGCTATTATTGGATAGAACACTAATCATGTGATTTACTGGATTAGAAGATTATGTGCAATCGAGATTCGGTGTATCCACAAATGAAGTATTCGATGAAGGGGTTTCCATAGTGTGAGTGAACATACATTCATCCTCGTGTTCATTTGAGTGAGCTCTCAGGTCTATACCTTTGGCTTTGACCGGTCGTTCGTCTAGCATGCTGAATACCTCACGATGTCCTATCTTGGTCGAGATGTATCCTAAGGCCAACTGAATAGTCACTTCATATTCATATATCCAGTCTTGACCTAACACGAGCTCTTCTAATAAGTCCTGGTCGTGGCATACTAAGAGTCTTTGTTCCATCGTGTTGTTTCCGAGATGTAGGGGTAATGTGATCTCACCTATATATTGAGTAATTTTTCCTCTTATTCCAATGAGTTGTGCCTTAGAGGGCCGTAGTTCTTCCTTGGGTTTCTGGGTCAACGAATACTTGATACAACTTATGGCTGCTCCTGTGTCAATGAGAGCATCCACTAAGTAGTATTCCTTTGTTCCAGCACCCAAATTCAAATAAAGTTGCATCATTTGCTGGCCTAGGTTTTCAGTGGCTCTAAAATTAGCCATTGGGATGAGTTCCTCTTCTTGTCGATATCTCTCGTCTCTCTCTTTTATCCACTCCTTTCATTTCTTGATTTGTTCTAGTGCTTCTTGTCTTGCTTCTTCTCGTATTCTTTCTTCCTCTATGCGCCTATTTTTACCCATTATTAGTCGTGACATTATCTCTTCTGTCAATGGTTCTAAGTATTTTTTTACTCGACAACCACTGATATAGTTTGGTAATACTTCTCCATCTAGGGTTGCTAAACTGATGGATCCGCTGGTAGATATACGATTGATGATCAATGGGCCATATCCTTTTTTCTACAGTTTCTTCGCGTGTTGTTTCAAAGTATAAACCAAAACTAGATCTCCTTCCTTCAAGTTTTTATCTTTAATATCAGCATAAAAATAGGCTTTCTGTCGCCTTTTAGCAGCATAAATCCCTGCTACCGCTTGAAACCTAGTTTCGTGTAACTTTTCTATCTGATCCAATTGAGCTTATAATTCATGTCCAGTCCACTCGTAGGTTGTTGCTACTCTAAGAGTGGGTATTAAGAAATCAATTGGCAGAATAGCATTCTGTCCGTACACCAAGTTAAAAGGGGTAGTTCCTATGGCAGTTTTGTAGGCTACTCGGAATGCCCATAGAGCATGATGTAATTGCTTATCCCAATCCGATCTACCATTGTTCACAATTTTAGTGAGGACTGTACACAAGATTTTGTTTGAACTTTCGGCCTATCCATTGGCTTGTGGGTGATAAGGGGCTGATTTCTTATGAATTACTAAGAATTCATTCAGTAGGGCCTCTATCACTTCATTCACAAAGTGTGTGCCTCTATCACTCACAATTTCTATAGGCAATCCAAATCTAGTGAATACATTCTCAAAGAGAAACTTGGCCGTAGTCCTTGCATCGTTTTTCTTGGTTGCTTTTGCTTCCACCCATTTGGTCAAATAGTTTGTAGCTACGATTATGTACTCGGCATGGGACCCTTTAGCTGGTGGGCTAATAGGTCCTATGAAGTCTATTCCCCATTTAGTAAAGGCTCTGGCACTCAGCATGGGTTTCAGTGGCATTTCATCTCTTCTAATTGGATATTTCGTTCGTTGACAGGTATCACAATGTTGAACATATGTGGCTGCATCTTGATGTAGAGTTGGCCACCACATTCCTGCAAAGAGAATCATTTTTGCAGTTTTATCTGCAGAAAAATGTCCTCCTGCTGCTCCTATATGTGCCATCTCTAGAACAGCCAGATATTCGTCTCCATGAATGCACTTTCGTAAATGATTATCTCTACCTCGCTTGAAGAGTTGTTTTCCTATGAGAGCATAGTCCTTGCTTTGTTCTGTGAGTGCACATTTCCTTGCTAGAGTGGCTCCTTCTGGGTACTCTTGGGTCTTCAAGAACTTTACCAGAGGCATGCTCCATCTTGGTGCTACGGTGGAGTAGCATAGACTAGAGTTCTCTTCTGGATTTCGTTCTTGACAAGTTGGGCAGACTAATACATAGTTATGTGTATCCCTCTGCATGGTTGGCCAATATATGCCTAATCTCTTCAGTTTTTGCCATGTTCCGTTCGCATTTAAATGAGTTTTCCATTGATTTACATGTGCCTTTTGAAGCCACATTTCTTGTTCCTCTTCTTCTACGCATCTCAT
This sequence comes from Ceratopteris richardii, assembly GCA_020310875.1. Classification (NCBI taxonomy): domain Eukaryota; kingdom Viridiplantae; phylum Streptophyta; class Polypodiopsida; order Polypodiales; family Pteridaceae; genus Ceratopteris; species Ceratopteris richardii. The sequence goes on along the minus strand of CM035408.1, from coordinate 183,815,645 downwards.
GAGTAATCCACTTGAATCTTGGTGATACAAACTTCGAGCAATGATATGAAGGTTTTTAGTCTTCCATAGGTCTTGGTTTCGATTCGGTGTGATCCCATGTTTAGGTCCATATGTGAGTATAGGGATCAACTTTTCTGCCCATTGAGGACATACTTCGAGATTAAACAGGTAAGTATCTGGAAAATCATCAGGTACTCCTGTGGGGGGTTCTCCATGTGTCATTCTTGATAAGTGATCTGCTCTGATGTGTGTGTTCCCTTTCTTGACTACTACTTCAAAATCAAATTCCATCAACAATAGAAACCATCGTACTAGTCGTCCCGTATTACAAGGCTTATTGACTAACTATAGTAGAGCTTGATGATCAATGAAGAATTTGAATTTGTTTGCCAAAAGGTAGTGTCGAAACTTCTTCATTGCGTACACCATCCCTAATCCCTCTCTCTCAGTCGTAGTATAATTGCGCTCCGCTTGATTCAATTGTCTACTGGCATAGGCTATAGGGTGGTCTAACTTCCCTGTGTCTGCGGGTTGAGCTAAGATGCAACCAATGGCAAACTTGGAAGGATCCACGTGAATGTGAAATGGTTTGTTCCAATCAGGTACTCGAAGGATTGGTGCTGAAATTAATCGACTCTTTAATTTGTTAAAGGCCTTTTCACATTCTTCTGTCCAATTAAACCGAGACAATAATGCATAAAGAGGTCTAGCAATTATGGCATACATGTGTATAAATCTTCGGTAGTACCCGCAATGTCCCATAAATGCTTGCACTTCTTTAGCATTCTTTGGTCTCGACAAATCCAAAATTACTTTGATTTTGTCATCTGTGGAAATTCTGTTTTTTGAGACAATGTGTCCTAATATCTTTCCTTGTCGAACCATGAAGACACACTTTTCTGGATTGAGGCATACTCTATAATGTCGACACTTGGCAAAAATCTTTCCTAGTTCAGGGATATGTTCTGATTATATGGCTGAATAAGTGCATAAATCATCCACATATACCTCCATGCTCTTTCTCAAGAACTCCTTGAATACATGGCACATCAATATCTGGAAAGTGGCTGGGGCATTGGTTAGAACAAAAGGCATAACCCTAAAAGCGTATACTCCCCATTCAGTTGCAAAGGCTGTTTTATGTTGGTCCTTAGGAGCAATCGCTACCTGATTATACCCTGAAAAGCCGTCGAGAAAACTATAAACTTCCTTCCATGCCACTCTTTCCAAAAGATGATCAGTGATGGGTAATGGGTAACTATCTCTTATGGTGGGAGCATTTACTTTTTTCAAGTTAATGCATACCCTTAACTTACCATTCTTTTTCGGCATGACCACCAAAGGTGACACCCATTCCGTGTGTTCGATCTCATAAATGAACCCAGCATCTAGCAACTTATCTATCTCTTCCTTAATTTTTGCTGAGTACACATCGTTATATGTGTATGGTCTTTGTTTGGAAGGTTTGGCTTCGGATGTCATAGGGATTCTATGGGCACAAATAGAAGGATCTACTCCAAGCAAAGACATCCCTGTCCAAGCAAACACATCCCTGTATTCTCGAATGAGTCCAAGCAAAGACATCCATGTCCAAGCAAAGACATCCCTGTATGTCCAAGCAAAGACATCCCTGTATGTCCAAGCAAAGACATCCCTGTAAATCTTTATATGTCCAAGCAAAGACATCCCTGTATTCTCGAATGAGTTGTATCAACTCTTGCTCTTCTTCCAGTGAGACATCTTGACCTATAAAAGTACATCGTTCTTCTCCTTCCTCTAAGGTTACTACTATTTTCTTGGTCTGTTCTTTGTTGTCATATGGTACTCCTGGCTGTGCTTCTCGTTTTGGCATTTGAATAGCAATTTTCCTCTCTTCTACTTCGTATTTTTTGAAGTGAGCAGGCACTTCAAATTGATCTTGAGGCTTGTTTTCTCCATCGTCTTTTTCTTTATCTAATCCAAGCTCTTCTTCTTGTGTCATTTCTTGATTTATTTCATTAGCTATGACGCTTACTCCTTGATTTCAGCTTTCTGTTTTCATTTGTTCCTGTTCCATTTCAATGCTCTCATAATCCTGCTTCCATTCTTTTTCAATTACTTCTCCTTCTACAGCCTCTTGAAGAACTACCACGTATAGACTTATGTCATATCCTTTCTCGTCAATGCATTCATTCATGGTTATTACTTCCTCATTTACACATACATCGAGAGTAGCTAAAATCTCCATCCAACCATGAGGTTCGAATTCTTCATCTAGGAATATTTGAGGCATGTAAGCTGGATCTTGTACAGACCTAGCGATTCCTTGCCTTTGCTACCATCCTATCTTTCTCTCCTCTTCCCTTTTCGCTATTAGGCGTATCCATAGATGAGTATCTTCATTCATCCACGATTGGTCACTTGAACCTATACTGTGAATCGACTGCTCATCCTCCTCCTTATGAATCTAATTCCATTGCAAGGGGGAACATCTTGATATGTGTATGTGTGGAGATTTATTCTGGTTGTGGTTCCTTCATGCTGTAAGTATACCGCATCTTTTCCCCAATCTTGCACTACCTTCAGTTGTCTCATGAAGGGTCTTCCAAGTATCATCTCATAATTGCTAGCCCTTTCAAATTGACAGATCGCTAACGTGTGCTCTAATTCAACTTCGCGGGTAGTAAAAGTTACTCTTTCCAATAATCCCAAGGGTCATTCAGTGTGTCGATCTGCCGTTTGTATCTTCATGCGTGTTGGTCTTAAAGCTGGCTTTCCCGATTTCTCCCATATTTCTTTACTTGCAATCCCTACTCCAGCTCCAGAATCTAAGATAGCTTTAGTGGTGTAACCCCTATAAGTAATTGGAAGGCATGTGTTTCCTCTCTCGCTGAAATCTCCAACCTTATCGACTAGAATTTTGACTGTGCTCACTTCATCAGGCATCTCCTTCTCTTCTGACTTGGTCTCCCATTGACTGGTTAGCTTCTCCTTCAATTGTGGCTTAATCTTCAAAAGTTCTTCCAAAGTCAGAGTACAAGGGATTTTTACCTTTCTAAGATGGTGTATGATGTTCGAGGTGTGGATTGATGGGTTCTGCTCTTTTTTTCTTATTAAGGGAATGCAGTATAATTTCGAATTATGTTCGTACTCCATGGTATAATTTGGCAAAACCTTCACACTGTCATTCTCCTTGTCGCTCTTGTCAAATTGTACTAATTCTTTTGAGTTCAGCTCCGACATTGAGTGTTCCAATTCACCTTCTGCTTCTAGCTCCTCAAAGGGTGGTTCAATTCCTTCCACTTTCTTCCATCTGTCTTCTTGGACTCTTGGCCACAAGTCTTTAGGCCATTCCCCATCTACGGGACAATGGATCCTTCTCTTTTATCCTCGTAGTAATTTCCATCACTTGTCTCTCCTTCTTTTCCTTTCTCGGGATCATTAGGCATGACACACTCTTGGAATTCCTTTTCGAGAATTAGTGAGCTAGGTAGTCGAAGAACAGGTTTTTCTAGGGTCTGTTGAGCTACTTCAATTGATTTTTTGCATATCTCCAACCTTTCTTTCTCTAAGTCACCTCTAGGATATTCTTTTTCATGTTGTTCAATGGTCGGTCCTGCTCTTATTCATGCCTGGTACGCCTGAATCCACATGGCTAACTCTTCTAGCATGGGGTCTACCAAAACTGATCCTACCTCTTCTTTTTTATCCTTTCCTTCCTGATTTTCTCCCTCCCGTTTCTGTTTCTCTTATTGTCCTTGTTCATTCTTTTCATTCTCCTTCTTTTGTTGTAGTTTCTTTTCCTTTATCCTGTCTCTATGGTTCTTCCATCTTTGTGTTTGTTTGCTTGTGATACTTTTTCTAGGTTCTTCCGAGTCTTCAACTATTTGGGTTTTATGTATATTCATTTCTCTGTCGCCTTGATCATTCTCTCCAGTTTTTTCTGGTGTCTCTCTAGCTTTTTCTCTTTTTATTGCTTTCAATGGTACAGTGTACTCCTTATCGCTCCCTGACGACTCTATCACTTCTATCACATTGATATGCACGTTCAAGTTAACTTTGTTGGTGTTCTTGGGGTAATCTCTGAAAAAGGTGTTCTTTACCACAATCACTACAGTATCCTTCCCACACTCGCTGTGGTGGTGGTGGGTTTGGTAATGTACATTCTCTGATAAAATGATCACCTCCGCATCTATAACATGACACATAGTCTTGCTCATATCCGTAAGAACTATCCGGTCCTTCCATACCATAGGCATATGGCTCGTACATTTGTCCATATTCAATTATAGTGCCCTCATATGCGGAATAATCTCCTTGAATATGGTCATAAGATGGGTCATATGGTTCATTACCAACCACAGGCATGGCGGGGACTATTGCTCTCTCAGGGTTCTCTTCCTATCGAGCTATTTTCACTGGGGCAACATTTTGAGGGTGGGGTGGTTGTTGACCTAACACCGGTTGTGGTTGAGTGTACCCTTGGTAAGCATAAGGTCGTGGTACTGGTCCCAGCTGCTGGTATGTGGGATATCTAAAAGCTTCCCCTCCTTGATCTCTCTGAGGGTATCCATAAGGCCTCACATGAGGTTGGATTGGTCTTGATTGCCGATTGTAAGGACAATTTTCTGTACTGTGATTTGTGTACTTTTGTTCTATACTACAATAATGCATAGGGCCCGGGACGGGTGGTCTATTGTAAGCATACGCAGGTGGTGGGACTACTCCCTTGGTGCACAAATAAGAAGGATGATCACCTCCACAATGCATACACCTTCTAAGCATGGGTACTCTCATTGGGGTGTTAGGGTAGTTCCTCTGTCCTTGAACATTCAGTTTTTTTGCTACTAAGTCGGCTATCTCCTCTACATTTTCCTTTGAGTTTGAGGTGCTGCTGGCGGAATCTTCACTTTTCATGCTGCCTTGAGGTATTTTCAGATCTTCTGCTAGATTGTCCTCTAGTTCAATACATTCTTTCATACATTCTTGCAAAGTTTGAACTCTTTTCTCATATAGCAAAGATCTTAATGATCCATTCACTAATCCTTCCAAAAACAATGACACCATTTTGTTTTGAGTGGGTCTCTCTTCCACTGGGCATCTATCCACATACTGCTTAAATCTTCTTGCTGCCAATCTCACTGATTCTGTAGGAGCTTGCTTAAAACTATGAATCAATGAGTAAGAGTTGTTTTTAATCCCAGACTTGGTGAATTCTTCAATCAATTCTTGATAGACTTGTTCCATGTTTTGAAAATTATTAGGGTCTAATGGTTGGAACCAAGCTAAAGCTGTGTCTGTCAAAGTTAGACCAAAGGATTCATATTGGATCAAGAAATCTTCCACTTGTTTGGCTCTGATTACTTGCTTGAATTTAGCTATATGATTGTAAGGTTTGCTAGAGCCATCATAATGGTTTCTCATGCATTTAGCAACTTGAATTGGCCTTAATCTTCTTCCTGCTTCAGGTGGTTTAGGCATCACAGGGAAAACTGGTCTTCCTATGGGTATATCAGGTCCTCTTACTACACGTGCTCTATCTGGGACAGGGATTCTATTCCTTGGCTCAACAGGTGGCTGAGGCCGATAGTTAGGGTTATTGGCTAGCATAGCAAACTGCACATGTGGTCTGATCGGTATATGCATTTGTTGCGTCTGTCCAGAATGCTGATATGAATTATCTTGAAAAGTTCCATGGGGGTTTTGTGAAGTAGCTGCTTGATCCCTAGGAGGGAACACAGGAATGTTCTGATATTTCAACCCTGCTCTTTCTAACTCAGTTAGAGGCTAGTACCTCCTTTGGTTTTTGTCCAAATATGTGATAATGGTGGGGAGTTCAGGATCTTGTAACTCATAGATAGTAACTCGGTTAGTGGCTACTTCCCATAATGAAGAGTGGGCTCTGAGGAGATGCTCCATTCCATTGATCAAATACACATCCATTAGGGAATCATCTTGGGGAACTAGGTCTCCTCTCCAAACCCTAACAACAGTAGATCTCCCTCTAGGGGTGGTCACTTGCTCTTCATCTCCCTCTTCATTAAGGTTATGAGCATTACCTTCTTCCCCTTGTTCATTGATGCTTTCAGGGTGTTCTGTAACAACATACTGAATCTCTCTTTTGTCCATATAAAACCCTCCTGCATTCTTAACTGTTGGCCTAGGTACTATCTAAGCGTCTGTAGCTTTCTTTAGTCTAGCCACTGATCGGTTTAGATCATCTAGGTAGATAGGTATCCCATGTTGGTTAGTGTTCACATATTCCAAAGATGTCCAATATTCACCCTCAATAATTGACATCATGCCAATCATTGGTACAGAACTCTACATATCCTCTGAAGCCATGGGAATTTCTTCTTCATACTCACTTGAGGTTTCAGAGTGATGTGAACGACTACTTGGTTGGGCTACACTTCCTATAGAAGAAATCACACTTCTTCGGCTTCCTAGGGTTCTCCCAGACCTTAGATTCATTCAATTGACAACTTCCAGTCTCACTTGGTTAACCTCCAATTCCTAGAGTTCTTTTATGAGGGTCTGAATTCTAAGGGATATTTGGTTGAAATAAATCTGACCAAGAAGTCACCACACACGATACTTGACCCCAATAAAAACCACGATACTCGATATTTGATAGGTTGGACCAAACCATGATACTCGATATTTGAGCAAGACGATACTCGATATTAGGCACCTGAGAAAGTCACGATACACGATACTTATGGGAGACGATACACGATACCTTAGCCACATGATACACGATATTCAACCATTAGACAGATCACGATACACGATACTCGAGGAAACACGATACACGATATTCAAGGAATACACGATACACAATATTTTGCCAATATCGCGAGCCAATCACGATACTCGATACTCGATAGTCCACAAGGAGAATCTCGACGATAGTCAATACTAGACTGATATCGTTTTCTGTGTTCCACGATACTCGATACTGCACGGGTATCGTGAAGAATAACTCCATGATACACGATACTTCAGAAGTATCGCGAGAAATTTCCGACGATACTCGATATCCACCAAGTATCGCGAAAACTTCTTTCCACGATATATGATATGTCACAGGTATCGTGATAGGAATTTCACGATAGACGATACTCAAGAGGTATCACTATCAGATTTTCGTGATACACAATACACGATATCTGCTTAGTATCGCGAGTATTTCTCAGCGATACACGATATTCAATGACTTGCAAGTATCGCGATACTCGACCACAGGAGTTCACGATACCCAGGTATCGCGATACCTCAATTGCGGGAGAACACGATACTTGGCCTTTTTCAATTTTTAGCTAGTGTTTTTTGGATTTTAAATGCATACACATGTTCTTAGAGTGCATCTACCCTCTCCCCTCAGTCTGTATCCACATAATAAACTCTCTTTACCCCTGTCTAACCTTTCACGATACTTGCCGCAGGTCTTTCTACTGAAAAGCTTACTTTAGTTGGCAATGATGAGTGAATGATGAATGTGCTCACCTTGGGAACTCTCTTTCAACTCTCCAAACACTCCTACTCGCCCTGCGCAGCTCAAAAGCCCTGATCTCTCATCGCGATACTCGACAGCTAGCTCACACTATACTCGCCTTGGAGACGAGTGATTTGAAGAAGGACAGTTTTTGGGTTTTATACTTTTTTGAAAAGTTCTCGTAACTATAAAGACTTACAAGACTAAGGTTGATGGCTATTCTAACTCCCTAACTACTCCCTTCTACTCTCCTACTCTCACTTCTCTAGACTATCAACTCACTACACACACTCCAAGAGCGAGAAGTAGTAAGTGCGGATGAGTGTGACTTTCTAAAGAAGAGAACTTCACAACTCCTCTATTCACTTCAATGCTAAAAGCCACTTACCATCACACGAATACCTCGGTTTGATTCAACATTCCCCAGCAATGGCGCCAAAAACGTGTGTACCTAAGGACAAACCTAGGGACTTGTGGAGAAAGAGACTATACCTCAATCCCCCTCAAGTGCATGTAGTGGGGATTCACGCTTTATTTATCAATCCGAGGAGTATCAAAACCTAGCCGAGTGTATGAAGACATGCATTCAAGTGATGATCAATGCAAATGAGCTTCCCCTAAGAGTGCAAACAAGTCCAAGCCTATTCCAAACAAGCTTCAACTGTCAGTTACGGTGTCGCAATACTTGGAGCAGCAGCCAACAGTAAATTGAGCTTTTCTTTCAGCTCCGAACTCCGAATATAGAAAATAGCATATGCGTTTCGAAGCTCTCGTGAAGACCATCCAATGGTGGTATTTTCACTCAATTCTGAGACTTCTACTTCAAGTTATGAGCAAAATATTGAGTCGCGAGAATGACCTTCCTACACTTCAGCACTTCCTACACTTCACATACACACACCTTAACAACAGCAAACAAACACTTTCATGGATAAACAACACTTCCTAACACTCTTTTCAAGCAACACACATGCACACAAGCTCACAAAGAAGAAGATGCAGAGAGGAGAAGACACAAATTCGAAATTCTATTCTCTTGATTCTCACAATGGCCAAAAGTCCTTACAAAGAGTCACAATTTGACTTATATACATGTGCCCTAAAAATGGTCCTTTCACATAAGAGACCGGCACTTTATTCACTAAGAGGCTAGTTTTCTACTAATTTACAAGGTTAAGCTACCATTCTCCATGGGTATGCATCTAGAGGACTCCTCTAGTGCATTTACAATGGAAAGTATATCACAAAGTGGTTATGATACAAAAATAAAGTGTCCGATTTGCAAAAATTTTGGGGCCCTTCTTTTTCTTTGCCTTGTGCTCTTCTTAGCTTTGCAACACATATCTTCCCAAGTAAGAGGGAAGTTGGATCCCAAAGCAGAGAAGTGTATTTTTATTGGATATTATCAAAACGAAAAAGGAGACAAATTGTATAATCCCACTAATAAAGGCTTCTTAGTCAGTAGGGGTGTAGTCTTTGATGGAAATAAATCTTGGTTTGATGATGACAAGAAAGTGAAGCTACCATATGATTTGGAAGAAGACTTTCCATCTCTTCCAACAAAGGAACCAAAGCATCTTGAAGATAGTGACTCTGAAGATAACTTGATAGATTTAGAGAAATCAAAGCTATGGAAAAACAAAGGGAAAGCTAAGGCACAAGACCTAGCTCAAGGCTTAGAAAGATCTCTTCAACCAATCAGAAGGTCAATGAGAGAGAAGAAGAAACTAGAGAGATATGGATTTGATACCTCTTTGGTCACAAAGCATTCTATCTATATAGCTAAGGACTTCAACAATGAAGAACCAACATCTTATGAAGAATCTCAAATCAAGAAGGAATGGAGAGAAGCAATGGATGAAGAAATGGAAGCTCTTATAGACAATGACACATGGGAACTTGTTCCTAGCAAACCATCAATGAAGGTAATTGGATCAAGGTGGATTTATAAAGTAAAGAAGAATTTAGATGGTAGTACTAATAGATACAAGGCAAGGTTAGTAGCCAAGGGGTTTTCCCAAACCCATGGGATAGACTATGAAGAGTCCTTCTCACATGTTGCTAAAATGCCTACCATTAGAGTACTTGTTAGCATTGCTGCATCTAGGAATTAGAAGCTATGTCAACTAGATGTAGAAAACACATTTCTCAATGGTTAGATTTCAGAGGAAGTTTATATGGCACAACCAACTTGTTATGAAGATGCACATCATCCCAATTCTGTGTGTAAATTGAAGAAGGCTCTCTATGGTTTGAAGCAAGCTCCAAGAGCTTGGAATCATAGATTGGTTACCTACTTGCAGGACCAAGGATTTAAAGCTAGTAAAGTAGATACATCATTATTCATCAAGAGGAATGGATCATAGGTTATATATCTTTCTGTATATGTAGATGACATTATAATTACGGGGAATGATGTCAACAGAATTAAACAGGTAAAGGTTGGAATGAAGGATGAATTCAAGATCTGTGATCTTGGACTTCTCACTTACTTTCTTGAATGTGTTTATACAGATTTCGATATTTATATCACTCAAAGAAACTATGTACATGACATGCCTTCTAAGTTCAAAATGAATAATACTAAGTGTGCATGTACACCCATGAAGTTGAATCATAAGCTAAGTGCTTATGATGGAGAACCTATCAAGGATATCGCAAGCTATCAAAGCTTGGTAGGAAGCTTGAACTATGCAACTCTCACAAGGGTGGGCATATGCTATAGTGTTAGCATACTCAGTCAATTTATGCACAAGCCAAGGAAGCCACACATGAGAGAAGCCAAGAGAGTACTCAAATACTTGAAGGGTACCATCATTGAAGGGCTTTTCTACCCTTTCACTTCTAAATCAATCTAAAACTTTACTCGGATTTAGATTGGGCTGGATCAAAGGATGACAGGAAGATTACATTAGGTTATTTGTCTTTTGCAAGTTCAAAGCTAATTTCATGGTCTTCAAAGAAGCAACCAACTATTGCTCTATCATCTACTGAAGCTGAATATAGAGGTTTGGCTAATGCAACACAAGAAGATATGTGGATAAAATGTTTATACTCAGATTTGGGGTTACATACCTTAACTCCTAACATCTTTGGTGATAATACAAGCTCACTTCACTTAGCAAATAATCCAATTTACCATGCTAGAACAAAGCATATTGAAGTCCATTATCACTATGTAAGAGAAAAGCTAATGAGCAAGGATATTCAATTGTCCTATGTGTCTACTAATCTTCAACGTACAGATATGTTGACTATGCGATTGGATGATATCAAGCTAAGCAGATTCAAAGGTATGATTGGATTTCTAGAAATCAAGGAGGACTGAAGACTCAAGCATTCTAGGCTTGAGGGGGATATATTGGTGTATTTAATCCAAGCCTAGTTCTTGATCACTCATTAATGTAAAGCATTGATTATGTATAATCTCAATGAGAGAAGCCATAGAAACAAACTCTTGTAATACTTTTGAAAAGTAACTACATTAAAAAGTAAAAATCAATGGAGAATCATGTGACATCTTTGCCATAGGAGAGAAAGTCTCCTCATAATCAATTCCCTGAGTTTGTGCAAAGCATTTTGCCACAAGCCTTGCCTTATACCTGTTAATTGAACCATCATAATTCTTCTTGAGTTTATAGACCCATCTTGAGCCTATTACCTTCATGGATGAAGTCTTGGGCACCAAATCCCAAGTGTTGTTTTCCTCAAGTGCTTCAATCTCTTCCTTCATTGCATGCTTCCATTCTGTTTTTGCTTTGGCCTCTTGGAATGATGATGGCTCCTCTTGGTTTATGTCCTGCGCTATGTAGATAGAATGTTTAGTTACTAATGAGGTGTCAAACCCATACCTTTCTGGTTTTTTCTTTTCCCTCATAGATCTTCTTAGGCCATGATGTGATGATTCTGCCTCATGTCCAAGTTCTTGCAATTTTGCTTTACCTTTAGACTTCCATGCTTCAATCTTTTCCATGTGAGATTCTTCATCATCCTCCGAGGTGTCTTGTTCTTCAATCTTTGATTGTTCTCTACCAAGCTTTGGAAATTTTTCTTCAAGATCATATGGTAAATTGATCTTCCTGCATGAATCTTCATACCATGAATTGTTCTCATCAAAAACTACATCTCTGCTTACCAAGAATCCTTTGTTGGTAGGGTTGTATAACCTGTAGCCCTTTTGATTGTTGTCATATCCAATAAATACATACCTTTCTGCCTTTGGATCCATCTTGCCTCTAACCTGTGAAGGAACATGAGCAAAAGCAATACATCCAAAAATTTTACAATGATCTAAGCTTGGTCTTCTTCCATTCCAAGCCTCATATGGAGTCATCCCATCAAGGGATTTTGAAGGCAACCTGTTAATCAAGTAAGTGGTTGAAGATACAGCCTCAGCCCATAAGTAATTAGGTAAATGCTTTTCATTTAACATAGACCTTGCAGCTTCAACAATTGTCCTATTCCTCCTTTCTGCCACTCCATTTTGCTCAGGAGTGTACCTTGTAGTTACCTCTCTTTTGATTCCTCTTTCTTGAAGAAAAGAATCAAACTCATGGGAGAAGTATTCTCCCCCTCTATCTGACCTTAGCCTTTTTAGTGATTTACCTGTTTGATTCTCCACAAGAGCCAAATATCTTTTGAAACATGAAAAAACTTCATCTTTGTGTTTCATAAAGAATAGGATAGTCCATCTGCTGCAATCATCAATAAAGGAAACATAATACCTTGATCCAGATATTGAAGCTTCCTTGCTAGGTCCCCATACATCTGTATGAACCAACTCCAAGAGATCTCCATGCATATAACCTTTCTTCATGAATGGTAACCTGTGAGACTTTCCAAATTGACATGCACTACACTTATAAATCATATGTTGTTTTGACAAGTTAGGAAGTCCAAGTACACTTTGGTCCCTGCAAATTTGCTTTAATGACCTTTCACCAATATGTGCTAAACTTTTGTGCCATACTTCCAATTCTGTGAGTGTCTGACTACCATAACTAAAGAGAGCAATGTTTCTAGTGTCCTCTGTTGGAGCAAGTCTATGACAAGCCTAAGTATTGGCTTGAGTTCCACAAAGTCTTAGAAGAAGCTTTAAAAAGAAGACTATGTAAAGTTCACTTGTGAACTACCTCTTGTAATTTTTTGGAGAGTTTACTTAATGTAAAAGTAAGAGAATCTTAAGTGGTTGAGTCCACATGATCAAGAATGGAAAGAGGAGCCACGAATTCGTGATTTGTGGTAGGTAGAGAATCAAATCAATCATTGATTGATTGGAGAGTGATTGAGGGAAAGTAGCCTCCCAAACTCAACTATAAATAGATGGCAGTTTTAGTCGTGGTTAGAGAGACCTATGTGAAGACCTCCAAGAGCTGAGCTTTATGCCATATCAAGGTGTGATTACAAGGCACACATATGTATCAGTAAGTCATTGTATTGTACAAGCAATATACTTTCATTTTCATGATTATTTGGTTTCATCTTTCCATGTTCTTGTGAAGTGTACTACTCACTACCATTACTCTCAGTTTTCTCAGTCAACTTGCAGAGATGTTTTCTCTGAGCTTGGTGCATCATTTTCAGTGATTTAACTTGGTAAAGTTAGCTCTATAAGTGTACTATATGCTCACAAATTTTCATGTCATAAAGAGAGGTAACTACAAGGTACACTCCTGAGCAAAATGGAGTGGCAGAAAGGAGGAATAGGACAATTGTTGAAGCTGCAAGGTCTATGTTAAATGAAAAGCATTTACCTAATTATTTATGGGCTAAGGCTTTATCTACAGCCACTTACTTGATTAACAGGTTGCCTTCAAAATCCCTTGATGGGATGACTCCATATGAGGCTTGGAATGGAAGAAGACCAAGCTTAGATCATTGTAAAATTTTTGGATGTATTGCTTTTGCTCATGTTCCTTCACAGATTAGAGGCAAGATGGATCCAAAGGCAGAAAGGTGTGTATTTATTGGATATGACAACAATCAAAAGGGCTACAGGTTATACAACCCTACCAACAAAGGATTCTTGGTAAGCAGAGATGTAGTTTTTGATTAGAACAATTCATGGTATGAAGATTCATGTAGGAAGGTCAATTTACCATATAATCTTGAAGAAGATTTTCCAAAGCTTGGTAGAGAACAACCGAAGATTGAAGAACAAGACACCTTAGAGGATGATGAAGAATCTCAGATGGAAAAGATCAAAGCATGGACGTCTAAAGGTAAAGCAAAATTGCAGGAACTTGGACATGAGGCAGAATCATCACATCATGGCCTAAGAAGATCTATGAGGGAAAAGAAAAAACCAGAAAGGTATGGGTTTGACACCTCATTAGTAACTAAACATTCTATCTACATAGCACAGGACATAAACCAAGAGGAGCCATCATCATTTGAAGAGGCCAAAGCAAAAACAGAATGGAAGCATGCAATGAAGGAAGAGATTGAAGCACTTGAGGAAAACAACACTTGGGATTTGGTGCCCAAGACTTCATCCATGAAGGTAATAGGCTCAAGATGGGTCTACAAACTCAAGAAGAATTCTGATGGTTCCATTAACAGGTATAAGGCAAGGCTTGTAGCAAAAGGCTTTGCACAAACTCAGGGAATTGATTATGAGGAGACCTTCTCTCCTGTGGCAAAGATGCCTACTATTAGGGTTTTGCTTAGTATTGCCTCTTCCAAAATGGTTGGATAACAGAAGAGGTATATATGGCACAACCACTTGGTTTTGAGAACCAAGTTTATCCTGAATATGTGTGTAAACTTAACAAGCATTGTATGGTCTCAAGCAAGTTCCAAGAGCTTGGAATTTCAGGCTTGTTTCATTCTTGCAGGACAAAGGCTTTCAACCAAGCAAGGCAGATCCTTCACTCTTTATTAAAAAGAGTAATTCCGAGGTCATCTACCTATGTGTATATGTAGATGATATTATATTGACAGGAAATGATGCAGATGGTATGAAGAAGATCAAAGATCAGATGAGAGAAGAGTTCAAGATAAGTGATTTGGGTTCACTTACCTACTTCCTAGGTTTGGAAGTTGTCTACAAAGATCATGGTTTTTTTCTCACTCAAAGAAAGTACATTATGGACATGTTGGAAAAATTCAAGATGCAAAATTGTAAGATTGCAGGTACTCCAATGGAGGTCAATCACAAATTGAGCTCACATGAAGGTGAACTCATAGAGGACATCACATCATATCAAAGTCTAGTGGGTAGTCTCAATTATGCCACATTGACAAGAGTAGATATATGTTACAGTGTGAGTGTGCTAAGCCAATTTATACACACACCAAGGAAACCACATATGGATGCTGCCAAAAGGATTCTCAAGTATCTCAAAGGAACCATAAATGAAGGACTTTATTATCCTTATGTATCTGATTTAGGTTTGAAGCTATTTTCTGATGCAGATTGGGCTGGCTCCAAGGAAGATAGAAGGAGCACTTCAGGTTATCTTACCTTTGCAGGTTCAAAGCTTATTTCATGGTCATCCAAGAAGAAACCCACAGTTGCTCTCTCTTCTACTGAAGCTGAATATAGAGGTCTTGCCATAGCTACACAAGAAGCTATGTGGATGAAGACATTATTCAAAGATCTTGGATTGGAGTTTGGAACTCCAACTATTTTTGGTGACAATATGAGTTCTATTCATTTGGCTGCTAATCCTATTTTTCATGCAAGGACTAAACATATTGAAGTTCATTATCACTATGTACGAGAAAAGGTTCTAAGCAAAGAGATTCAAATATCATATGTGTCCACTCATCAACAATGTGCAGATATTCTAACCAAAGCATTGGATGGTACAAAGCTTTGCAAATTCAAGGCTATCATTGGTTTGCAGGTAATCTTGAAAGATTGAAGACCTCAAGCATACTTGGATTGAGGGGGAGTTGTTGGAGCAAGTCTATGACAAGCCTAAGTATTGGCTTGAGTTCCACAAAGTCTTAGAAGAAGCTTTAAAAAGAAGACTATGTAAAGTTCACTTGTGAACTACCTCTTGTAATTTTTTGGAGAGTTTACTTAATGTAAAAGTAAGAGAATCTTAAGTGGTTGAGTCCACATGATCAAGAATGGAAAGAGGAGCCACGAATTCGTGATTTGTGGTAGGTAGAGAATCAAATCAATCATTGATTGATTGGAGAGTGATTGAGGGAAGTTAGCCTCCCAAACTCAACTATAATTAGATGGTAGTTTTAGTCGTGGTTAGAGAGACCTATGTGAAGACCTCCAAGAGCTGAGCTTTATGCCATATCAAGGTGTGATTACAAGGCACACATATGTATCAGTAAGTCATTGTATTGTACAAGCAATATACTTTCATTTTCATGATTATTTGGTTTCATCTTTCCATGTTCTTGTGAAGTGTACTACTCACTGCCATTACTCTCAGTTTTCTCAGTTAGCTTGCAGAGATGTTTTCTCTGAGCTTGGTGCATCATTTTCAGTGATTTAACTTGATAAAGTTAGCTCTACAAGTCTACTATATGCTCACAAATTTTCATGTCATTTGGATCTTGCAATCTTCAGTTATGTTCATTTGAAGTCAACAGGGTCTGTTCATCTTCACTTCTCTGTTAGGTACCCGCCTTTTTCACTCATCTTGTTAGAGCCATTTCTCAGTGGTTACTTATCTAAATTCAATTATTTAAAGCTTGTTGGATTCAGCTTACAGTCTAATATAAGTATACAAATTTTCATAATCATTGGATTCCTACATTTTGAGTTATGTTGATTTTTTTGCTCACTAGTCTCAAACTGTAGCAGCCCGTGAAAATCAGGATGATGTCATCACTTGTTAAAACTCATTCTCAGTGTGTGGTTTATTACTTTTGATGAGATTACTCTTGAAAGTTAGCTCTTTAAGTTACCTAGACTTACCCAAGAGGAATTAAGCTAATTGCTGCTGTGCTCAGAGAATTATGTAAAACACTGGACAGGTGTATGAACCAAGAATAGCAAGTTTTCACCTCTGAGCTAACTCCAACTTATCTGTTTTGATCTATCTTTTTGAGAGTGATCTTCCAAGGTACATAGGGTGTCTAATACATCCATTGGCAAGCTAAAAGGGCCCACCATATACTCCTGTAGTTCAATTGGCTGGTGTAGATCAAGGATTTTGCAACACCTCTTCATCTTCAAGCACATACCTATCCATCTCTTCACATCATGTAATTCAAATGTGAACAATCTACCTGTCTTTTCACCTTTTGCAATTCTTCTGAATCCTTGACTTGGATCTTCAACAAATGCTCCTGCTTTTGTGAGCCTGACTTGCAAGCCTTTCTCTACTATCTGCCCAACACTTATCAAATTCTTTGTAATGGTAGGGACATAGAGTACCTTACTGAGTAGGTTGATGTTTCCATCAGGTGCTTTGACATTGCCTATTTTCTCCACAGGATGTTTTGTATCATCTCCTGTTTGTACCTCATGCTTATTCCTTGGATCTTCTAAATCTGATAGGAGTGCCACATTTCCTGCCACATGATTTGAAAACCTGAATCTATGTAGAAAACATGCTCATCAGATTTACCTTGTGGCATAGCCATGTTCATGATCAATAATGAATCCTCTTTGTTTGAGTCTTCTGTGTAGTTATTGTAGTCTCTCCTTCCTCCTTGATAGTTTGAATGATTGTAGTTGTTGTAGTTGCCATGGTAGTTGTTGAACCTTCCTCTTGAGTAGCCATAACTTCCTCTATTGTATCCTCTGCCTCTTTGATTCTTGGAATTCCTAAAGCAATTTTCAGTTGTATGATTAGTTAGTCCACAAATAGAACATGGGTTGGAGTCTTGGGATCTCCCCCTGCCTTGTCTACCTCCTCTTCCTCTACCTCTGCCATGTCTTCCTCTACCTGCATAGTTAGCTTGATATGTACTTGCTTCATCATCCACTTTCTTTGCCTTTCCTTTGTTATCTTTGGACTTGCTTTTATCAGTGTATAAAGCTGAAGATTGATTACCTTTAGAGCTTTCTCCATTTTTGATAAGCTTTGCCTCTTGGGTAAGTAGTTGTCCAATGAGTGTATTGAAATCAGGTACATGCATGTCCATGTACAAATCCATAGCTGTGGTGAATGCTTCCCACTTGTCATCTGCCTTCAAGCCATTGATGACATGCCTTACAATTTGCTCTTCATCTATTACCTCTCCAATGCTTCCCAACTGATCCGCTATGTCCTTGAGCTTTGTGACAAAATCAGTCACATTTTGTTTGGGAGCCTTCTTGAGAGTTGTGAAATCCAGCCATAGTTGATGCTTCCTAGCTTTAGTACTTGAAGAAAAGAAAGCTTCAAGTGCATCCCACACTTCCTGAGATGTCTTACAACTTCTAATGTGAGGCAACAAAAAATCTGAGATAGAGTTGAGGAGATAAGACCTTGCAAGTGCATCCTTGGAGCACCATGTGCTCAATCTTTCTTGCTCTTCTTGTGTTGGTTGACTTTTGTTCCTGAAACTTGGCATAACTTCATCTCCAACCACATAACCATATAAACTTCTACCTTCGAGATAAGCTTCCATTCTTAATGACCAAGCTGAGTAGTTACCTCTGTCTAATTTGTCAATTGATGAAGGAAATCCATCTGCCATGTTGTCCAACCTTTCTCTGATACCACTGTGAAGAGATGTATAGGTATGTGCTTGAAGATGAAGAGGTGTTGCGAAATCCTTGATCTACACCAGCCAAATGAACTCTAGGAGTATATGGTGGGCCCTTTTAGATTGCCAATGGATGTATTAGACACCCTATGTACCTTGGAAGATCACTCTCAAAAAGATAGATCAAAACAGATAAGTTGGAGTTAGCTCAGAGGTGAAAACTTGCTATTCTTGGTTCATACACCTATCCAGTGCTTTACATAATTCTCTGAGCACAGCAACAATTAGCTTAATTCCTCTTGGGGAAGTCTAGGTAACTTAAAGAGCTAACTTTCAAGAGTAATCTCATCAAAAATAATAAACCACACACTGAGAATGAGTTTTAACAAGTCATGACATCATCCCGATTTTCACGGGCTGCTATAGTTTGAGACCAGTGAGCAGAAAAATAAACATAACTCAAAATTTACGAATTCAATGATTATGAAAATTTGTATGGTTATACTATACTGTAAGCTGAATCCAACAAGCTTTAATGCACTGAATTTGGATAAGTAACCACTGAGAAATGGCTCTAACAAGATGAGTGAAAAAATCGGGTACCTGACAGAGAAGTGAAGATGAACAGACCCTGTTGAGGTCAAATGAACATAACTGAAGATTGCAACATCCAAATGACATGAAAATTTGTGAGCGTATAGTAGACTTATAGAGCTAACTTTACCAAGTTAAATCACTGAAAATGATGCACCAAGATTAGAGAAAACATCTCTGCAAGCTGACTGAGAAAAACTGAGAGTAATGGTAGTGAGTAGTACACTTCACAAGAACATGGAAAGATGAACTCAAATAATCATGAAAATGAAAGTATATTGCTTGTACAATACAATGACTTACTGATACATATGTGTGCCTTGTAATCACACCTTGATATGGCATAAAGCTTAGCTCTTGGAGGTCTTCACATAGGTCTCTCTAACCACGACTAAAACTGCCATCTATTTATAGTTGAGTTTGGGAGGCTAACTTCCCTCAATCACTCTCCAATCAATCAATGATTGATTTGATTCTCTACCTACCACAAATCACGAATTCGTGGCTCCTCTTTCCATTCTTGATCAAGTGGACTCAACCACTTAAGATTCTTTCACTTTTACATTAAGTAAACTCTTCAAAAGTTACAAGAGGTAGTTCACAAGTGAACTTTACATAGTCTTCATTTTAAGGCTTTTTCTATGACTTTGTGGGACTCAAGCCAATACTTAGGCTTGTCATAGACTTGCTCCAACAAATCACATGGCCTAGTTGGGCACAAACTACGAGCTGAAATTAGAAGATATTATCTAGCTAAATAATCCCCAAACTTGTAGGAACTTTTAGGTACAATCCCTCCAAGTTTTGAGTTCAAAAACTCCTATATATACACATATGTGTAGTCGTGGAAGAGAGAAGAGTTTAAGCTACATTCTGAGGAGGTTCTGATCAAGCACCAAGCTATTCGTAAATCATACATTGTGATCCTCCTTCCCAAGCTTCAAGGCCATTTATATCATGTAGAATATGTGCAATACAGATTGATTTTCAAGCAACATCTTGGAGTTCTTCTCATCTACTACCACAAGTTTAGATTCACATTTAGTCAACTTTAGTTATTCATTTCTCTGTGTATACATAGTATTTTAATGATATTTAAATTGGTATAGGTAACTTCATAAGTCTATTTGCATAACATCAGTTTTCGTCATCATTGGTTCATTATTCTATGAGCTGCATTCATTTGAAGTCAGCTATGTATTCTGGTAGATATTTCCTGAAATGTCAAGATGAGACCCCTATGTTGTTAAATTAATTTCTCGTAGTAGGGTTCATCAAAATTCATCAAATTTGTTGTTTTAGATTCATTGTTTACCTAACAAAAGTGTACAAAATATCTCTGGTCAATTTCCAGCAAGCTGTGAGCTCTAAGTAAATTTTTAGAGTGCATCTCATCCAAAAATAGCAAGTTTTGCTTCATTTGTTTTGTTCCAAGCAGTCTCTCTTGATAAATCAATTTGAGATTGATGCTTGAAAGCACTAGGGTGATTTATATGCATCCTTAGCAAGCACAAGGTGTCTACTTATCATCCTTGAAGTTATCTTGGCAAGTGTAGAGCATATTTTTATAGCACTAGGCACATCCATGGAGTGTATCAACCATCTCTCCTCACACAAATAAGGCTGAAATTTCTTGATAGATTAGATTAAAGCAAGACATTTGTATTCACTCATTGAATAAGTTTTTTTAGCATTAGTTAAATGATGGCTGGCATAATAAATGGGACAAAAACCAAGAACGTCTTGCTTTTTGCATTAAAACAGAGCCTATAGGTACATCAGAAGCATCGACAAAAACATGAAAGGTATGATTCCAATCAGGTGCTTGGAGTACATGCACCTTTATAAGAAGAATTTTGAGCCATAAAAAATGAAGATTGCACTCCACATCCCATTGGAATGGAGTAGAGCTAATATGAGCCAATCAATTAAGGGGCATAAAAATGTGAGCGAGATATTGCAAATGGCAGACATACCATCATATCTGACCCAAAATTTGGCAAATGTCTTTGGAAAATTAAGGTGGGGGAGCTTCCAAAACCACTTTTACTTTATCTTGATCCATTGCAATACCATCCTTAGAAATGAAATGTCCTAGTAACTTTCCACACTTCACCCCAAAAATTGATTTAGCCATATTTAGGCAAAGATAAACTTCAGATACTATGAAAAACACAGACATAAATGCTACAAATGATCCACTTGGTTTCTCGAAATAGACAAATAATTGAGGGAGACATGTTTAAAACTAGTTAAATAATTTTTGCATATAGTGCTAAAAAGTTCTAGGAGCATTTCAAAGTCCAAACCACATAACCATGAAGGTAAAAACTCCCTAGTTCATAATGAATGGAATTTTAGGGACATTGGTTTCAAACATCCTTATGTCTCAAAATAATACCAAGTAAAGACATCCTTAAACTCTGTCAAAAGAGAGAGTAACTCACCTCAAAATGAAGAAGGTAACTCAACATAAATTTTCATCATCTGAGGTTTGGATGCAAAACCCAAATTAACGATTTTGATTTGATCTTATTTAACATGTACACTAGTAACCTCTAAAGAATCATCCACAGAGATGTTGAGATTTGAGGAAAAATCAATCAAAAGCAATTTGGGGCAAATCATTGTTGTGATTGGAGCCTGATTGGAATATTCGATGAATACCTCAGGAATTTCCATGACACCCACTAGCCATAAGTCTTTAATGGCTTCCAGGGATTGGGCTTCTTCATCGTCATTGATTCCTTCTAACATATGAGGGGGTTTGACTAATATAGGTTTTTTATCTTTAGGGCAGATTTGTTTATCATCCAAAGTGACTAAAAAATTCTTATGTTCTTTATGAAAAGTGATTGCTTGAGAACCCCAATCCTGCTAAAATTTTGCATGCTTTAACCAAGGATGAGCCAAAAGTAAATTATAGTCCGCCTTTTGACCCAATAATTCAATAGTTGCAAAAGTAATGTGGAATGTAGCTTCTTGAATTCGAATAGGAATATCCTTAAGGAGGCCAATAGGCAGGACTCGTGATTTATTTACCATCTGAATATAGAAGGGAGTGGGTTGCAAATCAGTCCACCCCATATGATGACAGGCCGCTAGAGTGGCAATATTGACTCCTAAACCACTCTCAATTAAAACTCTAGAAAAAGTTTTAGTTTTATACCAAACTATGATCAAAGTGTTGGATTTTGAGGTTTGTGGAAGCATGCGAACACAAGGAAGAAGAAGAATTTTGGACACAACACACAATACTGAATGTATTACAAAGAGAATGTTCAAAGAAAGTGACCCATTAGATTTATATGCATATATACAAGCCAAGGGAAGAAACCTCCTAAAGAGAGAAAAAAGTGCCCCAGTAGTCCTAGTGTGTTTACACACATCACTACCTAAATATGTCAACAAATCCCCCCTAGGAGTGATGCGGTGAACGAGGAGCTAGCACTCATGTATAAGGAAGTGCCAAGCTATGTGGAATCAATCCACAAAAGGAAGTAAGCCCAAAGCTTTATGGAAAGCTTCAAACTTCTCCCTAGGTAGAGCCTTTGTGAAAAGGTATGCAATTCTCTCCTATGTGGGAACATATGCCAAAATGATCTCTCCAACAGAGAACCTCACCCTCACATAATGATAGTGCACCTCAATGTGCTTAGTGTGAGCATGGAACACAGGGTCCCTCACAAGTACTAATACACTTTGATTGTCAGTGAAGATGATGATGGCAGAAGATAGACCAACACCCAAATCAGCCATAAGGCATCTCAGCCACACACACTCAATAGTCACTATGAAAGCTACCCTATACTCAACCTCACAACTGGAAGTGGCCACTATAGGCATCTCCTTGCTCAACCAAGATATACATGAGCTACCACACATGAAGAAAAAGCCACTAGTGGACACACAAGTGTCATAGCAACCACCCTAGTCAGAATAAAAAAAAGCATGTAAATTTGGCAGTAGTGATCCCCCCTTGGGATAAAACAATCCAAGTATCCAGGTACCACTCAAGTAACAAAAAATGTGCTTAACCGCCTGCCAATGCTTGATACCTGGGCAATGCAGAAACCTCCTCATTTGTGAGACAACAAACTAAATATCTAGCTGAGTAATGCATAAGTAAATCAAGCATCCAACAACTTGTTGATAGAGAACAACACTAAATGCAGTTCCAACATCATGATGACTCAATCTTAAACCTATCTCCATAGGAGCGGCAATAGTTTTGCAGCCTTCAAGGCCAAAACACTACAATAATGCATCAATATATTTTGTTCGGTACAAATCCCTTCTTCCATCAGCTTGCATAGTCTGAATGCCCAAATAATGATGCAAATGCCCCAAATGTGACATCTCAAATGAGGCATGCAAATCATCCTTAAAATTAGCAATATGCTTCTCATGAGGACTGGTGAGCATCATGTCATCAACATAGACAACAACAATGAGAAGCACATCATTTGCATGCTTAACATACAAGGTGCTTTCAGCTGGATTGTTCTCAAAACCATGTGCAATCAGATGGGCATGTATCTTCTCATACCAAGCATGTGGTGCTTGCTTTAAACCATATAATGCCTTCTTCAATCTGCACACTTTGTTTTCATGCCCTTTCTGCACAAAGTCGTGGGGCTAAAAAACATACAGTGCTTCATGCAACTAACCATTCACAAATGCAGTGTTAATATCCCGCTGATATACATTCCAACCATGATGAGCTATAAGTACACACATGCTACAAATAGTAGTCATTCGACATGTAGGAGAAAAGCTCTCATCAAAATCAATGCATCTTTCCTGAGCATAACCCTTTGCAACAAAAGTAGCCTTATACCTGTCAATTGTTCCTTCACGCTTACGCTTCAACTTGTATACCCACGTAGTGCCAATGGACTTCTTGCCTGAGGCAAGTCACATAAAGACCAGATACCATTTTTTATAATAGCATCATACTCTGATTGCGTAGCAGCCATCCAATTGTTTGAATTTTGTGCTTCATCAAATGAAAAAGCCTCATTTTCATCACATAGACTAGAGGTGTTGGAGTTCGAGGTTTGCAGAAGCATGCGAACAACACAAGGAAGAAGAAGAAGCTTGGAGCACAATACACAATATTGAATGTATTACCACTAGAATGTACAAAGATAAGTAACCCATTAGGGCAATAGGCATATATACAAGTCGAGGGGAAAAAACCTCCTAAAGAGGGAAGAAAGTGCTCCATCAGCCCTAGTGTGTTCACACACACTACCTAAATATATCAACAAATCTCCCCTAGGAGTGATGCAGTGAACAAGGAGCTGGCACTCATGTATAAGGAAGTGCCAAGCTAAGTGGAATCAATCCAAAAAAGGAAGTAAGCCCAAAGCTTTGCAGAAATCTTCAAACTTCTCCCTAGGTAGAGCCTTTGTGAAAAGGTCTACAATGTTCTCCTGCACGGCACATATGCCAAGTTGATCTCTCCAGCAGAGAACCTCTCCCTAACATAATGATAATGCACCTTAATGTTCTTAGTGCGAGCATGGAACACAGGGTCCCTTGCAACTGGCAATGTGCTCTAATTGTCAATGAAGATGGTGGTGGTAGAAGACTCACCAACACCCAAATCAAACATAAGGCATCTAAGCCACACACACTCAACAGTCACTATGAAAGTTGCTCTATACTCAGCCTCACAACTAGAATTGGCCACAGTAGGCTGCTTCTTGCTCAACCAAGATATACATGAGCTACCAAGAATGAAACAAAAACCAATAGTGGACACATAAGTGTCATAGCAACCAGCCGAGTCAGAGTCAAAAAAAGAATGTCAATCTGGAGGAAGTGATCCCCCCTTGGGATAAAACAATCCAAGTAGCTGGATACCACTCAAGTAGTGAAAGATACACTTAATCGCCTGCCAATGCTTGACACATGGGCAATGCATAAACTTGGTCATCTATGAGACAACAACTAGAATATCTTGCTTAGTAATGCATAAGTAAATCAAGCATCTGATAGCATGTGGATAGGGAACAACATGGAATGCATCTCTAGCATCATGAAGGCTCAATTGTAAATCTATGTCCATAGGAGTGGCAATGGGTTTAGAGTCTTCAAAGCCAAAATGCTGCAATAATGTGTCAATATATTTCGTTTGACACAAAGATATTCCACCATCAACTTGCATAGATTGAATGTCCAAATAATGATGCAAATGCCCTAAATCTAACATCTCAAATGAGGCATGCAACTCAGCCTTAAAATCAGCAATATGCTTCTCATGAGGACTAGTGAGCAACATGTCATCAACATAGATAATGATGATCAAAAGCACATCATTTGCAGGCTTAACATATAAGGTGCTTTTAGTTGGACTATTCTCAAAATCATGTGCAATTAGATAGGCATGTATCTTTTCATACCAAGCACGTGGTGCTTCTTTAAACCATAAAATGCCTTCTTTAACCTGCACACTTTGTTTTCATGCCCTTTCTGCACAAAGCCACGGGGCTGAAAAAAAATACACTTCTTCATGAAAATCACCACTCATAAATGTATTTTTAATGTCCAGCTAATGTACATTCCTACCATGATGAGCTACAAGTGCGTAGACGCTACAAACAGTAGTCATTTGGCATGTAGGAGCAAAGGTCTCATCAAAATCAATGCCTCTTTCTTGAGCATAACCGTTTGCAACAAGCCTAGCCTTATACCTGTCAACTATTCCATCAGGCCTATGCTTCATCTTATATACCCACTTAGTGCCATTGGCGTGTCTTGCCGGGAGGCAAGTCACATAAAGGCCAGGAACCATTTGTCATGATAGCATCATATTCTGATTGCATAGAAGCCATCTAGTTTTCATAATTTCGTGCTTCATCAAATGAAACATGCTCATTCTTATCACAAAGATTAGAGCAACCATAGCATATCAATCTGATGCAAAAGAGGCACTATGAGACCCTGAACGAGTACAATATGATAGAGGTGCACATAATTTGTTGTCACGCAAAGTCTATACTAGCAATTTTGGCATAGTTTTTACCTCCTCAATATCAGCTCTCTCATCAACAAGTGCATCATGTAAATTTGCATTAGAAATGGAATGATATGCATCATCACATGAAACTTGTAAAGGTTGAGAAGTTGCCTCATTTGGACAAGCACTAGATTGTCCACCTATAAAAAGAGGCAGCAAAGTATCATACATATCTTTGGAGCTAACAGATGTCTCCTTAGTACATGAAAGTAATGGTTGAATAGCATCTTCCACAAAAACAACATCATGACTAACCAGAATGCATTTAGTCTGTGGATGATACAAACAATAGCCTTTGTTTTCAGAACTGTACCCAACAAAAATACATTTCACTTCTTTATCATCCAATTTCCTTTGTTGTTGTTCAACCACTAATGCATATGCCAGACAACCAAAAACATGCAGGAGGGCAACAAATGGCTTGCAACCATGCCAAGCCTCATATGGAGTGATAGACTGCAATGCTTTAGTGGGACACTTGTTAAGTACATATGATGCACACATGATAGCCTCAAGCCAAAAACTATGTGGTAAAACTTGACTCTTTACCATACACCTTGCCATCTCCATGAGTGACATGTTCTTCCCTTCAGCAACTACATTCTATTGAGGTCTATATGGTGGTGTACTATGATGTTTTATCCCACATTCAACCAAAAATGCATTAAAGTTAGAAGACATATATTCCCCCCCCTCGATCAGAACAGAGGCTTCCCATTTTACATGCTGACATATTTTGAGCCAAAACTAGAAACTGTTTGAAGCACATAAACACTTCGGACTTTGTTTTCAATGCATATACTCATGCATGCCGAGAAAAATCATCAATGAAAGTCACGAAGTAAAGACAGTTTCCAAAAGAGTGTGTCTACATAAGACCACAAACATCACTATGAACAAGCTGCAATTTTTGAGTAGCTCAAATGGAACCATCTTTTGGGAACAAGGAATGCTGCATTTTGCCCAAAATACAACCTTCAGAAACATGTTGCCAGGTTCCTCAAGTTTGGACAGAGAGGACACCATTTCAAATTTCTGTAGGCATAGCAAGCTAGCAAAATTCAGATGACCAAAGCATGCATGCCAAAGCTTTGCATTTGATATAGTCTGATAATCATGTACTGCACATGCTGAATCATTCACAGATTTTTCATAGTCTATGAGCTTATACAACCCACGACATAAAAACATTGCCATTCGACAGATCAGGAAGTGTACATCTGTCATTAATAAATTTCATAACCAAGCCAATCTTGGCTAAAGCTAGAACTAATAATTGATTTTTCTTGATCCCTGGCACAAATAAAGCATCTGACAATGTAAAAGAACTACCATTAGCAGTAGTCAAAATGATTTTACCAACTCCCATAACAACATAAGAGGAGTTTTTGGCGCATGTGATAGTATTCTTTGTAGGGGCAGGCACGAGTGAAGTGAAGAAAATGTGCTGTGAGGGAATATGTTTGTTTGCCCCACTATCAAAGTACCAACATCTGAGTCTAGTACATACATACACTATTCATGAGAAGATGGTTCAGAATTGCAAACAGTGGTAAATGCCCTTAGTAGACCCTGTTTTGGATGTAGGGGCCTCTACAACGACCATTCCAGCCTCTTTCTTCCTTGCCTCTTTAATAGCAACGAGTTTTGGATAGCTCTTGATGACATGATCATCTCCTTTACAGTATTTGCAAATCACTTTTTTCTTTTCTTTTTGCTTCTCATCTTTGTCTTCCTTCTTTGATTGTGCACAATTAGCATATTTCTGCTTACTAATAGAAGAGCTCCATTTACCTTTGCCCTTTTGACTAGTGAGGAAGGCTTGATCTGCAACACACATAATGGACCTATTTTTCGTAGACTGATCTTCGTGCAACAGAATGGAGACTAGCTCCTCAAATGTTAAGGCATTTGGAATGCCTTTTCATCATCAAACAAAGAGGAGAAGCAAAACTCTGATATGAATCAAGAAGATCATTCAAAACAGTGTGCACAAGTGAACTATCAGGCAAGACTTCATCAGCAAAAATCAATTGTTCTTTCAAATCTTTGATCTTTGTCAGAAAACTGTCCATGGAATCACCTTCATTCATGTGCTCACTCTCCAACTATTTTCGGAGGTAAGCAATACGAACCTCATTCCTTGCTTGGTATAAAGTGGTAAATGTATCCCAAGCATCCTTAGCTGTTCTACATGAGCAAATGTGAGGAATAACGGCGAGTTTGATAGACAAGGCTATCAATGCATGTGCCTGAGCATCTCTACCATCCCAAAAATTTTGCTCTGTAGTAAGTGCAACACAAACCATAGGACAAATAGGAGCATGAAGAATATCTTCATCTTCAACACCATCTCCATCACCTTTAGCAATTGTGTTTACAGGTGTAATAGGACGTTTTTCAACACCTTGCACAATATTCCACAGTCCTTTTGCAACCAACACATGATGCATCATATAAGCCCATAATGGGTAATTGGTACCGTCCAACTTATCCTCGACAACCAACATACGGAATACATCATTGCTTTTAGCCATGCCCACTGACTAAAATACCCGGATGCAAAAAGTTGATTGTATCTCAAAAAGTTGAACAGAACTACCCTATCAAGTTCTGCTAAACCTATAGCAAACTTTGAGATGCTTATATTGGCAAACTGAAATCTGTATATATGTTTGGCACAAAATTAAGAAATTGCATGCACAAGTGCTATGATAGTGCGTTCGAAGGCCGAAACAAGCTCAAATCGCAAAGAAAAGCAATTTTAATCTCTTTACCACCCTGAATATGCTCACCAAATTTCATGTGATTCTAAAACTGTGACCAAAGGGGTGTTGACGATGCCCTAGATGAAGTGGCAACCTACTCTGATACCAATTGTTGGAGTCTGAGGTCTACGGAAGCATGGGAACAACACAAGGGAGAAGAAGAAGAAGCTTGGATCACAACACACAATACTAAATGTATTACCACTAAAATGTACAAAGATAAGTAACCCGTTAGGTCAATAGGCATATATACAAGCCACACGAAAAAAACCTCCTAAAGAGGGAAAAAAGTGCCCTAGCGATCCTAGTGTATTCACACACATCACTACCTAAATATATCAACAAGAGGTAGCCATAGCATAGCAATATGATGCAAAAGAAGCACTATGACAGCCTAAAAAAGTATGATATGATAGAGGTGCATCTAATCCTATCATGCAAAGTCTGCACCAGCCATTTTGGCATAGTTTTTGGCTACTGAATATCAAATCTCTCATCAAAAATTCCATCATGTAAATTTGCATCAGAAATGGAATGATCTTCATCATCACATGAGACCTCTAAAGGCTAAGAGATTGCCGCATTCGGACTAACACTAGATTGTCCACCTATAAAAAGGGGCAGCAAAGTATCATACATATCTTTGGAGCTAATTTATGTCTCCTTAGTACATGAAAGTAATGGTTGAATAGCATCTTCCACCAAAACAACATCATGACTTACCACAATCATTTAGTATGTGGATGATACAAATGATGGACTTTGCCTTCAAAATTGTGCCCAATAGAAATACATTTCACTGCTTTTCACATTCAATTTCTTGCATTGTTGTTCAAGCAGTAATGCATATGCTAGACAACCAAAGACATGCAAGTGAGCAACACATGGCTTGCAACCATGCCAAGCCTCATATGGAGTGATAGACTGCAATGCTTTAGTGGGACACCTATTGAGTACATATACTGCACACATAACAACCTCAAGTGAGAAACTATGTGGTAAAGCCTGACTCTTTACCATACACCTCACCATCTCCATGAGTGACATATTGTTCCTTTCAGCAACTCCAATCTCTTGAGGTGTATATGGCATTGTACTGGTGTTTTATCCAATGTTCAGCCAGAAATGCATTGAAATTAGAAGATATGTATCCCCCCCCTTGATTAGAATGGTGGGTGCCCATTTTACATGCTGACAGATTTTCAGCCAAAACCAAAAACAGTTTGAAGCACATAAACGTGTCGGACTTTGCTTTCAATGGATATACCCATGCATGCCTGGAAAAATCATCAATGAAAGTCATGCCGTAAAGATAGTTTCCAAAAGAGGGTGTCTACATAGGACCACTGACATCACAATGAACAAGCTACAATTTTTTAGTAGCTCGAACTAGACCATCTTTTGGGAACGAGAATTGTTGTATGTTGCCCAAAATACAGCCTTCACAAACATGTTTACCAAGTGCCTCAAGCTTGGGCAGAGAGGGCATCATTTCAAATTTTTGCACGCATAGCAAGGTAGCAAAATCTAGATGACCAAAGTGTGCATGCCAAAACTTTGCATCTGACATAGCCTAAGAATCTTGTACTACACATGCTGAATCATTCATAGATTTTTGATAGTCTATGAGCTTATACAACCCATGACATACACCATTCATGAGAAGATGGGTCATAACTACAAATAGTGGTAAATTCCCATTCTTCATTTTGTACAAGATTAGCAAACTTTGTTTTGGGTGTAGAGGCTTCTGCAACAACCATACGAGTCTCTTTCTTCCTTGCCTCTTTAGGAGCCAATTTTGGAAAACTCTTTGTGACATGATCATTTCCTTTACAGTATTTGCAAAACGATTTCTGTTTTTCTATTTTCTTCTTGTCTTTTTCATCCTTCTTTGATTGTGCAAAATTCACAGATTTTTCCTCAATAGTAGAAGAGATCCATTTACCTTTGCCCTTTTGACTAGCCAGGAAAGCTTGATCTTCAAAATGCATAATAGAAGAACCACATACATCAGAGGATGTCAACTCAGAAGATGAAGAACATATTGATTTCAGAGCTTGGAAGTCGAAGGGCAAGACAAAGTCTAAACAATTGGAAGACTTTCTAGAGTCATCCAATCAAGCACTTAGAAGATCTCAAAGGGAAAGAAAGAAACCAATAAGGTATGGTAATGACACATCTCTAGTCACCAAGCATTCCATATACATGGCTAAAGTCTCTATGAAAGAGGAACCTTTTTCATTTGAAGAGGCCAACAAGAAGGAACAATGGAGAGAAGCTATGGAGGAAGAAATTGAGGCACTTCAAGAGAATAGCACTTGGGATTTGGTTCCCAAAAAGTCATTCATGAAGGTAATAGGATCTAGGTGGATCTACAAAGTGAAGAAGAATTCAGATGGATCAATCAACAAATATAAAGCAAGGCTAGTAGCAAAGGGGTTTGCTAAAACCCATGGAGTGGATTATGAGGAGACCTTCTCACCTGTGGCAAAGATGCCAATATCAGAGTTTTAGTAAGTATTGTTGCTTCAAAGAATTGGAATTTGTACCAATTAGATGTTAAAAATACATTCCTCAATGGATGGATCTCTGAAGAGGTCTACATGTCTCAACCACCAGGATATGAAGATAAGAAAAAAGTTGATCATGTATGTAAATTAAGGAAGGCACTGTATGGATTAAAGCAAGCTCCTAGAGCTTGGAACCATAGGCTTGTCACATATTTGCAGGACCAAGGCTTTGTTGTAAGCAAGGCATATTCTTCATTGTTCATTAAGAAGACTAATTCAGAGGTTATTTATCTATGTGTTTATGTGGATGACATTATCGTTACAGGGGATTATGCTAATGGCATCAAAAAGATCAAAGCTCAAATGAAGGAAGAATTCAAGATCAATGATCTTGGATTGATTCCATATTTTCTTGGCTTAGAGATTGTTTATATAGATTCTGGTGTTTTCATTACTCACAGGAAGTACATCCACAATGTGCTAGTTAAGTTCAAGATGGAGAATGCAAAAATTTTAGGTATACCCATGGAATTGAACCACAAACTTAGTACTCATGAAGGAGAGCTACTTGAAGACATTACATGTTATCAAAGACTTGTTGGGAGTCTCAATTGTGCAACCCTAACAAGAGTGGACATATGCTATGGAGTAAGTACATTAAGTCAATTTATGCATAAACTAAGGAAAACTTCTCATGGAAGCTGCAAAAAGGGTCTTAAGGTACTTGAAGGGTACCATAAATAAAGGATTATTCTATCCATTCACATTTGACTTGGATATCAAGCTATAATCTGATGTAGATTGGGCTGGCTGAAAAGATGATAGGAGGAGCACCTCTGGCTACTTATCCTTTATAGGATCTAAGTTGATTTCATGGACATCAAAGAAGAAAGCAACTAAGACATTATCATCAACTGAAGCTGAATATAGGGGCCTAGCAAATGCAACACAAGAGGCAATGTGGCTAAAGCTACTCTACTCAGAGTTGGGGCTACATACGTACACTCCTATGATCTTTGGAGATAACACTAGCTCAATACATTTGGCTGCTAATCCTATGTATCATGCAAGGACTAAGCATATTGAAGTCCATTATCATTATGTGAGAGAGAAGATACTTAGCATGGGCATACAATTGTCCTATGTATCAATCAATTTGCAATGTGAGGATATGCTAACCAAACCTCTGGATGGAACTAAGTTGAACAGGTTCAAGCTGATGATTGAATTGCAAGAGATTAGAGAGAGTTGAAGCCCAAACATATTAGGCTTGAGGGGGAGCTATTGGTGCAATTACTCCAAGCCTGAATGCTTGATCATTTTAAGGATTTTATGTGCATTAATGTATTATCACATGAATGAGCTCTTGTAAAAGATAGATTTTTTACTCTTTGTAAATCTGAATATATGGAATCATTCCAATCAAGAGTTCTTAGGGGTATCTTTTCATGAATCAGTTGGTGAGTTAGATGGAGATTGAGTTCCTATACTTTAAGAACACTTTTTGATAAAATTTTGAATTTCAAAATTCAAAAAGGAGCTCCAACCTTAGCTATAAAAAGAGGACTTCAAAAGTCACATGGATGTAGCCACTCTTGTAATATCCTTATAATATAGTTGTCCAATTATAACTCTAAAACTTCAGCTACAGTGATCCATGAGGAAAGTGAATCTACGACCCAAGAAATAATATCAAAAAATTTTTATCATATAAATTAATTCTAGGCATTCCCATTTGGTTATTGACTAATTGTGTTCTACTAGTGACAATCACTTGCTAGCATAGTACACAGGTTTGTACCATCTAGTGTTTGTATTCTACTAAAGCATGCTACCAATAGCTAATGAAGAGGCATCCAAAAATACATGGAAACATTGGTACCAATTTGGATTTTGAAGTATTGGTGCCTATGCGAGGAGCAAATTTAAACTCTCAAAAACTAGTGCGCATTATTCAATCTAGTTAAATTGGATCGGAGTCACATGAGCTAATCAATTTAGAGGTACAACAATGTGTGCAAGATGTTGAAGATCTTGGAAATACCATAAAATTTTCCCAACAAAATTTTGGACTTCCTAAGGGAATTCGGGTATAGAACCTTCTTGAATTACCTTGAACTTATTAGGGTCAATAGGTATTCCTTGCTATGACCCAAATAATTGCCATAATTGACAAAATATATTTATTCTGCAAGATTGTCAAGGCCACATTTTCATTGTACTAAGGTTCATTTGGAGGGTGAGTTAGAGAATGAGTGGAAAGAGCCTTTAAAGGCCACAAACTTGTATTTATATGGCTTGAGTTGATGGAAGACACTCTCTCATTTTTTGTCGCCATTTAATGGCTTATGACGTATTTCTTGATGTCTTAGTTAGTTAGTCTTCTTGTTCTTTGTTTCTTGGAAGTTGGAATGCGTGCATCCTTTGTCTACTTGTTACGATATACCTATGGCGACATAGGCTCTCTCTCTCTCTCTCTCTCTCTCTCTCTCTCTCTCTCTCTCTCTCTCTCTCTCTCTCTCTCTCTCTCTCTCTCTCTCTCTCTCTCTCTCTCTCTCTCTCTCTCTCTCTCTCTCTCTCTCTCCCCTGTTGCATGTGCGCTAAGCCATGTTTAACACTGGTGCCGTCTTTGTGATGACCCACTCCACGTGCATTCACTAGCTGATGAGCGGCTCTACCGGCTGCTGACTACATCATTGGCGGGAGCTTCTGCAGAGACCATGTTGGTGACCATGCTTTGACAGTTGCAGAATTAAGATGTGGAACTTGTCAACGGTTGCTGCTTTCGTGTTGTTGACGGGACGATATCATAATACAACTAGCAGCGCACACACGTAGAACACCCGTTTCAGCGGCATCCACAACACTGGGGAAGCGCTCTTGATTCACTACACTTGAAGATCCATGACAAATATTCTCCAAAAGATTGGGTAATACGGTTCGATTCTGTTCTTGATTGAATACACTAGTTTTTGTTGAAGCGCAGCAATCCGGAATGCTCAAAGTCTTGGTGACATTGAGTTCTTGGTGCAATAATCCTTAGGTGGTGATTCTCCAGTTCGTAGCGCATGGCTGCATCACACATCTACTTGCCAACCATGATTGCTGCATGTGATGCAGCAGGCGTTCTAATGTTCAATGACTTGTGCCTTCCATGAATTCCCACTTATTTTGGTTGTCAATTGAATGCACATGACACTGTCATATGGCGCAGTTAGGTTATGTTCGTCCTACCAGACATATATTTTTCTTAACGATGTGCTTAAATATTGTGAATTTTGGTTGTATTTGGTGGTCACTGATATCCGCATCCATGGGATTTGCATTTCTTTGATTGGGCATAGTGAGATGAATTCACAAGATGGCATACAACCCGTAATCGATTTCATATGATCCGCATTTGTTAATGCTTCTTCATCGCGATTTCTCTTTAGGATTCGCATGTTGTTAGTGATTTTCATGCTTGCACGTGGTTGCTTTTTTTTTGCGTTACTTATTCCCATACGGAAATTTTTGTACGATGCTTTGGTCCACTCAGACATCTCAAAGCTAGACCTGATTCCTATATGTCTGCATCTGGTTCCTATTCACATCTACTGCTATTCTTTATGATGCTCAAACTATAATCACTAACGCAAGATGACGATGGACCATTTGTTTTTCTGTTGTTATCCGATAATATTATATTTCCGCATGCAGCTATTTGTAGCCTATGCTTTATGTTTTGTTGCTGCAAGTATGGATTTTGGACCAACTCATGACAAATGCAATGGGGTGAGTGTCACAATTTTTTTATCACATGCAATGTTGCAACCACTAGCGTCTCTTCTAAATTCACATTGTGAGTTTAATTACGTCATGGCATTTGATGTTTTGTACGCATGGTGTGTTACATAGACCTCTCCCTCTTACTCGTCTAAGATGTATGCACTTTCTTTTATATAATGATGACCTTAAGGGATATTCTTAATGACGTTCTCCTAGCTTTTATGTGTGCATGAAAGGATTCTGATGACTTCTCTTCCCAGATATAATGTTGATGTATTTCATAATTTGTGAGAAACAATTTTTCAAGATTTTCAAAAAGCATCTTTCAGCATGGATTATGATGAAGCAAGGCTTGGAGTCCTTTTGTCGGGAGGCCTATGTTGCATACACATATGAAATGATGTAATTAAGCTATCTTTGCACTTCATGTATGCATATAGGAGGGCAAGATCAAGGGTTATGTGAGTGGTATTCGTGAACCTTGGATTAAATTCCAGGCACTTCACTTTACCTCTCACATTGCTCTTGGTTTTGGAATTGTTATGAGCCTTACTTGCATTCCATACCATGGTCTAACCATGCACTTTGGTTTGCAAGTAGTGTTCATAAGGGTAGTGCATAATTATGGGAGCACATATATCATGGAATTGGATTATTCTATTCTAAGAAGTGATGCTATCACTTTAGCATTATGAAAATGTATATGGTGAGTGTCTATGGGTTGGGTTCTTATTTTTAGACTTTGTTTGGATATGTTTTGGCTTTGGTGTGAGGGCTTGACTTGATGTATTTGGTCTTGGTGAGTGTGATGGAACCGGTGTCCTCGGGCATGAGTGATGTGGAGGCTCGCGGATTGAAACACTCTTCAAGATTAGGTGTGTCCCTTTGGTTGTATGACATGTTGTATAAAGGTTCCCATCCTATAAATGGTTTCCATGTAATTTTCATCTTGTTGAGGGGGTATCATTTATCAAGGGATGTGGTAGTTCAAGTCCACCGTGCGTGCGAGTGTCAAGGGCACATTTTCATTGTACTAAGGTTCATTTGGAGGGTGAGTTAGAGAATGAGTGGAAAGAGCCGTTAAAGGCCACAAACTTGTATTTATATGGTTTGAGTTAATGGAAGACACTCTCTCATTTTTCATCGCCATTGAATGGCTTATGAAGTATTTCTTGATGTCTTAGTTAGTTAGTCTTCTTGTTCTTTGTTTCTTGGAATGTGTGCATCCTTTGTCTACTTGTTACGATATACCTATGGCGACGTAGGCTCTCTCTCTCTCTCTCTCTCTCTCTCTCTCTCTCTCTCTCTCTCTCTCTCTCTCTCTCTCTCTCTCTCTCTCTCTCTCTCTTCCTTGTTGCATGTGCGCTAAGACATGTTTAACAAAGATGTAGGTAGAGATGGATTACTTTGCATCATTCAAAACATAGTTGTAGATGGTTTAAATGGGCATCTTACAACCATAAATAGATAGTGATCTAAAAAGGCTTTTAAGAAATAAATAAGGTACAGGTAGAAAATTTATTGCATGCATTGTTGGAAGGTAGTTGGTGCATTTTTAGTCTAAAACACATAACTTTGCGAGCATATGCCCCCAAGTATTGATAAATGCCATTTTAGGGATATCATACTCTGCTATTCAAACCTACTATTCCTCATGAGGTCCCATTCATATATAACCAAACATTGAGTTCTGAGGAGTCAGATAGTCTTTGGTGCCAAGTTTAGATTGTTGAAATGCATAGAATTGGTATAAATGAAGTCCCATTCACCTAGATTTGAATTGAGTGGTGTTGTAGTAGCCTCCTAAAAATTTTCAAAAGATGTTGCAAGGAGTCTTCTAACTCATAGCTGAAGTTGGGGTTTGGGGAAATTCAAGTGTCTTTGTGAAAATGTTGGTGGAAGTGGGATCAAGATTATTTTCTAGCTAGTGTAGGGATCTCCTCATTCCATTGAAAGGTGGAAATTCCTTCTTTCTTCCCAACATAAAATTAAAGAGTGAAGGTGAGCTATCTTTTGCGAGGAATGCAAACTTTGAAAATTTTTTATCCATCCTTCTTTTCTCCTTATTTAGAATACTCCATTTCTCTTCTATGTGCAATGATTACATTAGGTTACAACGTGTTATGGGCATGTTGCAACCTCCATCAGGCTCTCCTATCCTCGTGTGCTTCCTAGTCCTTCTCGGGTGTTGCTTCCTTAGTTTCTACCTACTAGTATTCCACATGCCTTCTTTGACAAGCCATATCCCATTGTGGTCATGAATTTTGTGTTGAGAAACGTGGATCAAGTTACACTCAATCCAAAAAATAAACCTGTGGAGAATTAAAATACACTAGGAACAACACGATGATGAAAGGAAATAGAAATGGACTAAATTATCAAACAACAAATTACATATGAAGATTGAGCTTGTAGCTCAAGGAGAGAGCTACATGGGACTGCTTGAATGAAAAATGTGAAGAGGTGAATTGAGGCCCTCCTTATATGGAGATGTGGGATAAATGGCCCTTGCTTGAGATTTCATGAGAGCTTTTAAGAACACCCTTTCATATGGGATAAAAAGGATGCATGTGAATACAAAAGCATAGAGCATGGACATCTCAGTGCCCCCCTCCATGTGATGACACTTTTTGTTTGAAATGTGGGAAACTAGTGACATATTGCATCACTTAATCCATAGGGTTCTAGATCTAGGGCATATGGGATCCTTAGGCATAACTTGGACATATGGCATCCAACTGTGGGACATATGGAATCCCTAAGTTTCTCATGTTCTTATGGCCTCCATGTTTTGGGTGGATCTAGGGACACAAGGCATACCTAGACATGCTATAAAAAGGTTTTAAAATCATATGGTAGGTAAGTGGTGCTTAAAGAGATGTTTAAAAGACATATTCTTTACAAATATTTGCTTTGGATGATTCATCTAAATCTTCATCACTCCTTTCTTCACTAATGTTGTCATATCTCCTTTGTAGTAGCATTTCCCCTTGGGATGATTGGTTGCAGAAATGACATGGTTTGTACTTTTTATGTGGGGGTTTCTTCTTGATAAAATGGGCTTTCTCTTGAGAGGGATTGTGGTTATGAAGATTCTTTTCTTCATCAAGTAGGGAAGATTCAACATCACTAAGAGTGGGTTGTGGAAGTAGTCTAAGTGTGGTGATAATGTGGTCATATGAATACTAGGGAAGAACTCTTAGAAGCAATTCAATGAGAGCATCTTCATCGAGCTTCTTGCCATTGTCAACAAGTTGAGTGCATATACGCTTAAAGATGTTGAGATGGGAAGCAAGAGAAGATTTCATCTCCAATTGAGATCAAACAAGTTCATGAGGAGGGTGATTTTGGAGGATTTATCCTTAGAGCCAAAAAGATGATCAAGCTTTGCCCATGCATCATAGCCAATGCCCTTCTCATCAATGTGATGTGCATAATGATCACTTAACCCAATTGCAATGGTAGGTAGTGCCTTCTCATCCTTGAGTTTCCAAGTAGTTTCTCCTTCTCTTGTGGTTGGCTTTTTTTCTTTGTTGTTTGCAATGCCCCATGGGCCTTTCTTCAAGAACTATGTTGCATTTTTTGACTTTCCATGTGTGAAAATGTTGTCCAATGAATGTGGATTCATGATTTTCTTCCATAGTTAAGAGATAAGGGGTTATTATTGAGAAGCTCTCTTAGATGCACAACTAAACAAGGATGGAAAGACTTAATGCTAATACACCATATGCTCGAAGGAAGGTCGTACCACTTCTTTGGGTGTTTATGTCCAATCCTTTTACAAATATATAGAGATTCAAGTTATGTAGCTTCATGCCTTTGGGAAGATATATCCAATACACTTAACTTACAAATATATGATATTTTATGTCACATATTGCCCCTTTCCATATGAAAGGTTAGAGTGAAGACAACAATTTTGTAGTCACAATCATGTATGAAGAACATTGTTTTTTCTTTCTCTTGATAATGGAAGGTTGAAAATTCACACATCCCTTTTACTTAGATGGACAAGCCCAAAATGATATGCATGTTGACATCAACTCTAATTTCAAATGCCTTTATAATCTCTCTATCATTATAGGTGGTGTGAAACATGTAAATTCAATGCCCCACCCCATTTTTTTTAAACCATAGCTCCAATTTGTGGCAGCATGAATAATGTCACCCATGTCCTTTTTATCGATTGCTAGGTTGAAGAGTATCAATTTCAATCCCACTTGTCTCCGATGTTTTGGTGCATCTTAGAGTTGTCATGTGATCATCAACACCTCCCTTGGGAGGTGACCCATGGAGATAAATACTAGCATGGTGCTCAAGGTGCACCTGATTGTTACATTGGCAATAGAGATAGATAGAGAGAACATGTGTGTGTGGTAGGATATGGACACAAATTGTTTTCTACACGTACCTTTGAATCCTCATGTTCTTGAAATTGATCCACCAACCATATCCTTATTTGATCGAGCTCATTGGCTTGCCGAGTCTTTTCTCTTTCACTCTCTTTTATGAGTTGTGCCTTGGAATCTCATCATGTATCCCCTTCTCCTGTAGCGATAACAAATGTATTGGAACAGAGGAGTTGGTTGTCCTAGTGGTGTTGCATTTCTTTCTCATTGTGCTTATGTGCCTGAGAATGTGTAGCTTGGGTTCACTCTATTCTTTTCAAAGAAAATCCCATAAGTTATTTGTGCCATGGCTACTTCTTGTTTAAATTCTGATGCTCTGCACAACCTACTTGTAGGTTGAAAATATTTCCCCCAAATGGTGGAGACTTATTTTTTATGCATTTTTCTTATTCCATCTTCCATCTTTGGAAGCAAGAGCCTACTCCATATCCAAGTGTAGAGAGCAGAATAGGTAGAATATTTATGGCACTTTCTGTCAATTCTATTCAAGCAAACATTTGCTTCACTAACATCTCCACTTCCCCCTTCTTTTTTTTGGTTTTACAAGTGCCAAAATTTGCACATATGACAAATATAATAGAATGCAAGATCTGAAAGCTACAATAAAGAGGATGCAAACAAAGTATGGCTGCACTTTTCATTATGCGACTTCATAAAAATGAAAATGTGAGAATGATAAGGAACGATGCAAATAATGCTAATAAACACTTTTATTATATAGGGAGGGAGGTAGGGATTAAAAAACAATGATCGAAGCTAATAATGATAAAGATGATAAATATGATTAGAAATGTCATATCTATGGAAATCAATAAGATCAAAACTAAAAATGAATCCATAAACTTTACAAAAGAGAGGAAAAAAAAGAATCTATGCTTTTATACCATGTTGAGAAACATGGATCAAGATACACTCAAGCCAAAAACAAGTTATGGAAGATTAAAGTACACCTAGAACAAGATGATGATGAAAGGAAATAGAAATTTACATACGAAGCTTGAGCTTGCACCTCAAGGAGAGAGCCACATGGGACTATTTGAATGAAAAAATGTGGCTCTCTCCATGAGACTATTTAAAGTACACTAACAACAAAATGATGATGAAAGGAAATAGAAATGAACTAAATTATCAAATAGAAACTAACATATGAAGCTTGAGCTTTCACCTCAAGGAGTGAGCCACATGGGACTACTTGAATGAGGCCCTCCATATATGGAGTAGAGGGCAAAATATCTCCTATGTGGGATGAATTGCCCTTGCTTGAGAGTGCATGAGAGCCTTTGTAAGGAGAGAGCTTGTAAGAAGACCCTTGCACGGACAAAGTGGATGCAGGTGAATACAAAAGGGTAGAGCATGGAAATCTCAACATTCTATTGGGGTTTTTTTCTTGGAACCTTTGGAGTCTCGAAGGCATATTCATAGGACTAAACAACCAAGTTTGCCAAATTTTATCCTTCCTATGTTCCGGTTGCATTAGAGTTCTTCTAAAAGGGGGTCTGAGAGGTTGGCTACTTCTTAAGGAAGTAGAAGTTCTTGTTGAGAAATGGGAAATTCACCTCTTTGCTTCTACTTCAACAAGGGAGACGAGTGTAGAAATCACTTTGAAGTATCAATTGTGAAGAAAATATCACATTTAAGTATCCAAATACAAATATATGATTCTAAAAACTTTCTTCTTCCTTCTTTCCCTTAAAGATATCATTCTCTTGAGCATGTACCATTAAATTAAGCAATTTCTGCAACATTATAATCCTCACTACTAACTTCACTCTTTCCTAATTTTGTATTTTATGTTAAATCTAACAACTAACCTCACCTTTACTAAGACTTCAACTAACAGACTTTCTATCTAATGACTTTACATTAACAAAAACTTTTGCCTACCAACAAAACTTCACCTTATATGTATTGGTCTTAGGATAAACCTTTTGTGCCTATACAACATGATATGTACACTTGTTCACATAAAAGTCTCTTCCCTGCTTATAGATCATCATACTCCTAGACCAATCATATTGTTGAAGTTTGAAGTATGTGGAAGCATGCAAATAGCACATGGAAGAAGAAGAAGCTTAGATTATAACACACAATAGTGAATGTATTACTGCTAGAATGTACAAAGATAAGTAACACGTTAGGGTTATAGGCATATATACAAGCCAGGGGAAAAAAACCTCCTAAAGAGGGAAAAACGTGCACTGGCGGTCCTAGTGTGTTCACACACATCACTACCTAAATATATCAACAAATCCCCCTTGGGAGTGATGCAGTGAAGAAGGAGTTGGCGCTCATGTATAAGGAAGGAAGTGCAAGCTATCTGGAATCAATCCACAAAAGGAAGTAAGCCCAAAGCTTTGCAAAAAGCTTCAAACTTCTCCCTAGGCACAACATTTGTGAAAAGGTCTGCAATGTTCTCTTGTGTGGGCACATATGCCAAACTGATCTCTCCAGCAGAGAACCTCTCCTTGACATAATGATACTACACCTCAATGTGCTTAGTGTGAGCATGGAACACTAGGTTCCTCACAAATTCCAATGCACTCTGACTCTTAGTTAAGATGGTGGTGGCAGAAGACCGACCAACACCCAAATCAGCCATAAGGCATCTGATCCATACACACTCAATAGTCATTGTGAAAGATGCTCTATACTCAGCCTCATAACTAGAAGTGGCCATAGTAGGGTGCTTCTTGCTCTTCAAGATATACATGAGCTACCAAGCATGAAGCAAAAGCCACTAGTGGACACATGAGTGTCATAGCAACCAGCTCACGTAGAGTCAAAAAAAGCATGTAAATCTGGCAATAGTGATCCCCCCTTGGAATAAAACAATCCAAGTGGCCGGATACCTCTCAAGTAGCGAAAGATGTGCTTAACCACTTGCCAATGCTTGACACCTAGGCACTGCATAAAACTCCTCATCTGTGAGACAACAAACTCAATATCTGGCTGAGTAA
Source organism: Ceratopteris richardii (assembly GCA_020310875.1). Classification (NCBI taxonomy): domain Eukaryota; kingdom Viridiplantae; phylum Streptophyta; class Polypodiopsida; order Polypodiales; family Pteridaceae; genus Ceratopteris; species Ceratopteris richardii. The sequence continues at coordinate 183,773,524 of CM035408.1, read as the reverse complement.
TGCATAAGTAAATCAAGCATCCAATAGCCTATTGACAGAGAATAACATCAAATGTATCTCTAGCATCATGAAGACTCAACCATAAACTTGTCTGAATAGGATTGGCAATAGTTTTATAATCTTCAAGGCCAAAATGCTACAATAAGGTGTCAATATATTTTGTTTGACACAAAGCTATTCCACCATCAACTTCCATAAATTGAATGCCCACATAATGATGCAGCTATCCCAAATGTGACATCTCAAATGAGGCCTATAAATCAGCCTTAAAATTAGCAATATGCTTCTCAATAGGACTAGTGAGCTACATGTCAACATACAAAGCAATGATCAGAAGCACATCATTTGCACAGTTAACTTATAAGGTGCTATGAGTTGGACTATTCGCAAACCATGTGCAATTTGGTCGGCATGTATCTTTTCTTACCAAGCATGTGGTGCTTGCTTCAAACCATATAATGCCTTTTTCAACCTACACACTTGGTTTTCATGTGCTTTCTATAGAAAGCCACATGGTTGAAAACATACACTTCTTCATGCAAGTCACTATTCAAAAATGCAGTTTTGATGTCCAACTAATATACATTCCAACTATGGTAAGCTACAAGTGCACATATGCTACGAACAGTAGTCAATTGGCATGTAGGAGCAAAGGTCTCATCAGAATCAATGCCTCTTTCCTGAGCATATCCCTTTGAAAAAAGCCTAGCTTTATACCTGTCAATTGTTCCATCAGGCTTATGCTTCAACTTGTATACCCACTTAGTGTCAATGTCCTTCTTGCCAGGAGGCAAGTCACATAAAGACATGGTACCATTTTTCATGATAACATCATATTCTCATTGCATAACACCCATCCAATTTTCTAAATTTTGTGCTTCACCAAACAAAAGTGGCTCATTCTCATCACAAAGACTCAACGCAACCATAGCACAACAATTTGATGCAAAAGAAGCACTATGAGAGCTTGAACAAGTATGATATGATAGAGGTACATCTAACTTGGTATCACGCAAAGTCTACATCAGCCATTTTGGCATACTTTTTGCCTTCTCAATATCATGTCTCTCATCAACAAGTGCATCATGTAATTTTGCATCAGAAATGGAATGATCTACATCATCACATGAAACCTATAAAGGATGAGAAATTGCCTCATTTGGACCATCACCAAATTGTCCACTTGTAAAAAGAGGCAACAAAGTATCATACATATCTTTGGAGCTAATAGATGCCTCATTAGTACATGAAAGTAATGGCTGAATAGCATCTTCCACAAAAACAATATCACAGCTAATCAGAATGCATTTAGTTTGTGGATGATACAGACAATATCCTTTGCTTTCAGAACTCTACCCAACAAAAATACATTTCACTGCTTTATCATCCAATTTCTTGCATTGTTATTCAGGCACTAATGCATATGCCAAACAACCAAAAACACGTAGGTGAGAAATAGATGGATCACAACCATGCCAAGCCTCATATGGAGTGATAAACTTCAATGCTTTAGTGGGACACCTGTTAAGTACATATGCTGCAATAAAGAAACTATGTGGTAAATCTTGACTCTTTACCATATACCTCGCCATCTCCATGAGTGACTTGTTCTTCCGTGAATGCCCATGCCTAGAAAAATCATCGATGAAAGTCACAAAGTAAAGATAATTCCTAAAAGAATGTGTCTCCATAAGACCACAGACATCATTGTGAACAAGCTGCAATATTTGAGTAGCTTGAATTAACCATCTTTTGGAAATGAGGAACACTACATTTTGCCCAAAACAGAGTCTTCACATAAATGTTTACCAAGTGCCTCAAGTTTGGATAGAGAGGACACCATTTCATATTTCTGCAAGCATAGCAAACTAGCAAAATTCAAATGACAAAAGCATGCATGCCAAAGCTTTGCATCTAGCATAGCCTGAGAATCATGTATTGCACATGTTGAATCATTTACATATTTTTCATAGACTATGAGCTTATACAGCCCATGGCACAAAATGTCAGAGGTAATAATGTCATAAATAAATTTCACAACCAATTCAATCTTGGCTAAAGCTAAAAATGATAACAAATTCTTCTTGATCCCTGGCACAAATAAAGCATCTGACAATGTAAAAGAACTACCATCAGCAGTATTTAGAATGATCTTATCAACTCCCATGATAGGATAAGAGGAGTTGTTGGCACATGTGGCAGTATTCCATGTAGGGGCAGGCTCGAGTGAAGTGAAGAAACTACACAGTGAGGTAATATGTTTGGTTGCCCCACTATCAAAGTACCAAACATCTGAGTCTACTATAGACATACAATGTTCATGAGAAGATGGTTCATAATTGCAAATAGTGGTAAATTCCCATTCTTCATTCTGCACAAGATTAGTAGTCTCTGTTTTGGGTGTAGAAGCCTCTGCAACAACCATTCCTGCCTCTTTAGCAGCCAATTTTGGACAACTCTTTATGACATGATCATTTCCTTTGCAGTATTTGCAAAACAATTTCTGCTTTTCTGTTTTCTTTTTGTCTATTCCATCCTTCTTTGATTGTGCATAATTAGGAGATTTCTGCTTACTAGTAGAAGAGCTCCATTTATCTTTGCCCTTCTAACTAGCCAGGAAATCTTGATGTGCAACACGCATAATGGACCTGTTTTGCCTAGACTGATTTTCTTGCAACAGAACAGGGATGAACTCCTTAAATATTAACATTTGTATTGCCTTTCATTATCAAACAAAGTGCAGAAGCTAAACTTTGATATGAATTGGGAAGACCATTTAGAACATTATGCACAAATGAACTGTCAAGCAAGAATTCATCAGTAGAAATCAGTTGTTCCTTCAGTTATTTGATCTTTGTCAGAAAACTATCCATGGAATCTCCTTCATTCATGTGCTCGCTCTCCAACTGTTTTTGGAGGTAAGCAACATGAGCCTCATTCCTTGCATGGTATAAAGTGGTAAGTGTATCCCAAGCATCCTTAGCTATTCTGCAAGAGCAAATGTGAGGAATAATGGCACGTTTGATAGACAAGGCTATCAATGCATGTGCCTGAGCATCTCTGCCATCCTAATGAATTTTCTCTACAGTAGGTGTAGTAGGAACTACAGCACGAACAGGAACATGAAGAATATCACCATCTTCAACAGCATCTACATCACCTTCAATGACTGTATTTGCAGGTGTAATAGGATGTTTTTCAACACCCTGCACAGTATTTCATAGTCCTTTTGCAACCAATACATGAGGCATCATATAAGCCCATAATGGGTAATTGGTGCCATCCAACTTATCCTCAACAACCAACATACAGAATACATCACTACTTTCAACCATGGCCACTAACTAAAATACCTTGATGTAGAAAAATGATTGTATCTCAAAAAGTTGAACAGAACTACCCTGTCAAGTTCTGCTAAACCTGTAGCAGACTTTGAGATGCTTGCATTTTGATCTCCTAATCAGCTTGAGTATGCTCACCAATTTTCATGTGATTTTGAGATTATGATCGAAGGGGTGTCGATGATGCCCTAGATGAAGCAGCAACTTGCTCTAATACCAATAGTTGGAGTTTGAGGTCTATGGAAGCATGCACACATCACAAGGAAGAAGAAGAAGCTTGGAGCACAACACACAATGCCAAATACAAGCTGGGGGGGAAAAAAATTCCTAAAGAGGGAAAAAAGTGCCCTAGTGGTCCTAGTGTGTTCACACATATCACTACCTCAATATATCAACACATACAAACTTCCAAATTCAGTTCTCCAAAACCACAAATCACTACAAATATGCACAACAACTTACATTAATTCAATCGCTAGAAAACATGATGGAAATGAAATAAATATGGAAGAAACCCAACAATATATTACTAAATTACGTGATACAACTCTAGAGCGACAATTTTGTAATGGGGAATTGTGCATACACAGAGATACCTCACCCTTAGTATAGTCTATGCTACTCTTGGTGACACGACCCTGATCCTTTTTCTCCTTGAGTGAGAATACATGTACATGCATCTCAAAATCCATCTTTGCTAGTTCTTTTATAACAATCTTGATAGTAACATATATCAATTGGTGTACTCTTGGGTTGTTAAATCATCTTTCTAGAAGCATCCTATGTTCTTTGTGTTGTACCATAAAATACCACAAGGTATTCTTCCCTTGCCAAGGAAAAAGCCTTGTCTATACTTTTTAGATTTTAAGCATTTTTCAATACATGGTAGAGTTCTAAATATGGAAATTTGCAGAATGATACAAGATTTTACAAAGGAAAATAGACTTATAAAGAGGAAATGAACCACAAATCACTAAAGAGGGGGGGAAAAAATTCCTAAAGAGGGAAAAAAGTGCCCTAGTGGTCCTAGTGTGTTCACACATATCACTACCTAAATATATCAACACATACAAACTTCCAAATTCAGTTCTCCAAAACCACAAATCACTACAAATATGCACAACAACTTACATTAATTCAATCGCTAGAAAACATGATGGAAATGAAATAAATATGGAACAAACCCAACAATATATTACTAAATTACGTGATACAACTCTAGAGCGACAATTTTGTAATAAGGAATTGTGCATACACAGAGATACCTCACCCTTAGTATAGTGTATGCTACTCTTGGTGACACGACCCTGATCCTTTTTCTCCTTGAGTGAGAATACATGTACATGCATCTCAAAATCCATCTTTGCTAGTTCTTTTATAACAATCTTGATAGTAACATATATCAATTGGTGTACTCTTGGGTTGTTAAATCATCTTTCTAGAAGCATCCTATGTTCTTTGTGTTGTACCATAAAATACCACAAGGTATTCTTCCCTTGCCAAGGAAAAAGCCTTGTCTATACTTTTTAGATTTTAAGCATTTTTCAATACATGGTAGAGTTCTAAATATGGAAATTTGCAGAATGATACAAGATTTTACAAAGGAAAATAGACTTATAAAGAGGAAATGAACATTCAATAGCTTTTTGTCAAAAAGTATAATTACAAGCCTTCACTTAACAATACCCTAGCAATGTGTCAAAAGATGAGGAACAAAAAGTTTTAGACACGTTTAGGTATTGTAGAGATGTCTTTCCTTGGACGTATAAATATCTCAAATGTGTAGATCCAAAGATTTGTGCTTATAGGATTGGCATTAGATGAAAAGTTAAACAAGCAACAACCATATATGTTCAATGATGCATAATCAACATAGACAAAAGAGGAGATAGATATATTATCATTTGCAAAATTCATCTATAAAATTGAGTATTGAATGTGTTTCGGCCATTATAACACTAAAAACCAAAAAGGAAAACTTGGAGCTTGTTGGAGTTAGACGTCTGCCAAAGCACGCAAACATCACAAGGAAGAAGAAGAAGCTTAGAGCACAACACACAATACCGAATATATTACTAGAGAATGTACAAAGATAAGTAGCCCATTAGGGCAATAGGCGTATATACAAGATAGGGGAAAAAAACCTCCTAAAGAGGGAAAAAAGTCCCTCATCAGTCCTAGTGTGTTCACACACATCACTACCTAAATATATCAACAAATTCCCCCTAGGAGTGATGCGGTGAAAAAGGAGTTGGCACTCATGTATGAGGAAGTGCCAAGCTATGTGGAATCAATCCAAAAAAGGAAGTAAGCCCAAAGCTTTAAAGCTTCAAACTTCTCCCCAGTAGAGAACCTCTCCTTAACACAATGATAATGCACCTCAATGTGCTTAGTGTGAGCATGGAACACAGGGTTCCTCGCAACTACTAATGGGCTCTGACTGTCAGTGAAGATGGTGGTGGCAGAAGACTGACCAACACCCAAATCAACCATAAGGAGTCTAAGCCACACACACTCAAGAGTCACTGTGAAAGCTTCCCTATACTCAGCCTCACAACTCGAAGTGGCCATAGTAGGCTGCATCTTGCTCAGCCAAGATATGCATGAGCTACCTAGCATGAAGCAAAAAACACTAGTGGACACACGAGTGTCATAGCAACCAGCCCAATCAGAGTTAGAAAAAGCATGCAAATCTCATGGTAGTGATCCTCCCTTGGGATAAAACAAACCAAGTAAGCGGGTACCACTCAAGTAGCGAAAGATGCGCTTAACTGCCTGCCAATGCTTCAATCCTGGGCAATGCATAAGCCTGCTCATCCGTGAGACAACAAACTGAATATCTAGCCTGCTAATAGAGAACATCATCAAATGCATCTCCAGCATCATGAAGACTCAATCGTAAACCTGTTTCCATAGGAGTGACAATAGGTTTACAGTCTTCAAGGCCAAAATGCTACAATAATGTGTCAATATATTTCATTTGACACAAATCCATTCCACCATCAACGTGCATAAACTAAATGCCCAAATAGTGACGCAAATGCCCCAAATCCGACATCTCAAATGAGGCATGCAAATCAGCCTTAAAATCAGCAATATGCCTCTCATGAGCACCAATGATCAGCATGTCATCACCATAAACCACAATGATCAGAAGTACATCATTAGCAAGCTTAACATATAAGGTGCTTTCAGTTGCACTGTTCTCAAAAGCATGTGCAATCAGATAGATATGTATCTTTTCATACCAAGCACGTGGTGCTTGCTTTAAACCATATAATGCCTTCTTTAACCTACACACCTGGTTCTCATGCCCTTTTTGCACAAAGCCACGGGGCTGAAAAACATACACTTCTTCATGCAAGTCACCATTCAGAAATGTTGTTTTGATATCCAACTCATGTACATTCCAACCATGATGAGTTGCAAGTGCACATATGCTATGAATAGTAGTCATTCGGCAAGTAGGTGCAAAGGTCTCATCAAAATCAATGCCTCTTTCCTGTGCATAACTCTTTGTAACAAGCCTAGCCCATCAAACGAAACAGGTTCAGTCTCATCACACAGACTAGAGGTAGCCAAAGCATAGCAATCTGATGTAAAAGAGGCACTATGAGAGCCTGATTGAGTATGATATGACAGAGGTGCATCTAATTTGTTGTCATGCAAAGTTTGCACTAGCCATTTTGTCATAGTTTTTGCCTGCTCAATATCAGCTCTCTCATCAACAAGTGCATCATGTAAATCTGCATAAAAAATGGAATGATCTGCATCATCACATGAAACCTGCAAAGGGTGAGAAGTTGCCTCATTAGGACCAGCACTAGACTGTCCACCTGTAAAAAGAGATAGCAAAGGATCATACATGTCTTTGGAGCTAATAGATGTCTCCTTAGTCCATTATGTTGAGGATTATATGGCACTGTACATTGGTGTTTTATCCCACGCTCAGCCAGAAATGCATTAAAATCAGAAGACATATATCCCCCCCTCGATGAGAACGGAGGGTGCCCATTTTACATGCTGACATATTTTTAGCCAAAACCAAAAATTATTTGAAGCACATTATAAACACTTTGGACTTTTTTTGAATGGATATACCCATGCATGCCTGGAAAAACCTATCAATGAAAGTCACGAAGTAAAGATAATTTCCAAAAGAGGGTGTTTGCATAGGACCATAGACATCGCTATGAACAAGCTGCAATTTTTTAGTAGCCCAAACTGAAGCATCTTTTGGAAATGAGGAACACTGCATTTTGCCCAAAATACACCCTTCACATACATGTTTACTAGGTGCCTCAAGTTTGGGCAAAGAGGACACCATTTCAAATTTCTAGAGGCATAGCAAACTAGCAAAGCTCAGATGACCAAAGCATGCATGCCAAAGCTTTGCATTTGACATAGCCTAAGAAGCATGTACTGCACATGCCAAATCATTCACAAATCTTTCATAGTCTATGAGCTTATACTACCCACGACATAAAATGCCAGAAGCAATAATAACATCGCCATTTGACAGATCATGAACTTTACATCTGTCATCAACAAATTTCACAACCAAGCCAATCTTGGCTAATGCAGAAACTGATAACAGATTCTTCTTGATCCCTGGCACAAATAAAGCATCTGACAAAGTGAAAGAACTACCATCAATAGTAGTCAGAATGATCTTACCAACTCCCATGTCAGGATAAGAGGAGTTGTTGGTGCATGTGATAGTATTCGCTATAGGGGCAGGCTCGAGTGAAGAGAAGAAACTACATTGTGAGGTAATATGTTTGGTCCCCCCACTATCAAAGTACCAAACATCTGAGTCTATTGCATACATGCACTACTCATGAGAAGATGGGTCAAAACTGCAAATAGTAGTAAACGTCCATTCTTCATCGTGCACAAGGTTAGCAGACTTTGTTTTTGGAGTAGAGGCCTCAACAGCAACCATTCTAGCCTCTTTTTCTTGGCCTCTTTTGCAGCCAGTTTAGGACAGTTCTTTATGATATGATCATTTCCTTTATAGTACTTGCAAAACAATTTTTGCTTTTTTGATTTCTTCTCATCTTTGTCTTCCTTCTTCGAATGCGTAGAATTAGCAGATTTTTGCTTACTAGTTGAAGAGCTCCACTTTCCTTTGCCCTTTTGACTAGCTAGGAAAGCTTGATCTGCAACATGCATGATGGACCTGTTTTGCCTCGACTGATCTTCCTACAATAGAACAGAGACTAACTCCTCAAATGAGAAGGCATTGGGATTGCCTTTCATCATCATCAACCGAAGTGTAGTAGCAAAACTCTGATATGAATCAAGAAGACCATTCATAACGGTCTGCACAAGTGAGTTATCTGGTATAACTTCATCAACAGATATCAACTGTTCCTTCAAGTCTTTGGTCTTTGTTAGAAAATTTTCCATATAATCACCTTCATTCATGTGCTTACTCTCTAATGGTTTTCAGAGGTAAGCAACATGAGCCTCATTCCTAGCTTGGTACAATGTGGTAAGTGTATCCCAAGCATCCTTAGTTGTTCTGTAAGAGAGAATGTGAGGAATAATGGCACATTTGATAGACAAAGCTATCAATGCATGTGCCTAAGCATCTCTGCCATCCCAATGAATCTGATCTATAGTAGGTGCAACAGAAACTGCAACACGAACAAGAATCTATAGAATATCATCCTCTTTGACACCATCTCCATCAACTCTAGCACTTGTATTTGCAGTACCTATATTCGCAGGTGTAAGAGGACATCTTTTAACACCCTGCACAATATTCCACAGTCCTTTTGCAACCAATACATGTCGCATCATATAAGCCCATAACGGATAGTTGGTACCATCCAACTTATCCTCAACAGCCAACATACGGAATATATCATTGCTTTAAACCATGACCGGTGACTAAAATACCTTGATGCAAAAAATTGATTGTATCTCAAAAAGTTGAACAAAACTACGAAGAAGAATTCTACTAAACCTGTAGCAGACTTCGAGATGCTTATACTGGTGAACCAAAACTGGTATATACCTTTGGCACAAAAAGACAAAATAGCCTGTCCAAGCACTGCGATAGTGTTGGAGGCCGAAACGAGCTCAAATGTGATTTTGGCACCACAAAGTGAACCATTTTGATCTCTGAAACAGCTTGAGTATGCTCACCAAAATTCATGTGATTCTGAGACTACAACCGAAGGAGTGTCAACGATGCCCTATATGAAGCGGTGACCTCTGATACTTATTGTTGGAGTTAGACGTCTGCGGAAGCACCCGAAAAGCACAATGAAGAAGAAGAAGCTTGGATCACAACACACAATACTGAATGTATTACTAGAGAATGTACAAAGATAAGTAGCCCATTAGGGCAATATGCATATATACGAGCCGGGGGGAAAAACCTCCTAAAGAGGGAAAAAAGTGCCTCGGTGGTCCTAGTGTGTTCACACACATCACTACCTAAATATATCAACAGAGCTACTGTGAGAAGTGAAGAATGACATACCTGGAACTCACCTATTGGGTGTGTGTAGAAGTGCGAGAAACACACAAGAATCACACACAAGGAGCACAAATGAAGCAAGACACATGGAGAAGACGATGGTTGGAATAGCTCTCTCTATTGACGATGAACTAAAACTGAAGTAAGAGTTGAATAATATCCCTAAGTACAAAGTACCACCACATATGAGAGTATCAGGTACGTGGTAACATGCGGAAAAAACCTCTAGCCAGCACTAGAGTAAAAAGTGCCCATGTATAGGGAAAAGGTTCACATCAAAGCTACTCGAGGAAGACATAAGTGTTAAAAACCCCCCTGGATCAAATGATGTGAACACATACAAGGAGTGACAGATCAGCCTCCACAAGGTCATAAGCCTAAAGCTTTGCGAAAAGCTTCAAACTTTTCTCGTGGAAGAGCTTTGGTGAATATGTCTGCCACATTATCTTGTGTAGGCACATATACCAAATCAATATCTTGTGCATGAAGGCGCTCTCTCACATAGTGATAATGCACCTCAATATGTTTGGTCTGTGCATGAAACACTGGGTTTTGTGCAACAACCAAAGTTGGGTTTCACTAAGAATATGCAAAGCAGCATCAATCTCCATGCAAAGGTCCATCAATAGGCGTCTCAGCCATATACACTCCATTGTAGCTATGAAAACTACCCTGTACTCAACTTCACAACTCGATGTCACCACTGTAGCTTGCTTCTTACTCAACCAAGATATGCATGAGTCTCCAAAGAAAAAGCAATTACCACTAGTGGACACGCGAGTATCATAACAACCAGCCCAATCACTATCTGTAAAAGCATGCAAGCATGGCTGAACATCTCTGCCATAAAAGAGACCTAAGCTCAAAGTGCCTCTAAGATATCTAAACACACATTTTACTGCTTGCGAATGCTTAGTGCCAGGGCTATGCATGAATCGACTCAACTGGGAAACTGCATACTGTATATCCGACCTTGTGTTGCATGCATATATAAGACATCCCACAGCTTGTTGATAAAGAGAAGTGTCAAATGCATCACTAGAATCCTCAATTGAGAACCTAAATCCTGTCTCAACTAGTGTGGAAACTGGTTTGCAATCCTCAAAGTCAAAACGCTGAAGTAGTTTTTCAACATACTTTGCTTGATGCATAACAATTCCACCCTCAACGGATAAAAACTAGATGCCAAGATAGTAGCTCAAAAGACCAAGATAAGTGACATCAAAAGTATGCTGCAAATCAGCCATAAGAATGTCAAGTTTTGCATCACATGACCAGTCAAGAGTATGTCATCGACATAAAGAACAAGCATTGTAAGATCAGCCCCATTTTTGCATACATAGAGTGTGCTTTCAATTGGACTACATGTGAAGCCAAGAGCAATCAAATGCTTATGGATTTTTTCATACCATGCACGTGGAGCTTGCTTGAGACCATACAAGGCTTTATGCAAGTGACAAACCATATGCTCTTTCTCTTTCATAGCAAATCCACAGGGTTGCTTCACATAAACCTCTTCTTGCAAATCACCATTCAAGAAGGATGTTTTTATGTCCAATTGATGCACTTTCCAACCTCGATGGGCAGCCAATGCAACCATGGTACGAATGCTAGTCATGCATGAAGTAGGTGCAAATGTTTCCTCATAATCAATGCCATATTGTTGCGCATATCCTTTAGCAACCAATCTATCTTTGTAGCGATCAATGCTACCATTATATTTTCTCTTAATCTTATAAACCCACTTTGTACGAATGGCATTCTTTCCTTTTGGCAATTCACATAACTCCCAAGTACCATTCCTATGTATGGAATCCATTTCTGATTGCATAGCCCTCATCTATTGTGGATTGTCACATGCATCTTCAAAAGAAAGTGGCTCTTCATCACATAGCAATAAGAGAATAATCCACAAAATTACTTGATGCATGGTGAGAGCTTGATTTTGTTCTACCAAGTAAAGGTGCGTGCACTCAATTTACTGTCCTTCAAAGTTTGTTTCAGCCACTTTGGCATAGTTTGTGCACTCTTGATAGACATGCATTCATTATGTAAAACATCTTCAATATGTACATCATGCATGGGCTGAATTTCATGCTCATTTTCAGCCATATTTTGATGCAAATGTTCAGCCATATGTGGTTGGAAATTTCCAGCAGTTTTGACAATTTTTGGCTGAAAATCTTCAGCCATGTTTGGCTGGAGATTCTCTACATTTTCAGCCTTATTTGGCTGGAACTTTTCAACCCTTTGAGCCTCACTTGGCTGGTCTACATGGCCATAGTCAAGCGCACCATTTTGGAACAAAGGCATGAGTGTATCGAACACATCTTCTGAGCTAATTGTTGGTTGTTTTTTGCATTCAAGTAGAGGGAAAACTAAATTTTCAGTAAATACCACATCTCAAATCACAATAATTGTGTTCATTAATGGATGGTACAAACGATATATCTCCCTTACTTTCATTATTATAACCAACAAATATACATTTCTTTGGCTTGTCATCAAGTTTGTAACGTTGTTGTGATGGCACAAGAGCATATGTCAAACAACTAGACACACGCATATGGCTAACCATGGGCTTATGTCCATTCCAAGCCTCATAAGGAGTGATGACTCTCGATGCTTTTGTAGGGCAGCAATTCAATACTTACTTTGCACACATGACCACTTCCATCCAAAACTTATCAGGAAGATGCTTTCCTTTAACCATACATCGTGCCATTTCAAGTAGAGTTCTATTTTTATGCTCGACAATACCTTTTTTTTGAGGTGTATATGGCATTGTACATTAGTGTGAAATACCTCTTTCATGAAGAAAAGCATTAAAATCATGTGACATGTATTCATCACCATGATCTGTGCATAGAGTCAAAAGCTTTTGTGGGAAAAATTTCCATCCATAGCTAAAAATGCTTTGAAGCAAGAAAATACCTCATTCTTTGCTTTCATAGGATACACCCATGTATGGCGATTAGCATCGTCAATTAAATGCATACATATTAGGATTTCCTTTTGCAACCAAACGGAGTGTAGTAGCAAAGCTTTGAAAAGATTTTGGTAATCATTTCAACAATGTAGAAATGAGTGATGCATCCGGAATAATATCATCTATGTTTGCCAATTGCTCTTTCAAGTCTTTGATGTGTGTTACATACACATCCACCGACTCATTTTCAGCCATACATACATCCTCAAGTTGCTTCCTCAAGTATGCAACATGTGCTTCATTATGCACGGCATACAAAGAAGCAAGAGTGTCCCATGCCTGTCGTGATGTAGAACATGACTGAATGTGTGGAACTATATGATGCTTCATAGAAAGCGCAATCAAAGCATGAGCTTGAGCATCTTTTCCATCCCATCTAAGCTGCTCGTGTGTAGATGGAGAAGGAGTGAACCATTGTACTTGAAGAAGAATCTCTATCTGTGACAGTAGACTGTGAAGTAGAAGAACCTATGAGTCTTCGATCTATATCTGCCACTATGTTCCAAAGTTGTTTAGCAACAAGAACATGCTTCATCATGTAAGATCACATCGGATAGTTGGTCCCATTAAGCTTATCTTCAGCTTGAAGCATGCCAAACAAGTCATTGTTTCCCACCATTTCACTAAGGAACAAGAATGTGACAAAATCTTCACTTTGATGAAAGCTGAAATGAATGCCAAAATTTCAGCTCACAAACTATCACTCTGATGGCAATTCTGACTACATGAATGGCTTTGAAATGGGGGTAAAACCCCAGCACACTTATTGGAAATGCTTCTTGGCTGCTAAAATTCCCAATTCTATGCTCCGAAGTCGATTTGCAGTGTTAAAAGTGTGCACGCACCACGACGCAAAAAACCGAAACTTGAGAAGGAGCTGAACTTGCTCTGATACCACTGTTGGGTGTGAGTAGAAGTGCGAGAGACACACGAGAAGCACACACAAGGAGCACAAATGCAGCAAGACACATGGAGAAGATGATGGCTGGAATAGCTCTCTCTATTGACGATGAACTAAAACTGAAGTAAGAGCTGAATAATATTCCTAAGTACAAAGTACCACCACATATGAGAGTATCAAGTATGTGGTAACATGGGGAAAAAACCTCTAGCCATCACTAGAGTAAAAAGTGCCCATGTATAGGGAAAAGGTTCACATCAAAGCTACTAGAGGAACACATAAGTGTAACATCACCTACCAACCTATTTATAGCCCTCGCCTACTCACCACCTAGAGTTCTCTCCAAGGTCCCTCTACTCATCTGGCCATCACAAGTAGGTACCTCATATGAAATCTTTGGCATTTGGCCTTGGCTATCCCCCGAGCAAGGAACTTCTCGTTCCTTCAGGCATGTACATCTCTGGAATATAACACTCTCTCCCTGTTCTAAAGATCATTGTCCTTAATGATATAGAAGGAGCTACAAACCAGAGAATCAAAATCTCTTCTTCCAAATAATAAGAGTAGAGTGTGCTAGGTGTGTGAAATATTAGATGTTGAAAAGTAGACAACTAGTCTCTCTGCTTGCTATCTAACATTTCCATGAATAAATAGTAGTGCTTGCCTTGGACATACTATAGGAATCCCCCTAAGGCCCAATGAGCCCATATGTGCAAAGCATAAGTACTCAAAATATCCTCAGACTCCCTATGCCTAGACCTTGACCACTAACTTGTGATGGCTTGTCACCTATAGAGACCTTGGCAGTTTGCGTTTGTCTCCCTGCAATACCCACTGACAACTTGTCTTATCGTACAATAATGCAAAATCACTTGCTACACTAGAGTAATGAAAGATATTATGCCCATCCAAAACAATCTAACTATGCCCCCAATCTCTCTGTGGAAAAATACTAAAAATAATTGGAAATCTTTGCCAAATAATGCTTAATCTCTAAGTTGAAGTAAATCTGCTTGATTTACTCATTGTAATGAAATGAAATTGAAGAAATTATTATCATGATCCAAACTATGAATCCAAGATGAAAATCTATCAGTGATCCAAACTATGGATCAAAATCTCGATCTATCATATGGGATATATAATAATACAAACTATGGATCAAAATTTGTCCCATACAAAGTAATCCCAATCCATTTTATGGAACTAATTCCATCATGCCAAGTGAAAACGTGCTAAGAAAGTATGGCAACTAGTTCTCAACAGCCAACATATGGAATACATCATTGCTTTCAGCCATGGCCACTTACTAAAATACCTTGATGCAAAAAAATGATTGTATCTCAAAAAGTTGAACAGAACTACCTTGTCAAGTTCTGCTAAATGTGTAGCAAACTTCCATACACTTATACTGGCGGACCAAAACCAGTATATATCTTTGGCACAAAAACACAGAATTGCCTACACAAGCACTACGGTACTACATTCGGAGGCCGAAACGAGCTCAGATCACGATTTCGGCAAGCAAGAAAGAAGTTGTTTTGATCTCCTAATCAGCCTAAGTATGCTCACCAAATTTTGTGCGATTCTGAGACTATGATCGAAGGGGTGTCAAGGACACTCTAGATGAAGCGATGACCTGCTCTGATACCAATTTTTGGAGTTAGACATCTGTGGAAGCACGTGAACATCACAAGGAAGAAGAAGAAGCTTGGAGCACAACACACAATACTGAATGTATTACCACTAGAATGTACAAAGATAAGTAACCCATTAGGTCAATAGGTGTATATACAAGCAAGGGGGAAAAAAGCTCCTAAAGAGGGAAAAATGCCCTGGTGGTCCTAGTGTGTTCACACACATCACTACCTAAATATATCAACATCTTGTGCCTAACACGGATAAAATTCTATTTCAAGTACATAGAATCCCATGAAGAACAATTCATGTGCTCATGAGTTACTAGAAGAAAACACATCTTGGTTGTTCTTGAGAGATATATCTCTATCATTTACTTTCTAAAAGAAAAATTAGCCTCTTGAGGGTACTTCTATCACATACTTTATGCTCACACTAACCCATCATGGTGATAGATAAAATGATCTTCTATAGATAGAAAAATGCATCATGCGCTTCACCTTTCTAGAAATCATATCATCTATGTATGCATGCATCTACTCATGCATCTTCTTCTCTACTTAGCTTACTTTACAATCTTTGAATTATGTTGCACATATGAGACTTCCTCTCTCTTACAACATGATTTCTTTCTAGTTCTCACATGGTATATAACACCATGTTACTATAAAAAATTTTACAGCATTTGCCTAAGAAAATGAAACCTGAAAAAAAATAATAACCATGATACAATGATAGGAATCAACCTAGTGGTTGTCAAACCACTTTCTTTACTCCAAAGACTTGCAAATTAGAAACTTTTCCAATATGTGTTGTTGGGCACTACATGCCCTCATAACAATGTCCTCTCTTGCTCCAATACCTACAAAATGGTCTTAAAACACACAACAACAACTTGTGCATGCTTTTATGAGCTAGCATTAGTTAATTTAACTTCATGTGCAGAGATGAACTCATATCAAAACTAACTTTGATGCACATTTCAATGTTAGTTTCATAATATAGGAAGAGAAAGTAATACAAAATTATAAATTATGATGCAAAAGTATCCAAATAAATGTACTTGAGAGCATAAGTATGATGCAAATTTATAAAATTTAGTGCATTCCTATTAGAAACATACATTTAAAAGCTTGTGCAAAGATTTCTTGCAATGGTCAAAATATGGCATGTAACCAAAAGAAAGGTTTGAACTTAGAATCTAGAGCAATTTGAATTTCTTGATTTGGATCTTCCATGAGGAAGTTATGGCCAAAACAATGGAGCTAGGTGGGTGGACAACATCTCTCTTTCAAGAAGTATGCAGAGAATTAAATGCTCCAATTTGGGCATCGTATGAGAGAGTTATGTCCATTTTAGTAAAGGTAGGTATGCTAACCTTGCTCTTTCTCTTATTTCCTATCTTTCTTTTTCTCTTTCTTTACTCTTCTCTCTCTTTCTAATCTTTTCCTTATCTCTCTGATCTTCACTTTATCTCACTCAGGATCTCCTTCTTTTTCTTTATTTCTCTTCTTTCATCCTTTCTCTTTCTTCTTCACATGCTTTCATCTATTTCTCTCTACCTCTCTTTCCTAATTTATCATTCATCCTTTCTCTCTTCTTCATTCTCTTCCTATGTCTCTTTCTTCATCTCTCTTTTTTTTGTTTCTCCTTCTCTTTCTTTCTCTCTCTCTCTATCTATCTCTCTCTCCTTCTTTTTCTCTTTCTTCTATTTCTCCTCTTTCTATCTCTTCTCTCTCTCTCTCTCTCTCTCTCTCTCTCTCTCTCTCTCTCTCTCTCTCTCTCTCTCTCTCTCTCTCTCTCTCTCTCTCTCTCTCTCTCTCTCTCTCTCTCTCTCTCTCTCTCTCTCTCTCTCTCTCTCTCTCTCTCTCTCTCTCTCTCTCTCTCTCTCCCCTCTCGTTCTTCTCTCTTTCTCCTTCTTCTCTTTCTTTCTACTTTATCCTCTTGTATTTAGTGTGTATGCACCAGTAGATATGCACTTGTTATAGATGTGTCGATTCCTAAACATCAATGGCTTAATGGATAGAGCATTCATAGTTGTTGAGGGAGGTCGTGGATTCGATTCTTGACATCTTCAAGGTAGTTGCTTCATTCCCTTATCCAAATTAAAGTAGAATTACATGTTGATGTATGTACGCTTGCATATTGCTGTTTGTTTCTTCTCCCATAGTCACTTTGGCCATATTGGCCTTTAGTGGGAGATTGTTACCATTAGTGTCCATGTGAAAGGGCAAACTGCCATCGAACACTTTTGTATATTGGTCAACCAAAGATTGTAAGTTTGACTACATCTGTATGACCGAAGAAATTTTTGTTCATGGTCTGTGTATTGTGTGTTTTTACTATGTATTTTGCACATCCTTTGCGGAGTATTGTGCATGGTGTCGGAGTTTGGGTTTCTACGACAAGGATATCATTGTAGAGCTCTCGAGAAGGAGAGTCCACCATCGTGGAACCCATAGAAATACTTCAACATGAACAACACAAGGAAGGAGAGGAAGCTTGGAGCACAACACAATAAAAAATGTAGTACCAAGTGATTGTACAAAGATAAGTGACCCATTACGGTTATAGGTGTATATACAAGCTGAGGGAAAAAACCTCCTAAAGAGGGAAAAAGTATCTTTGTAGTCCTAAGTGTGTTCGCACACATCAACAAATCCTTCTTAGGAGTGATATAGTGAACAAGGAGCTAGCTCTCATCAAAATATATCAACAAATCCCCACTAGGAGTGATGCAGTGAACAAGGATCTAGCTCTCATGTATAAGGAAGCGTGTTGCAGAGCTAAGAAGAGCATAAGGCAGAGAAAAAGACGGGCCCCAAAATTTTTCCTATTTGGACATCTTATATCATAATCATTTTGTAATATATATTTTCCGATGTAAATGCACTAGAGGAGTCGTCTAGATGCATCCCCACAGAAGATTAGTAGCTTACCCATGTAAATTAGTAGGAAATTAGCCTTTTAGTGAATAAAGTGCCGGTCTCTAAAGGACCATTTTTAGGGCACATGTATATAGGTCAATTTGTGACTCTTTGTAGACACTTTTTGCCATTGTGAGAATCAAGAGCATAGAATTTCGAATTTGTGTCTTCTCCTCTCTGTATCATCTTCTTTGTGAGTTTGTATGCACGTGTGTTGCTTGAAAAGAGTGTTATGAAGTGTTGTCTATCCATGAAAGTGTTTGTTTGTTGTGGTTAAGGTGTGTGTGAAGTATAAGCAGTGCTGAAGTGTATGAAGTTCATTCCCACGACTCGGTATTTTGCTCATAACTTGAAGTAGAAGCATCAAAATTGAGTGAAAATATGAATATTGGATGCGTCTTCTCGAGAGCTTCGAAACACATATGCTATTCACTATATTTAGAGTTCGGAGCTGAGAGAAAAGCTCAATTGACTATTGGTTGCTGCTCCAAGTATCGTGACACCATGACTGACAGTTGAAGCTTGTTTGGATTAGTCTTTGCCTTGTTTGCACTCTTTGGGAAGCAGATCATCATTTGAATGCATGTCTTCATACACTCGGCTAGGTTTAGATACTCATCGGATTGATAAATAAAGCGTGTATCCCCACTATATGCACTTGAGGGGGATCGAGGTATAGTCTCTTTCTCCGCAAGTCCTTAGGATTGTCCTGAGGTACACATGTTTTTGGCACCGTTGCTGGGGAATGTCGAATCAAACCGAGGCATTCGTGTGATGGTAAGTAGCTTTTAGCATTGAAGCGAGTAGAGGAGTTTTGAATTTCTCTTCTTTGGTAAGTCACATTCATCCGCACTTATTACTTCTCACTCTTGGAGTGTGTGTAGTAAGTTGATAGTCTAGGGAAGTGAGTAGAGTGAGTAGAGTAGGAGGAAGAAGGGAGTAGTTAGGGAGTTAGAGTAGCCATTAAATCTAGTCTTGTGAGTCTTTTCAGTTAGGAAGAACTTTTCAAAAGAGTATAAAAGCCAAAAACTTTATCTTTTTCAAATCACTTGTTTCCAAAGCAAGTATCGTGCCTAGCCAAGCAGTCGAATATCGAGTTTGGTGATTGGGGTGATTGAGCTACGCAAGCGAGTAGGAGTGGTTGAGAAGTTGAAAGAGAGTTCCAAGGTGAGCACTTTAATCTTCCACTTATCATTGCCAACTAAAATAAGCATTTGAGTAGAAAGACTTGCAACAAGTATCGTGAAAGGTAGACAGGGGTAAAGAGAGAGTTTTTTCTGTGATACAGAGTGTGGGAAGAGGGTAGATGCACTCTAAGAACATGTGTATGCACTCAAAAAAAAAACACTTTGCAAAAAAATGAAAAAGTGTCAAGTATCATGTTCTCCCGCAGTTGAGGTATCGCGATACCTAGGTATCGTGAACTCCTGTGGTCGAGTATCGTGACACTTGCAAAATGTTGAGTATCAACACCAACCAAAATGAGATACCTATCTACCTAGATGGTCTAAATCGATCAGTGGCCAGACTAAAGAAAGCTTCAGATGCTTACATAGTGCCTAGGCCAGCAGTTAAGTATGCAGGAGGGTTTTATATGGACAAGAGAGACATCCAATATGTTGTTACGGAACACCCTGAAAGTATCAACGAACAAGGGGAAGAAGATAATGCTCATAACCTTAATGCAGAAGGACATGAAGAACAAGTGACCACTCCTAAAGGGAGATCTACTATTGTTAGGGTTTGAAGAGGAGACCTAGTTCCCCAAGATGACTCCTTAATGGATGTGTATTTGATCAATGGAATGGAGCATCTCCTTAGAGCCCACTCTTCATTATGGGAAGTACCCCTAACCCAGTTACTGTCTACGAATTACAAGATCCTGAATTTCCCACCATCATCATATATTTGGACAAAAACCATAGGAGGCATTGGCCTCTAACAGAGTTAGAAAGAGCAGGGTTGAAATATCAGAACATTCCACTGTTCCCTCCTAGGGATCAAGCTACTACTTCTCAGAACCCTCAAGGAATCTTTCAAGATAATTCATATCAACAGTCTGGACAAACACAACAAACACAAATCCCGGTTAGACCCCATGTGCAGTTTGCTATGCCTGCAAATAATCCGAACTATTGGCCTCAACCACCTATTGACCCAAGGAATAGAATCACTGTCCCAAATAGACCACCTGTGGTAAGAGGACCTGGTATACCAATAGGAAGACCAATTTTCCCTGTGATACCTAGACCACTTGAGGCAGGAAGAAGATTAAGGCCTATTCAAGTCGCCAAATGCATGAGAAACCATTATGATGGCTCTAGTGAACCTTACAATCACATAGTTGAATTCAAACAAGTAATCAGAGCCCAACAAGTAGAAGATTTCTTGATCCAATATGAATCCTTTGGTCTAACTTTGACAGACACAGCTTTAGCTTGGTTCCAGCCATTAGACCCTAATGATTTGCAAAACATAGAACAAGTTTACCAAGAATTAATTGAAGAATTCACCAAATCTGGGATTAAAAATAACTCTTCCTCATTGATCCATAGCAAGCTCCTACGGAATCAGTAAGATTGGCAGCAAGGAGATTTAAGAAGTATGTGGATAGATGCCCAGTTGAAGAGAGACCCACTCAAAACAAAATGGTGTCATTGTTTTTGGAAGGGTTAGTGAATGGAGCTTTAAGATCTCTGGTATATGTGAAAAGGGTTCAAACTTTGCAAGAATGTATGAAAGAATGTATTGACCTAGAGGACAATCTAGCGGAAGACCTGAAAATACCTCAAGGTAGTGTGAAAAGTGAAGATTCCACCAGCAGCACATCAAACCCTAAGAACAATGTAGAGGAAATAGCCGACTTAGTAGCAAAGAAACTGAACGTTCAAGGACAGAGGAACTACCCCCACAACCCAATGAGAGTGCCCATGCTTAGAAGATGTATGCATTGTGGAGGTGATCATCCCTCTCATTTGTGCACTAGGGGAGTAGCCGCACCACCTGCTTATGCTTACAATAGACCACCTATTCCGGGCCCTCTACAATATTGTAGCATAGAACAAAAGTACACAAACCACAGTACGGAAAACTGTCCTTACAATCGGCAATCAAGACCAGTACAACCACTCATGAGACCTTATGGATACCCTCAGAGAGATCAAGGAGGAGAAGCCCTTAGATATCCTACATATCAGCAGTAGGCACCATTACCACGACCCTATGCTTATCAAGGTTAGACTCAACCACAACCGGTTTTAGGGCAACAACCACCCCATCCTCAAAATGTTGTCCCAGTGAAAATGGCTCAACCTGAAGAAAACTTAGAGAGAGCAATAGTTCCAGCCACACCTTTGACTAGTAATGAACCATATGACTCATCCTATGACCATAGTCAAGGAAACTATCCCAATTATGAGAGCTCTATAGAATATGGACAAATGTACGAACCATATACATATGGCATGGAAGCACCAAATAATTCTTACGGATATGAGCAGGATTATGTGTCATTGATGTACACAGCTCCCAGAGCACCCATACCCCCCCGACCTATGAACATACCGCATGTACCTAGAGGACCATGTTATAGATGCGGAGATGATCATTATATCAGAGAATGTACACTACCAAACCCACCACCACCACAGCGAGTTTGGGAAGGATACTGTAGTGATTGTGGTAAAGAACACCTTTTTAGAGATTGCCCCAAAAACCCCAACAAAGTTAACTCGAACATGCAAATCAACGTGATAGAAGTGATAGAGTCGTCAGGGAGTGATAAGGAGTACACCATGCCATTGAAAGCAATAAAAAGAGCTAAAGCCAGGGAGACACTAGAGAAAACTGGGGAGAATGACCAAAGCGACAGAGAGGTGAATACACCCGCACCTCAAAGAGTTGAAGACTCGGAAGAGCCTAGAAAAAGTATCACAAGTAAACGAACACAGAGATGGAAGAATCGTAGAGATAGGATAAAGGAAAAGAAACTACAGCAACAGAGGGAGAACGAAAAAAATGAACAAGATCAAAAAGAAAAACAGAAACTTGAAGAAGAAAATAAAAAAGAAAAGTATAAAGAAGAAGAGGTAGGATTAGTTTTAGCAGATCCCATGCCAAAAGAGTTAGCCATGTGGATTCAGGCGTACCAGGCACGAATCAGAGCAGGACCGACCATTGAACAACATGAAAAAGAATATCCTAGAGGTGACTTAGAGAAAGAAAGGTTGGAGATTTGCAAGAAATTAATTGAAGTAGCTCAACATACCTTAGAAAAACCTGTCTGTAGACTACCCAATTCACGAATTCTCGAAAAAGAATTCCAAGAGTGTGTCATCCCTAATGAACCCGAGAAAACCAAAGAAGGTGAGACACATAATGAAAATCAATGTGAGGGTAAAAGGGAAGGATCCATTGTCCCCGAAGTAGATGGAGAATGGCCTAAAGACTTGTGGGCAAGAGTCCAAGAAGACAGATGGAAGAAAGTGGAAGGAATAGAACCACCCTTTGAAGAACTAGAAGCAGGAGGTGAATTAGAACATTCAATACCTGAGCTGAATTCAGAAGGATTATTACCATTCGACCAAAGTGAAAAGGAGAATGACAGTGTAAAGGCTTTGCCAAATTACACAGGAGAATACGAACATAATTTGGAATTATACTGCATTCCCTCAATAAGAAAAAAAGAACAGAACCCCTCAATCCAAACGTCGGACATCATCCAACACCTTAGAGAGGTAAAAATCCCTTGTACTCTGATGTTGGAAGAACTTTTGAAGGTCAAACCACATTTGAAGGAGAGATTAACCAGACAACTGGAGATCAAGGCGAAAGAGAGGGAGATGCCTGATGAAGTAAACATAGTAAAAATCCCGGTCGATAAGGTTGAAGGAAACACTTTTCTTCCAATTACCTATAGGGGTTACACCACTAAAGCCATCTTGGATTCTGGAGCTGGAGTAGGAATTGCAACTAAAGAAATCTGGGAGAAATGGGGAAAACCAGCTCTAAGACCAACACGCATGAAGATACAAATGGCAGACGGACACACTGAACGACCCTTGGGATTATTGGAACGGGTAATTTTTACCACTTGCGAAGTTGAATTCGAGCACACCTTAGCAATCTGTCAATTTGAAAGGGCTAGCAATTATGAGATGATACTTGGAAGACCCTTCATGAGACAGCTAAAGGTAGTGCAAGATTGGGGAAAAGACGCGGTATACTTAAAACATGAAGGAACCACCACAAGAATCAATCTCCACACCTACACGTACCAAGATGTTCCTCCCTTGCAATGGAATTAGATTCATAAAGAGGAAGATGAGCAGTCAATTCATAGTATAGGTTCAAGTGATCAATCATGGATGAACGAAGACACTCATCTATGGATATGCCAAACTGCGAAAAAGGAGGAGGATAGAAGGAAAGGATGGCAGCAAAGGCAGGGAATCGCTAGATCTGTACAAGATCCAGCCTACATGCCTCAAATATTCCTAGATGAAGAATTCAAACCTCATGGTTGGATGGAGATTTTAGCCACTCTCGACGTGTGTGTAAACGAAGAAGTGATAACCATGAATGAATGCATTGATGAGGAAGGCTATGATGTTAGTCTATATGTGGTAGTTCTTCAAGAGGCTGAAGAAGGGGAAGTAATTGAAAAAGAATGGAAGGAGGATTACGAGAGCATTGAAATGGAACATGAACATATGGAAACGGAAAATGGAACTCACGGAGTAAGTGTCATAATTAATGAAATAAATCAAGAAAGGACACAAGAAGAAGAACTTGGATTAGATAAAGCAAAAGATGATGAAGAAAACAAGCCTCAAGACCAATTTGAAGTAAGGTAAATGCTGCCACCATAAGAGATAGTTACCCATTACCCATCACGGATCATCTTTTGGAAAGAGTGGCAGGAAGAAAGTTTATAGTTTTTTGGACGGCTTTTCAGGGTATTGCCCCTGAGGGGACCAACATAAAACAGCCTTTGCAACTGAATGGGGAGTATATGCCTTTAGGGTTATGCCTTTTGGCCTAACCAATGCCCTAGCCACTTTCCAAAGACTGATGTGCCATGTATTCAAGGAGTTCCTGAGAAAGAGTATGGAGGTATACGTGGATGACTTATGCACTTATTCTGCTATACGATCAGAACATATCCCTGAACTAGGAAAGATCTTTGCCAAATGTCGACAATATAGAGTATGCCTTAATCCGGAAAAGTGTGTCTTCATGGTTCGACAAGGAAAGATATTAGGACATATTGTCTCTAAGAATGGAATCTCAACGGATGAAGACAAAATCAAAGTAATTCTAGATTTACCGAGACCAAAGATTGCTAAAGAAGTACAAACATTTATGGGACATTGTGGATACTACCGAAGATTTATACATATGTATGCCATAATTGCTAGACCTGTTTATGCATTATTGTCTCAGTTTAATTGGACAGAAGAATGTGAAAAGGCCTTTAACGAATTAAAGAGTTGATTAAGTTCAGCCCCAATCCTTCGAGTACCTAATTGGAACAAACCATTTCACATTCACGTAGATGCTTCCAAGTTTGCCATTGGTTGCATCCTAGCTCAACCCGCAGATACAAGAAAGTTAGACTACCCTATAGCCTATGCCAGTAGACAATTGAATCAAGTGGAGCGCAATTACACCACGATCGAGAGAAGGCCTAGGGATGGTGTACGCAGTAAAAAAGTTTCGACACTACTTATTGGCAAACAAATTCAAATTCTTCATTGATCATCAAGCCCTATTGTACTTAGTCAATAAGCCTTGTAATACAGGACAACTAGTACGATGGTTTTTATTGCTGATGGAATTTGATTTTGAAGTAGTAGTCAAGAAAGGGAATACCCACATTAGAGCAGATCACCTATCAAGAATGACATATGGAGAACCACCCATAGGAGTACCTGATGATCTGCCTGAGACGTACCTGTTTAACCTCGAAGTATGTCCCCGATGGGCAGAAAAGTTGACCCCAATACTCACATATGGACCTAAACATTGGATCTCTCCAAACCGAAATCAAGATTTATGGAAGACTAAAAACCTTCATATCATTGCTGGAAGCCTATATCACCAAGACTCAAGTGGATTACTCATGAGATGCGTGGAAGAAGAGGAACAAGAAATGTGGCTTCAGAAAGCACATGTAAACCAATGGAAAACTCAAGCCTTTACTAAATGGGGAATAGACTTCATATGACCTATTAGCCCACCAGCTAAAGGATCTCATGCTGAGTACATAATTGTAGCCACAGACTATTTGACCAAATGGGTTGAAGCCAAAGCAACCAAGAAAAATGATGCAAGAACTACAACCAAGTTTCTCTTTGAGAACATTTTCACTAGATTTGGACTGCCGTTAGAAATTGTGAGTGATAGAGGCACACACTTTGTGAATGAAGTAATAGAAACCTTACTGAATGAATTCTTAGTAATTCATAAGAAATCAGCCCCATATCACCCACAAGCCAATGGACAGGCCAAAAGTTCAAATAAAATATTGTGCACAGTTCTCACGAAAATTGTGAACAATGGTAGATCGAATTGGGATAAACAATTACATCATGCTTTATGGGCATTCCGAGTAGCTTACAAGACCGCCATAGGAACTACTCCTTTTAACTTAGTGTACAGACAGAATGCTATTTTGCCAATTGATTTCTTAATACCCACTCTCAGAGTAGCAACAACTTACAAGTGGACTGGACATGAATTGTCTGCACAATTGGATCAAATAGAAAAGTTACACGAAAGTAGGTTACAAGTGGTAGCAGGGATTTATGCTGCAAAAAGACGATAGAAGGCATATTTTGACGCTCATATTAAAGATAAAAACTTGAAGGAAGGAGATTTAGTTTTGGTATATACTCTGAAACAACATGCTAAGAAACTGCAAAAAAGGGGATATGGGCCGTTAATCATCAATCGCATATCTACCAGTGGAGCTATCAATTTAGCAACCCTAGATGGAGACGTATTACCAAACTATATGAGTGGATGTCGAGTAAAAAAATATCTAGAGCCATTGACTGAAGAGATAATGTCATGACTAATAATGGGAAAAAATAGGCGCATAAAGGAAGAAAGAATAAGAGAAGAAGCTAGGCAAGAAGCACTAGAACGAATCAGGAAAAGAAAAAAGAGTGGATGAGAGAGAGAGAGATGAGAGATATCGACTAGGAGAGGAACTCATCCCAATGGCTAATTTTAGAGCCACTGAAACCCTAGGTCAACCTTATTTGAATTTGGGTGCTCGAACGAAAGAGTATCACTTGGTGGATGCTCTCATTGACACAAGAGCCGGTATCAGCTATATCACATTTTTGTTGACTCAAAAACTCAAGGAAGAATTACGGCCCTCTAAGGCACAGCTGATTGGAATAGGAGGAAAATTTACCAAATGTATAGGAGAGATTACTTTACCTCTATGTTAGAAGTAGTATTTTTGAGAGGAAAATAATTGTAAAATGCCAAAAAATTGTAAAAATATTTATGCAAACAATGTAAAAATGAGGAAGATTCTTCCTCATATAGATTAGAATCATATGTATTTTTTCTAGAATTTTTGGAAACTCCTAGATAGCATATTTTTATATTAGAAGGGAAAACACTTGAAAATGTATAAAAGACAATTTCCTTTATTTTGATAGGGTTGGTTATTTGTATTTGATGCTATCCAAGCAAAAAGAGAGTTTCCTGCAGAAAATCGTGATTCTTTCTTTTGTGTGAATTTCTTTGATTTGTTGAATCTATTCTATGTGTATCCATGGAATTTGTAAGCTTCTATTGTGTATTTCTGATGAATGTGTATGAAGAGAGTTGATTCGTGATGTGTTGAGTGAGAAATTGTTGAAGAATGATGCTGGAGATGGAAATCATCAAATTTCACAAAATTATTACAGGTATCATTTTTGAGATTTGACTTCATGATTGTGTTCTCCTGAGAAAATAACACACTTTAGACACCAAGATCATTGGAAATGGTGTAGTATTGCTCAAGATAATCAAAACCCTAGAAATTCCTCTTCATCTTCATTATTTCTCAGAAATCCAGCCAGTTTTCTCTTATTTCTTGGATTCTATCATTTAGAAGGGGTGTTGGTCTCTTGTATACTTCCAGGATTGACAAATATAAGATGTATCGTTGATTCTGTATGCTAAATGATTGGAGAGGACAACTCCAAAGATTAACAATAAACATTTTTTGGCGTCGTTGTCGGGGAGTATAGCAAAAGCTTCATTGAAGTTGGACCTTGTTGGATCTTCTATTGTTGATGGTATTGAACACATTGAAAAGGTAATACTCTTTAACCAAGAAATGGAAACATGAACAGGTAGGTTTCTTTGTTTGTCTTTTGGGAAAAGAAAGCAATAGATAGCCTTTTGAGAATGGAAGTGATGAAATTCTTGCAAATTGATAGTTGCTCTTATCATTTTTTATAAGTAAAGTGCAAGTGTGTGAAAAAAACTGAATCAAGAGAGCTGAAGATAAGGTAAAATGTGTCTATCCTTGCATTTGTAGAGTGCTTTTTGACCAAGTACCAAGCAAAATTGTTGATCTTGGGAAGATGACATGATTGCATTGAGGAAAGTCAAGTAAAGTAGCTAGATGCAAGTAGATAGGATCCATTTGTCAATCAAGGCAAAGCAATAATCTTGAGAAAAAGTTTATTTGCATCTTGAAAAGAAAAAAATGTTTGAGTTTATCTTTGCAAAAATTCATATTTGCACTTCTTAGCACATTTTTCTTTGGGAAGTTTTGCTCATGAACTGTTTTGATAGCAAAGCATAAAGGAGTATAACCAAGCAAGAGCTAGGAAGGAAAGAGGTAGAGTCAGTAATAGGAGAATCGCAAGAAAAAGATTAGGGCAAGAAATTAATATGGAGAATTTAAATGAAACCAATGAATCCTCTGAAACTGGTGATTATAGAAACATTCTCAAATACATGTATACAAATAGGTTTGGAACCTATGTATATCAGGATGGAATGCATAAGTTTCTCATTAGATTAAGAAACTTAGAGGTGCCCCTGAATATAACACCAGTAGCACAATTCAAGGATGGTAGATATGAGGATAGGCATGGATGTGTATACATCTTCTCACAAGACCCAGAAAATTCTAATGACCTAGGGCAATGTGCAGACAAGAGACCTTGGGAACAGAACCTAGGGCAATCAGACTTGCCAAGTCCACATGAAACTCACAATAATAGTGAACATCAACAAGGTAGGAGAACACATACTTCCCCAAATCCTTTTGAAAAAGAAGCAGAAGGATTTAATGATTTTCCATTGAGAAGAAGACATCATTGGCAAAATCAGGGCAGAATGCTTAGACCCCATCAAGTGGCCAAATGCATGAAAAATCAATATGAGGGATATTCTAATCCTCATGCCCCTGCTGCAGTATTTAGACAATTAATTAGAGCAGAAGAAGTAGAGGATTACAAAGTCCAAATTGAGGCATTTCGTCTAACCCTAGCAGGACCTGCATTATCCTGGTTCATTCCTTTGAGAAAGGAAATGTACCCAGAGATTGAATCCTTCCTTGAAGCCTTCATAGGGAAATTCTCAAAAACTGGAATAAAACATAGCACAGCTACCTTGATACATAGCTTTAAATAGCAAAAAGATGAAAATGTTAGAGAGGCAGCCAGGAGATTCAAGTAGTACATTGATAGATGTCCTAGAGAGGAGGTACCATCCATGGCAAGACAAGTATCCCTATTCATAGAAGGATTGAGAAGTGCCCAATTGAGAACCTTGGTGTATTATAGAAGGTGTCCAGACCTAGGAGCATGTGTTAAAGAAGCAATAGACTTAGAGGATAACCGGGGACAAGATCTATTAGCATTTGATCAATCAAGAACAAATGATGATAAAATCCCACCAGCAGAAGAATTAGCACAAGCAATTGCCAAAGCTCTAGAAGTTAGCACCAAGACAAATCTGATAAACACCAGGATGGCTACAAATAAGAAATGCTATAACTGTGGAGAAAATCATTTGGTACAACAATGTCCCTATCAAAAACCACAACATTTACAAGATAGGAAAACACTCAAATACTGTAAACTAGAAAGAAAATGGACAAATCATACCAGAGAAGAATGCTTTTACAATAAACAACCCATTAAGGAGAGAGAATATGCAAACCAAAGAGAATCTGGATTTATGGAGCAACCAAGACCTGTACTTGGGCAACAACCTCCATTACCAACAAATGTGGTACCAGTCAAATACACACCAATAGAAGAAGGAAACTCAAGAATAAGATCATCGTACAAAGAAGATTATCATTGGAATGAAGGATATCAAGAAGAGTGGGAGGAATATGAGATGAGAGAACCAGAACTGAAAGCCCTAGATTTGGGAAATGGGAGAATTGAAATGGATACAGCTACATTCATGTACATCACCAATAACTACATGTCTAATCAGAGACCTTAGTTCAAAGGGAGTCAAAAAATAACTTGTTATAGATGTGGAGGGTAACATTTCATTGGAGACTGTCCACAACCTCCCACATTAAGAGTAGAAGGAGCCTATTGCAAGGATTGTGGCAGGGAGCATTTAATAAAGGATTGTCCAAGAAATCCTCAAAAACAACAAAATACTTCTAATAACATACCATTACAAGCAGTCAACATCATGGAGCAAGAAGAATTGAGTGACCCTGAACAAGTAAATGTAAATGCTATAACAAGAGCACAAGCCAAACAACAGGAAATAATCAAGGAACAAAAGAAGAATTCATCTCCAAAGGAGAAGAAAAACAGACAAAAAGGGAGATGGGAGAGAAAAATGAGAGTGGGTAAAAGTCAAGAAGAAGAAAATATGGAACTACCAAAACATAGCCCACCCCAAAAGACACAAACCCAGCAAGAGATAAGCAATTCACAAAGTTTGGAAACTATGATAAAAGCATACAAGGGAAGAATTGAAGAGGGACCAAATCCCACAGATCATGTAATGGCTTATCCTATACCGGATATAGAGCATGAAAGAATGCAAAAATGCAAACAAATCATACAAGAAGCACAACTTAAACTGGGGGAACTAGATAATTCTAGAACAAAGGAAATTATTGATCAAGAAGATAACTCACAAATAACATTCCAGGTAAATATAGACAAACAATGTACAATCTTATACCACACCACAATGCAGGAATTGATAAAACAGAATCCTCACTTACAATACAAAATGGTAAAATGGGAAGCAATACCAGACAATTTTGATCCACAGCCACAAGAATTGGAAGAGTTGTTGTACATCCCTATTGATAAAATAGGAGGATATTGTGAAGGAGAAGAAGGGAACTCAACTCTGAGAATACAATTTGGTACAAATCATGCCCAAACCATATTGGATAGTGGATCAGGTGTGGCTATCATGACTAAACAAACTTGGGAAAGATGGGGAAAAAGTGAATTGATACCCACTAAAATGAGATTGCAACTTGCGGATGGACACATAGAAAAACCCCTAGGAATATGGGAAAAGGTGATTGTGGATATATGTGGAATAGAAATAGAGCATACTTTTGCCATAGTTGAATTTCCACAATCCACTTCATATGAAATTATTCTAGGAAGACCATTTATGAGACAAATGCAAATTGTGCAAGATTGGGGTAATGATTGCCTATACCTTCAGAGCAAAGGGAGGATAACCAGAGTGAATCTGAGAAATGGTCATTATTGTGACAGATCCCCTCAAGAATGGTTCAAAATACATCAAAATCAGGAATTGAGTGAAGAATCAGAGTTGGAAGATCAGAATGAAACAGAATCATCAATATGGAAGTGCAATGTGTTAAGAAACCTTACAAATGGAAAAGGAAGATTAAGAAAAGAAGATTGTATAGAAGGGAGGAAATTACAAGATGAGAGCTATATACCACAAGAATTCAAAGATGAAGAATTTGAGCCTTATGGTTGGAACCAGATTTTGGCCACCATGGATCTAGCCAAAGATGAGTATGTGGTAGTGAGATTCCAAAATGAAGAAGGATATGATGTTTTTCACATAGGAATACAAATGATAAAGGTATCAGAAACAGAAGAGGACAAGGAAAAAGATATGATATTGAAAAATGGAAAAACACAATATTTGGAAGAGGTAAAAGCTGTAGATGCAATAAAAGATAAAATCTCATGCAAATATAGAAAAAACAAACACAAAGAAATAGAAGAAGAGCAAGAGGATGGAAAAACTAAGAAAATGACAAACAAGGATCAACAATTTGATGTACCTGCAAATTTCAAGACTTATGAAGTAGAAGACACACTACTCTTAAAAATGAAAGCAAAGAGGGAAAAGAAAAGAGGAGAGGCATATGACAATGAGGAACAAACTAAAAAGGTAATGATCACCCAGGAAGAAGGGGAAGAAAGACATATTGTAATAGCTGATGACATGACAAATCAAGAAGAGGAAGCATTAAGAAAACTGGCTAAGAACTATAGGGATGTGTTTGCTTATAGCTACAAGGATTTGAAAGGTATTGATCCTAAAATCTGTGAGCATAAGATTCCTATTACACCTGAGGCAAAGCCTAGCAAACAAACACATTACACATTCAATGATAAATACTCTGCTAAAATAAAGGAAGAAATTGACAAGCTGTTGGCTGCCAATTTCATCTATGAGATTGAATACACAGAATGGATATCTCCTATAGTTGTAGTACCAAAAAAGAATGGGAAACTTAGGGTATGCATTAACTTGAAGAAAGTAAATGCTGCAACTACAAGAGATAACTACCCATTGCCTATAACAGACCATCTTCTAGAAAGAGTTGTAGGGAAGGAGGTTTATAGTTTTTTGGATGGTTTTTCAGGATACAATCAGGTACCTATAGCTTTGGAAGATCAACATAAGACTGCCTTTTCCACAGAATGGGGAATTTATGCTTTTAGGGTTATGCCCTTTGGGTTAACTAATGCCCCAGTAACTTTTCAAAGATTGATGTGTCGTATCTTCAAAGAATTCATGAGAAATGTAATGGAAATTTATGTGGATGATCTTTGTAATTTTTCATTAAAAAGACAAGATCATTTGGAAGATTTAGAAAATATATTCACGAAATGTAGAACATACAGAGTATGTTTAAATCCAGAAAAGTGTGTGTTCTTTGTAAGACAAGGGAGAATGTTAGGTCACATAGTCTCCAAAAATGGAATTTCAACTGATGAAAGGAAAATTAAGGCCATAGTAGAACTTCCAAAACCAACAAATGTAAAGGAACTTCAAACCTTCATGGGACATTGCGGATATTATAGAAAATTTGTACACAAGTTTGCTGACATTGCAAAACCTTTGTATGCCTTAATCACAAAATTTGAGTGGACCAAAGAGTGTGACCAAGCCTTTGAGACTCTAAAAACTTGTTTGGTAACAGCACCAATTCTGAAAACACCCCAGTGGGATAAAATTTTCCATGTCCATGTGGATGCTTCAAATTATGCTTTGGGATGTGTGTTAGCACAACCAATAGAAGGGAGCAAATTAGATTTCTCAGTTGCTTATGCTAGTAGGCAACTGAATTCAGCAGAGAAAAATTACACAACCACTGAGAGGGAATGGTTGGGAATGATATTTGCTGTGAAAAATTATAGACATTACCTTTTGGCCAACAAGTTTAAATTCTTTGTGGATCACCAAGCCTTACTCTATCTAGTAAACAAGCCTTGTCATACTGGTAGAATAGTCAGATGGTTTCTTCTATTGATGGAGTTTGAGTTTGAGTTTGTGGTCAGACAAGCAGATCATTTGTCTAGAATCCAGGCTAAAGAACCAAGTTCTCCTTTAGATGATGACCTGCCAGATACATATCTGTTCAAAGTAGAAAGTATTGCTGAATGGGCCATGACTTTAGTACCTTTGCTAACCATGGGACCTTGCAGAACATTTGGAAACAATACACATTTAGTATTACAAAGCAGGAATTTTATGTTGCTAGTTGGGCACTTGTATCACCTCGACCATACAGGCATATTGGAATATTGTACTCCGGAAGAGGAGCAACAAGAATATCTGAGAAGAGCTCATTGTTGGAACCCTTGTACTCATGCCTCCATAATAGTCACCCTAAGTAATCTCAATAGGATGGGAGTACATCAAAATATATTGCTAACTGTTGGGAATGCCAGTCCTTGCAAAATTCAGAACTTATAACTCTATATTGGTTTCAGAAAAACCCAGAATGGAGTGAGAACATCATTGAGGAATTGAAAAGAAACAAGAAAGGAAAACAAGAAAGAGAAAGTGCAGACTCAAAGAATTTACAAGTGATTTCTGAAGAGTATCAATTAATAGGAGATCAATTGTATAAAAGAGGGATGGATGTATATTTAAGAATTTGTGTTCCTGAAGATAAGTATGTTGAAATGTTAGAAATGGCACATTCTAGAGTGGCAGGAGGTGATTTCTCAAGTGAAAGGACTGCTAAACTCATACTATATTCAGGTTTTTGGTGGCCGACTCTATTTCTTGATGCAAGAACATATGTAAAAAAATGCGACACTTGCCAGAGAGTGAGTCAACCAAATAAAAGAGATAATATGCCATTAATACCTTTAATTTCAGCAAGAGCTTTTAGTAAATGGGGGTTGGATTTCATTGGACCCATACATCCTCCAGCAAGACAATCCCATGCTGAATATATAATAGTAGCCACAGATTACCTGACAAAATGGGCAGAGGCCAAGGCTACAAAAAGAAATGATGCTCAGACTACTGCAAGATTTCTCTATGAGTATATCATCACCAGATTCGGACTACCAATTGAATTGGTAAGTGATAGGGGGACTCATTTTTTGAACCAAATCATAGAAAACATAACTGAATATTTCATGATTAGTCATAGAAAGTCAGCCCCATATCACCCACAAGCCAATGGGTTAGCAAAGAGTACTAATAAAGTACTTTGTACTGTATTGTCAAAATTGGTAAACACAAACATGAATGATTGGGATTTACAACTTAATCATGTCCTGTGGGCCTATAGAGTGGCATACAAAACTGCATTAGGAACCACACCATTTAATTTGGTATTTGGAAAAAATGCAGTTCTACCTTTGGAATTCCTCATTCCAACACTAAAGGTGGGTAGTCAATACAATTGGACTGGACATGAATTATCTGAGAGAGTAATGGAATTAGAACAACTGGGAGCTTCTAGACTCCAAGCAATTATGAGTATATATGCAGACAAGAAAAGGCAAAAAGCTTATCATGATGTTCACATAAAAAAGAAAGATCTACAAGAAGGAGATTTAGTTTTGGCATACACAGTAAAGGAACATCAAAAGAAATTTCAAAAGAAAGGGCATGGACCATATATTATCAATCAGATCAGTAATAGTGGAGCTATTCAATTAGCTAATATAGATGGAGAAATCATGCCAAACTTCATAAGTGGATGTAGAGTTAAAAGGTATGATCTTCCATTAACTGCTTCTGAATGGAGAAGATTACATCAAGCTCAAAACAGGAAAAACGAAGAGGAAAACATTAGAAAAGAGGCTCAACAGGAGGCAAAGGAAAGGATAAGAAAAACCAAAAATCTTAGAGAAGTCCTTTTGTGTGACACACCTCTAAAACAAAAAGAACATTTGCCTGTGATAACAATGGGATTTCAGGATGAAAAAATCAAGGTTTTGATAGACTCAGGAGCATAGGTAAATTTGATCAGTTCAGCTTTGTTGAATAAGTTTAACATAAAAAGGACTAAAAGCAAAACCTTTATCAAAACCTTGGAAGGAAAAATAATACAAAGCATGTCTTCACCTTCTATTGAGGTCAAGTTCAATAAAGAATATATGAGAATAGATTGTGAAGAATGGCCAGATCACTTAATGACTAAAAATTTGATTTTGGGACAACCATGGCTAAAGCAAGGTAAAGTAATTTTGGATTTTGAAAAAATGAAGCTCAAGTTGACAATAAATGACAAAAGGTTTTTAATGTTTTTATTGAGTAATGATGAACAGGATGATCAACAGGATATTCATGACCCAGACTTGGAAGGATTTTCTTTTTCATTAGAAGATACACAGACATTACCAATACAATCACTTTATGATCAAGCTTCATTTAATCAAAACCAGGAAAAAATAGAAGGAGTAAAAGTTGGTGAAGAGACAAAAGGAAGGTGGCAACTATGGCATAGTCAGAAGTATCCAGACATCAAAACGAGAAGGATGTGGAAACAAAGTACCCACAAGCCCTGTTCATCAAAACAAATTCCTAGAACAAAATGGATATGGAAGCCAAAAAATTTTAAGAACAGCTTATCAAAAGAAGATGGGTGTATCCCTAGAACAGGGTCAGCAAGGATCAAATATTATTGGGTAAAAAAATTAGATTTGATTCAATGGAAAAGAACATGAGTAGCTGATATGCGGTTAGGATCTTGGATAAGAAAATCAAAGTGTTACAGAGAACAAATTATGACATTTTGGAAATAATGGCAATTTGTTCTACCTTATCCTTTTTCTGAGAAAAGAAATAGGAGGGGAAGAAAGCAAGTTGAGAGCAATTATTTATTATTAAAAAAAAAGAGAGAAAAAAATATATATTATTAAAAAAAACAAAGAAATAAAAGAAAAAAAGAGAAAAATTTTCCATTTCATTTTTCTTTTATGAGAAAAGAGAGAAAAATTATCCATTTTTTCTTTTATAAGTTATACAGCACAAAGCAAGATATAGATAGAAGTATAGCAAGTTTCTATTTTTTATTTTTTATTTTTTATTTTTTATTTATTTTTAAATATTCAGTTTTCTTTAACTAATTATAGTTTTCAAATCTTTTCTTCCTTTATAAAAGTTGTCAGAAGAGAAGAGAGCACTAGACATCTTGCTACACATGTAATGATCACTTTAATTGAGTTTTTTGGGGAAGTCAGGATTGAATTGAGATTTTATTTTCATTTTTCTTTCATTTCATCTCAAAACAAATGTCATTTTTCATTTCCTGTAACTCATATAGGTGGAGTATTTTCTTTTTTGTGTGATGCTACATTTTCTCCAGAATGGTGAATTCAAAGGAACTACCAATCCATGAGTTCAAAGCAGACTCAGTCACTTTGTCTAGAGGACATTGGTTCTTAGAAAATGAAGCGACAATGGAGACAGTAGAATTAGAATCTGATGAAGAGCAAGAGATTCTAGAAGCAGAAAAGATAGTCAAGGAACTCAAGGAAACTTTGGATATTATTGGCCAGCACATATTTACAGTGGGAGTTGGAGGTTACAAGTACACTCTGCTGTGTCAGGAGTTTTACAAATTCCAGAAAAGTGTAGTCAATTACAAAAGATGGAAAGCAGTGGGATTACACAAGTTGCTGGATGAACCTATATTTTTCATAGATTCTGAAAGAGTGGCACAGGTGATGACCAGCTTGTTGGAAGTTGGAAGGGGCAATGAGGCGTATTTCAGGTGTGCTATCAAGAACAAAGAAATTGGAACTAAGTTGGATAATACCTTTGTCAAGAAGAATAAAGAAACATATACAGGATATTCTAAGTTCCCTGATTTTAAGGGAAAAGAAAATGAGGAGTATGCCATCATAATGTTTTTGCAATACTTCTGTTTCCCAAAACTGCCTAGATACACCATGCCACACAAATCAGTAACATTGATTATGTTCAATAATAAGGATAGAACTAAGCCCTTTGGAATAATGGATGTATCACCATATATACATGAGCAATTAAAGGAAGCATCTAAACATTGGGAGCAAAAGAAGTATATGAATGGAGCCCAATTCTTAACTAGAATTATATATCATGTTCTAGGGATGGAGGATCAATTACAACTGGCTCCAGCAGCCCAATATTTCAGCCCAAGGAAGATATCTGTAAGAGAAGCGGAAGGCCAATCAAGCATGAGGGGAGTAGAAAGGAAAAGAAAAGGAATTTCAGAAGAAGTCATTCCAGTAAAGAAAAGAAGATTGGATCCAAGAAAAGTGGAGTTGGAACAGGTGGAAGCAACTAAGGAAGAGCATGAAGCTGCTCAAAAGCAGGTACAGTCTTCAAATGACCCTCACCCACCTCAAACAAGCAAAGAATAGTTGTATACCTATTTGACTCAAGGAAATAATAAAAGGGCAGTATATGAAGCTCAATATCAAAAGATGTTGGAGGACTACTCTTGCAAAGCAACTGATTGGCTTCAAGAGGAAGTAGAACACTATGAAGAGCTGCATGATCAGATGATGGCAGCAGAGACAGAGGAAATTTTTGTCAAAAAAGAAGTAGAACTGTTAGCATATTTCAAAGAGCTACAAGGACCTCCTGAAACCAGAACTACAGTGGTAGTAAAGAAGAAGGTTCAGAAGAAACCTATACAGAAGAGGAAGTTGACCAAGAAAGGTAAAGGGAAATCAGTAGCAGAACCTGTATCAAGGATGGAGACAGAAGAAGTAATAGTAGAAGAAAATAAGCAGGAGGAATCCATTACTGAGAAAGAACCAAGATTGGATAAATCAGGAATAGCAGGATCTTCACAATTTTCTTCAGATTCTGAAAGTGATATTGAAAATTTGTTGTTGAAAAGCTTGAACTTATCAGTGCCTAGTACACCAAATGTGATAACACAAGCCTATGAAAAAAATAAAAGACCAGAAGACTTGAACGAGAAGCCACAAGGCAAGCAAGTTCAAGAAGAAGCAGCAAAACATGTTAGTCCTGAAGAAGAGAGAAGGTTGTTGAAAGGCAAAGCAGTGATGACGGAAGAAGAGAGTGAAGTCAGGAAGGAATTCAGTTGTGGATTAGTGGACTCAGGATTAAAAACAATATGGACAAAACCTTTACATCAAACCTATTTCAAATTGGATGAAGGGAAAGTAGAAGCAGAAAAAGAAGTTCAGTTATGCAGTTCAGCACATAAACAAAAAGATACAGATCAAATCAAGGAAATAGAAGAAGTAAAGGAAAAGAAGAAAGCTCAAGAAATGGAAGAAGGAATTACAGAGGAAGAGATAAATAAAAGCATAGAAGACATACTATATGATTTGAATCATAATGTCGACAGAAAATCAGGAACCAGAGGAAGATTTGGATCTCATGGATATAGATGAGCAAGAGGAAGGACAAAAAGAGCAGATAATCAATGATCAGAAAAAGCTTGGTGAGGAGACTGATTCAATCCAAATTCAGGAAAAGGAAGTACAGGTAAAGGAAAAACATCTTTTTGAAGAACAACAAGTAAAGGAGAACAAGAAGGTAGAAGAAACAAAGACAATTAAAGACACATCAGGACATGGGAATAAGGAGGATCAGATATTAGAATCTGAGGACAAAGAAGAAATGGAAGCAGATAAGAGCTATGAAGAACAAAATAACCAGGTCATAGAGTATGAGGAAGACAATGAAGAAGAGAATGATTGTAAAGAAGAAAAGCAGATAGAAGTAAAACAAATGGAACTAGAAGCTGGGTTGGAAAGGATACCTAAAGACATAAGATCTGCCTACAAGGTTATTATGAGCAATATAGAACAATTCAGACCATCAAGTAGAAACATGATCATATCAAGAATGGTGGTTGAATCTGAGTTTGTAAGAGGCAGCAGAATCATTAATGAGCACAGGAAAGAAAAGGAGCAGTTAGCAGAACAATTGAGGATTGTGCAGGAGAAAAATGAGGAATTGACACACAAAATGATTTCCTTGGAAGAATTGGAAGTTCAACAACAGAACAAAATTCAATTTCTTGAAGAGAAATGTGCAAAACAGATAGAGCACAACAACAAAATGGAGATGGAGCTAAAAAAAATTGAAGGGAGATACAGACCCTACAGAGTTCATATCAAATTATGGTCAAAGCCAATGAGGAAATAAACAAGTTATTAATGGAAGAAG
Source organism: Ceratopteris richardii (assembly GCA_020310875.1). Lineage (NCBI taxonomy): Eukaryota > Viridiplantae > Streptophyta > Polypodiopsida > Polypodiales > Pteridaceae > Ceratopteris > Ceratopteris richardii. The sequence continues at coordinate 183,734,334 of CM035408.1, read as the reverse complement.
GTTAGTTGAAGGAAGAAAGCAAGATTGTTCAGGTGACACAGGATGAGAAGGAAGATCTAAACAAAGAAATTATGAGATTGCAAATAGAGTTGAAAGAAGTCAAGGAGTTGGAAAAACAAGCCAGTATACATGCTGATACTTCTATGAGGGGATATAATAAGTTACATATGGATATAGAAAAAGAGAGAAGTGATTGGCAGTTGAGTATGGAAAAGGAAAGAAATGAGTGGAAATCAGAAAGAGAGTTATGGACCTCCCAAAATAGAAGTTTAATGTTGACAATAGAAGAGCTACATAAAAAATTGGAAAAACCACAAACTCATGTGGAAGAGCAGGTAGAGACTACACAAGCATAAGAATATGAAGTAGGAGATAATGATAGAACTCAATATGGTGATGAACAAGAGAACAAAGCACCAGTTGAAGAGTATTCAGAAGAGTTTGTCCAGAAACTTCTGACAGACAGAGAATCTAGAATGGAATTTATTAGAAAGATGCATAATGAATATGAGGAACAAATTGCTAATTTTGCTCTGAATAAAGGAATAAATCCATATCAACACCATTGGGCTGCAGATGGCTTAGGTATACCCTTTTGCATGATTATGGAAAGCATTAGAAACTATCCATTGGCAAGGGTAGGATTAGCTCCAAATAAGTATTTAGAATATGAAGAAGACATCAATGTGACAAAGGAGTTATTTGAAAAAGCTAATCCTAAATGGAGAAATAGGTGGTTGGAGGTTAATAAAGAATGCAGAAAAATATGGAAAGAAGCACCAATACAGTTAAAAGTCAATCCAACATATTGTCCAGTAGCAAGGAGAAGGGATTGGACAATCTTTTGGGAAAGAAGGAAGGAGGGACAGATTCCATCAAAATGGTTGAATTTTCCAAAGATAGCAGGCCCAAAGGCAGGAACATGGCCAACAGAGAAGTATATGGTTGACACAGCAGAGTCTGTCATATCCACATATAAAGATGTCAATGATCCAGCATGTATTTTATTAATCAGAGTAATGAGACTCATATTGGCATGCATAGAAACCTTTATAGATACAGATGTCAGAATTCTCAATTACATTGGCTTTAATTCACAAACTGATGCTTTATTATTTGATCTCAGTAAAACTCCAGACAGGATATGTTTGATGGCTTATTATAGCAGAATAATATTTTTGGGAAGCCATTATCTTCAGATTTTTGAGGATGCATTTTATTATGGATTTTTTGAAAGAGAACCAAAGATATTTGGAAACTTGTCAGTTGTAACAAAGTCTCCACTCACTGCTTATGAAGCTGCATACACAGAATACCTGAAGAAAGATGTAATAGATAAAGCAGAGGTTGCTGTGGAATGGAGAAAAGCGTTATTTGAGATGGTAAACAACTTGAACATTACTGAAAGGAAAAGCCATGACCTACTGTCACAGGTATATCAAAGAAAAAAGAAGTGAAGGAAGCATTCATGGAATATCAGCAAGAATGTCTTTTGTCGAGAGCCAAAAGGTTTAGGAGGGGAAGAATGTTAGAAGTAGTATTTTTGAGAGGAAAATAATTATAAAATGCCAAAGAATTGTAAAAATATTTATGCAAACAATGTAAAAATGAGGAAGATTCTTCCTCATATAGATTAGAATCATATGTATTTTTTCTAGAATTTTGGGAAACTCCTAGATAGCATATTTTTAGATTAGAAGGGAAAAGGACTAAAATTTAAATGTGAAAAGGGACACTTAAAAATGTATAAAAGACAATTTCCTCTATTTTGAGAGGGTTGGTTATTTGTATTTGATGCTATCCAAGCAAAAAGAGATTTTCCTGCAGAAAATCGTGATTCTTCCTTTGTGTGAATTTCTTTGATTTGTTGAGTCTATTCTATGTGTATCCATGGAATTTGTAAGCTTCTATTGTGTATTTCTGATGAATGTGTATGAAGAGAGTTGATTCATGATGTGTTGAGTGAGAAATTGTTGAAGAATGATGTTGGAGATGGAAATCATCAAATTTCACAGAATCGCGATTGTCTCGTCTGAGGGTTACAAGTATCATTTTTGAGATTTGACTTCATGATTGTGTTCTGCTGAGAAAATAACACACTTTAGACACCAAGATCATTGGAAATGGTGTAGTATTGCTCAAGATAATCAAAACCCTAGAAATTCTTCTTCATCTTCATTATTTCTCAGAAATCCAGCCAATTTTCTCTTATTTCTTGGATTCTATCATCTAGAAGGGGTTGTGGTCTCTTGTATACTTCCAGGATTGACAAATATAAGATGTATTGTTGATTCTTTATGCTAAATGATTGGAGAGGACAACTCCAAAGGTTAACAATAAACACTCTACATCTCGGAAACAACACAATGGACCAGAAACTCTTAGTATGTCATGACCAGGACTTATTAGAAGAACTCGTGTTAGGCCAAGATTGGATATACGAATATGAAGTGACTATTCAATTGGCCTTAGGATACATCTCGGCCAAGATAGGACATCGTGAAGTATTCAGCATGTTAGAGGAACGACCAATCAAAGCCAAAAGTATAGAACCCAAAACTCACTTAAATGATCACAATGACGAATGTATGTTTACTCACACTATGGAAACCCCTTCGTCGAATACTTCATGTGCGGACACAACAAATCCTGATTGCACACAATTCTCTAATCCAATCAATCCCATGATTGGTGTCCTATCCAAAAACAACCTCAGTGAGGAACCGAGCACCAGAGAGATAGGTCAGAAAGACTCTTACGAATCTGCACACATAAGGATATACCCCGTTCCTTACATTAGACAGGCTTGGATCCAAAAAGATCAAGTGGCTGCATATCTTCAATAAAAGAACTGCTCACGAAATCAGAAGGAACAACAAAATAAAAATGCAAGCCATGTTGGACACCCAGTTCCACAAAGAATTGCTAGAGTATGGATTCCGAAGAAGGTGATAACCGCCCAGCCGGCCCGAACGCAAATATGGATTCCCAAGTCATGTGACCGAGTGACAATCATCAAAAAGGATGAGCCAAGACATATGAAGAATCAGTATGATCTAAAGGCAAAGCAACAAAAGAACACGAACATCTATAGGACAAAGCAAGAACCTCGACATGCAAAAAAAATCATTCAAAAATTCAAACAGCAGACAAAGCAAAAGCACTACATGAAAGGCACTACATTCTCTAGGAATGCTAGGAATACAGACTATCCCAATGGAGTAAAACAGATTTGGATGCCGATAGGCAGGACAATCTGTACACATCAACCAAGTAATTCGAGTTGCACACATTTGGAGTTACCAGAATCCAAAGTATGCATGATAGGGCCACACTACAAGGCCAAGCATTTGGCACATTCTTCTTCTACTTCGGGATAGTGAAGCACATTTCCCTCTTGGGGAATAGGAGAGCACTTGTACATAATCTAAGAAAATCACTCAAAAATTAATAACCGCTTCGGCTATGAACTAACTTTTCTGTTTTTTCTTTCAGACAAAAACACAAAAATATATATAGAAGTATGAAAAATTCCAGGTATTACCTTTCTCACACCCACGGGGAAGGGACGACAAATTCACATGAAGCATTGCCAATCTAATGAGGGATAAATGAAGGATGATTTTTTATACCATCTTGCCACTAATTAATACTCTATATTGAGTGCAGAGGGCATCTTCTAATTCCGAGGCTACACAAGAAGAAGAGATCCAACTTCTTCCCTTGGAATCAATAACTAAGGCAAGAGGTCATTGGTTTCTGGATGACCAAGCAGTGTTCGAACTCATTTTCATGGCAACCATCAAGATTATGGATAGGGATCACTACTTCCCTATCATGTCACAAGATTTCAACACTATCATACAAGGATTACCGCGCATGATAGATGTTTGGACACAAGCAGGAATTGATGCATTCCTAAGACTGCCAATCTATATGCCAGATTTCCAGAGATGTACACAAGTGATGAATACACTTCCTCTACATCGAATAAGGCATCAGTCCCGGAAGCAAGGGTACTTGACAAAGTCGGTACCTGGAAAACAATTCAATTCACTCATGAGCTAATTAACAGAGCTTTTGGATGGAATCAAGAGGGACACACGAATGTCAAAGATGAATGTCATGATTCGAAAAAGAGAACATTTTTGGAAATCAACAGAACGGATATTGAAGACTCTGTTCGCTTAGTTCACCAGCATTTTTGCTTTCCAAGTATGCATAGATACACAACACCTCAAAAGATTGTTGTGCAACTACTCTCACACACTATGAGACAAGTGGGAAATAAGTAAACACGACTCCATATGTTCAAGACTGCCTATCTGAAGCAAAGAAAAAGTGGGGTCATAAAAAGTTTCTGAATGGTAGTTCGGCCTTGACCCTACTCATTTATGAGGCACTTGACATGAAGAATTGCTTACGCTTGATGCCGACATCAACAGAGCTAACGAAATATACCAAGTCAGCGACTGTTCCAAGGAAAAAGAAAACAGCCATACCTATTGAAGAAGTAAGAACCAGTTCAAAGAAACCCATGAGGGGGACTAAACGCCTAAGAGAGGAAGAAGCTCAAGAGACACCACAATCAAAGAGAACACATATATTACCAAAGATTTCAATGACACAACAACCAATGTCTGCATAGGACCACAGACATCACTATGTACAAGCTGCAATTTCTGTGTAGCCTGAACTGAACCATCTTTTGGAAAGGAGGAACGCTGCAATTTTCCCAAAATACAGCCTTCACAAACATGTTTTCTAGGTGCCTCAAGTTTGGGCAAAGAGGACACCATTTCAGATTTTTGCAGGCGTAGCAAACTAGCAAAATTCAGATGACCAAAGCGTGCATGCCAAAGCTTTGCATCTGACATAGCCTGAGAATCATTTACTGCACATGCCAAATCATTTTCAGATCTTTCATAGTCTATGAGCTTATACAGCCCATGACATAAAATGCCAGAAGCAATAATCACATTGCCATTTGACAGATCATGAACTGTACACCTCTCATCAACAAATTTCACAACCAAGCCAATCTTGGCTAATGCAGAAACTGATAAGAGATTCTTCTTGATCCCTCGCACAAATAAAGCATATGACAAAGTGAAAGTACTACCATCAGCAATAGTCAAAATGGTCTTACCAACTCCCATAACAGGATAAGAGGAGTTGTTGGTGCATGTAACAGTATTCCCTGTAGGGGCAGGCTCGAGTGAAGAGAAGAAACTGCGCTGTGAGGTAATATGTTTGGTCGCCCCACTGTCAAAGTACCAAACATCTAAGTCTACTACAGACATGTACTGCTCATGAGAAGATGGGTCAAAACTGCAAACAGTAATGAACGCCCATTCTTCTTCCTGCACAAGATTAGCAAACTCTGTTTTTGGTGTAGAGGCTTCTGAAACAACCATTCCAGCCTCCTTTTTCTTTGCCTCTTTTGGAGCCAGTTTTGGAAAGTTCTTTATGATATGATCATTCCCTTTACAGTACTTGCAACACAATTTCTGCTTTTTTTATTTCTTCTCATCTTTATCCTGGTTCTTCGAATGTGCAGCATTTGTAGATTTCTGCTTACTAGTAGAAGAGCTCCATTTTCCTTTGCCCTTCTGACTAGCTAGGAAAGCTTGATCTGCAACACGCATAATGGACCTATTCTGCCTGGACTGATCTTCCTGCAAGAGAACAAAGGCTAACTCCTCAAATGATAAGGCATTCGGATTGCCTTTCATCATCAACCGAAGAGTAGAAGCAAAACTCTGATATGAATCAGGAAGACCATTCAGAACGGTCTGCGCAAGTGAGCTATCTGGTATAACCTCATCAGCAGAAATCAACTGTTCCTTCAAATCTTTGATCTTCATTAGGAAACTGTCCATAGAATCACCTTCATTCATGTGCTCACTCTCCAACTGTTTTCGGAGGTAAGCAACACGAGCCTCATTCCTAGCTTGATACAATGTGGTAAGTGTATCCCAAGCATCCCTAGCTATTCTGTAGGAGCGAATATGAGGAATAATGGCACGTTTGACAGACAAAGCTATCAATGCATGTGCCTGGGCATCTCTGCCATCCCAATGAATTTGCTCTGTAGTAGGTGCAGCAGAAACAGCAGCACGAACAGGAATCTGCACAATATCATCTTCAACACCATCTTCATCAGCTCGTTGTTACAAGTGTAACAGGACGTCTTTCAACACCTTGCACAATGTTCCACAATCCTTTTGCAACCAATACATGTTGCATCATATAATCCCATAATGGGTAGTTGGTACCATCCAACTTATCCTCAACAGCCAACATACAGAATACATCACTACTTTCAGCCATGGCCGGTGACTAAAATACCTTGATGCAGAAAATTGAATGTATCTCAAAAAGTTGAATAGAACTGCCCACACGAGTTCTGCTAGACCTGTAGCAGACTTCGAGACGCTAAACTGGCGAACGAAAACTGGTATATACCTTTGGCACAAAAAGACGAAATAGCCTGCACAAGCACTGCGATAGTGCGTTCGGAGGCCGAAACGAGCTCAGATCGCGAGTTCGGCACCAGACAGCGAAGCTATTTTGATCTCTAAAACACCTTGAGTATGCTCATCAAATTTCGTGCGAATCTGAGACTACAAACGGAGGAGTGTCCATACCGCCCTAGATGAATGGACGACGTGCTCTGATACCAATTGTTGGAGTTAGACGTCGGCAGAAGCACGCGAACAACACAAGGAAGAAGAGGAAGCTTGGAGCACAACACACAATAATGAATCTATTACTAGAGAATGTACAAAGATAAGTAGCCCATTAGGGCAATAGGCGTATATACAAGCTGAGGGAAAAAAACCTCCTAAAGAGGGAAAAAAGTGCCCCGGTGGTCCTAGTGTGTTCACACACATCACTACCTAAATATATCAACATATGTTCTCTTTATGCACACACGTACTACTTAGAGTTTATGGAGGTAGTGACATCCATATCAGGAGGAGTCCTATTCGGCATAGGTACAAGAGAATTAGTACATGTATGCTTTATGCATATTTGGATGAGGTGTTCGAGAAGGTATGGTCATATGAGTTTGAGGATTTTTGGCAATAAACTTGTTAGCATTCTTCGCTACTTTTGTAGGTATGTGATCTTTTTACACACATGTCTGACTTAGGGTTCTCCATAGCCTAAAGTTAGATGAGGGTTTGCTGATTATCAGTTTTAGACTGATCCTTCCTCTTTATGTCACTCATATACACTCTTCTACAACCTATCAGGTCACACATCTCATGTATATTCAAATTTCTATCCATACATCTGAATATGTTTGTTACATTTGTACATTCACTCATCCATCTATTTCTGTTCACATGGAGTGGTTGAGAGTTTTGCTCCCACATTGTACATTGAACATTGGTATATATGATAGTGTGAGCAAGCCTTGGCTTATGTAACACTTTACACATGTCTAATCTCTATCTATCTTTGTCTCATCATTTCTATGATTAAGTGTGGTATGTTCATGTTTTATCAATATTGGAAGATTGCTAGAATATGTGTTGTAGATCCTGGACATATGGAACCTTGGACCTATGGTATTAGTAATGGGCCTACTAAATTTCCAACATTTGGTATCAAAGCTTTAGAGCTTTGATATTAGAATTCATTCAGGCTCTCAATTTTCCAGACTTCCAGGTTTACAACATATGATTTAAGAGCATCTTCTAACATTTGACATTTGACATACACACTTAATCTAGATGAGTAGAGATCTGAGAATTAGACAATTTAGTCACATGTTTATTCATCAATGTGGAGTATGAAGTTGATGATCTGTTAGCAGCCGAATATTTTTGGAAGAGTATGAAAATACTTTACAGAAGTATTGTGTGAAGACCAAGACTTGATGAAGAGAAGGCTACTTCAAATTCAAGGAAAAACAATGGTTTAGAGAAGATGAAGGAATCATATCAACATCAAATCATAGGTATCAGTTTCTACTATCAGATTATCATTTACAGGTCAGATCTTAGAAGAGCAGTTATGAAGAGATTTGAAGGATTCAAGGAGTGCTTTTAAACACTTTCATTATTTGAAAGTTAAAGGCTACATCAAAAACAGGTATCTAGAGGTTTTTTTGGACATATTGATCTCTTTCAGGACAAGAAAGCTCATCTAAGAAGACAAATTTGGAGATGGGATGAGTTTTTTTTTTTAACCAATTTTGTTTTGTAAGTTTGTTGGAAGTTTTTGCTCACATTTTATATCTAGAGAGGTAACTCTAGAAAGGTAATTCATCATTCAGACAAAAGGTTGTTGAATTCAGTCATATCAGTCACATTTGAAATAGAGTTTTGATTCAGAGATTTGAGGAGATGGTAAAACATGATTCTTTGTTCACTTCCATTTGTATACCATGTTTGTTTTGTCTCTTACTCTTAGCACTAGAGGAAGAGAAAAGTTCATGTGAAGAAGTCAAGAATGCTTGCTACTTCAAGATGAAGAGAACAAAAGGTATGGAAGAGAAGTTTGAAGATGTTGACATCATCATCAGGTGGAAGAAAGATGCAAAAGAAGAAAGTCCAACATTTCCAAAGGGAAAGTAAGACTTCCTTTTCTCTCATATTTTCCATATACTTTTCCTACTTTATCCTCTACATCCAAAGACAAGTCTACGAGGACATCTTGTGTGAAGAAAATTTAAAGAAGAAGCAATTTCTTGTTTTGCATTATACTTGGTCATGATTTAGTAGATTTGACAAAGAATTGCATTGAGAAAAAGAAAAGCAGCAGAATTTGAAGACAACTTGTATGTTTTAACTCAATTTGAAGACAACTTGTATATATAAGTTGAAGATTTTGAGGAGGAAGTTATATGTTCCTTCAAAGAATTCTTGGAGTGTCAATACAAAGCTACTTGGTATATGACAAGTTGCAGAGAAGTATAATTCCTCTTTATCTAACTCTTGAGGTAAAAGAGTATTTGTAGCAGATGTTGAAGACTTGGGTTGAGGATTTATGTTTGGAAAGGTTACCTCATATTTAGTAATTTCAGAAAACTTCAAAAAATTCAGATTTTTTATGTACTAGTCAGTTGAAGAATCTACTTTCTATGATTGTCTTGATTTTTGGATACATGCTTGTATTCAAAAAGGTGTTCCATCAGATCCTATTACTTGATTGAGAAGTGGAGTTAGCCAAAAGAAAGTCAAGCAGGTACTATCACATTTCACCTGGGTAGAATATGAAGAGATGAAATATCAACTTGCAACTTTTGGAGTTCTCAAGGTGAGAAGTTTGTCCGCTTATGTTTCAAATAGGAGTTGCAGATTCTTGGGAAGGATTTGTTTGAAGAAAAGTTTTACAACTTTATGAGAAGCATGGACACTTGGAGACATTCAGGTAGCAAATCAAACATTTGGCCATGAAGGTTTGATGAGAGCAGATTCTACACAAGTATTTTGTTGGAAAGACCATAGATCTTGTATGATCTTGGATGATCTTGAATGATCATGAAAGATCTTGAGTATTTATCAATCAATTGTCTATCCTTTGTTTGTGAAGTTCTTAGCATTGGAAGAAGTAAGTCAAAGATTCAAGTTTTATCAGATTTGTGTTGCAGAGAGATAGAAGAAGATACTTGTTATGTTGCAGAAGGTTATGAATCCTAAAATGCTTTCAGCAAAGTTTTGTTATGTTAGGATCAGCTAACCTTATTCTACAATATGGAAAGCTTACAAATTACAGTGAAAGCTATTGGCAACTGCAGTGCTAATAAAAGGGTTCATATATTTTGTTTCAAGACACAGGTATTGATGATATGGTAGCAATACTAAATCATGGAAGATCAGATTTATTAAAAGAAGAAAGACGTTCCAAATTTCATAAAGTCTGATATATTTGAAGAATTCTGGATACTAGTGTTAAATCATCCAGGGGGTGATGAAACATGAAGACTTATTTTCAGCCATATGTGAAAGAATGCAAAGTCATATCCACAAGCATTCCTATTTTAGGTATTCCTATATTTCCTTTATCAATTTCTCTTTATGTTCCAGCTTTGAAAGAAGAAGGAAGAAGGAGAATGTTTGGAGAAAATTCCTCTTAGGTGTTCTTGTTCGGGAGAAGGTTCCAGAATTCCATTGAAGAGAAGCTTGATATTTTAGAGAGGTATGTTTCAGAGGTGCGCACATTTATGTTTATACCAGATTCTGAAGAAAGGAAATAGGTACGAAAGAGGATGAAGACAAGATGACATCATAGATATGAAATTTTGAGACTCATGAATTGAATTGAGTTCAGTTGAGTATAGTCAGAGATGAACCAGCTAGTGTTCATAATACACTAATTTGTGAGTTGTCAGTCATAAGTCCCAGGATTCCGTTCTTGATTATGTTTAGTGTATTTACATGACAAAGCAGAAGTACATTGTGAAACCTTTTTGTAAGGTAAATGCAAATATGTGGATCCTAGTTTATGTTTTCAGGTTTGAGAAGACAGCAGATAGCAGGTTCAGAGACAGTACTTGCTACATTTGTTGTCAAGTAAATGATTGCTTGATGTATACACTATTAGATATCTAGTTTGTATATTTTTTCACGTATTATGGGTCATATTCAGCAAGTTCAAGTTCTTTGAAGTCAAATTCAGTTTTGAAGAAGACTTTTGAAGAAAAGATTTGAAGGTCAATTTGGGGAGTACAAGTTTGAAGATTATGAAGTTTGCAAATCCAGTCCAGATTGTACCAATGTGACATTGAAGGGGGGATTGTTGGAAAACTTTGATTCAATGTCCCAATTGGTCAAAATTTATTCCAGTTTTTAGCATGTGTACACTTTAATCTCACTCCCTCTAAGAGAATACAACACGAGCACAATGGATAAGTTAAATTACCTCTAAAGAATTGGCGTAGGTTCGAAACCCATTGTCAACTGCGCAAAGAAGAAAATAATGATTTTTTTGCTTTTCATAAAGCAACGAACAGTGAATGGAGGTTTTTTACGATCTTGTTTTATTGGAGCGAAGTTGCTTTATTATTGTGCTTTTGAAGATCTTTTCAAGGGAACATGAAAACTATATAAGAAGAGCCATATGCTCATTGTATTCATCCTTCACCTAGTTTCAACACCAAGCTTTGGAGAGCTTTGGTACCTCAATAGAGGTGGTGCTTCTAGCACATGGGGCAGCCATGGTGCTATTTTGGAGCATGTTGAGGAGAAGCTATGGAGTTCTTCTTGGAGAAGAAGAGTGTGCTCACACTCTTGCTTATGGAGAGGATTTGTCCATCAGCAACTTGATGGTGTGGATCGGCCATTCACATGATGTATTTGAAGATTGTCTTCTACATGAAGATTTCGGGTTACTTCAAAGAAATTGGATGGTGGTTAACATAAGGTTTGCATCTTATGTTAAGAATTTAGGTACATGTTCTCTTTATGCACACAGGTACTACTTAGAGTTTATGGAGGCAGTGACATCCATATCAGGAGGAGTCCTATTTGGCATAGGTACAAGAGAATTAGTACATGTATGCTTTATGCATATTTGGATGAGGTGTTCGAGAAGGTATGGTCATATGAGTTTGAGGATTTTTGGCAGTAAACTTGTTAGCATTCTTTGCTACTTTTGTAAGTATGTGATCTTTTCACACACATGTCTGACTTAGGGTTTTCCATAGCCTAAAGTTAGATGAGGGTTTGTTGATTACCAGTTTTAAACTGATCCTTCCTCTTTCTGTCACTCATATACACTCTTCTAGAACTTATCAGGTCACACATCTCATGTATATACCTGTGAATATGTTTGTTACATTTGTACATTCACTCATCCATCTATTTCTGTTCACATAGAGTGGTTGAGAGTTTTGCTCCCACATTGTACATTGAACATTGGCATATATGATAGTGTGAGTAAGCCTTGGCTTATGTAATACTTTACACATGTCTAATCTCTCTCTATCTTTGTCTCATCATTTGTATGATTAAGTGTGGTATGTTCATGTTTTGTCAATATTGGAAGATTGCTAGAATATGTGTTGTAGATCCTGGACATATGGAACCTTGGACCTGTGGTATTAGTAATGGGCCTACTAAATTTCCAACATATGTGTGGTACATGGATGATTTCTTATGAATGACCATGAATTCTTGTAGCAAACATTCAATGAACTCATTCAAAAAGTGGGTACCCTGATCAAGAACAAATTCTATTGACAAACCATATCTTGTAAACACATTCTCAAAGAGAAACTTGGCACTAGTTTGTGCATTTTTCTTCTAAGTGGCTTTCACTTCTACCCATTTGGTGAGATAGTCTGTGGCAACAATAATGTACTCGACATGTGAACTCTGCACTGGGGGATTAGGAGGACCAACAAAGTATATTCCCCACTTAGAGAATGCCTACCATCATGGGTCTCAATGGCATCTTGTCCTTACATATCAAATACTGAGTTCGCTGACAAATGTCACATCACTTCACATAGGTATGTGCATCCATGTGGAGGGTTGGCCACCAAAGACCTATGAATAGAATAGCTTTAATCGTCCGGTCTAATCCAAAGTGTCCTCCTACCACTCCTTGGTGGGCAGATTCTAAACTTGTGAGGTATTCACTCTCATAGACATTCCTTGCACATCCTATGGACATCTGCTTCCATTGTTGGCTAGTGTACACCTAATCTTTGCAAATTCTATGGGGTTCGGTGTTTAGAATAGTGTTGTTTCAACACCTACATGTGCTATTTGCAACCATTTAGCATGTTCATCTTCATCTACATAGCAAGCCAATATGCCTTGATCAGTGTGCTTATGCACACTACCTACTAGTATGTGATATTTCCAAGATCTCACAACTTCTTTACCATTGGTTGTCAACACAGGATGCTTAGGTCCAACGGTTAGAGTAGGCAGTATAGTTTTGTCCTAGTTAGGCACTACCTCTAGGTTGAATAAGTAAGCATTAGGAAGTTTATCTGACACTCCTTGCAGGGACTCTCCTAAAGTTATTCTAGAAAGATGATCCACCCTAAGGTGGGTCTTACCTTTCCTAACTACAACTTCAAAGTCATATTCCATTAGTAAGAGGAACCATCTTACTAATCTACCAGTATTGTAGGGTTTGTTCACTAGATACAATAGTGCTTGATTGTCTATAAAAACATTAAACTTATTTGCAAGAAAATAATGCCTAAACTTTTTAACCACATATACCATGCCTAATCCTTCTCTTTCAGTAGTGGTGTAGTTTCGATATGCTGTGCTCAACTACCTACTTGCATAAGCTATTGGAAGATCAATGTTACTTTCACCCATGGGTTGTGCTAGCTCACATCCAATAGCATAATTGGATGCATCTACATGGACATGGAATGATTTAATCCAATCAGGTGTAATCAAGATTGGTGTTGAACACAATCATCGTTTAAGCTCATTGAAGAGTTCTCACACTCATCCATCCACTCAAAATTATTTAAGAGATTGTACAAAGGCTTTAGAATGATTGCATACACATAGATGAATCGTCAATAATAACCACAATGCCCCATGAAAGCTTGTACTTCCTTAATGTTCTTTGGTCTGGTTAACTCGACGATGGCTTTGACTTTATCCTCATCCATTGATATACCATTCTTTGACACTATGTGTCCTAGAATCTTGCCTTGCCTAACCATGAAAACACACTTCTCTGGGTTCAAGAAAACATGATATTCTCTACACTTGTCAAAGATTTTTTTGAGCTCTAGGATGTGTGTTTGCCTAATGTTGCAATGTGCACATAGATTTTCAACATAGACCTCTAAGTTTCGTAGAAACTCCTTGAACACATGGCACATCAACCTTTGAAACATAGCAAGAACATTGATGAGCCCAAACCGCATCACACAAAATGTGAATATGCCCCACTCTATGGAAAAAGCCATCTTCTTTTGATCTTCAAGGGCAATAGCTACTTGATTGTAACTTGAAAATCCATCTAGGAAGCTGTAGAGTTCCTTTTCTGCTACTTGTTCCAATAAGTGTTCTATGATAGGAAGCCGATACCTATCTCTAATGGTGGAAACATCGATTTTCTTCAAGTTAATGCACACTCATAGTTTTCAATTCTTTTTGGGCACCACTACAATGGGGGATACCCATTCAGTATGCTCAATTTTATAGATAAATCCAGCTTCTATCAATTGGTCTATTTCCTCTTTGATGTTGACTGCATAATTATCATTATATGTGTACAGTTTTTGCTTTGTTGGTTTGGCATCTGTGTTCATGGGGATTCTATGAGAGAAGATACTTGGATCTACTCCTTTTAGGTCTTTGTAGCTCCATGCAAACATGTCTCTATAGTCTCTTAATAATGCAATCGATTCTTTTTCCTCTTCTTCGATCAGATCGTGTGCAATATATGTACATCATTCGTGACCTTCTTCTACAATCACAACAATTTTCTTGGTCTTTTCTTTGTTGTCGTATGCCTCTCTTGTGAGTGCTTCCCTATTAGACATCCTGATCATGGCCTTCCAATCTTCTATGTTATATTTCTTGAAATTCTCGAGGACTTCAAAGAGGGTCTCTTCCTCTATTGGCTTAGGGTTTGGTTTCTCTCTTTTCTTCTTTTTAGTTACTCTCATCATTTTTTCTAGTTTTGATCTTTCTTCTTCCTGTGTTCCGACTTCTATCAAATAGAGATATTGTTCCTCAAAAGCATAGAAAGGCTCCATGAGGATAGACTCTTCATCATTGTCACTATCCTCTTTGGGCTCACTTGCATAAGGTTCACATTCTTCAATAACCAAATCATACATGATTGGTTCTATCGTGAAGACTAAAATATCATAGCCATCTTCATCATAGTGGGGGATCCACTGTTCTTCATTCACAGCTATGTCCACTAAGGCTAGAATTTCAGCCCAACTATGAGGTTCAAATTTTTCATCTAGGAACACTATGGGTGCATATGCTAGGTCTTGAACCAATCTAGAATGCTTCTCTATACCTACTTCTTGTGCGGCTAATCTTTTCTCTTCTTCAACTACCACTTTGCACATTTATAAGTGAGTGTCTTCATGCATCCAAGAGGATCTTGATCCTATGGATTGCATAGATTTTGTATCATCTGTTGCTCTATGGATGGGATTCCATTGTATGGGGGGAACATCTCTATGTAAATAATCCTTCAAATTGACCTTAGTGGTGACTCCTAGATGTCACAAGTACAAGGAATTAGTCCCCCAATCTTGTACTATTTGCAATTGTCTCATGAATGTTCTACCTAAGATCATCTCATATGTGTGGTTTTTGCCAAACTCACATGTCGCAAAAGCATGCTCAAACTCCACACCACAAGTGGTAAGAGTTACTCCTTCTAGCAATCCTAGAGGTTTCTCGATGTGGCCATCTTCCATTTGCAACTTCACTCTTGTAGGTTCAAGTGTCTGCTTCCCCCAATGCTTCCATAAGGAGGTGGTAGCAATGGCAACACCTACACTTGAGTCTAAGATAGTTTGCATTGTGTAACCCTAATAAGCGATAGGGAGATAGGGTATCTCGAGCACTGACTTATGTGATCCTACTTGGAAATGGGATTTAGCTACTACTGGCACTTTATTGGCTATGTGTTTCCATGGTTCTGGTTTAATTTTGAGTAGTTTTTCCAAAGTGAGATGACACTGCACATTGGTGTTCTTCACTATATTGGTGTTTCTAGGTATGATTGATTCTTCCTTTCTTACCATGATCGTGGGTGCTCTCATATGGATAGACTTCAATTCCCATGGGTCTGGGAAATGAGCCAATTCTTGCAAGGAATTAGACTCAAAGTCTAACCATTCATTAGACTAGGCATCCTCTTGTTTTCCATAGATAGAGGGATATCTTGTGGAAACTGATCATGAAAATCATCTACTAGCTCAATTGGAGGCAGATTCTCATTCTCCTTGGCCCATTTTTCCTCTTGAATCTCTCTTAGGACTTCTTGTGAATATTGATGCACAAAGAAGGGATTCCAGGATAAAAAATTTGGAGCATAAACTTTCTCGGGAGGCAAGCTTATCCCTTCACTTCTAGCATTACTCACCTATGGTGTTTCTGGCTTTTCTGTTTTGGCTATCATTCTTTCTAGTCTCTCTAGTGTTAAATGCTACAAAGTTACGCTGTTTTAATAACTAGCCGAAATCGTACCGAGCAAATATTTAACATAAAATAGAGGTTCACCATAAACTATATTAAACTTTCAATTACCGAAAGGCGTTGTCAGATGAAGTGGGTTCTTGGGAGTGGTAGGGGTCTGTTAGACAGAGGCCCTGTACTATTTTCCCAAATCCTTACATAACCACAAATACTCTATTGCGTCTTAGCTCAGATACTTAATTTTAACTGACCAATAACTGTTTCTGCGTATTAGGACGCCGAACTTACAGACTAATCTGCTATGGTAACGGAGCAGTAGTCTGATTTTGACTTGCAAACTAATAGAGTTACTCAACTTACTAAACTTATGTGAATCATTACACACTCTTCAGGACAGACAGGTATACCAGATAGTAGTCAGACAGACAACCATACCAGAGGGTGTACAGGTTTATCGTATGCAGAACTCCATCAACAGACATACTAATCACAGTTTAACTGACCACCAAGCTTATTAGTGCTCCAACTCGCAGTTCATACTACTACCAATATTAGTCCTTCCCTGTGATCGGAATCAACAGTGAATACAGAACACAACTATTAACAAACAGATTCACAATCGATACTATGAATTCATTACTCTGCACTGCAGTAGGAATAGACGAACAGATTGAACAGAACAATATAGATCAAGTGGGTTCTTGGGAGTGGTAGGGGTCTGTTAGACAGAGGCCCTGTACTATTTTCCCAAATCCTTACATAACCACAAATACTCTATCGCGTCTTAGCTCAGATACTTAATTTTAACTGACCAGTAACTGTTTCTGCGTATTAGGACGCCGAACTTACAGACTAATCTACTATGGTAACGGAGCAGTAGTCTGATTTTGACTTGCAAACTAATAGAGTTACTCAACTTACTAAACTTATGTGAATCATTACACACTCTTCAGGACAGACAGGTATACCAGATAGTAGTCAGACAGACAACCATACCAGAGGGTGTACAGGTTTATCGTATGCAGAACTCCATCAACAGACATACTAATCACAGTTTAACTGACCACCAAGCTTATTAGTGCTCCAACTCGCAGTTCATACTACTACCAATATTAGTCCTTCCCTGTGATCGGAATCAACAGTGAATACAGAACACAACTATTAACAAACAGATTCACAATCGATACTATGAATTCATTACTCTGCACTGCAGTAGGAATAGACGAACAGATTGAACAGAACAATATAGATCAAGTGGGTTCTTGGGAGTGGTAGGGGTCTGTTAGACAGAGGCCCTGTACTATTTTCCCAAATCCTTACATAACCACAAATACTCTATCGTGTCTTAGCTCAGATACTTAATTTTAACTGACCAGTAACTGTTTCTGCGTATTAGGACGCCGAACTTACAGACTAATCTACTATGGTAACGGAGCAGTAGTCTGATTTTGACTTGCAAACTAATAGAGTTACTCAACTTACTAAACTTATGTGAATCATTACACACTCTTCAGGACAGATAGGTATACCAGATAGTAGTCAGACAGACGACCATACCAGAGGGTGTACAGGTTTATCGTATGCAGAACTCCATCAACAGACATACTAATCACAGTTTAACTGACCACCAAGCTTATTAGTGCTCCAACTCACAGTTCATACTACTACCAATATTAGTCCTTCCCTGTGATCGGAATCAACAGTGAATACAGAACTATTAACAAACAGATTCACAATCGATACTATGAATTCATTACTCTGCACTGCAGTAGGAATAGACGAACAGATTGAACAGAACAATATAGAAATATGACTCAATCTCTCGATGACACCACACAACTCAGACAGTACTCAAACAACTTCTGAGACAAAAAACGAGTCTCGATCACTCTTTTTTCATTGCTTTAAAAAGATGTTTACAAAATGCGCATACCGACTTTTCGCGCAAATTTCAAAAATTCCATTACATCCGGCATACATTTGTCCTACTCCGGCGGCCGTCTAACACTGGCACGCACGGTGGACTCTAACCCGCAGGTTCCTATGGTTCTGCTACAAGTCCTTCTAAATACATGTTTCAGGCGAGCCTAAGCGTTCATGTAATTTTCTTTTTAATGGTTTCTATCATTTGAACTAAAGTAGTCGGTTCTAATAACTGAGCGTCCATCCTAACGGAGCTACTAGCTATGGCTTGGGTTAACAAAATTTCGGCCTGGGTTTGTAAGAAGGCCTCTTGTAAATAGAATTTGTTGGATAATGCAACGTCGCGGGATGCCTTCATTTTTGTGACTTTCTGCTGCATATCCGTGACTCGATCCTTCTGATTTTGCAATTGATTATCTAGTCGTTCGAGTTGCTGGTTCTGAAATTCGATCGTTTTGGAGTATGCATCTCGTTCTTTTTGAATATTTGCTAGGTCTTTTTGGTATTTAGCTTCCCTGGTTAATTGATGTCGCAGCATTCTGTTCACCTCGTCCAAACATTCCTGGGCTCTTCGCAGCTCGTCCTTGACTTGTTCTGTTTCTCTCTGTTGGTCTTGATTTTTTTGGATAGTTTCCTGCAATTGGGCCTTCGTTTCTTCGACCAATTCCTCGAGGGATGAGCTGATGTCTTCTTTTTCTTGGAGTGCGGTCTTCAGTTCCCAGATTTCTTCGTGTGCTGCATGTAATAACTGTTCTTTGGCGGCAAGCTGCTCCAGTGCTGCATCCTTTTGCTGTATCAAGGCTTGTTGTGCCAAAATTTGGTCTTGGAGATCTGCTACTTTCATCTGTAATTGATGGTTCTCTGCTTTGACGGCATTGACTTCTTCTTGGAGGGGGGTGATGTCGGCTTCCAGTAGGTCGACCTTGTGTTGCAACTCTTGACGAATGGTATTTGCGACCTCACTAAGCTGTACTGGGAGTTGTTGAGAGAGGGAAATGAGTAATTGACCCATGGTAGCAAGCTCGGAAAAGACCGGAACGGAGGAGAGAAGGGGATGTTGTGGTTGCGTAGGGGTTTGGGTATTGATTTGGGGGATGTCGGGGGTGAATAATTGAGGGAGGATGAAGAAGATTCAGAAAATGGCGGGGGAAGAGGATTGACTGGTGGTGATCGGATAGATTCGGTATTGTTGATGTGGGCGATGGTGGATTCGACGGCCTTTAACAGGGTGTTGAGAGCTTCGTCCACAGCTTGGTGCTCGTCGTCCTGGTGTTCTGACACTTCTTCGGTTGAGACTGGTTCTGTTTCTGTGTGATTCTGCTGGTCATGGTGATCGGCCGATCATTCGTTGTGGATGGAAGTGGCTGTGTCGTGGAAGGTTTCTTCTTGGTTTTGGTTATCTTTAACGTTTTCTTGATCCTTCCCGGCGGAACCTTGTGCTTCGCTTTTTGATGAACTGATTCGGATCCTTTTGCTGCGAAATAACTGGTTGATTTCTTCGTCTTCTTCTTCATCGTCTTCTAGTGGTTGAACTGATTCTTCGTGCCGTAAGACTGGTCCTCGGGGGGGTGGTTGTGTGGCAAGGATGGCTGGGAAGAGGAATGATATGATATGGGGAAGGCGAGAGCGCGGGGTGGTTCCTTTGTTTACCTGCTTTACTATAGCTACCCACTCTTTGTGGATTCTATGGAAAAAATAGGAGGCGAAGTTTACGAGTTCTCGTGCTGCTAGATCTAAGGCGGAATAGAAGGGTCGGGAGATGCCGTAGGTGCGCTTCTGCAGATTGAGTATGGCGACTAGGAACTGCAGAGTAGATCGTTCGGGTTCGGGCGACAGAGAATGGCGTATTCGTTGGATGAAGAGCGGGGAAATAGTTCGGTCATGCGGGCGGGGGGAATACTAGGGCCATTTTCGCGGCCTTGCGGGTTGAGGCGGTAGGCTTCAGCGAAGGCTTGGAAGGTGATGACTGTTTGCGAAGGTAGTGAGGGGAAGATCCATTGGTGTTCGGTGGCGGGGGACTGGGCGATGGCATGTATGATTTGCGCGAAGAAGGGATGGGCTTCCACTGAGTGCCAAGGCAACTCAGCGAAGTTGGCCAACCCTCGAATACGCAGGTATTCTCCTACCTCGGTAGGGATACCATCACAGAAGGCTGTGTAGTTCGCCAACGCTTCCATTGCGAACACGAATACACAGGACAGAGCACACAGATACACAGAACACAGAACACAAAATTACAATCACAAGAACACAATAGTGTTTTTTTGGCGCAACCGAAGAGCTTAAGTACAGATATTACGGTGGGAGGGGTAGGAAGTGATGGTTATCATTATGCGGTGCTGGAATGATATTGCTTTTAATTTGGCATGCATACTTGAGTAATTGGTAAGGAGGGCGGCTTATGACAAAACACGGCTATTAAAAAAAAAGAGAAAGAACAGAATGAAAAGTAAAAAAAACAAAAGCTAAAAAATGCAGTCCACCGCCGAATGATTTAATGTGGACTAGTAGCGCTTCGATACGGTCGCAGCTTCGAGCCGTTGATTACTTTTGGAAGTGGATTTCCGGTCAATGTAGTTAACCGAAAAGTTGCTGGACCGATTTGCTATGCGATCTTGTAAGGGCCGAACCACCGTAATTTGAATTTGCCTGCAGATCTATTTGACTTTGCGTTATAGAAAAGTACAAGCTGACCTACCGAAAAGATTGGAGTTTTCAAATATCAATCGTGTGTCTTGGCTTGCCTTAATTGTACTTCACGCATGGTTAAAACGCTGAGCCATCGGTGCTCATCAAGTTCTCTGAGTGTTTCCATTCGTGTTGTCAGCGAATCTTCTGGTAGCATCTTCTGAGTGATTGCTACATGCAGACTTGGGATGACTACTTCCATGGGTGCTATTGCTTCTAAGCCATAAGCTAGTTTGAAAGGTGTCAAGCCTGTTGTTACCTTGTAGGTAGTCCGATATGCCCATAATACTGTAGGTAGTAGTTGATCCCATCTTTCCGGTGATTCCATGATCGATTTTCGAAGGATATTCAGTAGAGATTTGTTTGTACTTTCGGCCAATCCATTGGCACGAGGATAATAAGGAGAACTAAATTTATGTGTAACCTGGAACGACTGTGTAAGTGCCTTCATTAAATTGTTTACAAAATGAGTGCCTTGATCTGAGATAATTTCCAGTGGTAAGCCAAAACGTGGAAAGACATCGGTTAGCAGACACTTTGCTACCGTAATGGCTGTAGCAGACCGTAAAGCCCATGCTTCAGCCCATTTGGTTGCATAGTCTGTACAGGTCAGTATGTAACGGTTGTTACTGAAGACTGCTGGTGGTGTAATTGGACCGATAAAATCTAGTCCCCACTTCTGGAAAGGTTCTATTGGTAATATGGGTTGCAAAGGAAAAAAATGACGTTGCAAAGGCTGACCCGATCTTTGACAAGTATCACATTGTTTGACAAACTGTAATATATCTCTGTACATCATTGGCCACCAGAGACCACTCTGTGAATTTTCCGGTGAGTTAGATCTGCAGCAAAGTGGCCACCGGAAGGAATCGAGTGAGCCAAAGTGATAACTGAGTTAACTTCATGTGGTGGAATACATCGAAGTAGGATTCCGGTGTGATCTACATAATATAGTTCTCCAGCAATTAACCAAAATCGGCGGCTAAAAACTGCATTTTTCTTGCATACTGCTCTAGAAGTCTGAGATGGAAGGCAACCATTAGTGAGAAAGGTCAAGATCTGATCACAATATGAAAATGGGATAGGTGGGTCTACAGAATCTTCATTAATTGGTTCTGATACATAAATCGCGGGTCTCGTGTCATCTATACCCACCGGAGCTTCACCGGAATCTAAGCGGGATAAAAAATCTGCTAAGGCGTGTGAACTGCCTGGCCGGTGAATGACTTCGTAGTCGAATTCCTGCAAGAGTAAGACCCACCGCGCTAATCAACCACCTAGATGTTGTTGCCGAACTAAATAGATAAGTGCAGCGTGGTCTACATGAAATGTGAATTTACGGCGTAGCAAGTAATGTCTAAATTTCTTGACCGAATATACTAGCCCTAGACATTCTCTTTCTGTTACAGAGTAATTTTTCTCAGCAGGTGCTAATCTTCGATTTGCATAATACACTGGTCTGAACCATTTATCAATTTGTTGCATCAATACACTTCCTATGGCTATATCTGAAGCATCAACAAATATATGAAATGGGTGATCCCAGTCCGGCGGTTGTAAGATAGGAACTTGTGTTAATAAATGCTTTAAACGATCAAAGGCTATCTGGCATTCCTAGGTCCATTCAAATTGTCGAGGTGTTTTGCTGATTAGCTTGTTTAGTGGTATAGCCAGATGAGCAAGCCACCGTAAGTGCCTTCCATGCCACCGTACTTGGCCCATAAAGCGCATAACTTCTTTTGGAGAAGTTGGCACCGGAGCTTCTAATACTGCCGAAATTTTATCTGGATCTACTTGGATACCTTGGGCAGATACAATGTGGCCAAGTAATTTGCCACATGAGACCGCAAACACGGATTTGTTTGGGTTAAGACAGAGTCTGTACTCTCTGCACTTTTGAAAACAACATCGTAGATGAAACAAATGTGCCATCATCTTACCAAAAATTGAGAAGTCATCGAGATATACTTGCATAAATGAAGTCAGATAAGGAGAGAAAATCTCCTGCATACATCTCTGAAATGTGCTTGGTGCATTTCTCAATCCGAACCACATCACGGTGCAGGCAAAGACACCCCAGTTGGTAATGAATGCAGTTTTTGGTATATCCTCTTCGGCCATTCTAACCTGATTGTAACCGCTATATCCGTCTAAGAATGAATACATTTCGTGACCTCCTACTTTATCAAGCATGGTATCCAGAAAGGGGATCGGGAAAGGATCCGGTACTGTTGCTGCGTTTAATTTCCGGTAGTCTACACAGATTCTCAATTGCTTGTTTTTCTTAGGCACAATCACAATCGGAGAGATCCATTCAACATGCTCTACTGGTACGATAAATCCAACTTTCAATAACCTATCAAGTTCGGCTTTTACCTGTGATGCGTAATTGGGATTCATCCGGTAGCTGGGCTGTTTGTTTGGTTTAGCTTCAGGCTTCAACATGACTCTATGCTGATAGATGCGCGGATCTAATCCTTTCATATCTTTGTAATCCCATGCAAAGACGTCGGAGAATTCGTGAAGTAGTCGAATCAAATCTGCTTTGAATAATTCCGGTAAATTATGCTTTATCTTTATAGAACGGGGATGATCTTCATCTCCTAGATTGTATGTGGTCCGTTGATCTTCAGGGACATAAAACTGTTGAGGTTTCTCTGTATCGTCTGTTGACTTGAAGAGTGGCTGTAATTCATCGTCATGGGTAGAGACGGTATCTTTCTTCTTAGCTTCGTCGATGATGGGTACTACTGTACAGATTGAAGTGTTCCAGTTATCTATAATGGACTGTAGATCAACAGTTCCTAGTGAAATTAAGTCAGTGTTATTCTTCAGAAATTCCTCTTCTTCATCATCTGATAGCCCATCTAACATATGGACTGGTTCAGCAAAATACGGTCTAGCGTGTAACTCGCAAGGTTGTATAGCATCTAATTTTACCACATATCTACAATTGGCATCTTTAAACGTAAGCTCTTGTGCGGACCAGTCCTGTATTACCTTCGCATGTTTCAGCCAAGGTCGTCCAAAAAGAAGGTTGTAATCCAAAGTGGATTCTGGCAAATCTAGTATAACAAAGGTTATTTTAAAGGTCGTACCTTGAAAAGTGATGGGTACATTTCGCACAAGTCCTACAGGATGGACTCTTGATTGATCTACCATTCTGACAAAAAATTGAACTGGTTCGATTTCGGTCCATCCTAATCTTTTGCATAATGCCGCAGTCGCAATGTTAACACCAGAGCCTCCATCAATTAATACTTGCGTAATCTTATGATTCTTATACCATATTGTAATCAAAGGAACTGAATGATCAACCGTAGAATCAGGTTCGGGTTGAGCTGCTACTGTTGCCGCAACACAAGAAGGTACCGGACTGAACTGTTGTCGAATTCCAGGTACTAATGCTAGCAGTTGGCCCAGAGGCAGAGTGATAGATGCCTTAGATAAGATTTCCCAAGCCGGTTGAGATTGATTGACAGGCTCTACTGATGTTGAAGTTGATGCCTCTGCTGATGCGGAGGTGTCTACGGTGGGCAATGCATCTGCTGCTGATGATGTTTCTGCTGCTAACTCCCTTTGTTGTGTTCCTTCCTTTGTTAACAAGGGCTGGGCTACCGGAATAGGCTCTAGAAAGACTGGTAGTTCTGTTGTGGTCCATTGACTAGCTTTGTTATACATTCTGTGTTGTTCACGTACCCCTGGTTCAAATATTTCTGCTGCCGGTTGCAATTGTTTACCGGAACAAGTCTGGACTGCAGCAGCCTGTGTCTCTACCGGTGTGAGTTTTACCATGTTGGCCATTGGATTTTGGCGTTCCTTCTTCCTTTGATCATACTCAGCTGCATCCTTTCAAAATCTCCTAATATGTCCAAATTCGCCGCAAAAATGACAGCGTGGTGGTGGTAGATTGGGATTTTCCGGTGGTACTCCGTTCTGCCAACGGTTTGCATTAAAATTGTTGTTCCTTTGTCCTCGGTAGTTCCGATATCCTTGCGGTTGATTGCTTCTCAATTGTGGAGGCACGTAGTGATTCGCTGGTTGTCCATGTTCTTGAATAACTGCATTGACCGTTGCTGTTCCCTGTATTCTAACGTTGTAAACACAGTTTCCGGTGGTGTGTCCGGCAGTGTTGCAGATAGCGCAAAATGTTTGATTTAGTGCACAATTTGCACTAGTGTGACTTGAATTTTTGCATGTGTTGCAATATACTTGTCTGGTTATGTCTTCTGCAACATTCTTGTTTACTTTTAACCATTCTAAATCTTCTGTAAATCCACCGACTTTGTGTTCCAATTGCAAAGTCATTGCAATGACTGCATCGAGGGACATAGCTCCGACACATCTTATGATCATGATCTGCTTAAGTTGTGGAACCAAGCCATTGATGAACCACTGAGTGATAACATCATCTGGTAAGTTAGCATGGGCTGGTGGTAGCTTCCTTAAGTGTGTTCGGAAGAGAGTAGCATACTCCTGTACAGTTTGATTTGGTTTCTGTCTGTTATTCTGCAGATAATCAAAAATTTTGGCTAGATTCTTTTTTAGCCTGAATCGCTGCAGAAAAGCATCTCGTACTGCTTCGTAAGTGCCGATCCTTGAGGTCCCAGTAAAGATAATTTCCAAAACAGGGTGTTTGCATAGGACCACAGACATTGCTACAAACAAGCTGCAATTTTTGAGTAGTTTTGGAAATGAGGAACGTTGCATTTTGCCCAGAATACAACCTTCACATACATGTTTATCAGGTGCCTCAAGTTTGGGCAAAGAGGACACCATTTCAGATTTTTGCAGGCGAAGCAAACTAGCAAAGTTTAGATGACCAAAGCGTGAATGCCAAAGCTTTGCATCTGAGATAGCCTGAGAATCATGTACTGCACATGCCAAATCATTTACAAATCTTTCATAGTCTATGAGCTTATATAGCCCACGACATAAAATTCCAGAAGCTATAATGATGTCCCCATTTGATAGATCATGAACTATACATCTGTCATCAATAAATTTCACAACCAAACCAATCTTGGATAATGTAGAAATTGATAACAGATTTTTCTTGATCCCTGACACAAACAAAGCATCTTTCTCCTCAAATTCCAACACAATTGATTTCTACTGATGAAGTCTTGTCTAAAAGTTCACTTGTGCACACTGTTCTGAATGGTCTTCTCGATTCATATTAGAGTTTTTCTTCTACTCTTCGTTTGATGATGAAAGGCAATCCAAATGCCTTAACATTTGAGGAGTTAGTCTTTGTTCTATTGTAAGACGATCAATCTAGGCATAACAGGTCCATTGTACGTGTTGTAGATCAAGCTATCTTGGCTAGTTAGAAGGGCAAAGGTAAATGGAGCTCTTCTACTAGTAAGCAGAAATTTGCTAATTCTAAACAATCAAAGAAGGATGATAGAGATGAGAAGAAAATAGGAAAGTAGAAACTATTTTGAAAATATTGTAAAGCAAATGATCAGGTCATACAACGCTGTCCAAAACTGGCTGCAAAAGAGACAAAGAAGAAAGAGGCTCAAATGCTTGTTGGAGAGGCCTCTACATAAAAAACAGAGTCTGCTAATCTTTTGCAGAATGAAGAATGGGCATGTACTACTGTTTGCAGTTTTGACCCATCTTCTCATGAGCACTGTATGTCTGTAGTAGACTCACATGTTTGGTACTTTAATAGTGGGGCAACCAAACATATTACCTCATAGTGCAGTTTCTTCACTTCACTCACGCCTGCCTATGCAGGGAATACTCTCACATGTGCCAACAACTCCTCTTATCCTATCATGGGAGTTGGTAAGATCATTCTGACTACTACTGATGCTAGTTCTTTTACATTTTCAGATGCTTTATTTGTGCCAAGGACCAAGAAAAATCTCTTATCAGTTTCAGCTTTAGCCAAGATTGGCTTGGTTGTGAATTTGTTGAGCCATCTGTTGCTCACCTGCATGATTTCGGTGTCTGACATATGCATTAGTGCCTGAACAACATCATAGGAAATTGGATCATAAAGTAGTGAAATGTATTTTTGTTGGGTACATCTGTATCATCCACAGACTAAACGCATTCTGGTTAGTCATGATGTTGTTTTTGTGGAAGATGTTATTCAACCATTACTTTCATCTATGAAGGAGACATCTGTTAGCTCCAAAGGCATGTATGATACTTTGTTGCATCTTTTTATAGGTGGACACAATAGTGTTGGTCCTAATGAGGCAACTTCTCAGCCTTTACAGGTTTCATGTGATGATGAACATCATTCCATTTCTGACGCAGATTTACATGATGCACTTATTGATGAGAGATCTGATATTGAGGAGGCAAAATTATGCCAAAATGGCTAGTACAGACTTTGCGTGATAGAAACTTAGATGCACCTCTATCATATCATACTTGTTCCAACTTGCATAGTGCTTTTTTTGCATCAGATTGCTATGTTGTGGTTGCCTCTAGTCTCTATGATTAAAATGAGCCTATTTTGTTTGATGAAGCACAAAATTCAGAAAATTGGATGGTTGCTATGGAATCATAATATGATGCTATCATGAAAAATGGTACCTGGTCTTTATGTGACTTGCCTCTTGGCAAGAAGGCCATTGGCACTAAGTGGGTATACAAGCAAGCATAAGCCTAATGGAACAATTGACAAGTATAACGCTAGGCTTGTTGCAAAGAGTTATGCTCAGTCTTTATGCGATTTGCCTCCTTGCAAGAAGGCCATTGGCACTAAGTGGGTATACAAGTTGAAGTGTAAGCCTAATGGAACATTTGACATGTAAAAGGCTAGGCTTGTTCCAAAGGCTTATGCTCAGGAAAGAGGCATTGATTTTGATGAGAACTGCATTTCTGAATGGTGACTTGCATGAAGAAGTGTATGTTTTTCAGCCCTGTGGCTTTATGCATAAAGGGCATGAAAACCAAGTGTGTAGGTTGAAGAAGGAATTATATGGTTTGAAACAAGCAACACATGCTTGGTATGAAAAGATACATGCCTATCTAATTGCACATGGTTTTGAGAACAATCCAACTGAGAGCACCTTATATGTTAAGCATGCAAATGATGTGCTTCTGATCATTGTTGTGTATGTTGATGACATGCTGCTCACTGGTTCTCATGAGAAGCATATTGCTGATTTTAAGGCTGATCTGTATGCCTCATTTGAGATGTCAGACTTGGGGCATTTTCATCATTATTTGGGCATTCAATTTATGCAAGTTGATTGCAGAATAGCTTTGTATCAAGCAAAAAATATTGACACATTATTGCAGCATTTTGGCCTTGAAGACTATAAACTATTGCCATTCCTATGGAGACAGGTTTATGATTGATTCTTCATGATTTTGGAGATGCATTTGATGTTGTTCTCTATCGACAAGTTGTTGGATGCTTGATTTACTTATGCATTACTTAGCCAAATATTTAGTTTGTTGTCTCAAAGATGAGCATGTTTATGCATTGTCGAGGTTTCAAGCATTGGCATGTGGTTAAGTGCATCTTTCACTATTTGAAAGTATGCAGCTACTTGGATTGTGTTTATCCCAAGGGGGGATCACTACCGCCAGATTTACATGCTTTTGTTTTACTATGAATAGGCTGGTTGCTATGACCCTGGTGTGTCACTAGTGGCTTTTGCTTCATGCTTGGTAGTTCATGTATATCTTGGTTGAGAAAGAAGCAGCCTAGTGTGGCCACTTCTAGTTGTGAGGCTAAGTATAGGGTAACTTTCACAGCAATTGTTGAGTGTGTGTGGCACAAATGCTTAATGGCTGATTTGGGTGTTGGTCAATCTCTTTCCATCACCATCTTCACTGATAGTCAAAGCGCATTGGCAGTTGCGAGGAACCCTGTGTTCCATGCTCACACTAAGCACATGGAGGTGCATTATCATTATGTTAGGGAGAGGTTCTTTGCTAGAGAGATTAGCTTGGCATGTGTGCCCGCGTAGGAGAACATTGCAGACCTTTTCACGAAGGCTCTGCCTAGGGAGAATTTTGAAGCTTTTCGCAAAGCTTTGGGCTTACTTCCTTTTGTGGATTGATTCCATATAGCTTGGCACTTCCTTATACATGAGTGCCAACTCCTTGTTCATTTCATCACTCGGAAGGGAATTTGTTGATATATTTAGGTGGTGATGTGTGTGGAAACACTAGGACCACTAGGGCACTTTTTTCCCTATTTATGAGGGTTTTTCCTGGCTTGTATATATGCCTATTGCCCTAACGGGTTACTTATCTTTGTATATTCTAATGGTAATACATTCAGTATTGTGTGTCATGCTCCAAGCTTCTTCTTCTTCCTTGTGCTATTTTGCATGCTTCGGCAGACCTGGAACTCCAACATTTTCAACCATAACCAAAAATTGTTTAAAGCACCTAAACAATTTAGATTTCTTTCAATGGATACACCCATGCACGCTTGAAGAAATCATCAATAGAAAACACTAAGTAAATATAGTTCCTAAGTGAAGGTGTTTGCATAGGACCATATACATCAGTGTGAACAAGCTACAACTTATGAGCAGTTCGAACCAAACCATCTTTTGGGAAGGAGCAACATTGCATTTTGCCCGAAATATAGCTTTCATAGACATGTTCAGAAGGTGCATCAAGTTTGGCTAGAGAGGATAATATTTTAGATTTCTCTAGGCATAACAGACTAGCAAAATTCAGATGAACAAATCATGCATGCCAAAGCTTTGCATGTGAGATAGCCTGAGAATCTTGAACTGCACATGTTGGAACATTCATGGATTTTTTATAGTCTTTGAGCTGACAATAATAAAATCATCATTTGAGAGATAATTACATTTGTCATCAACAAATGTGAAAACCAAACCAATCTTGGCTAATGCTGAAATTGACAATAGATCTTTCTAGGTCCTTGGCACATATAAAACATCTGACAAGGTGAAAGAACTAACATCAATAGTAATCAAAATGATCTTGCCAACCCCCATTACATGATAAGATGAGTTCTTAGCACATGTTAAATATTCCTTGTAGGAGTAGGCTCAAGTGAACTGAAGAAACTACAAAAATTAGCCTAGTTTATGTTTCTTTTTGTTCTAAAT
Source organism: Ceratopteris richardii (assembly GCA_020310875.1). NCBI lineage: Eukaryota > Viridiplantae > Streptophyta > Polypodiopsida > Polypodiales > Pteridaceae > Ceratopteris > Ceratopteris richardii. The sequence continues at coordinate 183,704,543 of CM035408.1, read as the reverse complement.
CTTATTCTATAAAATTAGGATATGAGATCCATTATAAAAGTGAAATTCCTACATTTTGTATTCCCTTTTTTATTTTTTTAATACATTGTTTTCTTCTTCCAAAAAAAGATCACAAAAATGTGAAGTCTTAATGTCAATCCAAGATTATATAAGAGGAAAGAGTGAGGGAGAGCAACGAAGGCTCCTTAAGTTGATGTCAAGACCTATAAATGATTTATATGAATATTATTTTTAACGAGGACAAGTTTGAGCCTTATGTGAAGGGGAGATTCTCAGCTTGTCAAAGTGAAGTTTATCCTTTTTTCCATCATCCGGAAATCTCAATATAGGTCATGATTGACAAGACCACTATATATTTTATTATAGCTAACATACACAAAGTGTATAGTGGCCAGTTGGCTTTTCACATAGACATTAACAAAAGCAATCTCTCACTAAAGGTGAACCTTCTAGAGTAATATGTGTTTTGTGTCTAAGCAATCATGACTAAAGTGATACCGAACCTCAATGTTCTTAGCCTTTGCATGATAGATAGACCCATTTTTAGCCAATGCCATAAAAATCTGATTATCATTGACAAAGAAAAGTACATGATACCATATGTCCATGTTGATATACTTTGGTAGTGATGTGTGCAAACACAATAAAGACCATCGGGGCACTCTTTTCCCTCTTTCGGAGGGTTTTTCTCCAGCTTGTATATTAGCATGTAACCCTAATGTGTCACTTATCTTTATACATTCATTCACTTGGTAATACAATCAGTGTCATGTTCTTCTGTAAGCTTCTTCTTTTTTCTTATGTTGTTTGTGTGCCTTGTCCTTGAATTCTAATAATTAGTATCAAGTAAGATCGCCACTTTCTTTATGATATTATCGAAACCCTTCCAATCGTAGTCTTAGAATCGCACAAAAATTGATGAGCATACTCAAGGTACTAGGAGTTCCAAAGAGAGTTTAAGAGGCTTCCCACAGAATAATCCATACATACATGAACAATGCTATATATATTACCATAGGGAATTAAAAAATCCAAGAAAAATCCACATTAAGAATGGATTAGAAGCTTGCTAAAATCTCCTATCTACCTTTTCAGATGAAAGTAAAAATCTTGGTTTATGCCTCTTTTGGGGAGCAAATTACCATGTAAGAAGGGAGGATTGGAAAACTTAAGAATATCTTAAAGCACCTTCATATATTACTCTATGAGGTTATGGAGAGAAATTTAGGATTTTCTTATGGAAGAATGCTTTTAAGCATATCAAAAATCACATTTTCACACTTTTTTCCAGCCCCTCCACCAATCCACTAGTTTGGCATGTCACACTTGGTGAGACCATATTTTGGGCTAAAAAACTCCAAATTGGACATGCTATGGCTCATTTCAAAGAGCATAATATCTAATTTCATTGTGAAGAAGTAAATTCTAGAAATTATGTATTTTTAAAGCTCCATGCAGGTCTGCAAAGTCTGAATATCTTTTTATAACTTCCTTCCAAAAAGCATATCTTGTAAAACAGGAAGGAGATTGAAGTAATTTCACTTTGAGATACTTATGTATGACATATATTGCATTTTATGATTATTTGAAGGTCCCAAAAAAGATGTTTCAAGTCTAAAGATGGATTACACATGGATTTTTGGGTATATTGGCATTATTTCGGTAATCATCCGACTAAGCTTGATGTTTTGGGAAGTGATCCGATGTCATTTGACACTTCAAAGTTTGTTTTCCGACCTCGTGAGGAAAGTGTAAAGGTCTCAAGGCTCATCAAAAAGGCTTGGATGTATGTAGTTCTAACAACAAACCATTCAAGGAGGTATGGCTTATGTTTATAAGCATTATGCTTTATGTTTTGCGCATGTTTTGGTATATGCATGCATGGATATATGATTGGAATGCATATATCAAAGTTGTTCATTGTTTAAGTCTTAAGTATGGATCAACTCATTAGGAATAAAATTTTTTATGCTTTGCAAGAAAGATGATTGCAAGAAGTACAAGATTATGCAACACAAATTTGTTGCTAGCATTTTATGTTTTTGTAGGTTATGGAGTTCATATATGAGTATGTGGCTTGTATGCCATTTTTGGAGTTTGAGGTATGTGGAAGCACGCAAAGAGCACAAGGAAGAAGAAGAAGCATGGAGCACAACACACAATACTTTATGTATTAGCAAGAGAATGTACAAAGATAAGTTACTCGTTAGGGTTATAGGCATAGATACAAGTCGGGGAAAAAAACCAGGTAAAGAGGGAAAAAAGTGCCCCGATGGTCTTAGAGTGTTCATGTTAGTATATGATCAAGGTCTACCCTCATGATTGTATGCACATGTTGTAAGGCCCCCATTATGAGGAGAAGCCAAGCGTGCATTACCCAATTGATGGGAATCCCAACTTGTTGGTGCAGACCAATCACCAATTGAAGATTTGAAGGACAAAGGATGGAGATGAGATCAAGTTTTGAAGCAAAGAAGATGGATACATTCACAGGATGAATGATATGTACACATATGTACATTAGTGAAGACATAAATCACTTAGAGTTTTGAATAGTCATAAACTTGTACATATTTGCCTATAAATATTTTGGAAAAATGTCGGGGAAAAAAGGAGGAGACAATAGGAGATCATGAGAATAGTGTATTGAGAAGTAGAGAGTGTCATTAGACACATGAGAAGTGAGTTGAATTCATCATCCTCACTCAGTTGTAAACTTCTGAGAAATAGAAGGAAAAATTGCGCCCGATGTTTCTGTGTTTTCTCTCTGTGTGATAGATCTTTTGTGAATTCCTTTTGGAGATATCTAAGTCCATAGTTAATCAATCTATGGCTAGAGTTTGAGAGTCTAATTGTGATCAGGCTAAGAGAATTGTGTGTAGGAACATTTACATGTGAGAAAGTACTCACTGGTTCTTGAAACAGGCGCAAATTTTGATCTTAATGATTTGATCATTTCTCACTCCACAGTTTAAAGTTTTATGCAAGTAAGCACTTAATCTTTAAGTTGGAAGGTAAGCTACTCGTGGCTAGAAGCATTTGCTTAAACGGGTTCTATACTGAGAGAATTAAAGTTAAGAAGTTAGGGGTGTCCAAATTGACTTCTCAGAAGTGCAGATTTAGACATAGTTGACTTGGTAAGTAGATTTCTCAAGATCTACTAAACCTTTTGAAGTAATTTGACTTGGAGAAGGTGCGCAATCTTTAGGCGACACCTTGTGCAAAGTTTCATAAAAAACTTTACACATTTACTCAGTCAATGAGCAAGATCTATGCAGCAGACTTTCTGAGGAATTTCCTTCTTCACAGTTTAGTCAAGAAATTGATATTTAGTCATTGATCTCTTAAATTGGTGAAGGTTTTGACTTACTCTTGATATAGAGGTGTTCTAAATTCAAGAGTAGGTTGTTCTTTTGGAGATTAACACTCTCCATCACAACTTGCATCTTGGATGAAGGTCATATTGGACCATGTAAGGTATTGTAAGGAAAGGGAGTTACCAGGGTCCCCAATTGTGGGGTCCAGGGCAGCGATGAGTAACCGCGGTCGGGGGGTCCAAGGTGGCCAGCGAGCTCCCTGGTGGGGGTCCGGGGGCAGTGCCTCCGACGCGACGGTAAAGGGAATATTCCATGGAATATTCCCTATCAGATTCATAAATCATTTATATTTGTTAGGTCAGTTCAACCGGCCTAAGCCGTATATGGAAATTACGTGGGTGGTGGCCGCCCACGCTCTACCGCCCATGTATAGCCGTCCACAGAACGCCACCCATGATCCTATATATACATGACTTCTGCACTACCTAAGACATCGAATCGAGCTAGCATACCTCTACCTTGTATCTCCCTATCTAGAGTTTTCTAGATCACCATTAAAGCTCTATCTTGAGAGCGCACGGGTGGACAACACCATCATCTTTGTACTTGCTGTTAGTAGAAAGTTCTTGAGATTCTCCTATATCTGTTATCTTCTCTGCTACTGCTCCTGTATTATATTGCGTAACTATTGTCTTACATGGTATCACAGTTGTAAGGTTCAAATAGCTTGAGAAGTATCACTATTTTAGCCTACTAGCATACTAGAATATTAGTAGATTATTCGAGTGATTACATGATGGCTTCATCGTCGAACACTGGTCTTGGTGCTTCAGCTAATGTTAATGCTGCACCTATTCGAATTCACCCACCTACATTCACTAAAGGGAAGCTGGATGGAACCAACTATACACTCTGGAAGTTCAAAATTTCTGCAATTTTGGATTCCTATGAACTACTTGACATTGCCATGGGACTAATGGGATTGGATCTAGAGACTATACCAGTTGAAGATCCAGCAAATTCAAGATTGATGATTCAGCCAGATCCAGATCTTCTACGAGCTTGGAAGAGGCAGAATGATGATGCATTATGTGCAATTGTCATTAGTGTAAGTGATTCTATGCTTACTTTAGTTCAAATACTACTAAAGCACATGAGGCTTGGGGGATATTGGCTCGTCAATATGAGACCAAGAACCACATTTGGATACCGAATTTAGAAGATTAGTTGGCAAATGAAAAGCATTCTGATTCTGAAAAGGCTGAAGATTTTATCAAACAGATAAAACATCTTCAAGATCAATTGGCTGCAGTTGATGTTGTTATAACACCAGAAGATCTGGCTCGAAGATGTGTAGTGTTCTTCCAACAAAGTATGATGGAAGCATTCTGATTCTGAAAAGGCTGAAGATTTTATCAAACAGATAAAACATCTTCAAGATCAATTGGCTGCAGTTGATGTTGTTATAACACCAGAAGATCTGGCTCGAAGATGTGTAGTGTTCTTCCAACAAAGTATGATGGATTAGTAACAACCCTTAACACTCAGGTAAGACCAACTCCCCTTATATTTGAAGAGTTTTGTGCTATGCTATTAGAAGAAGAGATGTGGTTGAAGAATCGGCAATATACTAGTGATGTTGCATTCTCAGCAAATGAGGTAAAGGCTCTTCTAATGGATCAAAGAAGAAGCCAAAGAAGAAAAATTTCACAGGAAGTTGCTTCTATTGTGAAAAGAAAGGCCATGCCATCAAGGATTGCAGAAAGAAGCAAGTTGAGGAACGGAATGGGACTATAAAATCATCGTGGAAGAACAAAGAGTCTGCAAACAACACAGAGCTGGAACTATGGGTAGCTATTGAAGAGGTATACTCATCTGCTCAAGCTCGTGGTGATGAACCATGTATTTTAGATAGTGGAGCTTCTTGCCATATGACAAGTAAAAAGGATTATTATAATTCCCTAGTGCCTCTACGAGAATCCATCAATGTAGTGGTGGGAAATGACTCCAAGTGTCCAGTAGAAGGAACTGGAACCATCTCTTTTATCACTTCTCCAGGTGTTGAGAAAAAGTTATTCGATTCTATGTACCCACACTTAAAAGAAATTTGTTGTCGATTTCTACAATAATAGATCATGGGCTCGAAGTTCACTTCAATAAGAGTGGTGCAAAAATCATGGATTCATCAGGTAATGTTGTAGGTAAAGGCATACGACAAGATAACTTGTATGAGTTAAGTGCCTTAATTGCTACAGAAGATAAAGATGTAAGCAGGTTATGGCACCAACGATTTGGGCATCTCAGATTTGCAGTTTTGAAGGACATGCAAAGAACAAGGATGGTTGCTCATTTGCCTGCATTTTCAGAGTTGCAAGAACCTTGTGAAGCTTGTATGATGGGTAAGAAACAACGAAAGGCATTTCCAAGAGAGACCAGCAATCGATCTCAAGCTCCTCTAGAGTTGGTACATGCTGATCTCTGCGGTAAAATGTCTACACCTGCTTTAGGAGGATCTTTCTACTTTTTGCTGTTAGTCGACGATTATAGTAGAAAGATGTGGGTTTATTTCATTCGAGAGAAGGCTGATGCATTTGAAAAATTTTTAACGTGGCATAAGTATGTGGAAAATGAATCAAGAAGGAAACTGAAGAAATTCAGAACAGATATAGGAGGTGAATTCTTGTCAATAGAATTCAATAATTATTGTAAGGAGCATGGTGTGAAAAGGCAACTTACCACAGCTCATCAAAATGGCGTTGTTGAGCGTAGGAACAGGACAGTAGTTGAAATGGTTCATTGCATGTTAAAGGCTCAAGTCATGCCTAATTCATTCTGGGCAGAAGCAATCAATACAGCAATCTACATCCTCAATCAAAGCTACACAAAAGCACTGAAGGGGATGACTCCTCAAGAAGCATATTCTAGTAAAAAGCCTTCAGTTTTGCATTTCATAATTTTTGGTTGTTTCTGTTATGCACATATTCTTGATTCAACAAGATGAAAGTTGGGTTCAAAAAGCAAAAAGTGTGTCTTCCTGGGATATAGTGAAGATTCTAAAGCATACAGGTTGTGGGATCCCGAGGCAAGGAAGATTTTTGTCAGCCAAGATGTGGTGCTTGATGAACGACCACACTTAGTAGAAGATAAAGGCAAATCTACTATCTCATCAAAGGTAGAAATATCTCACATTGTGTCTATCAAAAGACAGGTTAAAGTTGAGGAGGAGGAAACATTTGATGGAGAAATTTCCTCAATAAAAAGCCAACCAGTTGTAGCTACACAGCGTAAGCCACTACCGAAGTGGGCACAAGAGCTCTTTGATGATCATAATCCACATGTCCTCCACTAAACCAGAGTACAAAGCAGCTTGTTTTGCTTCTTGTGAGGCAGTCTGAGTAAGAAGAATTCTTGCAGATCTAGGCTTTCCATCAAATATGGCGAGTGTACTCAAGTGTGATAATCAAAGTTGGATGGCTATTCCAAAGAAACTAGTATTTCATGCTCGCACCAAGCACATAGAAGTACAGTACCATTACATTCGTGAGCTAATTGAAGATGAAATTGTGGAGCTAGAATATTTCCCAATAGAGGTGAATTGTGATGACATATTCACTAAAGCACTTGGAAGAGAAGAGCTCAACAAGCATCTTCAACAGATGGGCATAGAACCGTCACCTACTTGATTTATCATCGATAAACATTGAGGGGGGGTGTTAGTATATGATCAATGTCTACCCTCATGATTGTATGCACATGTTGTAAGGCCCCCATTATGAGGAGAAGCCAAGCGTGCATTACCCAATCGATGGGAATCCCAACATCATATTGGACCATGTAAGGTATTGTAAGGAAAGGGAGTTACCAGGGTCCCCAATTGTGGGGTCCAGGGTAGTGGTGAGCAGCCCCGGCTTGGGGGTCCAAGGGGGCCAGCAAGCCACGACGGTAAAGGGAATATTCCATGGAATATTCCCTGTCGAAGTTAGAAATCATTTCTATTTGTTAGGTCGGTTCAACCGGCCTAAGCCATGTATGGCAATTACGTGGGCGGTGGCCGCCCTTGCTCTACCGCCCATGTATAGCTGTCTACGAAAGGCCACCCATGATCCTATATATATACATGACTTCTGCACTACCTGAGACATCGAATTGAGCGAGCATACCTCTACCTTGTATCTCCCTATGTAGATTTGTCTAGATCACCATTTAAGCTCTATCTTGAGAGCACACGGGTGGACAACGCCATCATCTTTATACTTGTTGTTAGTAGAAAGTTGTTGAGATTCTCCTATATTTGTTATCTTCTGTGCTACTACTCCTGTATTATATTGCGTAACTATTGTCTTACACTTCACACACATCATTACCAAAATATATCAATAAATCCCACTTAGAGTGATCCAATGAACAAGAAGCTGGCACTCATGTATAAGGAAGTGTCAAGCTATGTGGAATCAATCCACAAAAGGAATTAAGCCCAAAGATTGCGGAAAGCTTCAAACTTCTCCCTAGGTAGAGCCTTTGTGAAAAGGTCTACAATATTCTCCTGTGTGGAAACATATGCCAAACTAATCTCTCGAGCAGAGAAACTCTCCGTGACATAATGATAGTGCATCTCAATGTGCTTAGTACGTGCATGCAACACAGGGTTCCTCGCAACTGCCAATGCGCTCTCAATATCAATGAAGATGGTGGTCGTAGAAGACTGACCAACACCCAAATAAGCCATAAGGCATCTGAGCCACACACACTCAATCGTCGTTATGAAAGCTTCCCTATACTCAGCCTCACAACTAGAAGTGGCCACAGTGGGTTGCTTCTTGCTCAACCAAGATATACATGAAGTACCAAGCATGAAGCAAAAGCCACTAGTGGACACACGAGTCTCATAGCAACAAGCCCAGTTAGAGTCAAAAAAAGCATGTAAATTTGGTGGTAGTGGTTCTCCCCTTGGGATAAAACAATCCAAGTACCTGGGTACCACTCAAGTAGCAAAAATGATTCGGTTAATCGCCTACCAATGCTTGACACATAGGCAATGCATAAACCTGCTCATTTTATGAGATAGCAAACTGAATATCAGGTCAAGTAATGCATAAGTAAATCAAGCATCCAACAACGTGCTGATAGAGAACAACATCAAATGCATCTCCAACATCATGAAGACTCAATCCTAAACCTATCTCCATAGGAGTGGCAATAGGTTTAAAGTCATCAAGGTCAAAATGTCGCAATAATGTGTCAATATATTTCATTTGACATAAAGCTATTCCGCCATCAACGTGCATAAACTAAATGCCCAAATAATGATGCAAATGTCCCAAATCTGACATCTCAAATGAGGAATGCAAATCAGCCTTAAAATCAGCAATATGCTTTTCATGAGGACTAGTGATAAGCATGTCATCAACATAGACAACAATGATCAGAAGCACATCATTTGCATGCTTAACATATAAGGTGCTCTCAGTTGGACTATTCTCAAAACCATGTGCAATCAAATAGGCATGTATTTTTTCATACCAAGCACGGGTGCTTGCTTCAAACCATATAATGCCTTTTTCAACCTACACACTTGGTTTTCATGCCCTTTCTGCACAAAGCTGGTGGGCTGAAAAATGTACACTTCTTCATGCAAGTCACCATTTAGAAATGTATTTTTAATGTCCAACCGATGTACATTCCAACCATGATGAGCTACAAGTGCACAGATGCCATGAATAGTAGTCATTTGGCGTGTAGGAGAAAAGGTCTCCTCAAAATCAATGCCTCTTTCTTGAGCATAACCCTTTGTAATAAGCCTAGCCTTATATCTGTCAACTCTTTCATCAGACTTATGCTTGAGCTTGTATACTGTTGGAGTTAGACGTCAGCGAAAGCACGCAAACAACACAAGGAAGAAGAAGAAGTTTGGAGCACAACACACAATACTGAATGTATTACCACTAGAATGTACAAAGATAAGTAGCCCCTTAGGGCAATAGGCGTATATACAAGTCAGGACCTCCTAAAGAGGAAAAAAAGTGGCCCGGTGGTCCTAGAGTGTTCACACACATCACTACCTAAATATATCAACAAATCCCCCCTGGGAGTGATGCGGTGAACAAGGAGCTGGCAGCTAGCACTCATGTATAAGGAAGTGCCAAGCTATGTGGCATCAATCCACAAAAGGAAGTTGCCCAAAGCTTTGTGGAAAGCTTCAAATTTCTCCCTAGGCAGAGCCTTCGTAAAAAGGTCTGCAATGTTCTCTTGTGTGGGCACATATGCCAAGCTGATCTCCCCAGCAGAGAACCTCTCCCTGACATAATGATAATGCACCTCAATGTGCTTAGTGAGAGCATGGAACACAGGGTTCCTCACAACCGTCAATGTGCTCTGACTGTCAGTGAAGATGGTGGTGGTAGAAGACTGACCAACACCGAGATCAACCATAAGGTGTCCGAGCCACACATACTCAACAGTCACTGTGAAAGCTTCCCTATACTCAACCTCACAACTCGAAGTGGCCACAATAGGCTGCTTCTTGCTCAACCAAGATATACATGAGCTACCAATCATGAAGCAAAGACCACTGTTGGACACACGAGTGTCATAGCAACCAGCCCAATGAGAGTCAAAAAAAGCATGCAAATCTGGCAGCAGTGATCCCCCCTTGGGATTAAACAATCCAAGTAGTCGAATACCACTCAAGTAGCAAAAGATGCGCTTAACCACCTGTCAATGCTTGACATCTGGGCAATGCATAAACCTACTCATCTGTGAGACAACAAACTGAATATGTGGTCGAGTAATGCATAAGTAAATCAAGCATCCAATAACCTGCTGATAGAGAACAACATCAAATGCATCTCCAACATCATGAAGACTCAATCATAAACCTATCTCCATAGGAGTGGCAATAGCCTTACAGTCTTCAAGGCCAAAACATTGCAATAATGTGTCAATATATTTCATTTGACACAAAGCCATTCCACCATCAACTTGCATAATGTGAATGCCCAAATAACGATGCAAATGCCCCAAATCCGACATCTCAAATGAGGCATGCAAATCAGCCTTAAAATTAGCAATATGCCTCTCATGATGACCAATGAGCAGCATGTCATCAACATAAACCACAATGATCAGAACTACATCATTAGCACACTTAACATATAAAGTGCTTTCAGTTGGATTGTTCTCAAAACCATGTGCAATCCAATAGGCATGTATCTTTTCATATCAAGCACGTGGTGCTTGCTTTAAACCATAGAACGCCTTCTTTAACTTGCACACCTAGTTCTCATGCCCTTTCTGCACAAAGCCAGGGGGCCAAAACCATAGACTTCTTTATGCAAGTCATCATTCAGAAATGTTGTTTTGATATCCAACTGAGGTACATTCCAACCATGATGTGCTGCAAGTGCACCGATGCTACGAACATTAGTCATTTGGCAAGTAGGTGCAAAGGTCTCATGAAAATCAATGCCTCTTTCTTGCGGGTAACTCTTTGCAACAAGCCTAGCCTTATACATGTCAACTGGTCCATCAAGCCTACGCTTCAGCTTGTACACCCACTTAGTGCCAATGGCCTTCTTGCAAGGAGGCAAGTCACATAAAGGCCAAGTACCATTTTTCATGATAGCATCATATTCAGATTGCATTGTAGCCACCCAATGTTCAAAATTTTGTGCTTCATCAAACTAAACAGGTTCAGTCTTATCACAGAGACTAGAGGCACCATAGAATAGCAATCTGATGCAAAAGAGGCACTATGAGAGCCTAACAGAGTATGATATGACATAGGTGCATCTAACTTACTGTCACCTAAGGTCTACACCAGCCATTTTGGCATAGTTTTTGCCTGCTCAATATCAGCTCTCTCATCAACAAGTGCATCATGTAAATCTGCATCAGAAATGGAATGATCTGCATCATCGCATGAAACCTGCAAAGGTTGAGAAGTTGCCTCATTAGGACCCGCACTAGACTGTCCACCTATAAAAAGAGGCAGCAAAGTATCATACATGTCTTTGGAGCTAACAAATGTCTCCTTAGTACATGAAAGTAAGGGTTGAATAACATCTTCCACAAAAACAACAGCACGGCTAACCAAAATGCATTTACTTTGTGGGTGATACAGATGATAGCCTTTGCTTTTAGAATAGTACCCAACAAAAATACATTTTACTACTCTGTCATCCAATTTTTTGTGATGTTGTTCAGGCACTAATGCATATGCAAAACAAGCAAAAACATGCAGATGAGCAACAGATTGCTTGCGACTATGCCAAGCCTCATATGGAGTGATAGACTGTAGCGCTTTAGTGGGACACGTGTTAAATACATATGCTGCACAAATAACAACCTCAAGCCAGAAACTATGTGGTAAGGCTTGACTCTTGACCATACACCTCGCCATCTCCATGAGTGATCTGTTCTTGTGCTCAGGAACTCTATCATGTTGAGGTGTATACGGCATTGTACACTGGTGTTTTATCCCACGTTCAACCAAAAATACATTAAAATCAGAAGACATATATTCCCCCCCTCGATTAGAATGGACGTTGCCCATTTTACATGCTTACATATTTTCAGCCAAAACCAGAAATTGTTTGAAGCACATAAACACTTCAGACTTTGCTTTGAGTGGATATACCCATGCATGGCTGGAAAAATCATCAATGAAAGTCACGAAGTAAAGATAATTTCCAAAAGAGGGTGTTTGCATAGGACCACAGACATTGCTACGAACAAGCTGCAATTTTTGAGCAGCCCGAACTGAACCATCTTTTGGAAAGGAGGAACGTTACATTTTGCCCAAAATACAGCCTTCACATACATCTTTACCGGGTACCTCAAGTTTGGGCAAAGAGGACACCATTTCAGATTTCTGCAGGTGTAGCAAACTAGCAAAGTTCAGATGACCAAAGCATGCATGCCAAAGCTTTGCATATGACATAGCCTGAGAATCATGTACTGCACATGCCAAATCATTTACAGATCTTTCATAGTCTATGAGCTTATATAGCCCATGACATTAAATTCTAAAAGCTATAATGATGTCGCCATTTGATAGATCATGAACTATACATCTATCATCAACAAATTTCATAACCAAACCAATCTTGGATAATACAGAAATTGATAATAGAAATCTGCACTAGAAATGGAATGATCTACATCATCATATGAAACCTATAAAGGTTGAGAAGTTGCCTCATGTTGGAGTTAGACGTCTGTGGAAGCACACGAACAGCACAAGGAAGAAGAAGAAGCTTGGAGCACAACACACAAGACTGAATGTATTACTAGAGAATGTACAAAGATAAGTAGCCCATTAGGGCAATAGGCGTATATACAAGCCGGGGGAAAAAAACCTCCTAAAGAGGGAAAAAAGTGCCCCGGCGGTCCTAGAGTGTTCACACACATCACTACCTAAATATATCAACAAATCCCCCCTGGGAGTGATGCGGTGAACAAGGAGCTGGCACTCATGTATAAGGAAGTGCCGAGCTATGTGGAAATCACTCCACAAAAGGAAGTAAGCCCAAAGCTTTGCGGAAAGCTTCAAACTTCTCCCTAGGTAGAGCCTTCGTGAAAAGGTCTGCAATGTTCTCCTGCGTGGGCACATATGCCAAGCTGATCTCCCTAGCAGAGAACTTCTCCCTGACATAGTGATAATGCACCTCAATGTGCTTAGTGCGAGCATGGAACACAGGGTTCCTCGCAACTGCCAATGCGCTCTGACTGTCAGTGAAGATGGTGGTGGCAGAAGACTGGCCAACACCCAAATCAGCCATAAGGCGTCTGAGCCACACACACTCAACAGTCGCTGTGAAAGCTGCCCTATACTCAGCCTCACAACTGGAAGTGGCCACAGTAGGCTGCTTCTTGCTCAACCAAGATATACATGAGCTACCAAGCATGAAGCAAAAACCACTGGTGGACAGACGAGTGTCATAGCAACCAGCCCAATCTGAGTCAGAAAAAGCATGCAAATCTGGCGGTAGTGATCCCCCCTTGGGATAAAACAACCCAAGTAGCCGAGTACCACTCAAGTAGCGAAAGATGCGCTTAACCGCTTTCCAATGCGTGACTCCTGGGCAATGCATAAACCTGCTCATCTGTGAGACAGCAAACTGAATATCTGGCCGAGTAATGCATAAGTAAATCAAGCATCCAACAGCCTGTTGATAGACAACAGCATCAAATGCATCTCCAGCATCATGAAGACTCAATCGTAAACCTGTCTCCATAGGAGTGGCAATAGGCTTACAGTCTTCAAGGCCAAAACGCTGCAATAATGTGTCAATATATTTCGTTTGACACAAAGCCATTCCACGATCAACTTGCATAAATTGAATGCCCAAATAGTGATGCAAATGCCCCAAATCAGACATCTCAAATGAGGCATGCAAATCAGCCTTGAAATCAGCAATATGCTTCTCAAGAGGACCAGTGAGCAGCATGTCGTCTACATAGACAACAATGATCAAAAGCACATCATTAGCACGCTTAACATATAAGGTGCTTTCAGTTGGACTGTTCTCAAAACCATGTGCAATCAGATAGGCATGTATTTTCTCATACCAAGCACGTGGTGCTTGCTTTAAACCATATAACGCCTTCTTTAACCTGCACACCTGGTTTTCATGCCCTTTCTGCACAAAGCCACGGGGCTGAAAAACATACACTTCTTCATGCAAGTCACCATTCAGAAATGCTGTTTTAATGTCCAACTGATGTACATTCCAACCATGATGGGCTGCAAGTGCACAAATGCTCCGAACAGTAGTCATACGGCATGTAGGTGCAAAGGTCTCATCAAAATCAATGCCTCTTTCTTGCGCATAACCCTTTGCAACAAGCCTAGCCTTATACCTTTCAACTGTACCATCAGGTTTACGCTTCAGCTTGTATACCCACTTAGTGCCAATGGCCTTCTTGCCAGGAGGCAAGTCACATAAAGACCATGTACCATTCTTCATTATAGCATCATATTCAGATTGCATAGCAGCCATCCAATTTTCTGAATTTTGTGCTTCATCAAAAGAAACAGGCTCATTCTCATCACAGAGACTAGATGCAGCCATAGCATAGCAATCTGATGCAAAGGAGGTACTATGAGAGCCTGAACGAGTACGATATGACAAAGGTGCATCTAATTTGTTGTCACGCAAAGTCTGCACCAGCCATTTTGGCATAGTTTTTGCCTGTTCAATATCAGCTCTCTCATCAACAAGTGCATCATGTAAATCTGCATCAGAAATGGAATGATCTGCATCATCATATGAAACCTGCAAAGGCTGAGAAGTTGCCTCATTAGGACCAGCGCTAGCCTGTCCGCCTGTAAAAAGAGGCATCAAAGTATCATACATGTCTTTGGAGCTAACAGATGTCTCCTTAGTACATGAAAGCAATGGCTGAATAGCATCTTCCACAAAGAAAACATCACGGCTAACCAGAATGTGTTTAGTCTGTGGATGATACAGACGATAGCCTTTACTTTCAGAACTGTACCCAACAAAAATACATTTTACTGCCTTATCATCCAATTTTCTGCGATGTTGTTCAGGCACTAATGCATATGCCAAACAACCAAAAACACACAGATGAGCAACAGATGGCTTGCGGTCATGCCAAGCCTCATATGGAGTGATAGACTGCAACGCTTTGGTGGGACATCTGTTCAGTACATATGCTGCACACATGACAGCCTCAAGCCAGAAACTATGTGGTAAAGCCTGACTTTTGACCATGCACCTTGCCATCTCCATGAGTGACCTGTTCTTTCGTTCAGCAACTCCATTCTGTTGAGGTGTATACGGCACTGTACACTGGTGTTTTATCCCACGTTCAGCCAGAAATGCATTAAAATCTAAAGACATATATTCCCCCCCTCGATCAGAACGGAGGGTGCCCATTTTACATGCTGACAGACTTTCAGCCAAAACCAAAAACTGTTTGAAGCACATGAACACTTCGGACTTTGCTTTGAGTGGATATACCCATGCATGCCTGGAAAAATCATCAATGAAAGTCACGAAGTAAAGGTAATTTCCAAAAGAGGGTGTCTGCATAGGACCACAGACATCACTATGTACAAGCTGCAATTTCTGCATAGCCCGAACTGAACCATCTTTTGGAAAGGAAGAACGCTGCATTTTGCCCAAAATACAGCCTTCACAAACATGTTTTCCAAGTGCCTCAAGTTTGGGCAAAGAGGACACCATTTCAGATTTCTACAGGCGTAACAAACTAGCAAAATTCAGATGACCAAAGCGTGCATGCCAAAGCTTTGCATCTGACATAGCCTGAGAATCATGAACTGCACATGCCGAATCATTCACAGATCTTTCATAGTCTATGAGCTTATACAGCCAACGACATAAAATGCCAGAAGCAATAATCACATCGCCATTTGAGAGATCATGGACTGTACACCTGTCATCAACGAATTTCACAACCAAGCCAATCTTGGCTAATGCAGAAACTGATAACAGGTTCTTTTTGATCCCTGGCACAAATAAAGCATCTGACAAAGTGAAAGAACTACCATCAGCAGTAGTCAGAATGATCTTACCAACTCCCATAACAGGATAAGAGGAGTTATTGGCGCATGTGACAGTATTCCCTGTAGGGGCAGGCTCGAGTGAAGAGAAGAAACTGCGCTGCGAGGTAATATGTTTGGTCGCCCCACTATCAAAGTACTGGCAAACATCTGAGTCTACTGCAGACATGCACTGATCATGAGAAGATGGGTCAAAACTGCAGACAGTAGTAAACGCCCATTCTTCTTCCTGCACAAGATTTGCAGACTCTGTTTTTGGTGTAGAGGCCTCTGCAACAACCATTCCAGCCTCTTTCTTCTTTGCCTCTTTAGCAGCCAGTTTTGGACAGTTCTTTATAATATGATCATTTCCTTTACAGTACTTGCAGAACAATTTCTGCTTTTCTGATTTCTTCTCATCTTTATCCTGGTTCTTCGATTGTGCAGCATTTGCAGATTTCTGCTTACTAGTAGAAGAGCTCCATTTTCCTTTGCCCTTCTGACTAGCCAGGAAAGCTTGATCTGCAACACGCATAATGGACCTGTTCTGCCTGGACTGATCTTCCTGCAACAGAACAGAGACTAATTCCTCAAATGACAAGGCATTCGGATTGCCTTTCATCATCAATCGAAGAGTAGAGGCAAAACTCTGATATGAATCAGGAAGGCCATTCAGAACGGTCTACACAAGTGAGCTATCTGGTATAACCTCATCAGCAGAAATCAATTGTTCCTTCAGGTCTTTGATCTTTGTAAGAAAACTGTCCATCGAATCACCTTCATTCATGTGCTCACTCTCCAACTGTTTTCGGATGTAAGCAACACGAGCCTCATTCCTAGCCTGGTACAAAGTGGTAAGTGTATCCCAAGCATCCTTTGCTGTTCTGCAAGAGCGAATGTGAGGAATAATGGCACGTTTGACAGACAAAGCTATCAATGCATGTGCCTTGGCATCTCTGCCATCCCAACGAATCTGCTCTGTAGTAGGTGCAACAGAAACAGAAGCACGAACAGGAATCTGCGGAATATCATCTTCGACACCATCTTGATCAGCTCCAACACCTGTATTCGCAGTACCTGTCGTTACAGGTGTAACAGGACGTCTTTCAACACCCTACACAATGTTCCACAATCCTTTTGCAACCAGTACATGTCGCATCATATAAGCCCATAATGGGTAGTTGGTACCATCCAACTTATCCTCAACAGCCAACATACGGAATACATCACTGCTTTCAGCCATGGCCGGTGACTAAAATACCTTGATGCAGAAAATTGACTGTATCTCAAAAAGTTGAACAGAACTGCCCAGACGAGTTCTGCTAGACCTGTAGCAGACTTCGAGACGCTTAAACTGGCGAACAGAAACTGGTATATACCTTTGGCACAAAAGGACGAAATAGCCTGCACAAGCACTGCGATAGTGCGTTCGGAGGCCGAAACGAGCTCAGATCGCGATTTCGGCACCACATAGCGAAGCTGTTTTGTTCTCGGAAACACCTTGAGTATGCTCACCAAATTTTGTGCGAATCTGAGACTGCAAACGGAGGAGTGTCGACGGTGCCCTAGAAGAAGCAACGACCTGCTCTGATACCAATTGTTGGAGTTAGACATCTGCGGAAGCACGCGAACATCACAAGGAAGAAGAAGAAGCTTGGAGCACAACACACAAGACTAAATGTATTACTAGAGAATGTACAAAGATAAGTAGCCCATTAGGGCAATAGACGTATATACAAGCCGGGGGAAAAAAACCTCCTAAAGAGGGAAAAAAGTGCCCCCGCGGTCCTAGAGTGTTCACACACACCACTACCTAAATATATCAACACCTCATTAGGACTAGCACTAGATTGTCCACGTGTAAAAAGAGGAAGCAAAGTGTCATACATGACTTTGGAGCTAACTAATGTCTCCTTAGTACATGAAAGTAATGGTTGAATAACATCTTCCACAAAAACAGCATCACAGATAACCAAAATGCATTTATTCTGTGGATGATATAGAAGATATCCTTTGCTTTCATAATTGTAACAAAAAAAAACATTTCACTGCTTTATCATCCAATTTTCTACGTTGTTGTTCAGGCACTAATGCATATGCCAAAGAGCCAAAAACACACGGGTGAACAACAGATGGCTTACGACCATGCCAAACCCACATGGAGTGATAGATTGCAATGCTTTAGTGGGATACCTGTAAGTACATATGCTTCACACATAACAACCTCGAGCTAGAAACTATGTGGTAAAGCCTGACTCTTGACCATACACCTCACCATCTCCATGAGTGACCTATTCTTCCTTTCAGTAACTCCATTCTGTTGAGGTGTATATGGAATTGTACACTGATGTTTTATCCCACATTCAGCCAAAAATGCATTAAAATCAGAAGACATATATTACCCCCTCGATTAGAATAGAAGGTGCCCATTTTACATGCTAATAGATTTTCAACCAAAACCAGAAACTGTTTGAAACACATAAACACTTTGGACTTTGCTTTTAATGGATATACCCATGCATGCATGGAAAAATCAACGATGAAAGTCACAGTTTTGTGCCACATGGCTCCACAAGGAGCATTGTTCACTCTACAACTAGCTTACCTCAAAAATGATTCTTCTAGCTCTTTTTATAGTTTTTGACTAGCTTTGGCCTTGTTCAGACCAAGTGTCTGGCCTAATTTAAAATTAGGTTCCTAAACTAATTTGGAGGCTCAAAATTAACTCTAACAGTTATGTAAGTTAATACATAGGTTCTCTTAGTACTCCTTAAGATCGAGGACTCTATAATGTTTCTCCTCTTTTGCTCCATGCCATAGCTATTCTTCGCGAGGCAAATCTACTACATACATAGCTATGTGTTCGGTTCACCGCCCAGCCATGCCCGAGACACTTCAATCATAAGATCTAGTCCAGAAATTCACGATTCTAATCTTTTCTATTCCTACTTGAGCATTGTATACTTTCTTTAAGTTGGATAATAGAAGATTCCATTGTTCCCTCTTTGTCTCACCTTGTGTGCATGTGTGTGCATGCTACTGTGCTTCTTGTTACATAAAAACAAGCTCTAAAGTAGTCTTGTGGATTTTATTAATTATTAAAAATGGTATATGGAAGCTTGTGGATCTTATTAGTTATGAAAAATAACATGTGGAGGCGTTCACATCTCCAAAGTTAGAGCAAAAGTAGATAAAAGTAGAAGGAAAGGAGAGGTGTCTATTTTTAGACAAGGAAGGCGCTTCTGTTGATAGCCTCTCAATAAAAAGAGTGGTTCTCTTAGTGTAGGTGTCCAAATTGAGTGATTCTTGTTGCGTTGCAAAGCTTACAACTTTTAATATATAAGTAGATCAATTTTTTTACAATTTTCAATAAAAAAAAATCCGCGCAAGTAGGCATTTTTTTAGATCTTCTTGCTTGTGTCTATCCGGTGTCTCATCAGTGACATACCTCTCTTCAAACTTTCATATCTCAGTTGTTATGAGGTATTTTTGAGTGATTTCACTTGGAGGAGTTTCCTTAGCTCTCATACTTTCTATCCATATTGAAATTTTCCATATATCTTTAAGTCTTTTTGCTGTTGTACATCAGTTTTCAATTCAGGCAGATAGTCATACCTTGCTGTTGCAGGCCTTCTCATGCCTTGACTTCAAGCTGCTCTTTCGGGAGCTATACTCCAGCTTTTTTGTTTTTAAAGCACGCTACTCAGAGTCTACTTTCAAGATATATGATTAGTTTTGTCAAATTCTGCTCAGAGAGTTTCTAGTGGTTATTTTGCTACAATGACCTATTTCTGTTTTCTTGAAAGTTTGGAGGAAAGTTTGTTTTTGAAGCTTGGAAATATTTGGTTGGTGTTTTGAAGATCTTGGGAGGTCTCATCATGTTTCATTGTGTACTTTGATGTTTACAAGTTTGTAAACACAACAGTATGGTATCAGAGCTTTTGTTTTTTTTATCATATTTCATACAACTTATTGCATTCTCTTCTTTGTTTCCAACAATTCAACATGGAAGATTTGAGTGCATCGATTGAGAAGTTATCAGATGGGAGAAATTATCCCATGTGGCAATTTAGAATGGAGTCTTATCTCATGTCTAAAGGTCTTTGGGGATTGATAACAGGTACAGAAGTGAAGCCGATATTACCAGAAGCTCCTACACAAGCAGATCGAGCAAGAGAGCAAGAATGGATCGAAAGAGACAGAAGAGTTCTGTTTATTATATCACAAACAATTTCCAATACTATGCTTGGGCATATAAGAGGTTTGAATACTAGTAGAGAGGCTTGGGAGTCTCTAGAAAGATTATTTACAACTACCAACAGAGCGAGGCAAACACAACTTATAGGTGATCTGACAAGAGTAAAAAAGAAGCCACGACAATCAGTTGATGATTATTTTCTTGAGGTAAAATCTCTTATTGAAGCATTAGCCTCTATTAATGCATCTCCTAGTGAGGATATAAAATTTATAGCATGTTAAATGGCTTGAGAGAAGATGAAAGATGGAAGTCTTTCATTACGTCTATCATGACTCGAGAGAATCTACCATCCTTTGAAGATTTACAAACGCTCATGATGACTGAAGAAATCAACATAGAAGGTGGCAACTCTTATCATTCACAAAGAGGTAGTCAAGGAAAAGCTCTTTATACTTCATCAAATAGAAGAGGTAGAGGAAATTGGAGAGGAGGAGGAAGATTCAACAACAATGCAAGAGGAAGAGGAAGCTTTAATGCAACTAGAGGAGGAAGAACAATACAACAAAGTCAACAGACTCAACCAAATCAACAAGGTAACTTTACTTACCATTATTGTGGTAAAGTTGGTCATTATGCCAGGGATTGCTTCTCCAATCCGAATAGAAGGGGTGGTTTTAGAGGACAACAAAGAGGAAGAGGCCAAGATCACATGCATCACAACAACAACATAGTACAAGAGGAGGCTCAAACACAGAAGGAAAACGTTCTTATGGCTATGCATATAGAGACACATAAGAGGAAGGTAAACGAAAAAACTTGGTATGTAGATAGTGGTTGCTCAAACCACATGAGTCACAACATGAATATGTTTGTGAACTTACACAAACCTAATTCAAGAGTCACAGTTGCTATAGGAGATAGTACTGAGCATGAAGTAGTTTATTGGTGATTGTCCACTTAATGAACATGTTACTCTTGAGATGTTTTGTTTGTTCCTACGATTACAAGAAATTTGATTTCAATTGGACAGATGGAGGATAATGGAGTAAAGGTCGATTTTGACAATAATCAGTGGCAGGCTTATCAAAAGAAGGATGGGAATTTTGTTATAAAAGGAGAAAAAGTAAACAGATTATATACTTATGAAGTTGAAGTTCTAGATTATGCAAGTTATACAATGGTTAATGGGACTCAAGTAAGTCAATTGGATTTATGGCATAAAAGATTAGGACACATCAGTATTGGCAGGATAAAAGATATTGCAAAGAAATCATTGGTTGAAGGTTTACCACAATTACCTAAGCAAGATTTGGATTTTGTTTGCGAGGCATGTCAGTTTGGAAAACAGGTACGAAGTCCTTTTTCAAAAGCAGGATTGCAAAGCAGAGGTATTTTGGACTTGATTCATATTGATGTATGGGGTCCATCTCAAGAAGAGTCCATGGCAGGTAGCAAGTACTTTGTCACATTTATTGATGACTTCTCAAAGTTTACAGTCATTTATTTTATGAAATACAAATCCGAAGTGTTTGATATATTCAAAAAGTTTAAATCATTGGTTGAAAAGCAAACAGGTCGAAGCATAAGAAGGTTGAGATCAGATGAAGGAGGTGAATATTTTTCTAATCAATTTCTTGCATTTTTGGAGGAAGAAGGAACTAAAAAGGAGACTACAAATAGATACACACCTCAACAAAATGGTGTGGCCAAAAGAAGAAACAGGTCTGTCTTGGAGATGGGTAGGTGCATGTTAATTGAAAAGGACTTACCACTTATTTTTTGGGCTGAAGCATGCAATATGGTAGTTTATGTGATGAACAGGTTACCACCTACTCAAAGTCATGTACAACAAGCACCTTATGAATTGTTTTATGGATCAAAACCAGATATTGCTAATTGTAGAATTTTTGGAAGCATATGTTTTGTTCATGTTCCACAATAGTTAAGGTCAAAGTTGGATCCAAGGTCACAAAAAATGGTTTTCATTGGTATGGCAGAAGGGCAACCGGGATATAGATGTGTGAACCCAGATACGGGAGAGGTAATTGTTTCGTGAGATGTTATTTTTCATGAAGATAAATCTTGGTATAAACATGAAGTGCAGGTAGATGAAGAAGAAACTACAAGAAGTCATGAAGAAGAGCCAAGTTCTCCAAGTTCACCAGAGAGTCAAATTACACATGAAGAGGTAACTCCCCCCAATCAGAAGTTGAAGAAAATTCTCGATTTGATTTCAAAGGAAATTGAGTCACAGGAAGAAGAAAGTGAAGGTTCTACATCAAGAAGAACTCAAACTCGAAGGCAAGAAAAACATGGTAGGACAAGAAGCCAATCAAGGTATCCAGTAAAAGAAAGAAGGCAACCGCAAAGATTTTTTCATGAAGCCTATATTGCAAAACTTCTTGAAGAGCAGGAACCAACAACTTTTAAAGAAGCGTCAAAGGTAAAGAAATGGGTTAAAGCAATGGATGAAGAAATGACAGCTTTGTATGAGAACAATATATGGAGTTTAGTTCCAAGGCAACCTAACATGAAGGTAATTGGTAACAAATGGGTGTACAGGATAAAGAGAAACAATGATGGTTCAATAAGTAGATATAAGGCGAGGCTTGTTTGTAAAGGTTATGCACAGAGTTATGGCATTGATTATGAGGAGACATTTTCTCATGTTGCCAAGATATCAACAATAAGGACATTAATAAGTGTTGCTGCAAGCAAGGTATGGAATCTTTATCAATTAGATATAAACAATGCATTTCTCAATGGTGATTTAAAAGAAGATGTGTACATGGAGCAACCAGTAGGTTATGAAGATTCGAAGAAGCCTACTCATGTATGTAAACTCTTGAAAGCATTGTATGGTCTTAAGCAAGCCCCAAGGGCTTGGAATTTTAGATTGGTTTTCTTGAAAAGCAGGGATACAGGTGTTCAAATGTAGATACTTCTTTGTATGTTAAGGTTGAAGGATCATTGATTGTTTATATCTCAATTTATGTGGATGACTTGATAATAACAGAAAACAATGAAGGTAAGGTAGCCAGGATCAAAGCAGAGCTTGGATCTGAATTTAAAATTTCAGATTTAGGAGAACTGATGTACATTCTTGGAATCGAAGTTATGAAGAAGAAAGATGGCGTATATCTTCTACAAAGAAAGTATATTTCAGATTTGTTAAAGAAATATGGCATGGAGCATTGCAAGAGTATCAATAATCCGATGGAACCCAATGTGAAGTATAGTGCTGAAGATGGTGAACCTTTAGAAGATCCACTTATCTACATGTCTTTGATTGGTTCTCTTATATATGCAACTTTAACAAGGCCGGATATTACATTTAGTGTAAGTACATTGTCTCAATTCATGAACAAACCCACAGATGCTCATATGCAAGTAGCAAAAAGGGTCTTGAGATATTTGAAGGGTACATTAAATGAAGGTCTGGGCTATAAATATCATGAAGGTTTGAATTTGAAAGAATACAGTGATGCAGATTGGGCTAGAAATAAGGATGATAGAAGGAGTACAGGTGGATATCTGATATTTGCAGGTAATAATTTGGTTTCATGGAGTTCTAAAAAACAGCCTATAGTAGCACTTTCAAGCACAGAAGCTGAATATAGAAGTCTTACAAATGCAACATGTGAGATTATGTGGTATTTGAAGCTTTATGAAGATTTGAATCTATCTACAACACGTCCACTACTCTTTGGAGATAATGTAAGTTCATTACAACTCGCGTCTAATCCAGTGTACCATGCAAGAACAAAACACATTGAAGTGCACTATCACTATATCAGAGGGAAGGTGGTGAATGCAGATATTGATATTCAACATGTTGGAACAAAAGATCAATTAGCAGACATACTCACAAAAGCAGTGGATGATCAGAAGCTTAAGCAAATCAAAGTACTACTTGGAGTCAAAGCTTTGGATTTAGAGCTTGAGGGGGGCAATGTTACATAAAAACAAGCTCTAAAGTAGTCTTGTGGATTTTATTAATTATTAAAAATGGTATATGGAATCTTGTGGATCTTATTAGTTATGAAAAATAACATGTGGAGGCGTTCACATCTCCAAAGTTAGATCAAAAGTAGATAAAAGTAGATAAAAGTAGAAGGAAAGGAGAGGTGTCTATTTTTAGACAAGGAAGGCGCTTCTATTGATAGCCTCTCAATAAAAAGAGTGGTTCTCTCAGTGTAGGTGTCCAAATTGAGTGATTCTTGTTGCCTTGCGAAGCTTACAACTTGTACTATATAAGTAGATCAGTTTTTCTAAATTTGCAATGAAAAAACTCCACGCAAGTAGGCATTTTTGCAGATCTTCTTGCTTGTGCCTATCCGGTGTCTCATCAGTGACATACCCTCTCTTCAAACTTTCATATCTCAGCCGTTATGAGGTCTTTTTGAGTGATTTCACTTGGAGGAGTTTCCTTAGCTCTCATACTTTCTATCCATATCAAAATTTTCCATATATCTTTAAGTTTTCTTGCTGCTGTACATCAGTTTTCAATTCAGACAGTTAGTCATACCTTGCTGTTGCAGGCCTTCTCATGCCTTGACTTCAAGCTGCTCGTTCGGGAGCTATACTCCAACTTTTTTGTTTTTAAAGCATGCTACTCAGAGTCTACTTTCAGGATATATGATTAGTTTTGTCAAATTCTGCTCAGAGAGTTTCTAGTGGTTATTTTGCTACAGTGACCTATTTCTGTTTTCTTGAAAGTTTGGAGGAAAGTTTGTTTTTGAAGCTTGGAAATATTTGGTTGGTGTTTTGAAGATCTTGGGAGGTCTCATCATGTTTCATTGTGTACTTTGATGTTTACAAGTTTGTAAACACAACACTTCTCACTTACTCACTTGTGCACTTCACTAGCTAAACATCATCACACCACCCTCACGTCTCTATGGATTGACAATTATGAGGTTGATCTCCTCATGTTGGTTCTTATCATTGTGCTAGAGTGAAATGGACCATTGTTACATTGTGAATGGACATAAGTATATGAAAAAGCATTATTGGAGCTAAAAAGCACATATTCCATCTTGAGAGCACCTTATTGGAGTAGATCTTTCCATGTTCATGTAGATGCATCTAATTATGCCATACAATGCATTCAAACACAACCAATGAGAAACTAAAATGGAATTCATGATTTCCTATATTAATAGACAACTAAATATGATTAATAGAAATTACACCACTTCTAAAAAAGAATGCCTAACATCCATGCTATCCAGAATTTCAAACATTATCTCTTGGCAAATAAACTTAAAATTTTTGTAGATCATGAAGCACATGGCTACTAGCAAATTAATCAAATGGTCTTTGTTACTTAGGGATTTTGACTTCAAAATAATAGTGACAAAAAAAATTATGGAAATGAAAGTTGACCATCTATCAAGGATCTCTGATGGAGAACTTCCATTAAGTTCATTAAGCTACCTACTTGATGCATACCTATTCAACTTAGAAGTTGTACCCAACTACATAGGAAAGATATTATTAGTGCTAACTTATGGACCACAACACAAAATAATACCTCCTAAGGCACCAATGGTAGTGCATGAAGCAATCATTTTCTACATCATCATGGATATTCTTTAATGCTAAGATACTATCTAGGTGATGTTATGTTGCATAAATGAAGAAGAGAAGCATGAATCAATATGAAAAGCTAATGTGAACATAATGGGACAAAAATACTCTAAATTAAACACAATGCAAAGTATTTGAAGAGAAGGAAATCATTGGCCATCAACTAGAAAAGATGTACCTATCTAACTATCGATGGCTGACTCAAGATCGAACCAACATGTTTAAAAGGCATATACTTTACGTGCTTACACCAAGAGCGGCCGCCTAAAGGGATCCCTTTTTGTTAAAGAAGCTAAAAGTTGATATAAGTAGATTGATAAATTGGGCATGTGAAACAATATAGTGAGTGTAAGAAACAGAAAACTAGAAAACTAGTATAACTAGTACTTTTCTAGAGGAAGCCAATACTAGAATGCCTATAGGAAGGTAAACACCCTAGAAACATCAGAGTCACAAGAAAAAGAGCATTTTGTGTGTTGGAATTAATCTATTTTTTAGTTTAATGGCAAAAAAATATGAATTTAAGAGAAATGATTTCTTGGACACATCAAATGTTCATATCCCTTAAGTTCGGGAGAGCAAAACATGGCTCTATATAGCCATTCTCGATATAATCAATTAGCACATGTCTATATAGCCATTCTCGATCTACTTTTCGAGATGCATGGTTTTTCTCTCTTAAAATAAGCATCATAACATATAACATACTGATCGTACTCTAAAAAGGAAATAAGGGTGTTGGTTTTGAGGAAAGAAGAGATGTAAGAATGATGAGAAAAAAATGAGCAAAAGACTAGGGAATTCTTATTTCCAAACAAAAGAAATTTGGTCATTATTGTTGTTGCACTGAATCTTTATATGCTATATAGCACAAGTTTCATGATCAAGTCGATGTGGCATCTACACATTGACATTCAAATCTATGAAGTTGGTGCATTTTTTTTTTATCATATTTCCAAACTCAAAATGAAAATTATCATGTAACAAATAAATGATTGCAAAGTATTCATGGTTTGTGTGAATACATAGTTTGAGGACATGTAACATCTAACATTTAGCATTGTCCTTCTTGAAATAGTGTCACAGAGGGTCTTGGTTCTGATACTTCATTGTAAGATCAGCCTATCTAGAATTTGTTTCTTGTAGAGGGAAGAGGCTACCATGTTTCGGAGTGGGTTTGCCCAAAATTGTTATTTACAATTCAAACCCGCATAACTTAATGGTTGATGCTTTGAATCTCTGAAAGGAAGTCCTGAGTTCAAATCCTGGTTGAACATATCCATGAGTTCCCCAAAATGGGTGTCCATCGGTTCCCTAAAATAGATGTCTCTACCTTCTGAGGTTGAATGTGTGTGTTTCTAATTCATTGTACTCTAAAAAAAATGTTATTTACACGTGAATGAGATGGTGAAGCTTTCTTGCCATAGCCACTTTATGTGAATCACCGAGCGGAACTATGAAAAAAAAAAAATCAAGTTTGCTTTTGAAGAACACGCTTGTGGCCAAAAAGCACCACTAGTAAACAAAAAGCCCTTTCTCTTGCTACCCTGCTTGGTCTGCGTGTTGGAATCCCTAGACATGTTACCGATATTTTACCTTGTCCTCCTCATTTTTGCACGCATTCTTCGTTCAGGCCACACCATGATCATTGACCATTGCAGAAGATCAACGTCGGTGGTGGGCTCGGTCGTGGGCGACAATTCGAATCCGTCCAAGCTTTTTGCGTGATACGTTCAGATGGGCATGTACATGTTGCTTTCTGTGCGCAGAAGGGCATTTGAATGCGTCTGTCTTTCTTGCTTGGCCGAGTGTACTCTTCGAGTTGAGCTTTGAGCTTTTCTATTCATGCAGTCATGACAATCGGAGAGCTCCAAAGTTGGTGACAGAGAGAGCATTACAGAGGAGGAGAGCGAAAGATAGATTATAGTGTCTTACGGTCGATCCGGGGCATGATCATGTGTTGTGAGGGAGTCGTTCGTTTAGTAGGAGCTGAAATGACGACTCGAGAGGGAGGCGGGACGACTCGGAACTTGGGAGTCGCACCTTGTGAAGAAGTACCTAGCCTCTAGCCTCTGCTGGCTTGGATGATGACCGGGCCATATTTTTCTTCATAGCGGAGGAGCCTTTGCGACGCGCAAGTCGCGAGAGTTGCGGTGGCCAAGGGGATTTGCAGGTCCGCCTGTGTTAAGCCGAGTGGGAGAGAATTTTTGTATACTCGGCGAAAAGCGGAGCTCTTTGAGATAGGAAGTAGCGAAGGCTGCAAGCTGCGAAAAGTGCAAAGATATCAGAACTGGAATGCGCGCGCTTATTTGTCTCCTCTTTTTAGCCCCTTGCGTACGTGCGTCTTGAGAGAGAACAACTAGTGTGTCGCTTGAGCCCGTTTGCTCTTCCGCCTCTAAAGACAACTTCAGCAGAAACAATCCTCTATTTTCTTCGACCCTGCGTCCGAGCTCGAGCACTGCTTTTGAGTTTCTTGGTTCTCGTTCCTTGGGCGAAGTGACCTCAAACATGCAACAATTACCGTCATTTCGACGTGCCTGCCTCTGTTTCAGGCCGGTAGCTTCTCCATGATCTGTTGCATGCAGAGAAAGCAGTCCGAGCAAGCACGTGAGAGACCGACGTACTATAGAGCATGCCCTACCCTTTTCGACTAAGCTTTCCATTCATCTTTCTCCCCACTGCAGGTGCCACCATAGTGTGAAAGAAAGAGCACATGCAGCTCGATGATGAAGGAGAGAATATTCATTAGAGGATCTGGATTACACCTCCAATCTCCGTCTCCAAATGCAGCAGCCTTGCATTGTTCTGATCCTTGTCTTTCTCCTGTATTTCCATGATGGCAGTGACGCTCAGCTCAAGATGGCCCTAGAAGATCTCTGGCAGAGGTTTCGGCTATGAATTCTGTTGGTGAGGGAGTGCATCTTCCAAGGAGAGACAATATCAGGGGCGCTCAAGTTCTTCCCGAGTCACTGAGAGATGCAGGAGTGCGGGATGATGTATATGCCACCCAGATGGGAGGGAGCCCGAATTTTGTACATAGCCCAACCCTGGGACAGAGCCCAGGTCGTGATTTTCGAATCGATGAGAGGTGGCTCATCGATCCCAAACTTCTCTTTGTAGGGCCCAGGATTGGTGAAGGCAGTCATGGAAAGGTGTATGAGGGCAAGTAAGTCTCTGCACTGGCGGTGTTCTATTCTTTTATCTAAAATTGCTCACCTGTCGTAGACGAGTAAGGAACAATGCAGGTTCATAGAGCTCTTTTCCATATCCATCCAAATTAGTTGATATGCAAATATTTCGGTTCTATGCATTGGATGCTTTTGTTATTCTGGTTTATAGGTTAGGTTTGGGTTTTCTTTAGCGTAAGAGGGAGGGATCTTTTATTTCTTTTTCAGTGCTCTTGCGCGTCTCGACATATCGATATTCCATTTATAGTTCAATGTCGCTCAGCGAACCTGAGTTGCATAAGTTATTCGGACATTGATGTCACTCGTTCCTGGCAAAAAGACTGGTCAGCTGCTTTTCTTTTTACGTACATTAAACTTGCCATCAATTTTCATTTATTCGTTCATTTATGCTCTAGTGCTAGCAATGAGTTAGATGCAGTGACAACAATGAGTGCTTCCCGATCGTGCTCTATCGCACTAGATTGAAATTCTCCTATGTCCCCTTTGCAGGTATCATGATCAGAGTGTGGCATTGAAGTTAGTTCAGACGAGTGGTACACCTGAGGAGGTTGCAAAACGGGAGAGCCGGTTTGCCAGAGAGGTTTCTTTACTTACTCGAGTTCAACACAAAAATTTAGTGAAGGTATGAATACTGAGTGGTCTATTCATCCTTCAGAATTATCCATCTTAAGTCATGGTCGGAGAGGTCCAGTTACTTGATATTGTCTGCTTGGCCAGTTTATAGGAGCTTGCAGAGAGCCGTCTTTGATGGTGGTGGTAACAGAGCTGCTTCAAGGGGGGTCATTACGGAAATATCTAATGCGATTAAGACCAAAGCAGTTAGATAGGAGGCTGGCCATTAAATTTGCATTGGACATCTCTGAAGCAATGGACTGCCTTCACAGCCATAGCATTATACATCGTGACCTGAAACCAGGCAAGTTTGTTGTCCTATACTAATTATAGAACTAACATGCTGTTACTCAGTCAGGGATTTACTCCTTTAAGCTTATTGGTTTGATAGTATTGTGATCTCTCTCTTTCTTTTCTTTAAAAAATGTATCCACGGAGCCAAAACTTTGCAATCGGATCACAATGTTTTGATTGTCAAAAGTCTAACGTGATGCACACTAGTGTGTGTTCATGGGTGGTGAAAGAAAGGCTTAAGTCAATAATTTGGACGAAGCTATAGCCATACCTGCTGCATTACTCGAATGAACGACACTGAAGACTTTTTGATTTATTTTTGCACTATTAAGGCAAAGGTCTTTCCCTTATCAATTAAGAGTACCTACCTTGGCACCTCATTTGTGGAAAATATAAATTTGTTAGATTCCGAAGGGCTTGCAGACATGCAACGGGATGTATGATTCACAGCAGCTTGAATGGTAGTAGTATGAATTATCTGCTTTTTGTAAGCTCTCGTTCCCGTAACTAGCTTTTGGGTCCCTCCAGCTCTCTCTCTCCTCCCTCTTCCCTCCTTTGGTTTATCCTCCTTTGTGAAGTTGCATCACATCCTACTCTTTTTTTTATCATTTTGATCACCTTGGTTCCATTGATGGTTAGCAAAGATTATGAAGTCTGCATAGGCTTGTTAACAGTTTTGAATCTATAGATTTTAGAATTGCTTTATGCTTGCTCGGAACTTGTGCATATCGGTTACTTTGTGGTATTATGACTTAGTGTATTGTCTGGAACTCAGTGCCTAGTAAATGGGAATGACTTTCTTATTGCTATAATTAAGAATCTTATGAGCAGTTCATGGTCATTACATTGGTTCTGTACGTGATAGTTACTCACATATTGTGATTTGTAATGTATTGTACAGAGCTCAGTTTCTTTATATCGTAATGACTTTGATGATACCTTGGTTTGAAGAGTCTTTGTGCAGTTAGTTGTCATCTCAAAATACTTCGAGAATGCTATGTTTTCAACTGGAAATGCAGTGGAACACTTCTATGTGTGTTTGAAAGCAAATAACCATGGGTGTTCTCAGTTCTGTGCTTTACATCGAAAGTGCTTTTTGAAGGGAGTACTTGTAAACACTTTTGTGTTTATTGAATTGGAAGGAGATTCACCGATGTATCTTACCATCTTTTTCTTTTTTGGTGTAATAGCCAGAAACAGACTTAAGTTCTTTGTTTTGTATCAGCGAAAGATGCAAACTTCTGAATATATGATGACAATTTGCAATCATTGTCTACTTGCTTCATGATAAATGTGTATTCAAAAATAGGATTTTTGTTCTAGGTTTCCTCATAAGTATCAACCCTCTGTCCTCTGCGGTTCATATTTTTGAATTAAGATGAACCTCAATAGTAAGCTTTTGATAATGCAAACAGGAGTCTTGAAATCAGAGTGAATGGCCAGGCATTTTGCAGCAGGTCATTTTATAATAATCATAGTATCACTCTCTGTTCTATGCAATTCATACTTTTGAAATAATCTGAACCTCATTAGTAAGCTTCTGATAGTGTACGTAAAACACTTGAAATAGGAGCAATGGCCATTAGACATGCAGTGATTTTACCATAATCTGAGATCCATGCAGTTCAAATGTGTAACTGCTGGGAAAAGAGGTAAAAGCTCTCATTATTAGACTTTGGGAAACTTTGCATTGTCATTTTATTTCAGGCAAAGATTATTGGCAAAGTTTTCTGTATACTCATTACACTCAACTTTGCATTATGTCATGCAATTTTTGTCAAGAAAGGGTATCATCAATGAATAATGTATGAGTGGCCTTCTCAATGTTGGTAAGAGTGATGCTTCTGCCAAGTCATATCTCATGGGTATATATGAAGGCAGATGTGAAGTTGATAATCATCTCTCCCTGACTCCGATTGAGTTACAGATAATCTCCTGCTGACGGCTGATCAGAAGACAGTGAAACTTGTTGATTTTGGGCTGGCAAGAGAGGAGGCATTGACAGAAATGATGACAGCAGAAACTGGGACATATAGGTGGATGGCACCTGAGGTACATTGATCATTGCTTGAATGGTGCTGTGTTGCTTTAATAAGTTTTTGGCAAATACAGGATGGTCTGACTTGCTTTGCCTGTGAAGCTTTACAGTACAGTCACACTGCGTAACGGTGAAAAAAAACACTACAACCACAAGGTGGATGTGTATAGTTTTTCCATTGTTCTGTGGGAGCTTCTTACGAATCGTATGCCGTTTGAAGGCATGTCCAACTTACAAGCTGCATATGCAGCAGCCTTTAAGGTATAATAATTTATTTCTCATTTGGAATAGAACCAATGAAAGTATATTCAAACTATCTTCTTGTTTCAGGGAACTAGACCTAATCTTTCCAAGGAGGTGAACCTTCCTGAAGAGCTCATTTTCCTCTTACAGTCATGCTGGGCTGAGGATCCAAATGCTCGGCCGAATTTCGCGCAAGTGGTATGCATGCTGAATTCCTATCTTTCAACTCTTCCATCACCAGATCTCTCTGCCCCCGAGATGCAAATAGTATCAAGAAGTATGCCGGTACCAAGAGAGATTTCAAGTATTAAATATTCCAAGGAAAAGGTGCAAAGTGCTAGTGGTGATGACACCAACATGGCCACAATGAATTCCAAAGGTGCTTTCTTTGAATGCTTTGGTCATTGCACATAACTTGGATGGTTTTGTGTGGAATCTTGGGGGGAGAATGGATGGCACATATCAAGCATGATAAGTATGGAGTCAATGAAGTTGATCAAGCATGGTGCAGTCATTGTTAATCTGCAGCGACTGGATTAGGCTTTGTGTTGCTCGGTGTTACTACTGTCGATGACTTCTTGCTCATAGCTGTGAGTCTGGAGAGTTGGGATTGCATCAACATTGTATATTAATTGCAGCAGATATTGAGCTTTCTTTGTCTATTTTCTACTGGCACATTTTGCTCTACTAGCTTTGCACTTCCTTTTCATTGAATGGATCGTGTATCATCTTTATGATCTTAACAGATCGGTGTGTCTTTTATCTTGGAGCTATAGGAGGAACCCATCCAGCACATATAGCTCATGTGTGGTTGTGTGTAATTGTGATGTGTTTATTCTGTATAGGAGCACATGCATATAACTTATTCCCTTATCCTTTATTTGCGATTGGTAAGATTAGTGATGTATTTATCTAGCTCTTCAAGTAGTGGCTTTATATTGATATTTATTTTTTTGATGATTACCATTTAAAACCATAAGTAATGGCTTTATATGTTTATTTACTTCTTGTATGCCATTTCTTTATATTTGAATTTTGGTTCTTGTAAGTGTTAATCTTCATTGTGACCAAGTCTATCCTTTATCTCTAACTCTGCTAGAAACTGAGTATGCATATACTCATAAATTTAGCTGTAACATGCTATGTTCCTAGATTCATTGTATTTTCCATATGCATGTAATAAGACCTTGGATAGGATGATGATGGTGGTGTGTGCTCTCCTAGATCATCCTCCAAACCATCGTATTGGCTTCATCTTCTTCTCTATTGTCTTTGACATTTGTGTTTATCTTGTTCTCTTTTGTCCTTCAACATGTTGGTGTTCTCTTCGATCACTACAACATATCAAATGTATACCCAGGCTTTTATCGAGAAAAATGAACGGGCACGATTTTGCCCCGACGTCGATGTAAGGGCGAGTATAGGCATCGAAACCCAAACATCAGTATAGGTGCCGATATAGGCATCGGTATGAACGTCGGCATGAGCGTCGGTAATATTGGCGCTCATATTGGCACGATGTCTATACTGGCGACTGTTGGGTGTACCGTGGTGCATACGGATGACCATCTTGGGGTACCGTCGAGCATATCAACGACCATATCTGCAATTTTTTCTTTGGGTAGAGTGTTGTCTCGTCCTACAGCAGGAGTCTGTGCTTCTCGTCGCGAATCATATCCCACTACTCAACATCTAACTATACAAGCTTTGGAAATCCTCCTTTGAAAGAATCACGAGCGTAGGATAGTCGATGGGACATAACTTCACGCGCTGTGTGCTGAGTCCATTATGAGCGTACAACGGGATGTCGATGTGCTTGTCGGAGCTCCTTATAGATCGTCTCTGTGATATAATTTTTACGATCTTTATTTTGTTCACTCCATTTCAACGTGAGAGAGTGTCCAAACTATATGGATCAAAGCTGTCGTATACGCTGACCCATGGCCTTTCCGACCACATCTATCACCGGAGCTCCATCACGGATACTATATACCTTGGAGTCATCATGGTCATGAGAACCTAGAGTCATCATGGTCATGAGAACCCCAAAGTGTACGTGGTATTCCACGTGGTGTACCACGTAGCGTACCTACATCTGAGGTACTCACTATAGGAGTAGAAGTGGGCGACACGTCCGTGACACGTCTGTCCCACTGCCTCCACAACAACTTCCTCCTTTAGAGCTACTTGTAGATCCACTCTTAGAATCTCCTTCCCGAGAGCGTGACCTAGACCTATGAGACTAGCAAGTGCCTGTGTCGCATTGAGGTGTCGAACACACACGTATACTACTAGAGCCGCTAGGGGATGGTTGAGAAGATGGTCGTGGTGGAGTCATAAAGCTAGGAGACATATCTCGGGCGGGAGTAGCACCGCCCGTAGGAGTGATGCCGACGGGAGTGAGGCAGGATGGAGCGAGGCTTGCATGAGTGAGGCCGGGGGGAGTGCTACCACGAGCGATTCAGTATTGTGATGCAAAAGCCATATACGCGGGAGGTGCCTGAGATATAAACTCCAAGAATTGCTCCTCTGTTGAGTGATTGGGGGACTGTCTCCCATCGTGTTCAGTAACAAAAGAACTCAAATAATTAGCATATGATAATAAAGGTCATATAGAGAAATAGTAGTGTAAAAAAGAACATAGCTCTTTCCTTTGTGTTTGTCTCCTTGGCAAGCTCATACATGTTTAACCACTTTTGCATAGGCTCTGAGTTAACGATGCAAAACTTCATTGCCTTCTCTTTGAATGTTGCATCTATTTTTCTTTGCATCCCTTTATCTTGAGATTCATCGCCTACGAGGAGAACATCTTCATCATCGCTACATAAGCGAGGCATTTTTGGGTTTGATATACGTAGAAACTCAATTATGAATACAAGAGACTCTTGTACAAGCCATCGCTCTCCCATGCT
The DNA here is from genome assembly GCA_020310875.1 of Ceratopteris richardii. Taxonomy (NCBI): domain Eukaryota; kingdom Viridiplantae; phylum Streptophyta; class Polypodiopsida; order Polypodiales; family Pteridaceae; genus Ceratopteris; species Ceratopteris richardii. The sequence goes on along the minus strand of CM035408.1, from coordinate 183,669,620 downwards.
GTGATCTGGACGTGCTCTCTGTCAAACAAGCCCTTTTAATGTCTTCATAAAGCGCTCTAAGAAGAACATCCATCGACTATGGATAGTTTGTTCCCTTGCAACTTCATCTACCACATGAACCAAAAAATGAAGTTGAATTGTGAGAATACTTGTGGCAAAGTATTTCTCTATCATACAAAAAACCTCTATAGCATTGAGTTTCACACTCTCTATGCTATCTCTATTTATCTCTTTAGAAGAGATCCATCATACCAAGGAATTAATTTTATAAATGGTTGTTTGCACATCTTTCGGAAGACAAGCTTTTAAAGTTACAGGTAGCACTGTCAGGGGAGCACTAGATTGTGCTCTCTGATTACAGTAGACAAGATTTCCGAAATACACTTAAGATTACAAGAACACCCACGTAGGGAAAATGATACAAGAATATGTGACTTATACAAGATGTCCCACAACCCGGGACCAATAGGTATGGAAAACTGGACTAGAGATGATACAGGAGATCCCACAACCCGGGATCGTAAGTATGAGACAAGATATCTGGAATACAAGAACTCCCTTCTGGGAGATGAACTGGATACACGAAAGAACTCGACAAGATCTCTTACTACGAGATTACAAGGGGACAAGATAGGATGTCCAAGAACTAGACTAGAACAAGGAACAAGACAAGAACTAAAACTGGAACTTGAAGAGTACTTACTTGGCGGTCACGACTCCTTGAGCTCCCAAGATTGGTATTGACAAGACTGAATGTGGCCAACCCCTCCTTATATAGGTTTTCAAGGGAGGTTCATGAAAGGCGGTTACGAATTGATGATGTCATCAATGATGTCATCAATTTGAAACATGAGCTCTGGATATCCGAGTCAGGCAAGTAGAGAGTCGATCTTAGGGTTTTGGCACGTTCTGGATGCAATGGAAGCATTAGTTTCTCCTAATTCTGAACCAATCATGAGATACAAGGTTCACATGGAATCTAAGGTTCAGGATGGTTTCCTTTGTCCATGACATTACCTCCCCCTCAAGCGACGAGTTCCACGAGGAGCGGTCATGTTATCTTGTCTTTGCTTCGTTGGATTTCTCCTGTGGAATTCTCGAACTTTGATTGGTGCTCTCTGAAGGTTTTCTGCAGGTTCCCAAGTATGATCACTGATGTCATACCCTTTCCAATGAATAAGGTATTCCAATCTTCCTCGGGATATTCTGGAATCTAGGACATGCTCGACTTCAAATTCTTCATGATCATCAATCTTGATAGGTGGAGAAGGACTAGGTCTCTCCCCCCTCAAGGGTGAAATTTGATATGGTTCCAACATGGATACATGGAAAACTGGATGTATTCTCATAGTACTTGGTAGCTCGAGCTTGAAGGTGATTGGATTAATCTTGGCCAAGATGGTAAATGGACCAAATCTTTGATGATCTAACTTTGCACAAGGTCTTGAGGTTTGCAAATTGTTTCTGAGTAACCATACTTTATCCCTAATTTGATACAATGGATTTTGGACACGATGTTGATCTGCATAGTACTTATATTGTTCTTGAGCTTTATGGATCTCTTCCTTGAGTTCTTTGTGAATGTCCATCAGGTACTGGGCCTTGTCTCTAGCAGTTGGGTTCTTGACATGATTTGAGAGTTGTATATCCATTGTTGGATGTTGTCCATAATTTGCAAAGAAGGGAGTCTGCTTGGTAGATGCATGAACAATATTGTTATAAGCAAACTCTGCAAAGGGTAAAAGCTCAAACCAATCATTTTGATGATAGTTGCTAGTGCAACGGAGATATTGCTCCAAGACTTGATTCACCCGTTTTGTTTGTCCATCAGTCTGTGGATGATTTGCTGTGGATAGTTTAACTTGAACACCAAGGAGCTTGCAAAGACTGTTCCAAAAGCTGGATATGAACTGTGGACCTCGATCACTGACAATGTCATCAGGCAATCCATGAAGCCTAAATATATACTTGAGAAAAAGTCTAGCAGTGGCTGCGCCTGTGATTGCCTTGGTAGTTGGAATGAAGTGTGCCATCTTTGTAAATCTATCCACAATAACAAGAATGGCATCATACTTATCTGACTTTGGTAGATCTGTGATGAAATCCATAGACAATGAAGCCCATGGCCTTTCTGGAATAGGTAGAGGTTGCAAGAGGCCATGAGGTTTATGTCGGGGTATCTTAGATCTATTGCAATTATCACAGGTTCGAATGTATTCTTTAACTTCCTTCCACATCTGAGGCCACCAAAAGTCCCTTGATATGAGTTCTATTGTTTTATTCACTCCAAAATGTCCTGCTGCAAGGTTGTCATGGCGTTGTTGAAGTACTTGGATCCTGGGTTTTCCTGGAGGGACATACAATAGGTTCTTATAGAGTAGTAACCCATCTTTTTCCTGAAATTCGTTTACTTCTTGGAACTTTCCTTCTTGAGCTTTTTGCTTAATGTTACAAAACAATTCATCCTGTGGTAGATTCTCACGGATCAACTAATTCAAGGCTGAATCTTCATGATGGCTTGAAGAGATAGCTGCTAACTAGAGATGCTCAGGCTTGAGTAATACATTCTCTTGTTGATCAAAGGCCTCTTCACCCTTCTTTGGTGCAAGGTAAGATCTTCTTGACAGGGCATCTGACTGACATTGATGACGTCCTGGACGGTATGTGATGACAAAGTCGAATCTGGATAAAAAGTTACTCCATCGAGATTGCCTTCGATTGAGAATCCGGGTGGTCATAAAATATTCTAGGTTCTTGTGATCTGAATACACAATGACTTTATGAGCTGCTCCTTCTAGATGATGACGCGAGGTATCAAACGCGTCTACTATGGCAAGAAGTTCTTTATCATGAATTTCATAATTAATTTTTGGAGGGGAAAACTTCCTTGAATGATATGCAACTGGATGTAGGTGTCCATCATCTCCATATTGGGAAAGAATGGCCCCTAGAGCAAAGTCTGATGCATCTGTCTCAAGGAAGAAGGGCTTACTGGAATCAGGATGAACTAGAATTGGGGCAGTAGTGAATGCTGATTTCAAGGTTTGAAAGGCCTTTTCAGCTTCTTCGGTCCATGAGAATTTGGAGTTCCCGATAAGCTTGGTAAGAGGTGTTACTATCTTGGAGTAATCTCTGATGAATATCCTGTAGAAATTGGCAAACCCCAAAAAACATTGTACATCTCGAACACATGAAGGTGGTTGCCAATCAAGGATTGTCTCAATCTTCTTAGGGTCCATAAAAATTCCTTTATCTGATACAATGTACCCTAAAAATTCCACTTCTGTCTTATGGAAAGAGCACTTCTCCAATTTCGCATATAATCCTTTTTCTCTTAGTTTCTCTAAGACTATCTTTACATGGCATTCATGATCCTCTAGATTTTTGGAAAATATCAAGATATCGTCAAGGTATATTACAACAAAATCATCTAAATATTCTCGGAAGATATCATTCATCATATGTTGGAAGACAGCTGGAGCATTTGTGAGACCAAATGGCATAACTACATCTTCAAAATGGCCATACCTTGTCCGAAATGCTGTCTTCCATTCGTCTCCTTCTCTGATCCTGACAAGGTTGTAAGCTCCTCGAAGGTCAATCTTCGTGAAGAAATTTTGCTTTTCCAAGGCTATCCAAGAGCTAGGATATGAGTGCTAGAGGGTATCTGTTCTTTATAGTGACTTTATTCAATCCATGATAGTCTACACACATTCGGAGAGTCCCATCCTTCTTTTTTACAAATAAGATAGGAGCTCCTGTTGGAGACTTTGAGTGTTTGATAAACCCCTTTGCTAGATTCTCATCAATGTTCTTGCGTAGTTCTGTAAGTTCCTCTGAGGATAGTCTGTAGATTGGTCCAAAGGGTGGTTGTGCTCCCTCTTGAAGTTCTATGGCACAATCATAGGGTCTATGCTATGGAAGGATGTCTTCATTCTTCTTTTCAAAAACATCTTCAAAGCCTTTGTACTGATTGGGTAGCTGCACTGGATCATCTTTCTTAGATTCTTGAGCTGGTATGGCATAGATCATATATGTCGGTTCCTTCCTTACTGCATGTATGAAGGCTTTGGCTCCGACATATGTTGGGTTCTTTTGGATATCTCGAGGGGTAATTTTATTGTTCTCCCAATTAATTTCTGGATTATGTTTCTTTAACCACGGCATTCCAATGATAACCATATTTATTGGACTCGATATTACATTGAAATTATTCTCCCAATTAATTTCTGGATTATGTTTCTTTAACCACGGCATTCCAATGATAACCATATTTATTGGACTCGATATTACATTGAAACATATGTGTGAATCATGGTCACCAAGATGTACTCTTAGTGGTATGGTTTCCATGGTTATATTCCCCGATGCTAGAGGCCGTCCATCTACTACTTCATCTACTACTGGTCTGTTCTTCCGAAGTACTGGAATTCCATGTTTCTTAACGAGTTCTTCATCAATGAAACATGAGGACGCTCCTGAATCTACCAGAGCTATAAGGGAAAGGGTCTTCTTAGACATGATTAACTTGACAGGGGCAAGACATGTTTCTACGGGTGTGGATGGAATTATGAGACCCTTTCTTATATCATGGTCCGGCTGTACGGTCTCTTTTACAACTTGACTTCCTCGTTTCCATGCTCTACAAGGGTGGCTGCGACTTTGGAGTTTGTTCTCTTGTTGGGACAATTAACTGCAATGTGGCCAGGGTTTCCACAATATAGACATAATTTATTATCCCTCCTTCTTTGTTTCTCTTGTGGTGTTAGAGGCTTGAATCTAGTTGCATCTATCTGCATAGGTTCGGGCATAGGCTCATCTCTAGGAGTAGGCCAGAAAGGTTTCCATTGGCGAGGTCTTCCTTCTACTTGTTTTTCTTGTTTCCTTTCAAAAAGGAGGTTATCACATTGAATGGCTTTGTTGATGTATTCATTCAATGTCTTCACCTCTGACATCGTGAGTAGAAGGTCCTTCACATCATCCCTTAAGCCCCATCTAAATTGGCTTATGAAATAATCTTCATGCCAAGTGAGGTCACATATCAACTGCCTAAATTCTGATGCATAGGTAGAGGCAGGGCGGTTACCTTGACGTAGCTTCCTAAGTTTTGTTTCTTCCACTCGACTCGTGTCTGCATCTCCAAATGTAGTGATGAGCTCTCTAAGAAACCCCTCATAGTCATGAAGTACGGCAAGATCCTTCTCCAGGATTGGGGCGAACCATGATAATGCTTGACCGTAGAGCAAGGTTCCAACAAAACCGACCTTGGATGCATCATCAGGATATCTATCAGGCTGCATATGGATGTACAATTTGACTTGTTGCAAGAATCCCCAGAACTTTGTGCGATCACCATCGAACTTTTCTGGCATGCAGATCTTCGGTTCCCTCATGAAGGATATACTAGGTCGTTGATTTACTTGCATACTCCCTTGATTTGTCTGAAGACTCCCGATTCGTTCTTGTAATTCTTGGAGGAGTGCACCTACATGCCCCGGATGTCCCATCTCGATTTGTGTCTGTCGATGAGTTAGGTCTTCGACTTATTGTTGGAGACTCTGAAGTGTTGCTACAATCTGTTCATAAGCATTCTCCATGATGACTGGTCTTGGATTGAAGCTAGTCTTGCCAAAATGTCAGGGGAGCACTAGATTGTGCTCTCTGACTACAGTAGACAAGATTTCCGAAATACACTTAAGATTACAAGAACACCCACGTAGGGAAAATGGTACAAGAATATGTGACTGATACAAGATGTCCCACAACTCGGGACCAATAGGTATGGAAAACTGGACTAGAGATGATACAGGAGATCCCACAACCCGGGATCGTAAGTATGAGACAAGATATCTGGAATACAAGAACTCCCTTCTGGGAGATGAACTGGATACACGAAAGAACTCGACAGGATCTCGTACTACGAGATTACAAGGGGACAAGATAGGATGTCCAAGAACTAGACTAGAACAAGGAACAAGACAAGAACTAAAACTGGAACTTGAAGAGTACTTACTTGGCGGTCAAGACTCCTTGAGCTCCCAAGACTGGTATTGGCAAGACTGATTATGAATGTGGCCAACCCCTCCTTATATAGGTTTTCAAGGGCGGTTCATGAAAGGCGGTTACGAATTGATGATATCATCGATGATGTCATCAATTTGAAACATGAGCTCTGGATATCTGAATCAAGCAAGTAGACAGTCGATCTTAGGGTTTTGGCACGTTCTGGACGCAATGAAGCATTAGTTTCTCCTAATTGTGAACCAATCATGAGATACAAGGTTCACATGGAATCTAAGGTTCAGGATGGTTTCCTTTGTCCATGACAAGCACAAACTGTAAAAACTTGTGCCAATCACGAGACTTTAGCCCTCCAAGATTGTTGTTTTGTGTGAAGGAAGTCTTTAGACACCTCATGCATCTAGTAGGTGTCTGAAACTTTGAAATTATCTTCTTTACTTGTTTCTCTTCCATCCTGTGAAGCACCCAAGCAGCCCTTGGTAACGATGCTGTTCCGTTGGACTTAGGCTTTAGTAATTGCCCACAACTCTTGCATACGACCTCGCTCTTCCAGGCCCTCCCTTTATGCTTTGCTTTCTTTCTTTCCGATCAAAGTCTTCTAGAGAATCTCTCCCACATTCTTGAAAATATGCATCGGGTCTACCAAATGATTGACCAGTAACTCGTTCCAATAAGGGAGTTCATGAAAGATCGATAACTGTTTCATGCTAGCGATTGGTGTTTCTGAATCCCAAAGTTGTTTCCAATCGATAGCTTTTATTTGGCGTTGTGCTTGTCAACCAATTTGTCCTTCACGTAAAACATGTCCATGAGGCAAATATCTATGATGTCCTTCATAGACATTTTACGCAGTGCTTTGGAATAGCGTGCTTCAAATCGTGGTCCGCATAGGGAACAAGCATAGTAATCCGAAATCGATAAACTTGAACATTCACCATAACTAGGCAAATCATGCATGACTCATATAAGTATGCCTTGCATTCGCACGTCTCGTCTTCTTATAGGTTGAGACATGTCACGAATAGTATTTCCATCCCATAAAGTGCGTAGCTCTTCCACAAGTGGTGCAAGGTATATATCCATGTTTTTTACCTTTTACTTACCTTGCACAATAAGAGCTAATAATAAATGGCCCTTCTTTGTGGCCAACCATAATAGGATGATATAATTGACCAAATATACAGGCCATGTGCTCCATGAAGAGCTTCGTAAACCAAATGGATTTACTCCATCCATAGCTAGGCCTAGACTTATGTTTCTAGGCTCACAAGCAAACTCTGGCCACTTACTATCTATGTGTTTTCGAGCATCAGAGTCAGCAGGCACTCGCATTACACGATTTGTAGACCTACTCTTTGCATGCCATGACATTAACTCAGCTATGTATTTGTATCTAAACATGCTCTTAATTCATGGAATGATAGGAAAGTGGTGAAGAACCTTTGCGGGGATTTCTTCGCCCATAAGATCTTCTCTAAACCTATTTGCTTAACACTTTGGACATATGTGGAGATGCTCATATTTGTTCCGAAAGAGGATGCAATCATTCGGACAAGCATGAATCTTAGTGTAGTCCATTCCAATGGATTGTAAAAGTTTTTTTGCATCTCCACGCATTGGAGGCATGTCATTGCCCTCTGGCAAAAATTGATCTTTAAGAAGTCTGCAATAAGCAATTAGAATGATATTAGTAAATAAAGTTATTTTGATATAGCAATGAAAGTTTATTTCAAATCCACTTACCTGAACAATTCAAAGACACTACTATTTGATTATCCATAAATGGATTGCAGATTGAGCATTGCAAGTGATGCACGCAGTACACATATCTTTGCTCCATTATGCAGTGGTAAACGAGCTAGTCTTTGCATGTTTTCGTATTCTTCGTCGACTTCTGATCGTGGAAATTCTGTTGTGTCCATGAAACTCACAACATCTTCTCCACCATCATGATCTTCGTCCATCTCATAAAATGCTTCGAGCATTTGTTCCATGTGTTCATTCTTTGTAATGTTATTAGTACCTTGTACTTTTAACTCCCTTTTTGTTCTCTTCTATCCACGAGAGGTTACTGGTGCAATGTCGTTTGGGTCCATCTCGTCACCAGGAGGACCATGCGAATGGTAGCGTAGGTTTTATAGTCGACTTTTATCAAAGGATCCATATTCTCTAACATGTGCAGTACAAATTCATCGTTTCTGATAAATTTGAGACTTGCACTGAGTGCAAGGACATGTCATTCTCTCCTTTGGATCCAAACTAGCCATCTGATACAATATGGATATTTTAGAACATTTGATTTTTCTTATTAAACCTAAAAACTATAATCCTAAAGACTTAAACCTGAAATATATATAGATTTAATTATATATTCTATTTTTTATTTTTTTTTCTTATTCAATTTATATATTTAATTATATATATTTAATCGAAATATTGACTATTTTCATATTTATTTATCTATACTAAAATCCTATTTTTTTATATAGATTTAATTATATATTCTTATTTTTTATTATCTTTTTCTTATATATATTTAATTTAATTTAAAAAAATATAAATCTTTATATCTATATATGTGTACATATATTATGTTTGTATGCATGTGTAAACAGCCTAAAAACCCTAATCCTATTTTTATATATCTAATTTGATAAAAAGCCCTAAAATCCTATATATATATATATATATATATATATATGTGTGTGTGTATATGTGTGTGTGTGTATGTGTACATATATTATGTGTGTATATGTGTGTATTTATCTATGCTAAAGGCCTATTTTTTATATATATATATATATATATATATATTATTCATATATATATTTTAAAGACCTATTTTTCATATATTTAATTATGTGTATATGTGAGTGTGTGTGTATATGTATGTGAGCATGTATGTATATATGTGTGTATGTATATGCACATGTGTTTGTAATATGGTAAAATCTTAAAGTCATATTTTTTATATATATTAAAAATTCTAAAGTCCTATTTTCTATATATCATAAAAAACCTAAAAACTCTAAAACCCTAATCCTATGTGTGTATGTATATGCATGTGTGTTTATAATATGTTAAAATCTTAAAATTCTATTTTTTATATGTATTAAAAATCCTAAAGACCTATTTTCTATATATCATAAAAAGCCTAAAAACCTTAAAACCTTAATGCTATATATATATATATATGTATACATATGTTATACGTGTACATAATATATATATGTATTATATATGTGTATATGTGTGTATGCATGTGTAAACAACTTAAAAACCCTAATCCTATTTTTTATATATATTTGATTATATATTGTATTTTTTTTCCTAATTTTTATAAATATATGTTTATATATGTTAATATTAATCTAAAACTTTATTGTATATATAATTAATTATATATACTTAATTTGATTAATAAAACCTTAAAATCTTATTTTTATATATTTAATTTGATAAAAAAACCTTAAAATCCTATTTTTATATATTTAATTAATTTATTTAAAATACTAGATCTTTCATATTTATTTATCTATACAATTATCTTATTTTATATATATATTTATTTATATATGCTAATTTTTTTCCTAAAATTTTCTTTATTTTTTCCTTATATCAATTTAATTGAATTATATGTATGTAAAACTCCTAAAACCCTAATCCTAAAGAGCTAGACCTAAAATATGTATATGTGTGTATGCATGTTTATATACATGTATATATGTATATGTATTATATGTATATATATGTTATGCATGTGTAAAAACTTTAAAACCCTAATCATAAAGACCTTGACCTAAAACATGTATATGTGTGTATGCATGCGTATATATATGTGTCTGTGTGTATGTGTATGCATGTGTAAATAACCTAAAAACCCTAATCCTATTTTTATATATTTAATTTGATAAAAAGCCCTAAAATCCTATTTTTATATATTTAATTAAAACATTAGCTATTTTCATATTTATTTTTCGATACTGAAATCATATTTTTTATATATATTTAATTATAGATTTTGAAAATTTATCTTTATTTTTTATAATATTTAATTTAATTAAAAAACCATAAATCCCTATTTTGTATATATTTGATTATATGTGCGTGTGTGTATGTATACATATGTATCTATATGCCTGTGTGGATGTGTGTGTGTATGTATGCATGTGTGTATATGTGTGTGTATATGTATGCATGTGTGTATATGTGTGTGTATGTATGCATGTGTGTATATGTGTGTATGTGTGTATGTATGTATGCATGTGTGTATATATGTGTGTGTATGTATGCATGTATTTATATGTGTGTGTGTATATGTGTGTGTATGTACGCATGTGTGTAAATGTGTGTGTGTATGTGTGCGTGTGTGTGTATGTATGCATGTGTGTATGTATGCATGCATGCATGTGTGTATATGTGTGTATGTATGTATGCATATGTATGTGTATGCATGTGTGTATATGTGTGTGTGTATGTATGCATGTGTGTACATGTGTGTGTGTATGCATGCATGTGTGTATAGATTGATTTTTTCACTACACACCATTGTAATTATTCATTTTAGATAGTTTCCAATCCATTTTGTGCAAGCCAAGGAGTCGTCAAGCTTGAAGTTAGGTTTTCCCTTAACTTAGTTCAAGAGGCCCTTAGCATGCAAGGGATGCACATTCCATCAGAGAAAGGGGCATTGGTGCCTGAAAACATGATGAATCAAAACCTCAAGAAGCTCAAGGATATAACAGCAATGACCCCTAATATAGCAGTCCCCCTTTGGATATGTATCCTCAATTTAATCTTCAACAAACTGATGAGAGGATAAAAGTATTTGTAGATCGACATTGCACACCACGAGCGTTTGTGTGCATGTATGTATGTATGCATATGTATGTGTGTGTGTGTATATGTGTGTGTATGTATGCATGTGTATGTATGCATGCATGTGTGTATGTGTGTGTATGTATGTATGCATATGTATGTGTATGCATGTGTGTATGTGTGTATGTATACATGTGTGTACATGTGTGTGTGTATGTATGCATGCATTGTGTATACGTGTGTATGTATGTATGCATATGTATGTGTATGTGTGTGTATATGTGTGTGTGTATGTATGCATGTGTATGTGTGTCTATGTATGCATGTGTGTATATCTGTATGTGTATATATGCATGCATATGTGTATGTGTGTGTATGTATGCATGTGTATGTGTGTGTGTATGTATTTCTCTCTCTCTCTCTATCTCTTTATCTCTCTCTCTTTCATCTCTCTTTATTTCTCTCTATCTTCCTCTCTTTCATCTCTCTTTATCTCTCTCTATCTTTCTATAGATGTCTCTCTCTCTCTCTCTCACTTTCTATCAATAGAGAATAAAACAATCACTTATAGGTATGTCCCTCTTTTGGATCGTTGTCGTCAAAGCCTAATGTATGTCGTCTCTCGTCGAATTCCAAAGAATCGACGTCAAAAAACTCCCGCAAAATCAAAGAGAAGAGAAATTATAAAACATAAATCATAGAGAAAGACTAAGGGTAAGAGTACGTGCACCACTTACCAAGGTACGAGATCTAGAGAGAGAGCGTATGTAGAGAGAGATATGTGTGCACAAGACAATGCATTTCACAATTCAGTTTGCACGCGCAAGCTCGATAGAAGCAAGCAGTGCTCAGTGTAACAGACGCGCAAAATGTTGATTTTTGCTCTCTGGTCTTAATATGTTTAAAACACGGCGTCGGTATAGGCGTTAGTATGAGGGTCGGTAATTTTCAGTAAATTATCGATGTTCATACCGACGCTTATATCGGCGCTTATACCAATGTTTATACCGACGCCCTACCGGCGGACGCAAAGCATCTCGACGATCCGTTTTAAACGGTCATAAATATCGACACCGAGCGTGACCGTTGTCAGTATAGGGAGCATCAGTATGCCCCTCGTATGTTGTAGTGGATATGTTTGTTTTGCACCCTTAATTTTATTATGGTTTCACTTAGGTGCTTGGGCACATATACTTCTTTGCTTATTGTTCTATTGTGTAGAACACAACAATGAGTACGAAATCATGCCAGAAACCATAACAATTGCTTGTAGATCTTGCAAGTCCAACTTGGGAGAGTTGGGGTGCTTCCAAGGTGACTCAAGAGAGTTTGAGTTCGTTCAAACTCCAAAGCAAAGTTCAAGGTCTTTATGAGTTGCAAGACAAGAATTATTGGTGCGATGATGTGTCTGTGAGATCTTTTAGAACTTGAATCTCCATAGCTCTTTGTCTTTTTGTAGAGTTCTTGATATGTGGTACCGAAACATGATGATGATGGATATCCATGATGAAACTGGAAAGGGTTTGTAGTATATCTAGTACAAAGTCAAGGACATGATTCTCATGATGGACAATACTAGGGCATGGTTAGCAAGAGGTCCTTGACATCATCACGTAAGCCCCATCAAAATTGGTTGATAACATAATCCTCATGCCATATGAGATCACAAATGATTTGTCTGAATTCTCATGCATAGGTAGACGTAGGCCTATTTCCTTGATGTAGCTTCCTTAGATTTGTTTCAACAACACGTGAACAATTGGTATCTCCAAAAGAAGACATGAACTCTTGAACAAAGGCTTTGAAATCATACAAAATATCCATATCCTTCTCAAGGATAGGTGCAAACCATGAAAGAGAAGGGCCGTATAATAGAGTTCTTATGCGTCCTACTTGAGAAGCATCATCAGGGTACCTGTCTAGTTGCATTCTTATGAATAGTTTCACTTGTTGTAGAAATCCTTGAAACTTTGATCTTGTCCCATCAAATTTCTGAGGCATGCTCACTTTTGGACGTTTCTTTATATTGGTTGCCAGTGGGGTACTTGAAAAAGATTGATTTTCAATGATGTGCAACTCTTGAATTTGCCTTTGAAGTTCTGTGATTACGTCTTGAATATTTTGCTATTGAATCCTTTCTTGGTTTTCTCATATCTCCTTGACTTGTTGTTGAATAACTTTAAATGGAGAAAAAAATTCTTCACGAATAATCTCCATGGTGCTTGGTCTTGATGAAATTAGTCTTTACAAAATATTAGGGGAGCATTAGATCGTGCCCGTTGACTAGATTAGACAAGATTTCAAAACTTTACTTTTGATTACAAGATCACCCACGTAGGAAAAATAATACAAGAATATGTAACTTATAGAAGAAGTTTCAGAACCCGAGACTTATAGCCTATAGGTATGGATAACTGGACTAGACAAGATACAAGAGATCTCACAACCCGGGATGATATGTATGAAATAATATACGTGGGTTACAAGAACTCCCGTCAAGGAGATGTACTAGATACAAGAAATAACTCTATAGGATCTCGTACTACGAGATTACAACATGACAAGGCAGGGTGTCTAGGATACTAGACTAAACAAGACTAGAACAAAGAAAAAGACTAGAACTAGAACTGGAACTTGGAAAGTACCTACTTGGAGATCATGACTCGTTGAGCTCTCAAGATTGGCATTGGAAAGACGGAGAATATATGTGGCAAACTCACCCCTCCTTATATAGGTTTTCAAGGGTAGTTTGTCAATGGCGGTTATAAATTGATGATCTCATCATCTCGAAACAAGACCTCCGAGTGTCAGAATAAGGCAAATAGATCATTTAGGGTTTTGGCGCATTCCGGATGTGATGGTTGGATTACTTTCTCCAAATTCTCAACCAATCATGAGAGATAAAAATTTGTATAGAATCTAAGGTTGAGGATGGTTTCCTTTGTGTTTGTGACATTAGCTCGCCCTCAAGCGAGGAGTTCCACGAGGAGTGATTATTTGTATGTAAGATCTTCTAGAACTTGAATCTTCATTGCTCTTGGTCTTTTTGTAGAGTTCTTGATACGTGGTATTGGAACACGATGATGATGGATATCCGTGATGAAATTGGAAAGGGTTTCTAGTATATTTAGGTACACTGTACAAAATCAAGATATGAGTCTCATGATGGATAATACTCTTTTCACTATGATGATGATCCTTTTGATATGTGATCTTTTGATATGTGATCTTTTGATATTTGATCATTTGATATCTGATCTTTTGATATGTGATGGTGATTATGGAAGTCTTGAACCCAACTTGTTTTTCTTGTTAGGACATTTGAATACAATGTGGTCAGGTTTTCCACAATAAAAGCATAATGCTTTATCCTTCCGATGTTTTCTTTCCTTTGGTGTAAGTTGTCTTACCTTGATGTTATCCAATTGCATTGGTTTTGGTTGAGTTTCTTCCAACATATATAGATGTTTTCTTCTCTTTCTTTCTCTCGAACAACCTATCATCAAATTCAATTGCTTGATTCATGAATTCATTCAAAGTGTTTATCTAGGGCATGGTTAGCATGAGGTTTGTGACATCATCATGTAAGCCCCATTGAAATTGGTTGATAAAATAATTCTCATGCCATGTGAGATCACAAATGATTTGTATGAATTTTGATGCATAGGTAGACATAGGCCTATTTCCTTGATGTAGCTTCCTTAGCTTTGTTTCATCAACACGTGAACAATTGGTATCTCCAAAAGAAGATGTGAACTCTCGAACAAAGGCCTTGAAATCATACAAAATATTCATATTCTCAAGGATAGGCGCAAACCATGAAAGAGAAGGGCCACATAATAGAGTTCTTATGAGTCCTACTTGAGAAGCATTATTGGGATACTTGTTTGGTTGCATTCTTATGAATAGTTTCACTTGTTGCATGAATCTTGGAAACTTTGATCTTGTCCCATCAAATTTCTCTGGCATGCTCACTTTTGGACTTTTCTTCATATTGGTTGCCATGGGGGTACTTAAAGAAGATTCATTTACAATGATCTGCACCTCTTGAATTTGCCTTTGAAGTTTTGTGATTACATCTTGAATATTTTGATGTTGAATCCTTTCTTGGTTTTCTCGTATCTCCTTGACTTGTTATTGAATAACTTTAAGTGGAGAAAAAATTTCTTCACGAATAATCTCCATGGTGCTTAGTTTTACCAAAATGTTAGGGTAGCACTAGATTGTGCCCTTCGACTAGACTAGACAAGATTTCGGAACTATACTTTTGATTACAAGATCACCCATGTAGGGAAAATAATACAAGATCACAAGATTATGTTGGAGATAGACGTCTGCGGAAGCACGCGAACAACACAAGGAAGGAGAAGAAGCTTGGAGCACAACACTCAATACTGAATGTATTACTAGAGAATGTACAAAGATAAGTAGCCCATTAGGGCTATAGGCATATATACAAGCCAAGGGAAAAAACCTCCTAAAGAGGGAAAAAAGTGCCTCGGCAGTTTTAGAGTGTTCACACACATCACTACCTAAATACATCAACAAATCCCTCCTGGGAGTGATGCGGTGAACAAGTAGCTTGCACTCATGTATAAGGAAGTGCAAGCTATGTGGAAATCACTCCACAAAAGGAAGTAAGCCCAAAGCTTTGCGCAAAGCTTCAAACTTCTCCCTAGGCAGAGCGTTCGTGAAAAGGTATGCAATGTTCTCCTGTGTGGGCACATATGCCAAGCTGATCTCTCCAGCAGAGAACCTCTCCCTGACATAATGATAATGCACCTCAATGTGCTTAGTGCGAGCATGGAACACAGGGTTCCTCGCAAGTGCCAATGCGCTCTGACTGTCAGTGAAGATGGTGGTGGCAGAAGACTCGCCAACACCCAAATCAGCCATAAGGCGTCTGAGCCACACACACTCAACAGTCGTTGTGAAAGCTGCCCTATACTTAGCCTCACAATTGGAAGTGGCCACAGTAGGATGCTTCTTGCTCAACCAAGATATACATGAGCTACCAAGCATGAAGCAAAAGCCACTAGTGGACACACGAGTGTCATAGCAACCAGCCCAATCAGAGTCAAAAAAAGCATGCAAATCTGACGGTAGTGATCCCCCCTTGGGATAAAACAACCCAAGTAGCCGAGTACCACTCAAGTAGCGAAAGATGCGCTTAACCGCCTGCCAATGCTTGACTCCTGGGCAATGCATAAACCTGCTCATCTGTGAGACAGCAAACTGAATATCTGGCCGAGTAATGCATAAGTAAATCAAGCATCCAACAGCCTGCTGATAGAGAACATCATCAAATGCATCTCTAGCATCATGAAGACTCAATCGTAAACCTGTCTCCATAGGGGTGGCAATAGGCTTACAGTCTTCAAGGCCAAAATGCTGCAATAATGTGTCAATATATTTCGTTTGACACAAAGCCATTCCACCATCAACGTGCATAAACTGAATGGCCAAATAATGATGCAAATGCCCCAAATCAAACATCTCAAATGAGGCATGTAAATCAGCCTTAAAATCAGCAATATGCCTCTCATGAGGACCAGTGAGCAACATGTCATCAACATAAACCACAATGATCAGAAGTAAATCATTAGCATGCTTAACATATAAGGTGCTTTCAGTTGGACTGTTCTCAAAACCATGTGCAATCAGATAGGCATGTATCTTTTCATACCAAGCACGTGGTGCTTGCTTTAAACCATATAATGCCTTCTTTAACCTACACACCTTGTTCTCATGCCCTTTTTGCACAAAACCACGGGGCTGAAAAACATACACTTCTTCATGCAAGTCACCATTCAGAAATGTAGTTTTAATGTCCAACTGATGTACATTCCCACCATGATGGGCTGCAAGTGCACAGATGCTCTGAACAGTAGTCATACGGCATGTAGGTGCAAAGGTCTCATCAAAATCAATGCCTCTTTCTTGTGCATAACCCTTTGCAACAAGCCTAGCCTTATACCGGTCAACTCTACCATCAGGTTTATGCTTCAACTTGTATACCCACTTAGTGCCAATGGCCTTCTTGCGAGGAGGCAAGTCACATAAAGACCAAGTACCATTCTTCATTATTGCATCATATTCAGATTGCATAGAAGCCATCCAATTTTCTGAATTTTGTGCTTCATCAAACGAAATAGGCTCAGTCTCATCACAAAGACTAGATGCAGCCATAGCATAGCAATCTGATGCAAAAGAGGCACTATGAGAGCCTGATCGAGTACGATATGATAGAGGTGCATCTAATTTGCTGTCACACAAGGTCTGCAACAGCCATTTTGGCATAGTTCTTGCCTGCTCAATATTAGCTCTCTCATCAATAAGTGCATCATGTAAATCTGCATCAGAAATGGAATGATCTGCATCATCACATGAAACTTGCAAAGGTTGAGAAGTTTCCTCATTAGGACCAACACTAGACTGTCCATCTGTAAAAAGAGGAAGAAAAGTATCATACATGTCTTTGGAGCTAAAAGATGTCTCCTTAGTACATGAAAGGAATGGTTGAATAGCATCTTCCACAAAAACAACATCACGGCTAACCAGAATGCGTTTAGTCTGTGGATGATATAGACGA
Source organism: Ceratopteris richardii (assembly GCA_020310875.1). Taxonomy (NCBI): domain Eukaryota; kingdom Viridiplantae; phylum Streptophyta; class Polypodiopsida; order Polypodiales; family Pteridaceae; genus Ceratopteris; species Ceratopteris richardii. The sequence goes on along the minus strand of CM035408.1, from coordinate 183,652,189 downwards.
TAGCCTTTACTTTCAGAACTGTACCCGACAAAAATACATTTTATTGCTTTATCATCCAATTTTCTGCGATGTTGTTAAGGCACTAATGCATATGCCAAACAACCAAAAACACGCAGATGAGCAACAGATGGCTTGCGATCATGCCAAGCCTCATATGGAGTGATAGATTGCAGCGCTTTAGTGGGACACCTGTTCAGTACATATGCTGCACACATGACAACCTCAAGCCAGAAACTATGTGGTAATGCCTGACTCTTGACCATACACCTCGCCATCTCCATGAGAGACCTGTTCTTCCGTTCAGAAACTCCATTCTGTTGAGGTGTATACGGCATTGTACACTGGTGTTTTATTCGACGTTCAGCCAGAAATCCATTAAAATCAGAAGACATATATTCCCCCCCTCGATCTGAACGGAGGGTGCTTATTTTACATGTTTACTAATTTTCAGCCAAAACCAAAAGGACTTTGCCTTCAATGGATATACCCATGCATGCCTGGAAAAATCATCAATGAAAGTCACGAAGTAAAGATAATTTCCAAAAGAGGGTGTTTGCATAGGTCGACAGACATCACTATGTACAAGCTGCAATTTCTGAGTAGCCCGAACTGAACCATCTTTTGGAAATGAGGAACGCTGCATTTTGCCCAAAATACAGCCTTCACAAACATGTTTTCCAAGTGCCTCAAGCTTGGGCAAAGAGCAGTGTTGCATACGCAACGCGTTGCGAACCTTCGCAACGTACGCAACGCAACGTCGCGTTGCGTACGCGTTCGCAACGCGTTGCGTATAAATAAAAAAAAAAAGGGCCCTTCCAGCGGGCCGAAAACGGCCCGCTAGAGGGCCCTTTCTCATTTCATTCCAGACTCCAGAGGACTCAGCAGGGCTGCGGGCAGACTCCAGAGACAAGTCGAGAGAGAGAGAGAGAGAGAGAGAGAGAGAGAGAGAGAGAGAGAGAGAGAGAGAGAGAGAGAGAGAGAGAGAGAGAGAGAGAGAGAGAGAGAGAGAGAGAGAGAGAGAGAGAGAGAGAGAGAGAGAGAGAGAGAGAGAGAGAGAGAGAGAGAGAGAGAGAGAGAGAGAGAGAGTTTACAGCAGTGAGCAGTCATTGAACCATCATGCCTAGAGCTAAACAAGGGTGTTGGCAATATGTCACGAGCCAAGGAAAGTTTGGAACAGCAGGTAGTGAGAGATGGACCTGCAATTTGTGTGGGTACAAAGGGACAGGAGGGGCAGATAGAATAAAAGCACATTTAGCACGTTTTGGAGGTATAGGAGTTGGTCCTTGCTCTAAACCAATGCCAGAGAAGATGAAAGAAGAGCTTTTGGAATGGGTTGCAGCACGGGAAATGAGAAGAGGGGTTAGAGCATCAACAGAAACACATAGTAGTGCACAGAGCTCTATTCCTCCAGGACATTCATCCCATGCATCTCAAGGGGAGTTTCCTTCAGCCCCTCTTGTTGAGGACTTGGAGACAGAGGAGGTAGCACATGCATCAGAGCAGCAGCAAAAGAGACCACGGGAGAGTCAGAGCATTGCTACAGGTCGTGGCAGCCTACATGCATCATCCATACGGGCTAGTTTGCAAAAGCAAGGGAAGCAGGAGGCCACCCAAGGTATTATGAGGCTCTTCATTAAATGTGGTTTAAGTTTTAATGTGGTGCGCACTCCCGCATGGAAAGAGGCCATGAAAATGGTGAGTAGGCTTGGGGTTGAGTGGGAAGGGCCTTCTTATGAAGAGCTAAGAGGAAGTGAGCTGAGAAGAACAAAAGAAATTGTGCAAAAGCAATTGGAGCCTATGGCGGAGACCTGGAAGAAATATGGCTGCACTTTGATGTGTGATGGATGGACAGACATTAGGAAAAGAAATGTATATAATATACTTGTTCATTGTTGCAAAGGTACCATGTTCCTACGTGCCATTGATGCATCTACTCCAGGCCTATCCATCACAGGGGAGTACATTTTTGGACATATCAGACAGGCAGTCTTGGAGATTGGAGTGCAGAATGTTGTCCAAGTCATAACGGACAACGGAAGTAATTGTGTTTCCATGGGGCGGATGTTAGAGCAGGAGTTCCCATCCATTGTATGGACTCCATGTGAAGCTCATAGCATAGACTTATTGATTGAGGATGTTGGGAAGGTCCCTTGGATACATGAGATTTTTTCCACATGTCAGAGAGTGGTCACCTTGTTCACGAAGAGGCCAAAGTTGCTTTCCATTTTCAGATCATACAGTGATTTGGAGCTTCTTAGGCCAGCAAAGACCAGATTTGCTTATATGTGCATTGTGATGGAGAGATTGCTTCGAGTGAGGCAATCACTTATGCAGACAGTTGTTTCTCAGGAGTGGCTTGCATGGAGTGGCCATACATGCAGTAAAGCAGAGTCAGTACGCATTACATGTTTGAGTGACAGTTTTTGGAGAGAGGTAGAGGCTTTGGTGGGAGTGATGCAGCCTCTATACTCCATGCTACGCATTGTTGACATGGAGGGGAGTACTATAGGCCTCGTTTACGAGTATATGGACCGTGTTTGGGAGTCCCTTGCTCGATGCACTTCTATTTCTTCAGACAGGTATGCCATATGCATTTTGATAATGTTACATTCAAATTTTATTATTCTTATTTATATTACCAATCATCAATGACATGTCATCTGCATTCACATTAATTCTTGATTCTTGACTCTTGGATAAATAGGCTTGATGAGATTAGATCTATATGGAGGGATCGATGGGGTTGGTTCCATCGACCGATTCATGGTATGGCTCACATTCTACACCCATTATGGAGAACTGAGAGGCAGATGTTGGATCATGAGCTTGACAGTGCATGGACTTCATACATAGGTAGATTATATCCTGATGATATTGATATGCGCTTGACACTTGAGGATCAGCTCCTACTATTCCGGAACTATGGGGGTAGTTTTGGGAAAGATACCGCCATGCTCCGGTCTAGTCAGTTGTCACCTGTGTCTTGGTGGGAGAAATATGGCCTATCTGCACCTGAGTTGGTAAGTAGTAAGTACAAACTTCTAAGTTTCATTTAAATTTTAATTCATAATTTTGAACTCATAATTCAAGCAAATAATGCATACTTTTTATGGAACATGCAGAGATCAGTTGCCATCCGCGTTCTTTCACAGGACTGTAGCGCTAGTCCATGTGAAAGAAATTGGAGCACTTGGGCCCTCTTCCACACAAAGAAGAGGAATCGCTTATCTACTGCACAGTTGGAGCGGCTAGTATATTGCCACTGCAACTTGCGCCTTTTGGAGAGAGGAGGTCATACAGCAGATGTGCGACAGGTCAACATTGACCACATTGACATAGAGAAGGTCCATGAGATGCCTACTATACCTTTAGAGGAGTTGGACCTTTACAGCATGTTATATCAGGAGTTGACCGAGCCACAGCATCCGACTCGCTCCCAGAGACGTACTCGATCACGAGCCGTAGCATTTGCAGGGGCCTCTACTAGTTCCGCTCCACATGGTAGAGAGGATGAGGATGAGGATGAGGATGAGCCTGATGAGGATGAGTTTTCATCAGATACTGAGTCAGATTCTGATGATTGACTCTTGGACTGACTTATATTTGTATATTTATTTGGACATGTCACATGAGTCATGACTCATGACTGATGAGTCATTGATCAGTCATCAGTGGTTATGGACATTGGATATGTATTTATGACATCAGACATTTAGATGATAGTATGATTGTCTTGACTCTTGACTTTTATTTTGACTCTTTGAGATGACTCATGTACCTAGATTTTGCATTATAATTGATTATTGTATTTTGTGGCATGTGCTCATTGCTCACTTCCAAGTTCCATCTCCATTCTTGTCACTTGAGTATTTAAGTTTTAAGGGTGATTTGTGAATTTATTGAGTATTCCTATGAAGTTTGAAATGTGATCTATATTAAAAGTTAATGTGCATTCACATTGTGATCAAATTTCTAAGTTGAAATGCAGGTCAGGTGTCGACGTCAAATGATCTATATATGAAATGTTTAAACGTTGATATATAATGCTTATGTGTGTTTTTGCATATATTAAAGCATTTATAAGAGGATTTATACAGTTAGGGTATTGAAAATCTTAAAAAATAATAAAAAATTGATAAAAAAAATTGAATTATAGGCAACTTTATCGCAACTTTAGGTTCGCAACTTCATCACGTTGCTAACGCGTTGCTAACGCGTTGCTAACGCGTTGCCTACGACGTTGCCATCCCGTTGCTAACCACACTGGCAAAGAGGACACCATTTCAGATTTTGCATATGACATAGCCTGAGAATCTTTAGTGCACATGCCGAATCACTTACAGATCTTTCATAGTCTATGAGCTTATACAGCCCACGACATAAAATGCCAAAAGCAATAATCAGGTCGCCATATGATAGATCATGAACTGTACACCTGTCATCAACAAATTTCATAACCAAGCCAATCTTGGCTAATGCAAAAACTGATAACAGGTTCTTCTTGATCCCTGGCACAAATAAAGCATCTGACAAAGTGAAAGAACTACCATTAGCAGTAGTCAAAATGATCTTACCAACTCCCATAACATGATAAGAGGAGTTGTTGGCGCATGTAACAGTATTCCCTGTAGGGGAAGGCTCGAGTGAAGAGAAGAAACTGTGCTGTGAGGTAATATGTTTGGTCTCCCCACTGTCAAAGTACCAAACATCTGAGTCTACTGCAGACATGCACTGCTCGTGAGAAGATGGGTCAAAACTGCAAATAGTAGTAAACTCCCATTCTTCTTCTTGCACAAGATTAGCAGACTCTGTTTTTTGTGTAGAGGCTTCAGCAACAACAATTCCAACCTCTTTCTTCTTTGCCTCTTTTGCAACTAGTTTTGGATAGTTCTTTATGATGTGATCATTTCCTTTACAGTACTTACAAAACAATTTCTGCTTTTTTGATTTTTTTTCATCTTTGTCTTGGTTCTTCGAATGTGAAGCATTTGCAGATTTCTGCTTACTAGTAGAAGAGCTTCATTTTTCTTTGCCCTTTTGACTAGCCAGGAAAGCTTCATCTGCAACACACATAATGGACCTGTGCTGCTTGGACTGATCTTCTTGCAACAGAACAGAGACTAACTCCTCAAATGACAAGGCATTTGGATTGCCTTTCATCATCAACCGAAGAGTAGAAGCAAAACTCTGATATGAATCATGAAGACCGTTCAGAACGGTCTGCACAGCTATCTGGTATAATCTCATCAGCAGAAATCAATTGTTCCTTCAAGTCTTTGATCTTTGTTAGGAAACTGTCCATAGAATCACCTTCATTCATGTGCTCACTCTCCAACTGTTTTCGGAGGTGAGCAAGGAAAGCCTCATTCCTAGCTTAGTACAATGTGGTAAGTGTATCCGAAGCATCCTTAGCTGTTCTGCAAGAGCGAATGTGAGGAATAATGGCACGTTTGACAGACAAGGCTATCAAAGCATGTGCTTGGGCATCTCTGCCGTCCCAACGAATCTGCTCTGCAGTAGGCGCAGTAGAAACCGTAGCATGAACAGGAATATGCAGAATATCATCATCTTCGACACCTTCTGCATCAGCTTCAGTACCTGCAGCACCTTCTGCATCAGCTTCAGTACCTGCAGTTGTAACAGTTGCAGGTGTGATAGGACGTTTTTCAACACCCTGCACAATGTTCCACAGTCCTTTTGCAATCAACACATGTCGCATCATATAAGCCCATAACGGGTAGTTGGTACCATCCAACTTATCCTCAATAGCCAACATATGGAATACATCACTGCTTTCAGCCATGGCCGGTGACTAAAATACCTTGATGCAGAAAATTGATTGTATCTCAAAAAGTTAAACGGAATTGCCTAGATGAATTCTGCTAAACCTGTAGCACACTTCGAGGCGCTCATAGTGGCGAACAGAAACTGGTATATACCTTTGGCACAATAGACGAAATAGCCTGCACAAGCACTGCGATAGTGCATTCGAAGGCCGAAACGAGCTCAGATCGCGATTTCGGCACCACAGTGGAGCTTTTATGATCTCGGAAACACGCTGAGTATGCTCACCAAAATTCATTCGATTCTGAGACTACAAACGGAGGGGTGTTGACGGCGTCCTAGATGAAGCGACGACCTCCTCTGATACCAATTGTTGGAGATAGACGTCTGCGGAAGCATGCGAAAAGCACAAGGAAGGAGAAGAAGCTTGGAGCACAACACACAATACTGAATGTATTACTAGAGAATGTACAAAGATAAGTAGTCCATTAGGGCAATAGGCATATATACAAGTCGGGGGGAAAAAACCTCCTAAAGAGGGAAAAAAGTGCCCCGACGGTACTAGAGTGTTCACACACATCACTACCTAAATACATCAACAGATTACAAGATCACCCACATAGGGAAAATATTACAAGATTACAAGATCACCCATGTAGGGAAAATAATACAAGAATATGTAGCTTATAGAAAAAGTCCCACACCCCGAGACTGATAGGCATGGATAACTGCACTAGATAAGATATAAGAGATCCCAAAACCCGAGATCGTAGGTATCTCGTACTACGAGATTACGACAGGACAAGGCATGATGCCCAAGCTACTAGACTAGAGAAGACTAGAACAAAGAATAAGACTAGAAGTCGAACTCGAACTTGGAAAGTACTTACTTGGAGATCATGGCTCCTTGAGCTCCCAAGATTGGCATTGGCAAGACTGAGAACATATGTGGCCAACCCCTCCTTATATAGGTTTTCAAGGGCGGTTTGTCAATGTCGGTTACGAATTGATGATGTCATCGATGATCTCATCAACTCGAAACAAGACCTCTAGGTGTTAGAATAAGGCAATTAGAGAGTCGATCTTAGGGTTTCGGCATGTTTCAGACGTGATGGTAGGATTACTTTCTCCGAATTCAGAACCAATAATGAGATATAGAAATTCATATAGAATTTAAGGTTCAGGATGGTTTCCTTTGTGTCCGTATCTACCACATCGAACATTGTATTGCCTTGGATGAAAACATTGTGAAGCAATGAAGTTGATTATGTGACACCTTCAGTTCATACCTGTTTAATGAATCCCTAAGCTAAATTTAATACTAATTGTTGGGGTAAAGGCCCTAAATGACCCCTCATAGTTGTACACTTGTGTATAGGCCTTTAAAAGGCTGATTATAATCATTTTTATTCTTTTGGCCAAGTTTAGTGTGAACTTGGCCGGGTTCTATAAATAATAACCTAAACTAAAGTTAGGGCTCTTCTTCATTTTGGAGAACCCACCAAAAAGCTGCGCCTCCCTTCTTCTTTCGATCTCCTTCTCTCTCTCTCTCAATTGCTTGTGCTGCTGGACACTCACCTGCCTGCTGCTCAGTCAAGAGATGCTCCGTTTGAGCTTCTCCATGTGCTGAATACTCTCTCTTGCTCCAACAACCGGTATTAGAGCTCCGTTGAGGCATTAGAGCAGCTGCGTTTCAGTTTTCAGCAGGGTTTTCTTCAGATTTTGCAAGATCTTCGCGTGTCATCGCGAAGAAAGTGCCCAAAACAGCGACATCAACATTTCTGGAGTGTTCTACTTCAGTTTTTGCAGGTTTTTCTGAGTTTTGTCACGAAGAAAAGGGTTAAAAGTGCAGCACCACACCTTTGGAGCAGCATAAACTTCTTTTCAAGTGATATTCTTTGATTTCATCGCGAAGAAACTGTTCCTCTTTGTCTTATTGCTCAAAACAGGCTATTTCCAAGTGTTTTACACGTGTACACAAGTGTTCCACAGTCCAAAACAGCAATATGCAGGTTTAACATTTCATGTATTGAAGTGTGGCATGAGAAATTTGCTTATGTACAGCAAATTGTGGGATTTTCTCTGAATTTTTCAAAATTCTGAAGAGAAAATTTGGGGCTTTTGCTCCCTTTTGCTCCTAAAGGCTTCCTTATAGCCTTATGTATACACTTTGAGGTCAAGAAAAGTCAAATTTGCTGATTTGAAGCATAAATTGACTTGCTGGACTGCAGGTAAATTCAGAAAATTACAGATTTTAATCTTGTGGTCCAACTGGTCTGTTTTTGCTCTATTTTGCTCCCACAACAGTTTGAAGCCATTGTGCATCATTTTTTGAAGTGATACTCTGATTTGGTGCATTTTTGCCCAAATTTCAGCATATTAACTTCTTCATCGTGCAATCATGGCGTCATCCTCCTCAGATGTGAAGGATCGATTTGAGATTCGACGTTTTGAGGGAACAGGTTTCGATTTGTGGAAGGAGAGAATGCAAGGTATTCTCTTCTTGAAGGATTGTGATAAGGCATTGGAAGCTGAAAAACCAGAAGATATGTCATAGGAAGCTTGGCTGATCTTGAACAAGAAAGCTGCTACGTATATCAAGATGGCCGTCTCTGATGAGATCTTGGTAGATCTCAAAGGGCTGACCTCTGCTTCAGAAATATGGGCAAAGCTGAAAGCAACCTATGAGAACACTACACTTGTGAACCAAGTGCATTTGATGTGAAAGCTTGTTGGTATGCAACTTGATGAGTCCAAGAGTGGAGCTGAACACTTATCCCTCTTTACAGGTACTTTGTCACAATTGCAGGACTCAGGTATGGCTGCTTTTGATGACAAACTTAAAGCCATCTTCTTGCTTATGACACTCCCTGACTCTTGGGAGACATTGGTAGTCTCATTGTCCAATAACCCGAACTTGACCTTTGATGGTGTTAGGGGTTCTATACTTAATGAAGAGATCAGGAGAAAAGCAGGTGGTGAAGGTGGAAGCTCAGCTAACATGGTTAGAGGCAGGACGGATAAGAGGAGTAATAATGCACAAAGGAACAAGAGTAAGAGAAGGGAAAGAGGTAATGGCAGCAAAGGTAAAAGCAATGATGTGACTTGCTATCAGTGTGGAAGGAAAGGCCACAGGAAACCTGATTGCCGCTATTACAAGGCACAACTTGAAAGAAATAGGAATGCTGGAGATAAAAAGAAGGGCAAGAAAGAAGACAAGACTGATGCACAGGACATCCAAAAGGACAAAGAGAAGGCCAATGTGGCCTCTAATGTAGTCATAGAGGAGCTGTCAGATATTGAGGATATTTTGTGCACTACTTTATCAGCTGATGATACTTATGCATATGATTTCTCTCTGAATGTTCATACACAGGACATTTCGATCACCAAAAGTGATCTTATCGATGCTTTGCTGACTGTTAATGATGCATTGGCCCAGACATGGATAGTTGACATGGATAGTTGACTCTGGTGCTTCTTTTCACGTGACTCCTATCAAGGAGTGCTTTTCTACTTTTACTACAGGCAGCCATGGCCATGTATACCTTGGAAACAATCATGCTTGTTCCATTGAGGGTATAGGCACAATGCATTTCTCTACAAATGGCATTAATGAACTTGTTTTGCATGATGTACGTTATGTATCAGGGATCAAGAAAAGCTTACTCTCTGTGGCTCAAATGGATATGCATGGTTATAGCATTCTCTTTGAGAGAGGATCATGGAAAATGACAAAGGGATCAAGGCTGATTGTGAAAGGCATAAAGAAGGGAACTCTCTATTGCTTGCATGGGAAAGCCTTATCAGGCAAGTTCATTGCTTTGGCTGAAGTTCACTCCCATATGGAGTTGTGGCATAAGAGACTTGGTCATATGAGCCAAAAGGGTCTTACTAGACTTTGTAACTTAAAGAAGCTTGATGCTAAAGGCACAAAGCTTGATTTTTGTAATGAATGTCAATATGGAAAGCAAGTGAAACGTTCCTTTTATTCTGGTGTGTCTCGTAAGTCTTGTGTACTTGATCTTGTTCATTCTGATGTATGTAGCATGCCCACCAAATCTATGGGGGGTGCTTTGTATTTCATCTCTTTTGTTGATGATTTTTCTAGAAAAATTTGGGTTCAATTGCTTAAATCTAAGGATGAAGCATTTGCTGCGTTTAAGCGCTTTCATGCATTTGTGACCACCCAAACAGGTAGAAAGCTGAAATGCTTGCGTACGGACAATGGTGGTGAGTATACAAGTGCTGAATTTCAGAAATTTTGTGAAAATTTGGGCATTAAGAGGGAGCTTACTGTTCCATACAGCCCCTCTTCTAATGGTGTGGCTGAACGCTATAATAGGACACTTTGTGAGAGGGTGAGATGCATGCTGTCCACAGCTAAACTCCCTCATGGATTTTGGGGAGAGGCACTCAAAACTGCAGTACATATTTGCAATAGATCCCCTCACATGTCCTTGAAAGGTGACATCCTTGAAGAGGTTTGGTCTGGCAAACCTGCTTCATATGATCACTTACGTGTCTTTGGCTGCGAGGCTTTTGTGCGCACGAGGCCGGAGCTGAGAAACAAACTTGATGCTAAGTAGTAAGTCCATAAAAGGTCTCTTCATGGGATATGGTGAAGAAGGTGAAATGGGCTACAGAATTTGGATACCTCAGCTCAAGAAAGTTGTACGCAGTCGGGATGTTGTTTTTAATGAGGCAAGGCTGCTTCAAAATAATTGTGCCTCAAAGAATGACCATAAAAGGGTCAGATTTCAGCATGACCAGCCACCTATTAGGCCTGATTTTGATCCTCAGGATGCACCACAAAAGACTGAAAATATTGATGATCCAGTGGTTTTTGAGCCAGATGATGTTGGACAACAAAATGACGCTCCTGATGGGCATATGCAGCCACCTATTTATGCTGAAAACAGGGCTGGAAATGATATGCAGCAGCTCATTAACAATGGACATGTTGATATACCTCCTGATGTAGATCCATTACCAGATAATGTGGATCATTGGGTAAGAAGATCTACACGTGCTAGGAGGCCAATGAACAGATATGACCCCTCTATACATTACATTATGTTATCAGATGAGGGGGAGCCTCTCACTTATAAAGAGGCAAAGCTATGTGAGCACAAGAAGAAGTGGGAGTTAGCCATGCAGGAAGAAATAAAGGCCTTGCATGCAAATGATACTTGGGATCTTCTTGAGTTGCCCAAAGGTAGGAAAGCCATTCCTAACAAGTGGGTATACAAAATCAAAACTGTTGATGGCAAACCCAAGTATAAGGCAAGGCTGGTTGCTAAGGGATATGCCCAAAAGGAGGGCATTGATTTCCAAGAGGTGTTCTCTCCGGTAGTTAAAATGACCACTCTACGTGTGCTATTTGCTATTACAGCTGCTTTGGATTTGGAGCTATTCCAAATGGATGTTAAAACAGCCTTTTTGCATGGTGACTTAGATGAAGAGCTGTACATGAAACAACCAGAAGGATATGCCATTCCTGGAAAAGAGCATCTGGTATGCAAGCTGAAAAGGAGCTTATATGGGCTGAAACAAGCCCCTAGGCAATGGTATAAGAAGTTTGATGCATTTATGCTCAAACATGGGTTCAAAAGAAGCCATGCAGATCACTGTTTGTACATTAAAAAGGATTTCTTGTGCTGTATGTAGATGATATGCTGCTGGCTGGGAAGAAAAAGGGCACACTAAATGCTTTTAAACAGCAGCTGAACTCTGAGTTTTCAATGAAAGACCTTGGGGAAGCTGAGCATATTCTTGGTATGCGAATAAAAAGGGATAGGCAGCAGCATACTTTGCATTCATCCCAAGAAAAGTACATTGATAAAGTACTGGACAGATTTAATGTGGCTGATTCTAAGCCTCTTGGAGTGCCATTGCAGCCACATGTCAAGCTTTCCAAAGATGACTGTCCCAAGGATGATGATGCAGTCAACTACATGAAGAGTGTTCCATATGCATCAGCCTGTGGTTCACTTATGTATGCTATGGTTGCCACTCGGCCAGACATTGCTCATGCAGTGGGAGTTAGCAGGTTTATGGCTAATCGTGGCAAAGCTCATTGGGAGGCAGTCAAATCTATCTTGAGGTACTTGAAAGGGACCAAGAATAAATGTATTTGCTATGGCAAAGATCCATTGGAGCTGAAAGGCTTTTGTGACTCTGACATGGCTGGCAGGAGGTGCTATTTCATGGTGTTCTAGGTTGCAAAAGATTGTTGCTCTGTCAACTACGGAGGCTGAATATATTTCAGCCATTGAGGCTTCCAAGGAAGCCATTTGGCTGGCACGTTTATGCTGTGAGTTTGGTTTGCCCAGCAAGGCACCTATGCTTGGATGTGACAGCCAAAGTGCTATATGTTTAGCAAAGAATGCCATGTTCCATGCACGTACAAAGCACATTGATGTGCGGTATCACTTCATTCGAGAAGTGCTTGAGGATGACCTTATCACATTGGTTAAGGTCCATACGTCACAGAATCCTGCAGATGTTCTTACTAAGTGCTTGTCCAAAGCACAACATCAGCTATGTGTACAGATGGTGGGAGTCACATAACTTAAAGGCGTCATTTATGCCTTTAAGTGGGAGGTTGTTGGGTAAAGGCCCTAAATGACCCCTCATAGTTGTACACTTGTGTATAGGCCTTTAAAAGGCTGATTATAGTCATTTTTATTCTTTTGGCAAAGTTCAGTGTGAACTTGGCCAGGTCCTATAAATAATAACCTAAACTAAAGTTAGGGCTCTTTTTCATTTTGGAGAACCCACCAAAAAGCTTCGCCTCCCTTCTTCTTTCGATCTCCCTCTCTCTCTCTCTCAACTGCGTGTGCTGCTGGACACTCACCTGCCCTGCTGCTCAGTCAAGAGATGCTCCATTTGAGCTTCTCTATCTGTTGAATACTCTCTCTTGCTCCAACAACTTGGCCAGGTCCTATAAATAATAACCTAAACTAAAGTTAGTGTTCTTCTTCATTTTGGAGAACCCACCAGAAAGCTGCGCCTCCCGTCTTCTTTCGATCTCCCTCTCTCTCTCTCTCTCTCAATTGCGTGTGCTGCTGGACACTCACCTGCCCTGCTGCTCAGTCAAGAGATGCTCCATTTGAGCTTCTCCATCTGCTGAATACTCTCTCTTGCTCCAACACTAATGAGGTGAATATTTTTAAATCACTATTTTAAGTGTATCTGCCACTCTTGTGAACTTATCATTCTTCAAGTTGTGTATTGAACTGTTGTAATGGACATATATATCATGAAACCTGCTATAGTGCTACTTCCTGATACTGTGACAATTCTTTTAATTTTCTGGTGATTCCAGAGAGCCATTCAGTTCTGTATGTGCTTATGTATATGGAATAAGGCAACCTCTACATTTTTGATCCTGTATTGGTCGTGTGTTTGTGACTGTGTGCTAGTTATGCTGGTGAGCTATGTTGTCTTATGATGATGCTTCTTGCTCCATTTGTAGAATCAGGATTCCGTCGATTCATATTGGTGTGTAGTGTCTAACAAATTCCTAGTCAGTTGCATTGCTGAATGCATGATGAAATTCCTAACCTTAATGTCTCATTAATTGGTGCTCTAGAGTACACAGAACTATTAAGAGTCTTCATCTATTGAGGAATGAATTCAAGCACTGAAGCCTCTGCAGCTCTGCTGAGTGGCTGGTGGATATCTGCTTCTTTTTGACTCGAGATTCAAACCTCTAACTGCTATGTTGTCTCCCGATGTCTTGATTTAGCAAGGCTGTAGGCTGTCAGATCAGTGGGTCCTATTTTAGTGGGTAAGGAGTTTTTGGCCATGCTTGGACTTCTGTGGAGAATTAGCTAGTTGTAGTATGGGCTACAGCAGAAAGATAACACAAGTTATATAGTGTCCATAGTGCTGAATGGAATTTCTTTCGTCACTCGTACACCCATTGATTATGTCTCTGGGGTAACTTGGTAAAGTTTCTCACTTAAGAGCTAGTGTAAGTCCTTGGATGAAATCAGTGCCAAAAACATTTGCCTCTGAAGTTGGGGAGCGGAGAGCCTTGAAGTTCTGACTTATCAGTAAAACAAATCAGTGGTTGTTGTGTCATGTAACAGAATTGGGGTAATTCTTAGGTTAGGAGCTGTGGCTGATCAAGGATAGCCTTTTTATGAATCCACAAGTGCAAGTTTTAGAGTTTTGTACTGCACATAATGAGGAGGCAAGAGCTACCATTCTTTAGCCTTTTCTCTAAGAAACTGCAAGTGCTGCTATCTATTTATTAGTTTTGTAGATTCCAGCACTAGGAGACCTCAATCTTTTGCCATGTTGATTCCTACTCCCTTGAAAGGCTCCAAACAGCTTCTTTGATGTCTGTTTGTCAATACTTGTTGAGTGTGAGAGCTAACATATTTTCACCTTAGTCTCCAACAAATTGCACTTTGTTAAATGTATTTACTATTTACTAATAATATACATTTAAGAAGTAAGAAGCCCTCAATTGTTTACCATGGTGTTCCCTACTTCCTTAGAATGCTGTGACGTGTCCTCTGATAGATGAAAGAAAGGGGAGAGAATGGCGAGGAAACATTAGAGCAAGCTGCAAGAGAAGCACTGGTTTCACGTTATACTATCCAAAGTTGCATTGAACAGATTCAACTTGTATGACATGCAGGGCATATGTGACTCCAATTTGAAGGTGTACAAAGCTAATGTTTTCTGTTTGTGTCCTCTCGTAGTTCACCTGTAATGTAGTTGTATATATGGTAAGCAGAGTTCCCAGATCACACTACCCAATGGTCATTGCACAGGATCCAACTGATACGACATGCAGTGCATACATGACTCAAACTGAGTGTGTGCAAGTTAATGTTTTTGTTTGTGCATGTCTCATAGTTCACATGTAAGGAAGGACACATCATTGCCTTATATGAACAAGTGTACTTAAAATGTACATAGGTTGCATGACTGTTTGATATGAGCTGTTTGCTCAACTCAAATCTGTGTTATAACAACATTAACATAGGTTATTTTGTTTTTAAGCTGACTGTGGTCTAATGTATATTTTCATTTTGGAAAAAAAATAGTAGCACCTCAAAGCTTCCAAATTAGAATGATGTAACAATTTTTTGTTGGGTAATTATTCACTTTTGATTGTGTTTGTCATCATGAAGTATCGTATGGCTACTTATCTCCACATCTTGTTGATTATAGACATTCATGTTCTTGTCTTGTTGATCATAGACTACCAGCCATAGACTAGAAGCCAAAATGCCCTCCTATAGAGTCTCTCATTAACGTAATGATAGTACATTTCAATGTGCTTTGTGCAAGCATGAAACCTTGGGTTCCTTGCAACCTTCAATGCACTCCAATTGTTAGTAAAGATGGTGGTGGCGAAAGTTTCACCAAGATCTATATTAGCCATTTGGTGCCCATAGATACTGAATAAAGTTGTTAAAGCTGTCCTATACATAGATCCACAACTAGAATTGGACACAATAGGCTGCTTCTAGGTCAACCAAGATATATGTGAGCTATTGAGCAAGAGGCAAAAAACACTTGTGAACACTATCATAACATACATCCTAATCAAGGTTTGAAAACTATGTAAATTTGGCAATAGTGATCTACCTTGTGATTAGTACAGCTTGAGTCATAGAATGCCACTTAGATAGAGAAATATGTGCTTAACTGCCTTCCAATTCTTAACACTCGGGCTTTGATAAAGGGTGCGCATAAACTAACTGAATATCACGTTAAATAAGATATTCAGTTATATATAAATAAGATATCCCATAGCTTGTTATAGATAACATACATCAAATGCATGTCCAACATTGTACAGACTCAATGTTAAACTTGAGTCAATGGAAACGGCAATAGTTTCATAGTGTTGAAGGAAAAAAATTTGCAACAAGTGTCAATATGCTTTCTTTGATACAAAGCTATTCCTCCATCAATGTGCTTAAGTTGAACACCCAAACTATGTTCCACAATCCCCAAATTTGTCTTTGGAAAGAGGCACATAAATTAGCCTTAAATCAATAATATGTGTTTCATTTGGGACCGATAAGAAGTAAGTCATCAATTTAAACAACATTGATTAGAGGTGCATCATATGCACACTTCACATGTAGGCATCTTTAGATTGGACTATTTGAAATCCATTTGTATCAACTAGGCATGCATTTTTTCATACCAAGCATGTGTTGCCTGCATTAATCAATGCCTTTCTATTGAGCATAACCTTTGACCATAAGCTTAGCTTTATAGTGATCAAGCATACCATGAGGCTTGCATTTCAACTTATACACCCATTTAATGGCATTTGTATTTTTTTTATAGGAGGCAAATTTCATAGAATTAAGTACCAATCTTCATTTGGGTATCAAATTTTGATTGCATAAAGGTTATGCAATTTTTTCATTTTTGTGCTCCATCAAAGGAACATGCTCCTAAGTATCAAATTCATTTTGGTAGCATAATGGTCATCAAAGTTTTTAATTTTTGTGTTTCATCAAAGGAACATGTTCGAGCTCGTTATAAAGATGAGAAACAAACATTATATGGCGATTTGATGCAAAGAAAACAACAATAAGGCCAAACGAGCATCACATAGCAAAGATGCATCAAACTTACTCTCTTAAACCATGAACCAACCATTTTGATACGTTTTTTTGCTCCATTAATATTTGCTTTCCTATCAACAAGTAAATCATGCACTCATAGCAGAAATGGAATGATTGTATTCACATCCAATCTTGAATGGGTGAAGAAGTTGCCTCATTGGGTTTGAGCTACATTTGATTGTTCAAGAGTGAAAAGAGACACTAAAGTGTCAGACATCCTTTAAGCTGAGAGATGACTCCTTAATACATAAAAAGTGGAGTTTGAAACTCCATACTATTAAAAGTACATTGTGATGCACTAATGAATATGTCAAACAAATAAATACACAAAATGAGCAAAAGAGGGTTTGTAACCTAACCAAATTTCATAACTACTTATGGACTCTAATGCTTTAGTGGGACACTTATTAATAACATATGTTGCACACTATTGTCTCCAATGAGAAACAATGTGATAATGCTCGACTCTTGACTATATTGGAGCATGCATTGGTGTGGTATCCCATGCTTAGCTAGAAATGTATATACATGCACTCATATTCTTGATGAGAATGGTCTTCATTTATATGTTGAAAAATCTTCACCCATAAACAAGACCTCTTTGAAGCACATAAAACTTTGGATTTTGATTTGAGCACTATTGTCTCCAATGAGAAACGATGTGACCGTATTGGAGCACTATTGTCTCCAATGAGAAACGATGTGACAATGCTCAACTCTTGACCGTATTGGAACATGCATTGGTGTGGTATCCCATGCTTAGCTAGAAATGTATAGACATGTATTCATATTCTTGAGGAGAATGAAGGGTCTTCATTTATATGTTGAAAAATTTTCACCCATAAACAAGACCTCTTTGAGGCACATAAAACTTTGGATTTTCATTTGAGCAAATAGAATATGTATACGCTAAAGTTACCTAGGTAACTACCAAAAAAATATTGTGTTTGCATGAGACCACATATCACGTTGAACAAGTTGCAAGTTACATTGATTTCTCATTGTATGATTTTTGGGAAGAAAAGTATTATACACATCCTTGGAGCTAACTAAAAATCCCCTTGGTACATGAAAGAGGAAGAAAAGTATTATACACATCCTTGGAGCTAACTAAAAATCCCCTTGGTACATGAAAGTAATGGATTAATTGCATCTTCCATAAAAACAATATCATGTCTACCCAAAATGCTTTTAATATGTGGATGATACAAATAATAGCATTTGTGTTTAGATCTGTATCTAACAAAAATACATTTCGCTTCTTTATCATCCAATTTCTTGCATTGTTGTTAAGACATGAAAGCATATGCCTGACAACCAAAGACATGCAAATGAGCAATAGATGGGTTGTGATCATGTCAATTTCATATGGAGTAATAGATTGCAGTATTTTGATGGGATACTTGTTAAGTACATATGCTGCACACATAATGTTGGAGTTTGAGGTCTATAGAAGCACGGAAACAACACAAAGAAGAAGAAGAAGTTTGGAGCACAATACATAATATTGAATCTATTACCAAGTGAATATACAAAGATGAGTAACCTATAAGGGTTATATATATATATATATATATATATATGTATATATATGTGTGTGTGTGTGTCGGGGGGAAAAAACCTCATAAAGAGGGAAAAAGTACCCTCACGGTCCTAAGTGTGTTCACACACATCGCTACAAAATATATCAACAAATCCTCCTTGGGAGTGATGTGGTGAACAAGGAGCTAATAGTCATGTATAAAGAACTACCAAGCTATGTGGAAAGAGATCAATCCACAAAAGGAAGTAAGCCTAAATATTTGCGGAAAGCTTCAAACTTCTCCCGAGGCAAAGCCTGTGTGAAAAGATCTACAATGTTATCTTGTGTGGGCACGTATGCCAAATCGATCTTCTAGCAGAGAACCTCTCCTCGGCATAATGATAATGCACCTCAATGTGTTTTTTGCGAGCATGGAGCACAAGGTTTCTCGCAACTTCCAATGTGCTCTAACTTTCGGTGAAGATGGTGGTGGCAGAAGACTGACCAACACTCTAATAAACAAAAAGGTGTTTGAGCCACACACACTCAACAATCGCTATGCATGCTTCTCGATACTCAGCTTCACAATTAGTAGTGGCCATAATAGATTGCTTCTTTCTCAACCAAGGTATGCATGAGCTACCAAGCATGAAGTAAAAATCGATAGTGGACACACGAGTGTCATGGAAACAAGTCCAATCAAAGTCAAAAAAAGCATGTAAATATGGTGGTAGTGATCCCCCCTTGGGATAAAACAATCCAAATAGCTGAGTCAAGTAGCAAAAGATGCACTTAATCGCCTACCAATGCTTGACACTTTGCCAATGCATATACTTGCTTATACGAGAGAAAGAAAATTGAATATTAGGCCGAGTTATGCATAAGTAAATCAAGCATCCAACAACATGGTGATAGAGAACAACATCAAATGCATCTCCAACATCATGAAGAGTCAACCACAAACCTTTTTCCATAGGATTGGCAATAGGTTTGTAATCCTCAAGGTCAAAATGTTGCAATAACATGTCAATATATTTCGTTTGACACAGGGCGATTCCACTATCAACTTGCATAAATTGAATACCCAAATAATGATGCGAATGCCCCAAATCATCTCAAACGAGGTATGCAAATCAATCTTAAAATCAACAATATGCTTCTCATTAGGACTAGAGAGTAACATGTCATCAACGTAGACAACAATGATTAGAAACACATCATTTGCATGCTTAACATATAAGGTGCTCTCATTTGGATTGTTCTTAAAACCATATGCAATCAAGTAGGCATGTTTCTTTTCATACCAAGCACATGGTGCTTGCTTCAAACCATATCATGGCTTATTGAACCTGCACATTTTGTTTTCATACCCTTTCTGCACAAAACCACAGGGTTGAAAAACATACATTTCTTCATGTAACTCATCATTAAAAAATGTAGTTTTAATGTCTAATTGATGTGCATTCCAACCATGATGGGTTGCAAGTGCACATATCCTATTAACAATAGTCATTCGACATGTGGGTGCAAAGCTCTCATGAAAATCAAT
The DNA here is from genome assembly GCA_020310875.1 of Ceratopteris richardii. NCBI lineage: Eukaryota > Viridiplantae > Streptophyta > Polypodiopsida > Polypodiales > Pteridaceae > Ceratopteris > Ceratopteris richardii. Next base: position 183,632,721 of record CM035408.1, on the reverse strand, counting down.
GCTACTCTTGAGCCTAACCTTTGCAATAAGTCTAGCCTTATACTTGTCCCAAATCTTCCATCAAACTTATGCTTTAACTTGTATACCCATTTAGAGCCAATGGCCTTGTTGCCTGGAGGCAAATCACATGGAGACCAAGTACCATTCTTAATAATAGCATCACATTCTAATTGCAAAGCAGCCATCCAATTTTTTGAATTTTTTGCTTCATCAAAAGAAACACGCTTGTTCTCATCACAAAGACTAGAGGAAGCCATTGCATAGCAATCTGATGCAAAAGAAGCACTATGAGAGCCTGACAGAGTATGATATGATAGACGTGCATCTAATTTGGTATCTTGCAAAGTTTGCACTAGCCACTTAGGCATATTTATTGACTCCTCTCTATCAACCCTCTCATCAACAAGTGCATCATGTAAATTTGCATCAGAAATGGAATAATATGCATCATCATGTGGAACTTGTAAAGGCTGAGAAATTACTTCATTTGGACTAGCACTTGATTTTCCACCTTCAAAAAGAGGCAACAAAGTATCATACATATCTTTGGAGCTAACTGATGTCCTTAGTACATGAAAATAATGCCTGAACTGCATCTTCCACAAAAAAAATATCATTGCTAACCAAAATGCATTTAGTTTATGGATGATACAGACGATAACCTTTGCTTTCAGAATCATCCCAATGAAATTACATTTTACTGCTTTATCAATTAATCTTTTGCATTGTTGTTTCGACATCACTGCATATGCTAGACAACCAAAGACACATAGATGAGCAACAAATGGCTTGCGACCATGCCCAACCTCATATGGAGTGATAGATTGGAGTGCTTTCGTGGGACACCCATTAAGTACATATGCTACACACATAATAGTCTCAAGCCAGAACTTGTGGTAAATCTCCATGAAAGATTTGTTCTTTTTTTCAATAATTCCATTATGTTGAGGTGTATATATATATGGCATTGTACCTTGATATTTTATCCCACGTTGAGCAAAAAATGCATTAAATGAGAAGACCTGTATTTCCCCACCTCGATCAGAACAGAGGGTGTCCATTTTACATGTTTATAAATTTTCAGCCAGAACCAAAAACTCTTTGAAGCACATAAATACTTCTGACTTTGCTGTCAATGGATACACCCATGCATGCCTAGAAAAATCATCAACAAATGTGACAAAGTAAAAGTAGTTCCCAAAAGGTGTCTGCATAAGACCACAAACATCACTATGAACAAGCTTCAATTTATGAGTAGCTCGAGCTGAACCATCTTTAAGGAAGAAGGGACATTACATTTTGTTCAAAATGAAGCCACTGTAGCAGCCCGTGAAAATCGGGATGATATCATCACTTGCTAAACAACATTCTCAGTGTGTGGTTCATTATTTTTGATGAGATTACTCTTGAAAGTTATCTCTTTAAGTTAATTAGACTTCCCCAAAAGGAATAAAGTAATTACTGCTGTGCTTAGAGAATTATGCAACACACTGGACAAGTGTATGAACCAAAATAGCAAGTTCTTCACCTCTGGGCTAACTCCAACTTATCTGTTTTGATCTATCTTTTTTAGAGTGATCTTCCAAGGTACATAGGGTGTCTAATACATCCATTGGCAAGCTAAAAGAGCCCACCACATACTCCCGGAGTTCATTTGGTTGGTGTAGATCAAGGATTTTGCAACACCTCTTCATCTTCAAGCACATACCTATCCATCTCTTCACAGTGGTATCAGAGCAAGGTTGGACAACATGGCATATGGATTTCCTTCATCAATTGACAAATTGGACAGAGGTAACTACTCAGCTTGATCATCAAGAATGAAAGCTTATCTCCAAGGTAGAAGTTTATATGGTTATGTGGTTGGAGATGAAGTTATGCCAAGTTTCAGGAACAAGAGTCAACCAACACAAGAAGAGCAAGAAAGATTCAGCACATGGTGCTCCAAGGATGCACTTGCAAGGTCTTATCTCCTCAACTCTATCTCAGATTTTTTGTTGTCTCACATTAGAAGTTGTAAGACATCTCAGGAAGTGTAGGATGCACTTGAAGACTTCTTCTCTTCAAGTACCAAAGCTAGAAAGCATCAACTATGGCTGGATTTCACAACTCTCAGAAGGCTCCCAAACAAAATGTGACTAATTTTGTCACAAAGCTCAAGGACATAGAAGATCAGTTGGGAAGCATTGGAGAGGTAATAGATGAAGAGCAAATTGTAAGGCATTTCATCAATGGCTTGAAGGCAGATGACAAGTGGGAAGCATTCACCACAGCTATGGATTTGTACATGGACATGCATGTACCTGATTTCAATACACTCATTGGACAACTACTTACTCAAGAGGCAAAGCTTATCGAAAATGGAGAAAGCTCTAAAGGTAATCAATCTTCAACTTTATACACTGATAAAAGCAAGTCCAAAGATAACAAAGGAAAGGCAAAGAAAGTGGATGATGAAGAAGGTACATATCAAGCTAACTATGCAGGTAGAGGAAGAAATGGCAGAGGTAGAGGAAGAGGAGGTAGACAAGGCAGGGGGAGAACCCAAGACTCCAAGTCATGTTCTATTTTTGGATTAACTAATCATACAACTGAAAATTGCTTTAGGAATTCCAGGAATCAAAGAGGCAGAGGATACAATAGAGGAAGTTATGGCTACTCAAGAGGAAGGTTCAACAATTATCATGGCAGCTACAACAACTACAATCATTCAAACTATCAAGGAGGCTACAAAGGAAGGAGAGACTTCAATAACTACACAGAAGATTCAAACAAAGAGGATTCATTATTGATCATGAACATGGCTATGCCACAAGGTAAATCTGATGAGCATGTTTTCTACATAGATTCAGGTTATTCAAATCATGTGGCAGGAAATGTGGCACTCCTATCAGATTTAGAAGATCCAAGGAATAAGCATGAGGTACAAACAAGAGATGACACAAGACATCCTGTGGAGAAAATAGGCAATGTCAAAGCACCTGATGGAAACATCAACCTACTCAGTAAGGTACTCTATGTCCCTACCATTTCAAAGAATTTGATAAGTGTTGGGCAGATAGTAGAGAAAGGGTTGCAAGTCAGGTTCACAAAAGCAGGAGCCTTTGTTGAAGATCCAAGTCAAGGATTCAGAAGAATTGCAAAAGGTGAAAAGACAGGTAGATTGTTCATATTTGAATTACAAGACACTAGAAACATTGCTCTCTTTAATTATTGTAGTCAGACACTCACAGAATTGGAAGTATGGCACAAAAGGTTAGCACATATTGGTGAAAGGTCATTAAAGCAAATTTGCAGGGACCAAAGTGTACTTGGACTCCCTAACTTGTCAAAACAACATATGATTTATAAGTGTAGTGCATGTCAATTTGGAAAGTCTCACAGGTTACCATTCATGAAGAAAGGTTATATGCATGGAGATCTCTTGGAGTTGGTTCATACAGATGTATGGGGACCTAGCAAGGAAGCTTCAATATCTGGATCAAGGTATTATGTCTCCTTTATTGATGATTGCAGCAGATGGACTATCCTATTCTTTATGAAACACAAAGATGATTTTTTTTCATGTTTCAAAAGATATTGGCTCTTGTGGAGAATCAAACAGGTAAATCACTAAAAAGGCTAAGGTCAGATGGAGGGGGAGAATACTTCTCCCATGAGTTTGATTCTTTTCTTCAAGAAAGAGGAATAAAAAGAGAGGTAACTACAAGGTACACTCATGAGCAAAATGGAGTGGCAGAAAGGAGGAATAGGACAATTGTTGAAGCTGCAAGGTCTATGTTAAATGAAAAGCATTTGCCTAATTATCTATGGGTTGAGGCTGTATCTACAGCCACTTACTTGATTAACAGGTTGCCTTCAAAATCCCTTGATGGGATGACTCCATATGAGGCTTGGAATGGAAGAAGACCAAGCTTAGATCATTGTAAAATTTTTGGATGTATTGCTTTTGTCATGTTCCTTCACAGGTTAGAGGCAAGATGGATCCAAAGGCAGAAAGGTGTGTATTTATTGGATATGACAACAATCAAAAGGGCTACAGGTTATACAACCTTACCAACAAAGGATTCTTGGTAAGCAGAGATGTAGTTTTTGATGAAAACAATTCATGGTATGAAGATTCATGCAGGAAGGTCAATTTACCATATGATCTTGAAGAAGATTTTCCAAAGCTTGGTAGAGAACAACCAAAGATTGAAGAACAAGACATCTCGGAGGATGATGAAGAATCTCAGATGGAAAAGATGAAAGCATGGAAGTCTAAAGGTAAAGCAAAATTGCAGGAACTTGGACATGAGGTAGAATCATCACATCATGGCCTAAGAAGATCTATGAGGGAAAATAAAAAACAAGAAAGTAATGGGTTTGACACCTCATTAGTAACTAAACATTCTATCTACATAGCACATGACATAAACCAAGAGGAGCCATCATCCTTTGAAGAGGCCAAAGCAAAATCAGAACGGAAGCATGCAATGAAGGAAGAGATTGAAGCACTTGAGGAAAACAACACTTGGGATTTTATGCCCAAGACTTCATCCATGAAGGTAATAGGCTCAAGATGGGTCTATAAACTCAAGAAGAATTCTGATGGTTCCATTAACAGGTATAAGGCAAGGCTTGTAGCAAAAGGCTTTGCACAAACTCAAGGAATTGATTATGAGGAGACCTTCTCTCCTGTGGCAAAGTTGCCTACTATTAGGGTTTTGCTTAGTATTGCCTCTTCCAAGAATTGGAAGATACTTCAACTAGATGTAAAGAATGCATTCTTGAATGGTTGGATAACAGAAGAGGTATATATGGCACAACCACCTGGTTTCGAGAATCAAGTTTATCCTGATTATGTGTGTAAACTTAACAAAGCATTGTATGGTCTCAAGCAAGCCCCAAGAGCTTGGAATTTCAGACTTGTTTCATTCTTGCAAGACAAAGGCTTTCAACCAAGCAAGACAGATCCTTCACTCTTTATTAAAAATAGTAATTCTGAGATCATCTACCTATGTGTATATGTAGATGATATTATATTGACAGGAAATGATGCAGATGGTATGAAGAAGATCAAAGATCAGATGAGAGAAGAGTTCAAGATAAGTGATTTGGGTTCACTTACCTACTTCCTAGGTTTGGAAGTTGTCTACAAAGATCATGGTTTGTTTCTCACTCAAAGAAAGTACATTAAGGACATGTTGGCAAAATTCAAGATGCAAGATTGTAAGATTGCAAGTACTCCAATGGAGGTCAATCACAAATTGAGCTCACATGAAGGTGAACTCATAGAGGACATTACATCATATCAAAGTCTAGTGGGTAGTCTCAACTATGCCACATTGACAAGAGTAGATATATGTTACAGTGTGAGTGTGCTAAGTCAATTTATGCACACACCAAGGAAACCATATATGGATGCTGCCAAAAGGATTCTCAAGTATCTCAAAGGAACCATAAATGAAGGACTTTATTATCCTTATGTATCTGATTTAGGGTTGAAGCTATTTTCTGATGCAGATTGGGCTGGCTCCAAAGAAGATAGAAGGAGCACTTCAGGTTATCTTACCTTTGCACGTTCAAAGCTTATTTCATGGTCATCCAAGAAGCAACCCACAGTTGCTCTCTCTTCTACTGAAGCTGAATATAGAGATCTTGCCATATCTACACAAGAAGCTATGTGGATGAAGACATTATTCAAAGATCTTGGATTGGAGTTTGGAACTCCAACTATTTATGGTGACAATATGAGTTCTATTCATTTCGTTGCTAATCTTATTTTTCATGCAAGGACTAAACATATTGAAGTTCATTATCACTATGTAAGAGAGAAGGTTCTAAGAAAAGAGATTCAAATATCATATGTGTCCACTCATCAACAATGTGCGGATATTCTAACCAAAGCATTGGATGGTACAAAGCTTTGCAAATTCAAGGCTATGATTGGTTTACAGGTAATCTTGGAAGATTGAAGACCTCAAGCATACTTGGCTTGAGGGGGAGCTGTTGGAGCAAGTCTACGACAAGCTTAAGTATTGGCTTGAGTCCCATAAAGTCATAGAAGAAGCCTTAATGAAGACAATGTAAAGTTCACTTATGAACTACCTCTTGTAACTTTTGAAGACTTTACTTAATGTAAAAGTCAAAAGAATCTTAAGTGGTTGAGTCCACTTGATCAAAAAGCGAAAGAGGAGCCACGAATTTGTGATTTGTGGTAGATAGAGAATCAAATCAATCACTAATTGATTGGAGAGTGATTGAGGGAAGTTAGCCTCCCAAGATCAACTATAAATACATGGTAGTCTTAGTCGTGGTTATGAGAAGACCTCCAAGAGTTGAGCTTTATGCCATATCAAGGTGTGATTACAAAGCACACATATGTATCAGTAAGTCCATTGTATTGTACAATCAATATACTTTCATTTTCATGATCATTTGAGTTCATATTTCCATGTTCTTGTGAAGTGTACTAGTCACTGCCATATCTCTCAGTTTTCTCAGTCAGATTGCAGAGATGGTTTCTTTGAGCTTCGTGCATCATTTTCAGTGATTTAACTTGGTAAAGTTAGCTCTAAAGTCTACTATATGCGTACCAATTTTCATTTCATTTGGGTGTTTCAATCTTCAGTTATGTTCAATTGAAATCAACCCTGTCTGTTCATTTTCACTTCTCTGTCAGGTACCCGACTTTTTTACTCATCTTGTCAGATCTGTTTTTCAGTGTGTACTTATCCAAATTCAATGATTTAAAGCTTGTTGGATTTATCATACTGTCTAGTATAAGGATACAATTTTTCATAATCATTAGCTTTTTAAATCTGGAGTTATGTTCATTTTTCTGCTCACTGGTCTCATTATTGTAGCAGCCCGTGAAAATCGGGATGATATCATCACTTGCTAAACATCATTCTCAGTGTGTGGTTCATTATTTTTGATGATATTACTCTTGAAATTTAGCTCTTTAAGTTAATTAGACTTCCCCAAAAGGAATTAAGCTAATTACTGCTGTGCTTAGAGAATTATGCAAAACACTAGACATGTGTATGAACCAAAATAGCAAGTTCTTCACCTGAGCTAACTCCAACTTATCTGTTTTGATCTATCTTTTTGAGAGTGATCTTCCAAGGTACATAAGGTGTCTAATACATCCATTGGCAAGCTAAAAGCGCCCACCACATACTCATGGAGTTCATTTGGCTGGTGTAGATCAAGGATTTTGCAACAACTCTTCATCTTCAAGCACATACCTATCCATCTCTTCATAGAATGCACTAACTCTGACTGACAATCTTGATAGAAACCTTGAATTCTCATTGATTAGGGTTGCATGGGTGCATGTATAGGGCAATCACGAATGAAGTGATCACCTTCGCATTTGTAGCATGGTCCTCTAGGTGCTTGGGGTGTGATCTGTCTAAGTTGGGGTCGAGAATTAGGATTTGCATACATGACATTAGCGTATTGTAGCTCCCAACTAGATTCACTAGGGTCTTTGGAATAGTATGTTTGATTATGCTTAGGTGAGACAAAGATAGAGAGAGATTGGACAACATGTGTAAAGTGTTACATAAGCCACTGCTTACTCACACTATCATATATATAAAAGTTAATTTACAATGTGGGAGCAAAACTCTCAACCACTCTATGTGAACAGAAATAGATGGATGAGTGAATATACAAATGTAACAAACATATTCAGATACATGGATAGAAATCTGAATATATATGAGATGTGTTACCTAATAGGTTGTAGAAGAGTGAATATGAGTGACATAAAGAGGAAGGATCAGTCTAAAACTGATAATCAACAAACAATCATCTAACTTTAGGCTATGCAAGACTAAGTCAGACATGTGTGTGAAAAGATCACATACTTACAAAAGTGGCAAGGAATGCTAACAAGTTTGCTGCCAGAAATCCTCAAACTCATATGATCATACCTTCCAGAAAACCTCATCCAAATATGCATACAACATACATGTAGTGATTCTCTTGTACCTATGCCGAATAGGACTCCTCCTGATATGGACGTTATTGCCTCCATAAACTCCAAGTAGTACCTATGTGCATAAAGAGAATATGTACCTGAAATCTTAACATAAGATGCAAATCTTATGTTAACCACCATCCAATGTCTTTGAAGCAACCTGAAATCTTCATGTAGAAGATAATCTTCAAATACATAATGTGAATGGTTGATCCACACCAATAAGCTGCTGATGGGTACTCTCCATAAGCAAGAGTGTGAGCACACTCTTCTTCTCCAAGAAGAACTCCATAGCTGCTATTCAACATGCTCCAAGATAGCAACATGGCTGCCTTTTATAGCTTTGATTACCCTCAAACAGCTCCTCTAAAAGCACATTAATAAAGCTCTACAATCGCTTATGTAGAAAGCTACGAACAAAATCAATCACGATCCATCGCTGTTGTAAAAGCAAAAGCATCAAATTATTTTCTTAGCAAACAATGTTGTGCTGTCGATGGGTATCGAACCCGGTTGGGTTTGATAGAAGGCATTTGCCTTATCCATGATCCACATATTTGCATTTACCTTACGAAAGTTTTCTCAACGTACTTCTGCTGTGTCATGGAAATACACTAAACAACATCAGGAGCTAAATCCTGGGACTTGTGACTAACAACTCACAACTTAGTGTATTATGGACACTAGCGGGTTCATGTCTGACTGTACTCAAGTCAAGTCAAGTCAAGTCAAGTCAAGTCAACTCATGAGTCTCATCAAAATATCATATCTATGATGTCATGATGTCTTCATCCGTAAATCCTTCATACCTCTTTCCTTGTGAATCTGGTATAAACATATATGTGTGCACCTCTCAATCATACCTCTATGAAATATAAAGCTTCTCTTCAATAGAACTCTAGAACCTTCTCCTGAATAGGAACATCCTAACAGGAACTTTCTCCAGTCATTCTTCTTCTTCCTCCTTCTTTCAAAGCTGGAACATAAAGAGAACTTGACAAAGGAAATATAGGAATACTTGAAATAGGAATACTTGTAGGTATGACTCTGTATTCTTTCATATATGGCTGAAAATAGGTCTTCATGTTTCATCACCCCCTGGATGTTTTAACACTAGTATCCATAATTCTTCAAATTATATCAGACTTTATGAAATCTGGAACATTTTCCTTCTTTCAATAAATGTTATCTTCAATGATCAATACCTATATCTGAAGCAAAATCTCGGAGCCCTTTTTATTAGCACTATGCAGTTGCCAATAGCTTCCACTGTTACTTCCTCAGCTTCCCATATTATAGAATAAGGTTAGCTGATCCATTACATGATAACAAAAAACTTTACTGAAAGTATTTTAGGATCCATAATCTTCTGCAACATAACAAGTATCTTCTTCTGTTTCTCTACAACACTAATCTAATAGAACCTGAATATTTGACTTATTTCTTCGAATGTTAAGAATCTTCACAAAAAAAGGATAGACAAATGACTCATAAATACTCAAGACCTTTCATGATCATTCAAGATCATCCAAGGTCATATAAGATCATACAAGATCTATGATCTTTCCAACAAAATACCTGTGTAGAATCTGCTGTCATCAAACCTTCATGACTGAATGTTAGATTTGTTACATGAATGTCTCGAAGTGTCCATGCTTCTCACATAAAGTTGTAAAAACTTTTCTTTAACCAAATCCTTCTCAAGAATCTACAACTTCTACTTGAAACATAAGTGGAAAAACTTCTCACCTTGAGAATTCCAAAAGCTGCAAGGTGATACTTCATATCTTCATATTCTTCTTGGGTGAAATGTGAAAGTACATGCTTGACTTTCTTTTGGCTAACTCCACTTCTCAATCAAGTGATATGATCTGATGTAACACCTTTTGAATACAAGCATGTATCCAAAAAACAAGACAATCACAGAAAGTAGATTCTTCAACTGACTAATACATAAAAAATTTGAATTTTCTGAAGTTTTCTGAAAATACTAAATATGAGGTAACGTTTCCAAACACAAAACCTCAACCCAAGTCTTCAACATATGCTACAAAAAACTATTTTACCTCAAGAGTTAGATAAAGAAGAAATATACTTCTCTACCACTTATCATATACCAAGTAGCTCTGAATTGACACTCCAAGAATTCTTTGAGGGAACATATAGCTACCTGCTCAAAATCTTTAACTTATATATAACTCATACATATGAGTCAAAATATACAAGTTGCCTTCAAAATCAGCTGCTTTTCTTTCTCTTAATGCAATTCTTTGTCAAATCTACTAAATCATGACCAAGTATCATGCAAAACAAGAAATTGCCTCTTCTTTAAACTATCTTCATACAAGATGTTCTCGTAGACTTGTCTTTGGATGTAGAGGATAAAATAGGAAAGCTATATGGAAAATATGAGAAAAGGAAGTCTTACTTTTCTTTTGGAAATGTTGGACCTTCTTTTTTTGCATCTTTCTTCCTCCTGATGATGTCAACATCTTCAAACTTCTCTTTCATACCTTTTGTTCTCTTCATCTTGAAGTAGCAAGCACTCTTAACTTCTTCAAATGAACTTTTCTCTTCCTCTAGTGCTAAGAGTAAGAGATAAAACAAACATCGTATACAAATGGAAGTGAACATAGAATCATGTTTTATCATCTCCTCATATCTATGAATCAAAAATCTTCTTCAAATGTAACTGATATGACTAAATTCATCAACCTTTTGTCTGAATGATGAATTACCTTTCTAGAGTTACCTCTCTAGATATGAAATGTGAGCAAAAAAAGAAAACTTCCAACCAACTTAAAACACAAGATTGGCTGGAAACAAAACTAATGCTCTCCATATTTTTCTTCTTAGATGAGCTTTCTTGCCATGAAAGAGATCTCACAAAACTCTCTAGAAAAACCTCTAGATACCTGTTTGTATTTATCCTTTAACTTTCAAATAATGGAAGTGTATAAAAAGCACTTCTTGAATCCTTAAAATCTCTTCATAACTACTCTTCTAAGATATGACCTGCAAATGATAATCTCATAGAAGAAATTAATACCTATGATTTGATGTTGATCTGGTTCCTTCATCTTCTACAAACCATTGTTTTTCCTTGAATTTGAAATAGCCTTCTCTTCATCAAGTCTTGGTCTTCAAACAATACTTCTGTAAAGTATTTGCATACTCTTCCAGAAAATATTCGGCTGCTAACAGATCATCAACTTCATACTCCACACTGATGAATAAACATGTGACTGAATTGTCTAATTCTCAAATCTTTACGCATCTGGATTAAGTGTGTATGACAAATGTAAAATGTTAGAAGATGCTCTTAAATCATATGTTGTAAACTTGGAAGTGTAGAAACCTGTGAACCTGGATATTTGAGAGACTGGATGCTCTGATACCAAAACCCTAAAGCTCTGATACCAAATGTTGGAAATTTAGTAGGCCCATAACTAGTATCACTGGTCCAAGTTCCATAGGTCTAGGATCTACAACATAAAATCCAACAATCATCTAATATTGACAAAACATGAACATACCACACTTAATCATACAAATGATGAGACAAAGATAAAGAGAGATTAGACAACATGTGTAAAGTGTTACGTAAGCCATTGCTTACTCACACTATCATATATATAAATGTCAATTTACAATGTGGGAGCAAAACTCTCAACCACTCTATGTGAACAAAAATAGATGCATGAGTGAATATACAAATGTAACAAACATATTGAGATGTATGAACAAAAATCTGAATATATATGAGATGTGTGACCTAATAGGTTGTAGTAGACTGAATATGAGTGACATAAAGAGGAAGGACCAGTCTAAACTGACACTCTGTTGATATATTTAGGTAGTGACGTGTGTGAACACACTAGGACCATCGGGGCACTTTTTTCCCTCTTTAGGAGGTTTTTTTTCCCCCAGGTTGTATATACGCCTATTGCCCTAATGGGCTACTGATCCTTGTACATTCTCTAGTAATACATTCAGTATTGTGTGTTGTGGTCGAAGCTTCTTCTTCTTCCTTGTGCTGTTTGCATGCTTCCGCAGACGTCTAACTCCAACAATTGGTATTAGAGCAGGTCATCGTTTCATCTAGGGCGCCGTCGACACTCCTCCGTTTGTAATCTCAGAATCGCATGAATTTTGGTGAGCATACTCAGTGTGTTTTCGAGATCAAAACAGCTTCATTTTGTGGTGCCAAAATCGTGATCTAAGCTCATTTCGGCCTCCGAAAGCACTATCACAGTGCTTAAGTAGGATATTTTGTCTTTTTGGGCCAAAGGTATATACCAATTTCTGTTCACGAATATAAGCGTCTCAAAGTTTGCTACAGGTCTAGCGGAATTCGTCTAGGCAGTTATGTCCAACTTTTTTAGATACAGTCAATTTTTTGCATCAAGGTATTTTAGTCACCGGCCATGGCTGAAACCAGTGATATATTCTGTATGTTGGCTGTTGAGGATAAGTTGGATGGTACCAACTACCCATTATGGGCTTATATGATGCCACATGTGTTGGTTGCAAAAGGACTGTGGAACATTGTGCAGGGTGTCGAAAAACGTTTTATCACACCTACAACTATTACAATTGCAGGTACTAAAGTTGATGCAGAAGGTGTCAAACATGATGATATTCTGCATATTCCTATTCGTGTTGTGGTTTTTGCTGCACCTACTGCAGAGCAGATTCCTTGGGATGGTAGAGATACCCAGGCACATGCATTGATAGCTTTGTCTATCAAACGTGCCATTATTCCTCACATTCGCTCTTGCAGAACAACTAAGGATGCTTGGGATACACTTACCACATTGTACCAAGCTAGGAATGAGGCTCGTGTTGCTTACCTTCAAAAACACTTGGAGAGTGAGCACATGAATGAAGGTGATTCTATGGACAGTTTCCTAATGAAGATCAAAGACTTGAAGGAACAATTGATTTCTTCTGATGAGGTTATACCAGATAGCTCACTTGTGCAGACCATTTTGAATGGTCTTCCTGCTTCATATCAGAGTTTTGCTTCTACTCTTCAGTTGATGATGAAAGGCAATCCAAATGCCTTATCATTTGAGGAGTTAGTCTCTGTTCTCTTGCAGGAAGATCAGTCCAGGCAAAATAGGTCCATTATGGGAGTTGTAGATCAAGCTTTCCTGGCTAGTCAGAAGGGCAAAGGAAAACGGAGCTCTTCAACTAGTAAGCAAAAATCTGCTAATTCTGCACATTAGAAGAAGGAAGATAAAGATGAGAAGAAATAAAAAAACAAGACATTGTTTTGTAAGTACTGTAAAGGGAATGATCATATCATAAAGAACTGTCCAAAACTGGCTGCTAAAGAGGCAAAGAAGAAAGAGGCTGGAATGGTTGTTGCAGAGGCCTCTACACCAAAAATAGATTCGACTAATCTAGTGCAGGAAGAAGAATGGGCGTGTACTACTGTTTGTAGTTTTGACCCATCTTCTCATGAGAAGTGCATGTCTGCAGTAGACTCAGATGTTTGGTATTTTGACATTGGGGTGACCAAACATATAAGCTCGCAGTGCAGTTTCTTCTCTTCACTCGAACTTGCCTCTAGAGGGAATACTGTTACATGTGCAAACAACTCCTCTTATCCTGTTATGGGAGTTGGTAAGATCATTTTGACTACTGCTGATGGTAGTTCTTTCACTTTGTCAAATGCTTTATTTTTGCCAAGGATCAAGAAGAACCTATTATCAGTTTTTGCATTAGCCAAGATTGGCTTGGTTGTGAAATTTGTTGATGACAGGTGTACAGTCCATGATTTGTCAAATGGGGATGTGATTATTGTTTCTAGCATTTTATATCACAGGCTATATAAGCTCATAGACTATGAAAGATCTGTGAATGATTCGACATGTGCAATACATGATTCTCAGGCTATGTCACACGCACAACTTTGGCATGCACGCTTTGGTCATCTGAATTTTGCTAGTTTGATACGCTTGCAGAAATCTGGTGTCCTCTTTGCCCAAACTTGAGGCACCTGGAAAACATGTTTGTGAAGATTGTATTTTGGGCAAATGCAGCATTCCTCATTTCCAAAAGATGGTTCAGTTTGGGCTACTCAAAAATTGCATCTTGTACATAGTGATGTCTATGGTCCTATGCAGACACCTTCTTTTGGATCCATAGATTAAACGCATTCTGGTTAGTCGTGATGTTTTTTTTGTGGAAGATGTTATTCAACCATTCCTTCATGTACTAAGGAGACATCTGTTAGCTCAAAAGACATGTATGATACTTTGCTGCCTCTTTTTACAGGTGGACAGTCTAGTGCTAGTCCCAATGAGGCAACTTCTCAGCCTTTGCAAGTTTCATGTGATGATGCAGATCATTCCATTTCTGATGCAGATTTACATGATGCACTAGTTGATGAGAGAGCTGATATTGAGCAGGCAACAACTGTGCCAAAATGGCTGGTGCAAAATTTGCGTGACAACTAATTACATGCACCTCTGTCATATCGTACTCGTTCAGGCTCTCATAGTACCTCTTTTGCATCAGATTGCTATGCTATGGCTGCATCTAGTCTCTTTGATGAGAATGAGCATGTTTGGTTTGATGAAGCACAAAATTCATAAAATTGGATGGCTGCTATGCAATCTAAATATGATGCTATAATGAAGAATGGTACTTTGTCTTTATGTGACTTGCCTCCTAGAAGAAGGCCATTGGCACTAAGTGGGTATACAAGCTGAAGCGTAAACCAAATGGTATAGTTGACATGTTTAAGGCTAGGCTTGTTGCAAAGGGTTATGCACAGGAAAGAGGCATTGATTTTGATGAGACCTTTGCACCTACATGCCGCATGACTATTTTTTGGAGCATATGTGCACTTGCAGCTCATCATGGTTGGAATATACATCAGTTGGACATTTAAACAACATTTCTGAATGGTGACTTGCATGAAGAAGTGTATGTTTTTCAGCCGTGTGGCTTTGTGCAGAAAGGGCATGAAAACCAGGTATGAGAAGATACATGCCTATCTGATTGCACATGGTTTTGAGAACTGTCCAACGGAAAGCACCTTATATGTTGAGCATGCTAATGATGTGCTTCTGATCATTGTTGTCTATGTTGATGACATGCTGCTCACTGGTCCTATTGAGAAGCATATTGCTGATTTTAAGGCTGATTTGCATGCCTCATTTGAGATGTCTGATTTGGGGCATTTGCATCACTATTTGGGCATTCAGTTTATGCAAGTTGATGGTGGAATGGCTTTGTGTCAAACAAAATATATTGACACATTATTGCAGTGTTTTGGCGTTGAAGACTGTAAGCCTATTGCCACTTGTATGGAGACATGTTTATGATTGAGTCTTCATGATGTTGGAGATGCATTTGATGTTGTTCACTATCAGCAGGCTGTTGGATGCTTGATTTACTTATGCATTACTCAGCCAGATATTTAGTTTGCTATCTCACAGATGAACAAGTTTATGCATTGCCCAGGAGTCAAGCATTAGCAAGTAGTTAAGCACATCTTTCTCTATTTGAGTGGTACTCGGCTACTTGGGTTGTTTTATCCCAAGGGGGGATCACTACCGCCAGATTTGCATGCTTTTTTTGACTCTGATTGGACTGGTTGCTATGACACTCATGTGTCCACTAGTGGCTTTTTCTTCATGCTTGGTAGCTCATGTATATCTTGCTTGAGCAAGAAGTAGCCTACTGTGGCCACTTCCAATTGTGAGGCTGAGTATAGGGCACATTTCACTGCGACTGTTGAGTGTGTGTGGCTCGCCTTATGGCTGATTTGGGTGTTGGTCTGACTTTTGCCACCACCATCTTCACTAACAATCAAAGCGCATTGGCAGTTGCGAGGGACCTTGTCTTCCATGCTCGCACTAAGCACATTGAGGTGCATTATCACTATGTCAGGGAGAGGTTCTCTGATGAGGAGATCAACTTGGCATATGTGCCCATGCAGGAGAACATTGCAGACCTTTTCATGAAGGCTCTGCCTAGGGAGAAGTTTGAAGCTTTCGGCAAAGCTTTGGGCTTACTTCCTTTGATGGAGTGATTTCCACATAGCTTGGCACTTCCTTATACATGAGTGCCAGATCTTTGTTCACCACATCACTCGCAGGGGGGATTTGCTGATATATTTAGGTAGTGATGTGTGTGAACACACTAGGACCACCGGGGCACCTTTTCCCCTCTTTAGGAGGTTTCTTCCCCCACTTGTATATACGCCTATTTCCCTAATGGAGCACACTCTTCTTCTCCAAGAACAACTCCATAGCCGATCCTCAACATGCTCCAAGATAGCAACATGGCTGCCCCATGTGCTAAGAAGCACCACCTCTATTGAGGTACCAAAGCTTCCAAAGCTTGTGTTGCAATAGGTGTATGATGAATCAACAATGAGCCAATGATCTTCTTTTATAGCTTTGATTACCCTCAAAAAGCTCCTCTAAAAGCACATTAATAAAGCTTTACAATCGCTTATGTAGAAATCTATGAACAAAATCAATCGCGATCCGTTGCTATTGTAAAAGCAAAAGCATCAAATTATTTTCTTCGCGAATGCTGTTGTGCTGTCGAAGGGTATCTATCTCGGGTGGGTTTGATAGAAGGCGTTTGCCTTATCCATGGTGCCCAGTGCCTTTGATTGTAGAGGACCTACTTCAAGATCCTACATATGCTATAATCTGGACAAATTTGACCATGGGATATTGATTATCCCTTGACCTTTTGACCATGGGGCATTGTTTTCCAACAATTGGTTGGTGCTTATGTATTCTAGTTGAGTCTTGTAGGGTCATTCTAGTTTTTCTATGTATGCCACTCCTGAGATACCTACGGGTCTCTCCATGCTATACGACATCTCAAAATCACTCGTTTGGAATTTAGAGCTTCAAGCGAAACCCAAATGAAATTGTGAAAACAGTTGCTCGAAGATTCAATCAATTTGTCGATAGATGCCCAATAGTGGAAAGACCCACACAACAAAAAATGATATTATTATTCTTGGATGGGCTAACAAACGGAACTCTGAGAACTTTAGTCTCTGTGAAAAGGCTACAGACATTGAGTGAATGCCTTCAAGAGTGTATTGACCTAGATGACAACCTAGTTGATGATCTCACAAGTTCACCAAGTCCTAAGAAATCAGAAGACACTAGAAGTACGGTGACATCCAACTCTAATAACGTAGAAGAGTTAGCAAAACTAGTAGCCAAAAAGTTAGGAGTCCATGGACATCGCAACTACCAACATCCATCAATGAGAATACCCATGTTACAAAGATGCAGCCTATATGGAGGAGACCACCCCACTCACATGTGTGTAAGAGGAGGAATGGGCTTGCCTCAAGTTTACCCTTACAATAGGTAGCCTCATCAATGAACCACTCTATATCATCATATATGTTGGACTTTATTGATCTCCAAAGTACAACTATAAGTAGGTGAAACCCAACAGGACCTAGTTGACTTTTTCACAAACTTGTATGCACAGACCAGTTTTCTTGCAGAGCAAATTGCTCTTTACTCACTTAGAATTTTCCAAAATTCTTTCACACACATAAACTAGACTCTAAGAGCTTTCCAACAAGCTATAGAACACCTCAAATGGATAAATACACAATGAGCTATGACCTCTGCAATATGCAGCTTTAATGGAGACCTTGAAACAGAGATGAACCCGAGGACACACATCACTTGCAGAGACTACTTCTCTTAACTCGCAACTCCAATGAATCTTAAACTTTCCAAAATACATGTAGACTTTTAGAGCTTTCTAATGAGATATCAAACATGTAATTTGGATATATAATGAGGGAGATACAAGCTCTACAATCTCTGCATACAAAACTACAGTAGCATAGAGCTACACATATGACTCTCTTGGACTTCCCACAAGATCACGACTTCTCTCCTCTTTTTAGAGCATGGGGAACTAATCTAAAACCTTCCTAATACATCTAAACTCGTGGTAGACACTTGGATGGAGGTATTATATGACTCAAGTGCTCAAATAAGCAAAGTATTGATGAACTTTGAGAACTAGCCACATCGACCTTCCACTAGGACACCACTGCAACTCCCTTGTGACTCACTAATTTGACTCACCATGTTCTAGAACTCACGTGGTATTTTTGCTACATTTTATGAATAATATGAGCCTTCTTGAAGTATTTGAAGACTTCCCAAAGGTATTTACATAATTTGAAACTTGTACCCTACATAAAACAAATGTTTGCAACATTCTCCCTCTCAAGTTTCAAAGGGTATTTCCTTCATGCCAAGAATATAGTTGAATTTTTGAAGCTTTGGTCCATCCAAGGATTTGGTGAAGATATCTGCAACTTGATCCTTTGTTCCCACAAAAGAAAGTTGTACTTCATTGTTTATGGCCTTCTCTCGAACATAATGATAGTGAACCTCTATATGCTTTGTTCTAGCATGAAAAATAGGATTTGAGGTCATATGAATGCTACTCAAGTTATCCCCATATATCAGTGGTACATCGACCTACACATTCAAGTCATGAAACAACTTTTTAAACCACATAACCTTAGTAGTAGCCAATGGTAAACCTCTATACTCAGCCTCTATAGAAGATAAAGCAACTGTAGGCTGTTTCTTTGAACTCCATGTTAATGTCTTGTTTCCTGCTATTACCACATATCCACTTGTGGATCTTCTGTCATCTTTGCTTCCAGCCCAATCTGCATTACTAAAGACGTTAAGAGTTAGATCAGCATCATGACTATAAAATAATCCTTCGTTCATGGTACCTTTCAAATACCTAAGCACTCTTTTCGCTGCATGCATATGAGGTACTCTAGGTTCATGCATAAACTGTGACAATACTCCCACCCATAGCATATATCAGGTCTAGTTTTTATTGCATAAATCAAAGATCCTACCATGGATCTATATGCATTCATATCATGCAACTCATCACCTTCCTTTGCACTCAACTTTACATTACATTCCATTGGAGTAGAAAAAAATTTACATTCCTGCATACCAAACCTTTTCAGCATATCACATATATATTTTCTCTGTATCAACCACATACCTTCATCACTATACACAATTTCAATCCCAAGAAAGTATCTAAGCAAACCAAGATATGAAATTTTAAATTCCTTTCCCAAATTAGCTTTTATCTCATCAATTTCTTTTGCATCATTCCCTGTAATCAACAAGTCATCCACATAAATGCATACATAGACACACATGTCATCTACATGTTTTACATAAAGTGAAGGATCAGCATGACTCGCTGTGTATCCTTGCAGCATAAGATACTTTACCAACCTTGCATTCCATGCCCTTGGTGCTTGCTTAAGACCATACAATGCCTTCTTTAACCTGCATACATGATTAGGACATTTTGCATCCACATAACCATCTGGTTGTGACATATACACTTCTTCATTTAACTCACCATTAAGAAAGGCATTCTTTATATCGAGTTGATATATATTCCACCTTTTACTTGCAGCTAAAGCCAACAAAGTTCTTACCATTGCCATGTTTGCTATTGGACTAAATGTTTCCTCATAGTCCACACCTTGAGTTTGATTATATCCTTTTGCTACAAGTCTAGCCTTATATCTTGACACACTACCATCACTATTTCTTTTAATCTTAAAAAACCCACTTGCAACCAATTACCTTTTGTTTTGGTGTCTTTGGAACTAAATTCCAAGTCTTGTTATCCTGTAGTGCTTCCATTTCTTCTCTCATTGCTTTCTACCACTTTTCATCTCCTTTTGCCTCATCATAACATGTGGGTTCATTTTCCTGCTCAACTTTTGTCATAAAAGCATAATGAGTATTCACAAAAGATTCATAAGTATACCTTTGAGGTTGTTTACTCACTCTTGAAGTTCTTCTTACCTCCAATGTAGATGCTCTTCCTTTCTTATTAGGAACCTTTGATGATTCTCCATACTCACATACATCACTAATTTCCTCTCCTTCATCATTAACTTCAACAAGTTTGAGTTTACCTTTACTTTTAACACTTGGAGGTGACTCTTGCCTTAATCTTCCATTGAAAGGTGATCCTCTTTCTTCATCCAAACCACTCCTTTCATCATTTAAACTTCTTGATGGCTGAACTATGCATTCATCTCCTTCAACCACACCTTCTTCATTTTCATCCATGACCTGCAAACAATTCTTATCTGCATACCATGAAAGTGATTCATCAAAATTAACATCTCTTGAAACAACCACCTTATTGGTATGAGGATTATAACATCTATATCCTCTTTGAGTATCTGCATAACCAATAAAGATACACTTTTCTGATTTCACATCAAGTTTTGATCTCACTTCACTAGGTACATGTACATAACATACACAACCAAATACTTTCAAATGACTTACACTTGGTTTCCTTCCATGCCATACCTCATATGGTGTCAAATGATGAACTCCAACAGTCGGAACTCTATTCATAATGTAAACACTTGTGCTAACAGCTTCAGCCCAAAAATAATTAGGCAAACACATATCATTAAGCATGCTTCTAGATGCTTCTGCTATGATTCTGTTTCTTCTTTCTGCGACTCCATTTTGTTGTGGAGTATACCTGCATGTAACTTCTCTTTTGATACCTTAATCATACAAAAAATCAGTAAAAGCTTGAGAGAAATACTCTCCCTCTCCATCAGATCTTAGCTTCTTAATATACCTTCCTGTTTGCTTTTCGACATATGATTTGAACTTCTTGAAACAATCAAAGACCTCACTCTTATGTTTAATGAAATACACAAATGTCATTCTACTATGATCATCAATGAATGATACATAGTACTTATTACCAACCAAGGATGCCTCTTTAGTGGGTCCCCACACATCTGTGTGTATGAGATCTAGCAAACCATCACTTACATAGCTTGAATGCTTGAAAGGTTGTCTATTCTGCTTACCCATTTGACATGCTTCACAAAGATGCACCATATGTTGCTTAGTAAGATCAGGTAATCCTTCAACAATCCTCTTCTTTGATAGCTCCTTTAACCTGTGTACATTCATGTGTCCAATCCTTTTGTGCCATAGATAAAGCTCTGCTATTCGATGCATACCATAAGAGAAATAGTTTGTATGATTTGGGTTTACCTTGAATGTAAACAATCTACCTTGTTTTTGACCTCTAGCAATTAACCCCCTTTGCTTTGGATCCTCAATGAAGCAACCTGCATGATTAAATCTTATTTGCAAACCTTTTTCTACCATTTGACCAACTGACATCAAATTCTTAGTAATCGTTGGCACATGAAGTACATCCTTCAAGCAATTTGTCTTGCTCTTATCCTGCATGACAACATCTCGAACCTGCATAATCTTATGTGTTGTATCATCTCCTGTTTCAACATGACCTTTAGATGAAGGATTATGCATATTAGAAAACCATGAAGCATCATGTGACATATGGTTAGAACAACCACTATCTACATACCATACATCACTATTGCAATTCATCTTAGTTTCTACATTCATCATAAGAAGAGAATCATAATCTTCATTTTTACCTTCAACTACATAATTTAATTGTTGTTTACCTCTTCTTGAATAGCCTCCTCTTCGATTACCACCTTGATTATTTTCATTTTGATAACAATCTTTGGCATAGTGTCCATACCTTCCACATATATAGCAATTGTTGTTATCTTCACTCCTTTGTCTTTGATTGTAGTTGTAGTAGCCTCTCGTACCTCTAGCACTTGATCTTCCTCTTCCTCTTGTGTTGAAGAAGCCACTTGAAGTCCCTTGATCATCGCTCCTTCTTCCTCGACCTCTATTTGAACCTCTTCTTCCTCTGTTTCCACCTCTTGATGATCCTACATAAAGATCTTGTCCTTGAGATCCTTTTTGATTTGAAGTAGAGCCATTTAGATTCATCTCCTCCGTGACCATAAGAGCAACAAGCTGATCAAAGTCTGGTAATTCTCCTCTAACGTAAACTGAAGTAATGAATGGTTTCCATCTCTCATCATCCTTGAGTCCGTTGAGAGTATGTGCAACCAAGTCGTCGTCCTCCACATGAGCTTGAATTGATCCTAGTTGATCTGCAATCTCTTTAACCTTCAACAAGTAGTCATTGACCAATGTCCTTGTATCTTTCTTTATGTTATTCAACTCATTTTTGAGTTGAATCTTCCTTGCTCTTGTACCTGTAGCATACAACCTTTTCAATGCAAGCCAAACATCTCTACTTGTGTCTAGATCTTTTTTGTGTCCTACCATTGAATCTTGAATATTTTGTGATAAAATGAATATAACCCTTTTGTCTCTTTCATTCCAAAGTCTAAACTCCATCAATTGATGCTGATTTGGATCCTCTGGTAATCTAGGTTTGATATCTGTTCCATCAATCAAACCATACAAGCCTCTACCTTGCAAGTATGCTGTGATTCTAAATCTCCATGCTTGATAATTGGTCTTATCAAGCTTCTCTATTTGTGCATGTTGATCTCCCATAATACAAATGCTAAGCTTCCTCCTTTAAGCCTTCTTTCCAATGTGTGTGATGAGAAGAAATATAATATTTACCTTGTAAATGAGGTATGTGCACCTTTCTTTGCTTGGATGTTGCTTGAGATGCCTCCTTGCGATCTTCTTCTACCTTTGTGTAGTGTTGATGATGAACTGCTTCTTTGATAGCTTCAAATTCTTCATCAAGGTATGATAACCTTCTCCAAGCCTCCAATTACTTGCTCAGATACCAATTTTGGAGTTTATTGATCTCCAAAGTACAACTAGAAGTAGGTGAAACCCAACAGGACCTAGTTGACTTTTTCACAAACTTATATGCACAGACCAGTTTTCTTGCAGAGCAAATTGCTCTTTACTCACTTAGAATTTTCCAAAACTGTTTCACACACATAAACTAGACTCTAAGAGCTTTCCAACAAGCTATAGAACACCTCAAATGGATAAATACACAATGAGCTATGACCTCTGCAATATGCAGCTTTAATGGAGACCTTGAAACAGAGATGAACCCGAGGACACACATCACTTGCAGAGATTACTGCTCTTAACTCACAACTTCAATGAATCTTAAACTTTCCAGAATACATATAGACATTTAGAGCTTTCTAATGAGATATAAAACATGTAATTTGGATATATAATGAGGGAGATACAAGCTCTGCAATCTCTGCATACAAAACTACAGCAGCATAGAGCTACACATATGACTCTCTTGGACTTCCCACAAGATCACAACTTCTCTCCTCTTTTTAGAGCATGGGGAACTAATCTAAAACCTTCCTAATACATCTAAACTCGTGGTAGACACTTGGATGGAGGTATTACATGACTCAAGTGCTCAAATAAGCAAAGTATTGATGAACTTTGAGAACTAGCCACATCAACCTTCCACTAGGACACCACTGCAACTCCCTTGTGACTCACTAATTTGACTCACCATGTTCTAGAATGCACGTGGTATTTTTGCTACATTTTATGAATAATATGAGCCTTCTTGAAGTATTTGAAGACTTCCCAAAGGTATTTACATAATTTGAAACTTGTACCCTACATAAAACAAATGTTCGCAACAATATAGAACAAAAATACACCAATCATACCACTGAGAATTATCCATTCAATAGGCAGTCATGACCTTTAAACCAACCTTAGTATGGGCCGTATGGATACCCACCTAGAGAGCCAGGACGAGAGATTCCCAGATATAATCCCTATCCAGGACCACAAGGAGCACCTAGCTATATGAGCAAGGGCAATATACACAACCCCAGCCAATGTTAGGACAACAACCGCCCCTTCCTCAAAACGTAGTATCAGTTAAATATGCTTAACCAAAGGAAAACTTGGAGAGAGCCATAGTGCCAGCATCACCATTAACCAGTACAAATCAATGAACCCAGCATACGAGAAAACCCAAGGAGATTACTATCCTATGACACTAGCATGATGGAGTATGAGCAAGCTTATGACCCGCAATACTATGGATATGAAGGATATTACAATGTCTATGGATCGGAACTGGCAACACTAATGTACACTGCACCTAGAGCACCAACACCCACGAGACCACCCATTAGACTGCCTATGCCAAAAGGACCATGCTATAGATGTGGAGGAGATCACTTTATAAGAGAATGCACTTGGCCATACAACCCAGCATGATGTCTATGCAGCAAAGATTAAAGGGGAAATAAATTATTAGCTATTGGATTCATTTCTGAAATAGAACATACCAAATGGGTGTCACCATTAGTAGTTGTGCCCAAAAAGAACGGAAAGCTGAGAGTGTGCATTAATCTAAAGAAAGTCAATACAGCCACAATCTGTGATAGTTATCCATTACCTATCACCGATCACCTCTTGGAAAGAGTTGCAGGTAAAGAAGTCTATAGCTTCTTGGATGGATTCTCTGGATACAACCAAGTAGCTATTGCTATGGAGGATCAACATAAGACCACATTTGCAACTGAATGGGGAGTTTATGCCTTCAGAGTAATGCCTTTTGGGCTCATGAACGCCCTTGCCACTTTCCAAAGGTTGATGTGTCACATTTTTAAAGAATTTCTAAGGAAGAGTATGGAAGTATATGTAGATGTTAGCTCCGAAAATGGTTGATTTTATGCACTAATGTGGTTCTATTTGGCAGGGGAATTTGTTTGATTTCAGGTACTTGAAGCATGAATTTGATAATTGACGAGAAGTATGTGGAGATATTGATTGCAGGGATGTGGAGAAAAGGGATTGAGCATGGACAAGCCTCCTAAGAGCATAGGAAATACTGACATGCAGAGGAAATTAGAAGCGGCTTTGTTTCAGGGAGGAATGCTTTTTTATCAACCATCAAATACAATCGTTTGACCGATTTCTGGAATTTGATCTTCGACACCTCACCAAAAAAAAAAAAAATTCAGAGATGTGGAGGGACCCAAAGAGAAGAAAGAAGCCAGCAGCTTCAGCTTCACAAAGAAATTGTTTATCATCACCTAAAATACGTTGCTGCAAAAAAAGAAAAGCCTCTTAAAAATCTTCAACGCTAAGAGTTGGCAGTGACTATTATGCATGACAAAGGAGGAAGCGATGGTGTTTTTTTTACGAATTCAAAGAAGGCATAGAGAGAAATTAAGAGGCTCAAGGAAGAATATCATGATGTGTCAAGAATATGATGAGTTCATCTGCCATAGGACTGAAACGAAGAGCAACTTTGTGAGCACTTTAAGCAGCATGTTTATGTCCAAGGGCACTATGTGCTTTGTTGCTTACCGAATGACTATGGCAAAAGATGTACAATCTGAGATCAATGGTGCCATAGAAAGCTTGAAGGTGTTCATTATAATTCTAGCCAAGATTTTGCAAGTTCTAGGTCGTATCCAGATGAAACCGGTGAAAATCATGAAGATACGAGTCTCTTGGGCACAACGAATCCACCTCCCAAAGTCATACCTATTTTCTATGGCATGCAACGTGACAGGGTTTGGCACCTATCTGAAGTGAAAAGGGGTGATGCTGCAAAAATCGAAAGCGAGGGCAATGCTCTCTATTTTTTTTTTCGCCAGAAAAAGCAAGGGAGGGGGTTGGCCTGCTTCGTCTTTTTTTCCCGTTATTGGGGGTCTTCATATTTGTGTGTACAGCGGGTGCGGTCTGTGTGGAGGGGGAGGACATTCTCAGAGGTTGCTCGGGAAGCGAGAGGGGAGAAGGCAAGCAATGGTGTCTATGGAGGAGGTTGGGAACGTCCAAGTAACGTTTTTATGGCAGCAAAGACTTTCAAACGCAAAATCAATGCAGATTCAAAATTGAACGGTACAGAAAGCTGGCGATCAGAGACACCTGCTCAGCGTAAAGTGTGAACAGATGCAGACTTGAAGATGAAAGCAGGTGCACTTTGGTGGCTATGGTCATGGGGTACGTAGAATCCTGAGCCTGTCTCTGGAACCAAACAGGAGTCGAATAGCTGGTTTGGTTTGTTTGGACGCTCATGTACATCCCATATCTTTAGGCTGCCTGTCAGTGCAGAAAGAACTTCCAAGGTTGTTTCTTGTTAGCCCTTGATAAACGTCTTTTGTCCCATTTTATTCTTTGGATTGTGAGAACCATTTATAACTGCAACCATCGTTAATTAGTGATACTTGTGCAAGATTGCATGCTTCTACAGATGGTACTGTCGGTATAACAGTGAGATTTGGGTTGCCTTTTCTTTTTGATGATGGTGAATGTTGGAGTGGTTGATCCTTTTTGCGCGATCAAGGAATTGCGCTAGCGACAATCTTTGAGATACTTCATTTTTTTTCTGCTGCAATAATTTTGGGGTTCGCAGATAATCATCTGAAAAAGATTCTATTCAGGTGTATGTCATTCTGCAAAAATGAGTATCCACTATCTTTGCCTGAACAAATGTGGTCCTTTTGAGAAGAGGTTGCATGACTGGCATACAAAAGGATGTACAAGATCAACCGTCTACATGTTCTAGATGTTATGACCATGCTTTACACACAATTGAGCTCATTATTATTGCTTTCTTGTATGCGGAGTCTTTCAACTTCGGGCATGAGAGTCCTCATTTTGATGCATATTTGTGGGGGCCTTAATCTTGTGCAAAAAGGGGAACGGGAAGCACTCTTCATGGGTGCTTAAAGGAAAATTGAAAGGGGACCCCAGCTCTGATAGTAGGAGGGAGAGAAAAAGGAAGTGCGTGTGTGAGTGAAGGGGAATTAGGGAGAAAATGTGTGTATAAGTGTATGTGTGCGGGGCTGCATCTTTAGGAGTGAGTATACGGGTGCGTGTGGGAAAAAGGAACAAGGAGAGGATTAGGAGAGTAGGCATACCCGGGTAGGAACGGGAAGTATATGAACCAGTACATAGACAAAGGAAGGACTCCTCGAGGGGTAATTATGGGCTCTAGGTGATCCAAGTAGACCAATTGCGAGGGGTTTGAGCAAAATAAAGGCTTTCACAACCATCTTTTCCTTGGGCTTAGGAGCATGTTCAGTAGATGACCTATGTACATACTCAAATCAAAGGCAAGAACATATTCCGGAATTGCGGCAAATATTTGATAAATGTCGATAATATATAGTATGTCTAAATCATGAGAAGTGCATTTTTATGGTAAGAGAAGGAAAAATCCTAGGACACATTGTATCTAGGAATGGAATATCTACTGATGAAGACAAGATCAAAGTGATTTTAGAACTTCCAAGACCAAAAAATGCAAAAGAAGTACAAGCATTTATGGGTCATTGTGGATACTATCGCCGATTTATCCACATGTACGCCATAATTGCCAAGCCATTGTCTGGATTGTTGACCCAGTTTACATGGATGGGAAAATTTGAGAAAGCCCAAGTTTGAAAACACCCAATTGGAACAAGCCTTTTCATATTCATGTGGATGCTTCCAATTACGCAATAGGATGCATCTTAGCTCAACTGACAGATGAAAGAAAATTAGACCATCCTATTGCCTATGCAAGTAGACAACTGAATCAAGTCAAAAGGAACTACACCACTATGGAGAGAGAAGGATTAGGGATGGTATACAGAGTTAAAAAATTCAGACACTACCTTCTAGCCAACAAGTTCAAGTTCTTCATAGATCACCAAGCTTTATTGTACTTAGTCAATAAGCCTTGTAACACAGGGAGATTGGTGACATGGTTTTTGCTACTAATGGAGTTTGATTTTGAAGTAATTGTGAAAAAAGGTAACACCCACGTGAGAGCATATCATCTCTCTAGATTAACCCATGGAGAATCACCAAGCGGAGTACCCAACGATTTGCTAGACACTTGCCTGTCCAATTTGGAAGTATGTCCTAAGTGGGTAGAAAAGCTAATTCCAATACTCACTCATGGACCACAACACTCAATTAACAAAAAGAGTAGAATGGAAATCCTACAATCACGTAACTTACACATTGTAGCAGGAAGTGTGTATCATAAAGAATCCAACGGGGTATTGTCTAGATGTGTGGAAGAAGATGAACAAAAGAACTTGATAAGACAAGCGCACAAAAATAAATGGAGAAGGCATAAGGGAACTCATGGAATGCTAAGAGAATTCAAACGGTTAGGAGTCTATTGGCCAGATATGCCTAAGGATGTCAACGAATATGTCAGTATGGAAACCACTCCAGATGATCATACATCTTTACCCTTCTCTACGACAACACCCAACTAGAGTAAGACGTTAGTGAAATTCCTAAAGACACGAGAACATGAGGAAGGAATTAGTTTAGCAAGGAAACGATCCCTAGAAGAAATGAGTAAAGACTATGTCATCATGGGAAGACAAGTATTCAAGAGGGAAGGATAATCAACTATGACTATGTGTACATGAAGGAGAGTACCTACCCATATTAGAAATGGCACATGCAGGTGCCGCAAGAGAACATTTCTCAGCTGAAAGAACCATAAAGATGATCCTCTTTGTGGGGTTGTGGTGGCCAAATCTACATGTGGATGCAAACACCTATGTACAAAGTCGAGACATGCCAAAGAGCTAAATATCCTATTAGACGAGATGACATGCCATTAAGACCCATGGTTTGCACGAGAGCATTTTCCAAATGGGGTATTGATTTCATTGGACCCATTAATCCACTAGCCAAAGGATCACATGCTAAAAACATAATAGTAGCAACTGATTACCTAAAAAAATGGGTAGAGGCTAAGGCTACTAGAAAAAATGATGTTCATACCACAACTAAGTTTCTTTTTGAGCATACCTTCACTCGCTTTGGATTACCTATAGAGATAGTAAGTGATTGAGGAATGCATTTCATTAATGAAGTAATAGATTTCTTAATGAATGAGTTCTTAATGATCCATAAAAAAATCAGCCCCTTATCATCCTCAAGCCAACGGTCAAACAGAAAGTTCCAATAAGGTGTTGTGTACTGTATTGACAAAGATAGTCAATAGTGGAAGGTCAGATTGGGACAAACAATCGCATCATGCAATTTGGGCCTTTTGCGTGGCTTACAAGATAGCCATTGGAGCTATACCATTTAACCTGGTGTATGGACAAAATGCAATTTTGCCAATTGATTTTTTAGTGCCTACTTTGAGAGTAGCCCAACAACAAGAATGGACGGGGTATGAATTGTCCAAGCAACTAGACCAAATTGACAAGCTACATGAGACTAGAATACAAGCTATTGCTGGAATTTATGCGGCAAAGAGAAGACAGAAAGCATATTATGATGTGCATATCAAATTCTGAAGCAACATGCCAAGAAGCTACAGAAACAAGTGGTCCACAATCATCAATATGATTTCCACTGGTGGAGTTGTTAACCGAGCTACTTTGGATGGAGATGTTCTTCCTAATTACATAAGTGGTTGTCGAGTAAAACATTACATGGAGCCATTGACAGACCAAATTTTAGCACGGTTGGTAGGTGCACAAAATAGAAAAAGAGAGGAAGAAAGGATTAGAGAGGAAGCAAGACAAGAAGCCCTAGAGTGTATCAAGAAACGAAAAGAGTGGATAAGACAAAGGGATGAACGATATCTACAAGGGAAAGAGCCTATTCCCATGGCCAACTATTAAGTTCACCAGATCAATGCAACCAATCTCAGCATATCCCAACCATACTTAAACCTAGGGATTGGAACGATAGAGTACAGGTTAATAGACGCCTTAATAGATTTGGGAGCAGCACTCAGTTGCATTCGAAGGACGATCATCTTGCATCTTCAAATGACCATCACGCTGACTAAAGCACACATGATAGGCATTGGGAACCAAGCCATAAAATGTATTGGAGAAGCCAAGATATCCCTCCACCTAGGAAATTCCACTATGGATCAAAGAGTTCTTGTGTGTAAAGATGAGGATTTGATAGAAAATCTGATCCTAGGACAAGACTGGATCATTGAGAATGAAGTAAGCATTCACCTAACTTAAGGCTACATATCAGCCAAAATAGGGCATACGGAAATATTTAGTCTATTAAAAGAAAGACACTATCCCATGCATGAAACCATCAAGCGTGAAAAAGAAACCCTAGAAGAAGAAGTAGTAGACGAATCAATAAAAAATGTAACCAAGGAATATCTCGAGAAAGAAGAGACTGGCAATGCCAATGCATCAGTTGTTGAAGTGTATTCATCCCATGCGAACGGTGAATCCAAGAGAAACGGTGAAGACAATGCTCAGAAAGTCACCTACAACAAAGGAAGACCATCCACATGGAAGTCAACTATCAGAGTATCACAATCAGGAGGTGCCAATCTACAATGGGTTCGCAAGGATCGAATGAGGGAAATAGAGAAGTCTACATCGATACAAGATACTCATCTTATGGAGGCAAGCAGTGACAAAGGATCCTCTTCATTACAATCGGGACCGAAGAGACTTCTGAGAGTATGGCTTCCAAAGTCATTAGTAGAAGCTCAAAGAACACAACACATATGGATTCCGAAAAGGATCAGACAGATTGCAAGCAAAGAGATAGACAAACAAGAAAACATATTACATGGGCAAAGCAGGTCCATAAAGCCAAACAAGAATAACCAAAGGTATCGGAGGAACATGACATCAACTACTCAGGCTACAAGAAAGAAAAAGAAGAAATTGAGAGCACGACAAAACAAAGAGAAGACGAAGCCTCATACTTCAGCTACAACATGGATATGGAGAGCCGGGAGGTAGCAAGGACAGCAACAACATATTCAAAAGGATTCCATTTGCACACATGAAGAATTGGATGCACCTAAAGTATGCATGACAAGGCCACCTTACGAGGCCATGCATTCGGCACATGATGTGTCTAGCAAAACTAGTGGTGCACATTTCCCGCTTGGGAATAGATCATAGATTCTACTTCCATAGGAATGGACCTACTATGTAAATAAATAAATGCATCGGCTACACTAAGTTTTGTTTTCTTTCAGGAATAAAAATGGAAAAATATGTGGTAAGATATCTTACTTATGTAAGCAAGGGGAATCAAAATGATATGTCACTACAACACACATCACTAAAGACATGCCATCTATAGGAAGCTAATGCTATTTTCATTAAAGTGCAAATGGCGTCTGAGGACTCTAAAGCTACCATTCAAGAGGAGGTGCTGGAATTTCCTCTGCAGAGCATGACCAAAGCAAAAGGTAATTGGTTTAGGGAATATCAACCGGCAGGGGACTATTTGTTTCTAGTGACAATTAAAATCATGGACACCGATCATCAGTTCCCCATAATGTCCCAAGACTTCAAAGTAGTGCATGAACTCCCATCAACGGTGGGCATCATGAAGAAGGTTGGTATCCACAAATAATTTAAACTTCCTATATACAAACCAGACTTCCAGCATTGTACACAATTCATGAACACCTTGCAACCGGCATTGCATGATCCATTGGTACCAAAAGCTAGAGTCCTAGATGCAGCAGGAGAGTGGGTCATCATACAATTCACCCATGAATTAATTAAAGAAGCTTTTGGATGGGAAAAGGATGGGAATACAATTTTGAATGAGAAAAGTCAAGGAGAAAAGATAAGAATGTTCACCGATATCAATCGCATTCACATTGAGGAGGAAGTGAGACTAATTCATCAGCATTTCTGCTTCCCCAACATGCATAGGTATACTGATCCACAGAAGATCATTGTGCAAATGTTTGTCACATGCCATCAAACAAATAGGGAATCAAGTCAATATGACTCTGTACATTCAAGAGTGGCTCTTCGAGGCCAAGAAACAGTGGAATCATAAGAAGTTCTTGAATGGAAGCAATGCCTTGACAATATTGATCTATCATGCCTTGGGCATTAGAGAACATCTAAAAGAGATGCCGTCATCTAAAGCCATGGATAAATATGCAAAGATTTCTACAATTCCAAGGAAGAAGAAAGGATTCAAGATCGTAGAAGAAGCTGAAACGAGCTCCAAGCCAAGAATGAGAGGCACTAAAAGGTTGCAAAAAATGATGCAGGTGGAAGTTGAAGCTCTAGCTACGAAGAAGGCACATGTTCTTCCAAGGACCAGACTTGAAGAAAATCCACCTATTACAGAGGAGGAATTAACAAAAGCACTGGAGGATACTCATCAATATATGGAAGGACAAGTCAATCTATCGGTGCAAGGGCATCACTACCAACAAGCCCATCAAGACTCTGAACAAAGAAAAAGGTTGACCAAGGTTCATAGGTACAGAGAATTGGGATTAATGAATTCTAGTTCATCATCAGACACACAAGAAGAACAAGAAACATCGGTACTGAATGTGGATATTAGAAGTGATTCAAGAGATGATGGTCAGTGGGAAGAATTGAATCAAGTAAACATTGACTTGGACATGGAAGGCACAAAGAGAGATCAGGCACCTGACGACAATATCAAGGACACGACTAGGCAAGAGACATCTTGTTGGAACTGAAGGACTCACTAGGCAAGGAAGCTTAAGAAGGGAGTCAGAGAGAAGAGAAGGTACAAGCAGACAGAGCAGTCAACGACGATCTGGCAAGTAGGCCAACATTTTTTCAGGACACTAATGCATATAAAAGAGGTGGACACACAAGGAGAAGGAGCAAGTAGGGAGCTCTAAGAAGTGTATGTCAAATCTTCAGAAGAATCCCCTACAAAAACAGTGATTTTCATCACTAAAAACCATTGTAAATATCATTTCACATTTTTGTAGCTCCATTTTGTGCAAGCCAAGGAGTCCTTGAGCTTGAGGAGCTTTAGAAGTATCTACCTGTCAGTTTTCACAATTTTTAGACTTCGTTTGAACCTCCAAATAGGGTAGAGAACCTAATTTTTAACTAGGCCAGACACTAGGTCTGGACAAGGCCAAAACCTAGTCAAAAACTATAAATAGAGCTAGAGAGCTCATTTTTGAGGTTGGCTTGTAAGTGATTTGAACTTGTAAGAGCTTTTTGAAAGTAATCTAAGAACTCCATTACTTCTCACACTTTGTCTTATTGTGTGTGTGTGTGTACGTGTATGTGTGTGCATGTTGGTGTGCTTCTCACTCACGCACTTGTGCCTTCACTTGCTCGAGGTCTTCATACCATCCTCACGTCTTCCCGGATTGACATTAAAGGAGGTGCTACTCATCACTGAGCTACACCAAATTTTGGCGCCGTTGCCGGGGATCGAGCTTTGAGGACGAGCGTGTGATGGTAAGACGTAGAGTTGAGACGTTGGCGTCGTAGGTAATTTCTTTACTCTTCTTGTTTTTCTCTTCCTTACCTCACCACCATCATCACCATCATCATCCCCACCATATCCGATCTCCATCTCCATCATCGCGGAAATTTTCAGTTTTTCGCTTATATCACCTTCTCCACCTCATTTCCCTCATTCCACTTGTGAGAGAGAGCGAGAGAGCGATATTGTGTGCATGGTTTTTGCTTGTTTTTAGAGCTTTCTTGCAGGTACTGGCAGCATCATCATCTCCAGCACTCCGCGCAGGTACGAAACGTCACGAAACTGTCTCTGTGTCGCCGGCCTCTGTCGATCGCGATCGACAGAAAAATCGCCCATTTGGTAAAACAAAGTGCACCACCATAATCCACATGATGAGCACATTCTAAATCACTAAAAACAGTTGAAAAATTCCATGTTTCTCTGTCAATCGTGACCGACACCATCAATCGCGACCGACAGACCCTGTCAATCGCGATCGACAGACCCCACGACTGACTGACTGCCACGTAGGACCCTGTCAATCGCGATTGACACCGTCGATCGCGACCGACAGAATTTCCACGATTGATTGACTTTTACGCGTAGCCACGTGTCCATCACGACGGACACATCCCCGATTGACTGAAATCACGATGAAAAACCCGGAAAAAGTGTCGATCGCGATTGACACCATTAATCGCGATTGACAGGACCCACGATCGACTCTGTCGATCGCGATCGACACTGTCGATCGTGATTGACGTGTCGATCGCGACCGATAGGCCCCGACGGACACCTCTGTCAATCGCGATTGACAGACCTGTCGATCGCGATTGACAGGCTTTTCCTCGGCCAAAATTTCCAGGGTTTTTTCTTGCATCTTTTTGGGGTAATTTTGGGCATAATTAGCAAGCCATTAGTGATTTGTGAGGTCCCTACACATGTGTTTTTGAGAAAAATCCTGTGATCCGTTAGCCTGTTTGAATCCTGTTTTAATCCCTGAAGCCTGAACTGACATAAGTTTCTCATACGAAATCCATTTTTTGAAGTTGACCATACTCCGAGGTAGGAAAACTGAGGGATCCTTGGGATTGTTTTCCATAAAAGCAAAGGATAATTTGGTCTGTGAGTTATATGCATGAAAGTGGTCTATTGTGTCATTTGAATCTAAGTCTTGAGCTAACCGTGGGACTTTTACAGGTCCAGTAAGAGCACTTGAGGGCAGTCTAAGCCAGAGTAAGTGCAAGCTTGGGAACACGCTTCCTGGGCACTCAAGGGCAACCAAGAAGGAAACAAAAGGTTGGAAATTCTCAACTCCCATTGTCAATTCCTAGCTTAGGCTAAGAACGACTAGTGATAGGAGTAAGCTAGGGCGGCGATAGGCATTTATCAAGTTGAAGACTACCTAAATACTCAAGTTCAAGCTAACGACATAATCTTTGCACGGTCGAGAACTCTAAAGGAGAAGAACCTAACGTGGAACGATCAACTTACAGTGCGAAAATTAACTCAAATATTCCTGACGATGTGATTTCTGACAAGAGTATAAACACGATAATCGACTAAAAAAGAATCAAGTGACTGATACAAAAGAACTCAGCAACGAGATTGTACTTGGGCAAATTTGGCCTATTCAATTAGGCTTATGAACCTTAGATCAGGGCGACATCTAGGGAGAGATAGACAAAGTCTTAGGTCTTCAGAGCTAGTGTCAACCACACTGCTAGGTCTTGGGCCTAGCAGTTGAGCCACCACTCATACTACCCTAGCTCTGAGACCAGTGAATCAGAGATGTCTCAAGGCATGGACCGACCTACGGGAAGTTCAGGAGTGCCATACTTGCACAGGGTAGAAGGCCCGTACAAGACGCAGCTGGAATACCTTAGGACCAACCGATTTGGTGCTAGCATCTATGAGGACGGTCTAGGAAGATCCGTGGTCCAGATTAAAAACCCTGACCAATCCATAGGACTAGAGCACCCAGCTGTCAAGTTTGAAAACGGAGCATACCTAGACAAGGAAGGGACAATATATGTAGTCACCAGTCACCCAGATAGGACAGATGAATTCGGGAATGTGATCCCTGAGACGGACATAGAGGACCTAGAACAAGGAAACATGGGTGCAGAGCCCAGGACCCCTCGAGGGAAATCTGTTCTTACGAGAATTCTCACTCCTGAGTGGATTCCCCAAGACAACAAGAGTATAGATCTGCTTCCCAAAGACAACAAGAGTATAGATCTGCTTCTGAACCGAGAGACTGATGAAGCCTTTTGGAGATATAAATCTGATCGGCCAATTGATATAGGAACAATCATGATCTATGAGTTTAAAGATCCAGATAGCCCAAGCAGAGTGACCTACTTAGATCACGCTTCAGAGAGGATCTTTGTGGTGACAGAAAATGATAGACATGCTTACACTTGGAAGGGTGAATTCGTTTTCCCCCAACCAAGATCAAACGTGTCCTATGGTCACCCTAGAGCTGGAACATCCCAAGCTCATGGAACTCAACGAGACAGAAGTAGAGATAGGCCAGAAGTAAGCTTTGCCAACCCAAGGGGCAGAGAACGAATGAGGACGGAAACAAATAGAGTAGAACCTGAGGTACTTAGAGCTCCCAGGAATCAAAGAAATGCGGATGAGTTCCCTCTAGCACGACCTAGAGAACACACCAGGATTTTGAGACCAACTCAGTTAGTCAAGTCCATGAAAAATTACTTCGATGGCACAGGAGACCCATACGATCATGTGGCAGAGTTTAGGCAAGTCTTGAAAGCTGAACAGGTGGAAGATCTATTCACGCAGTACAATGCCTTTGGTCTAACCCTTAGGAACACTGCCCTTACGTGGTTTCAACCATTGAATGAGAGGCAGTTCAGGAGCATAGAACAACTCCTAGAGGCTTTCATTATTGAATTCTCTAAGAGTGGCATAAGGAATAACACCTCCTCATTGATTCACAGCTTCAAGCAAACCCCTCAAGAGACCGTGAGACTTGCAGGAAGAAGATTTAGGCAATATCTAGAGAGATGTCCCATCCCTGAGCTACCCACACCAGCTAAGCAAGTGGCTTTATTCTTGGATGGATTGCTAAGTACCAAATTGAGATCTTATGTGTACTTGAAGGACCCTAGGACCATAGAAGAGTGTGTACGCATGTGCATTGACATCGAGGATAACCTAGGGGAGGAGTTAGAGCTTTCCAAAATATACAAAGATTTTGATAGTGCCTCTAGCCTCTCTTCCACGCAATCCACATCAATTGAGGAACTTGCTGAGAAAGTGGCACAAAAACTAGGTGTATCTAGCAAACAAATCCCAAGGTTTGCCCCAGTGAAAAGATGCTATACTTGTGGTGGCGACCACATGGCGAATGTATGTCCCATTATGGCTCAACCCCAAGTAAATCCTAGTAGCCAGTACTGCACCATAGAACGGAGGTACACCAATCACACCGTGCAAGATTGCCCCTACAATAAGCAAGCCGTTAGGCAGACGTACCCTCAGCCATACCCTCAACAAGGCAGATACCAGAGTCAGTACCCACCACAACAGTATACTAGGCCTCAGTAAATTTACCAACCGCAATATCAGGCCCAACTGAGACCCTAGCCAGTGCTAGCACAGCAACCATCTGCTCCTACTAATGTAATCCCGGTAAAGTATGCAGCTGCAGAAGAAAACCTGAATAGGGCCATAGTGCCAGTAACCCCATTGCTATCAAAAAGTAACCCTAGTGACCATAGTTTTGATTCTACACATGTTGATAGCCCCAAGGCGTACTACATGCAATCTCCTGAACATGGTGAGTCCTACTACAGTGAGGAACCGAGTGAACCTAGTTGGGAGCCGGAGTACACAAATGTAGTGTACACAAACCCTAACTCTAGACCCCAACCTAGATAGGTAAGACCCCCATTCCCTAGAGGACCATGCTACAGATGTCAGGGAGATCACCTCATTCGTGATTGCCCCATGCCGGCACCTACCCAAACCCAATCAGTGACAATCCAGGGCTTTTGCCAAGAGTGTGGAAAGGAGCATCTCTTACGAGATTGTCCAAAGAATCCTAATAATATGCCAAAGATTACTCCTATCAATGTTGTAGGGTTAGTGGTAGAGTCCACAGGAAGTGTCACTTCCACTGCGCCAATACAAGTGGTCACGAGAGCCCAAGCTTTACAGCAAAACCAAGGGGTAGGCCAGGAAAAGAGCCCAGATGTTAGTGAAACAGAGAGCATGACAAAGACTAGAGCTTGGAAGGATAGTGAAACAGGACTAGAGCTTGGAAGGATAGTCGTGAAAGAATGAAAAGACAATGGGCAAAAAAGATGAGTGAACTCGAGGAAAGCCTCAGAGAAACAAAAGCCAGGATAACTGAACTCACATCTCAAACTCCCTCTCACACTACCCCACCTCCACCATTCCCAACTCCATCCAAACCGCCACCTTCCAATCCGCCTCACCTAAACCCACCACCCCCAAGAGTAGGATCAGTCCTAGCAGATCCCACTCCCGAGGACCTAAACATGATGCTTAAAGCATATCAGGCCAGAATCCAAGAAGGGCCAAACGTAACTGATCATGAAAAGTGTTACCCTAGAGCAGAACTAGAGCTAGAACGAACCAAAATTTGTGCTAAGAT
Source organism: Ceratopteris richardii (assembly GCA_020310875.1). NCBI lineage: Eukaryota > Viridiplantae > Streptophyta > Polypodiopsida > Polypodiales > Pteridaceae > Ceratopteris > Ceratopteris richardii. The sequence goes on along the minus strand of CM035408.1, from coordinate 183,594,980 downwards.
GGTTGAGTTGGCTCAAGCCATGTTTGAAGCCAGTCGCCTATTTAACATCTCTAGTTCAGCAAAGACACAGTTGCACTTTGATGGACTGTTAGAAAGAATAGAGAAGCTCATTGCACAATCAGAAAAGGAACCCGCCTCTCAACACAAGGACAAGGCAACTGAAAGAGTGAGCCTTCCTGCCCAGGAAGCCTATGTGCCTAACTCTACGGAGCCAGACACATCATCTTCTATGAATCGGTTCTCACCAGAATTCCTACGAGAGATTCAAGAAGACAAATGGGCTAAAGAAAGTGAAGTCCCTCCTCCTATTGAACTTGTGGATGATGCACATGACCAATTCCCACAAGACATCCCCTCCATTTATGAGGAGTAGGAGAGCACCCACTCTCAAGAAAGACTAGACTTTGAGTCTAATTCTTTACAAGAATTACCCCACTTCACAGGCCCATGGGAAGCTAAGTCTACTTGTATGAGAGCACCCATGGTCATGGTAAGAAACGAAGACTCGATCATACCTAGGAACACAGAGGTAGTGAAAAACACTAAAGTACAATGTAACCTCACCTTAGAAGAGCTACTCAAAGTAAGGCCAGAGCTATGGAAGCATGTCGCCAAACAAGTACCAGAAATAGCAAAACCTCGTTCCCAGGTAGGATCCCAGAGAACAGTGCCGGAAATACCCTTAGACAAGATAGGAGACATGAGTGAGGGCGAAGAGGGAAACACATATCTTCCTATCACTCATCAAGGATACACCACCAAGGCCATTCTAGAATCAGGCGCAGGTGTTGCAATTGCTACCACTTCCCTATGGAAGCGCTGGGGCAAGCCAGCACTCAGACCCACAAGGATGAAATTGCAAATGGCCGATGGTCACATAGAGAGACCCCTAGGACTGTTAGAAGGAATAACTCTCACCACCTGTGATGTTGAGTTTGAGCATACTTTTGCCATATGTGATTTCAGCAAGAATCATGCCTATGAGATGATTTTGGGACGACCCTTTATGCGACAGTTGCAAGTGGTACAGGACTGGGGAACCAATTCCTTGTACCTACAACACTTAGGTGTTACGACCAAAGTAAATCTCAAAGATTACTCTCATAGAGATGTCCCTCCTATCCAATGGAATCCCATCCATAGAGCTAAAGATGATACAGAATTGGTGCATTCCATAGGGTCAGGATCCTCATGGATGCATGAAGACACCCACTTATAGATGTGCAAAGTAGCAGTAGAAGAAGAGAAGAGAGAAGAAGCCAGAGAGATAGGTGCAAAAGAAACACATAGATCAATTCAAGACCCAGCCTATGCACTTGTAGTCTTTCCTGACGAAGAATTTGAACCCCACGGCTCGGCAGAAATCCTAGCAACAATGGATGTAGCCATCAATGAGGAACAATGGACACCCCACTGTGATGAGGATGGCTATGACATTTCTGTCTTCTCCATAGAGCCAATCATGGGAGAGGCAATGTTAGAAGAGTGTGAACCTAGTCCTGATGCATTTGAGGATGCAAGTGACTCCAATCTAGAGTCAATCATTATGGACCCACCTTTCGCATCAGATGAAGAATACTTCTATGAAGTAGAATTTCAACCCCAGAGGCACGGAGAGCTTACAAAAGACGTAAGGCTAGCCACACATGTAACCCCTAAGGAAGAGGGAAAGAAAAGGAAGAAGAAAGAAGTCACACAAGAAGAGGAGGAATCTTTGTTTGAGGTCCCAGAAAATTTTAAGAAGTATGAGATAGATGACAGAAGAGTCATGATCAGAATGCCTAAACGGGAGGCACAATCAGGAGAGGCCTATGATAACAAAGAAACCACAAAGAAAATAGTTGTAGCCATAGAAGAAGGAGAAGAGAGATGCACGTACATAGGCCATGACCTGACGGAAGACGAAGAGCACGAATTGGTAACCTTGCTAAGAGAGTACAGAGATGTATTCGCTTGGAGCTACAAGGATTTGAAAGGAGTGGACCCTGACATATGCTCACACACTATCCCCATGACCTCAGATGCCAAACCCTCTAAGCAAAAGCCTTATACATATAATGATAATTATGCGGCCAAGATCAAAGAAGAGATAGATAGGCTGGTTGAAGCTGGATTTATCTATGAAATTGAGCACACTGAGTGGGTATCCCCCATCGTAGTGGTGCCCAAGAAAAACGGAAAGCTGTGTGTGTCGTGAGGAAGAACTTAGAAGTCTATGTTGATGATCTTTGTGCTCATTCCAACATTAGACAAACCCATATTCCTGAACTCAGACAAATCTTTGACAAATGTAGGGAGTATCAAGTCTGCTTGAACCCAGAGAAGTGTGTTTTCATGGTCAGGCAAGGCAAGATTCTAGGACACATAGTGTCAAAAAATGGAATATCCACCGATGAAGAGAAAGTAAGAGCCATAGCCGAGTTACCTAGGCCAAAGAACGTCAAGGAAGTACAAGCTTTCATGGGGCATTGTGGTTATTACCGACGGTTTATACACATGTATGCCATCATAGCAAAGCCCTTGTACGGACTTCTGACTAATTTTGAGTGAACTGATGAATGTGAGAATTCCTTCAGTGAGCTTAAACGGCGATTATGTTCAACACCAATCTTAACCACACCAGATTGGAATAAGCCTTTCCATGTTCATGTGGATGCATCCAATTATGCTATTGGGTGTGTACTCGCGCAACCTACTGGTGAAGGTAATATGGATCTCCCAATTGCCTATGCCAGTAGACAATTGAATGCAGCCAAACGAAATTATACCACTACGGAGAGAGAAGGACTAGGCATGGTACATGCAGTTAAGAAATTTAGACACTATTTGCTTGCAAACAAGTTTAAATTTTTTACTGACCACCAAACATTGTTATATCTCGTGAACAAGCCATGCAATACAGGAAGATTAGTAAGATGGTTTCTCTTACTAATGGAGTATGATTTCGAGGTTGTGGTAAGGAAAGGGAAGACTCATTTGAGAGCAGACCATCTCTCTAGGTTCACATCTGGAGAAGCCCCACAAGGAGTGTCAGATGACCTTCCTGATGCTTACTTGGTTAATTTGGAAGTGGTGCCGCAGTGGGCTAAGTCATTAGTGCCAGTATTGACATACGGGCCTCACCACCCAGTAGTAAACACACAGGATAGAGAGGTAGTAAAAGCTCAAAAGTATCACATTATGGCAGGAAGTATGTACAAGCACACAGATCAAGGGATCTTGGCTTGTTGTGTGGAAGAGGATGAGTACGCTAAATGGTTGCAATTAGCACATGTAGGTGCATTAGAGCAACACTACTCAAAACAACGAACCCTACAGACACTAAGGAGACTAGGAGTGCATTGGCCGACTATGGAAGCTAATGTCCAGAAGTTGTGCAAGGAATGCCCAATCTGCTGCACTAAACCACCTGTGGAACATGCCACTCTTTATCAAGTGTCCATAGTGCTAGATTGGAGTGAACCACTAGTATCCTTTCTGAGGACGAAAACATTCCCTCCAGACATGACTCGAAAAGGAGTTTAGAACAAGAAGCCCATGATTACTCACTCATTGGTGATAAGCTATACAAGCGTGGTAAAGATGGTTACCTGCGAATATGTGTCCATGAGAGTGAATATCTTAAGATCTTGGAAACTGCTCGAGCAGGAGGACACTTTGGACCAGATCGGGTGATCAAAGCAATACTATTTGCGGGCTTCTGGTGGCCGACCCTTCACATGGATGCACATACCTATGTGAAACGATGTGATGTCTGTCAGAGAACTCAGTATCCTATACGTAAGGATGAGATGCCACTGAAACCTATGATGGGTGGACGTGCATTCTCTAAGTGGGGAATAGACTTCGTAGGTCCTATTAATCCCCCAGCTAAGGGTTCCCATGCAGAATATATCATTGTTGCGACAGACTATCTAACAAAGTGGGTAGAGGTAAAAGCCACAACGAAGAACGATGCTCAAACAACAGCTAAGTTTTTATTTGAGAATGTGTTCACTAGATACGGGCTACCTATAGAGCTAGTTAGTGATAGAGGCACTCACTTCTTGAATGAAGTTATTGAAAATCTGCTCCAAGAATTCTTGGTAGTACATAAGAAGTCTGCCCCCTATCACCCTCAAGCAAATGGCCAGGCTGAGAGCACCAATAAGATCTTATGCAATGTACTGACGAAATTAGTGAACAATAAACGCTCTGATTGGGATAAACAGCTACACCATGCTGTTTGGGCATATCGAGTGGCCTACAAAAAAACGGTACTCCAAGCCACCCCCTTTCAGATGGTATTTGGCCAAAATGCTGTGCTACCGTTGGACTTCTTAATACCTACACTGAAAGTAGCGCAAGAGCACGAATGGACGGGTCATGAACTCTCCTCTAGACTTTTCGACCTAGAACGATTAGGAGAAACAAGACTGAGGGCGGCTGCAGGGATATATGCAACTAAGAAACGACAGAAGGCATACTTTGATGCCCATGTTAAGGATAAAGGATTGAAGGCAGGCGACCTAGTATTAGTCTACACTTTGAAACAACATGCAAGGAAACTGGAGAAAAGAGGCTACGGACCCATGATCATTAATAGAATCTCAACAAGTGGAGCAGTACAGCTAGCCACCTTAGAAGGTGATATTCTTCCGAGCTACATAAGCGGATGCAGGGTCAAGTTGTATCAGGAACCTCTCACAGAGGAAATGCTAAGTCGACTCAATACTGCTAAGAAACGCAAAGAAGAAGAAAAGCGAATTCGAGAAGAAGCCCAAGCAGAAGCCTTAGAGCGCATATGGAGAATGAAATTAAGAAGACAAGGTAGAGAGCAACCTAGGCCAGATGCCGATGCAGATCAAGGATATCACATGGCTATGTGTGAAGTTTCAGGTATCAGCTCCAATAGGATAATTGATCGACGTCCTTTTATAACCTTAGATATAGGACAAGGAAAGGGAGCAAGGACTGTAAGAGCCTTGATTGACTCAGGTGTAGCCACTAGTGCTGTTAAATTGTCTTACTGTCAAGAGTTGAAATTAACTATCAATCCTATAGAAGCATATCTCATAGGATTGGGAGGTGTGGAAACCCCTTGCATGGGCGAGGTGGATCTTCCCATCTCCATTCAAGATGAAGTAATGACAGTCAAAGTATTAGTGTGTCAAGATGAGGACCTCACTGAGCCTCTTGTCTTGGGTCAGGACTGGATCTATGATCATGCAATCAACCTAAACCTAAGAAGCGGACTTCTTCAGGTATGGGTAAATCATAGTCGAATTACAGTTGAACTGGAAAATGAGGCACTCAAGGAACTAGGTAAGGCACGAACTCCTGGTCCTTCCAGGGGTGCACATGAAGTTGACAATGCTATTCTTGTCCAAAAATGTATGATGCAGAAAGAGGATTGTCTCAACAACGGAGTCAAGGATAATAAGGTACTCCCTTTTGTTCCAAAGGCCAGAGGGATGCAGCAACCAAAGGTAGATCGAATACAGAAGAAGCAGAACACTACCTATACTGGAGGCCAAAAAAAGGAGCAAAGCAGATTGTTTCAGCCGTTGAAACAAGTATGGATGCGAAAAGGCGAACACCCTGTTCCGACCAGGCCAACACCACGGCCAAAACCTCTTATTAGTAATCAACAACACAACACTAATAAGAAGTCCTTCATAAATTCTTCTGCAAAAGTGAAGTCTATTTGGGTACCCAAGAAGTCAATGAACGCTAGCCCACAATCACGACAAATCTGGGTGCCTAAGGCTTGCTTGCGGGCTCAAATAGCTACACCAAGGCCAAACCCCGTACAACATGTTTCACTCACGCGAACATCTGAGGCCCAGTCTTACACATCACGCACTAACACGTATTCTTCCATGAGCACAAGTAGAATCACTTATAAATGGGTCCCTAAAGAGCCCCATTTTTCAAGTAAATACCCTATCACTCTCTCCAGAGTCTCCACAAAGTCAAGATCAAAACCTATCCATTGCATTTGGCAACCTAAAACTTGTAATAAACCCACGGATCCTAGTTGTAAATCCTTGTCTACCTACTAACTATGTCTCTCTCACACTACATCATTTCGTTTAGTTCTTAGGCCTACCCAATACCTAACTACACACACAAGCATCGAGCACTTACTAACCCCCTAACCTCTCTCGAACCTCATGTTAATGTTGTAATGGGGACGAAATGGTTCTATCTTGTCCTTTACAATGTTAACACATGTTTCTATATTCTCACAGAATCAGGAGGCAAGAAGTAACATGGCAGATACGGCAGGAACTAGCTCCCAGGCAGGCACCAGTACCCAAGTCGTGGACATTGAAAGTCTCCCAGTGGAGGAGGAATTGAAGGAATGCCCTGTGGCATTGAGGGCATTACACGCCATACCGGTTCAGAACCCTCCACAAGGGCACACTATGCCAGTCAGTAAAAACTCTCATTGGTTCAGTGATGTGGCAGGACCCCTAGGTGAAGGCACCTATATGTGGGAGGCTGAGATAGAATTCAATGGGCGCTGGGGCAGGTATCACTTTTTCACTAGGGAATTTGAGAGACTGCAGAATAATGAAGGACTGAAACCTATATGGAAGAAGGCAGGACTCTACGAGTACTTCAAATTCCAGTTGCCAAAGCTGGATTTTCTAAGATGCTCTTATTTGATTAGCACCCTCACTCCGAACAAAGACAAAAAGGGATACAACTCCTTTGTCCTCCCATCTCTCACAAGGGGCAATGAGCTCAAGCGTTTCAGATTAACTATCAACTTGGTAAGGGAAGCTCTGGACATGAAAGGTATGCACATTCCTACGGAGAAAGAGACTATGGTCCCCGACAATATGAAGAACATGAATCTGACAAAGTTAAAAGACATGGTGGCAATGACGCCTACAATCGCTATTCATTTGCGAATGGTCATGCAGCACTTTGCATTTCCCGCCCAAGAGAGGTTCACAATGCCACCTAAAAAGATATGGTTTAGTTTATACTTGGCTGATGCCTTTGATTTGACAATCAACATGCCCCATTGGATTATCGACCAAATCCACTTGGCTCATCAAAGGTGGTATAAAAAACAAAAGTCGGTACTGTATGGATGCTGTGCTCTGACCAGGATTGTGTATAGATGTCTCGTGTATGATGTACCAGTGCAACGGGCACTCATTTGGACCAGGGTACAAGAGTTTCAACGCTGATTATCCTCCGCAGGACCACCATCCAAGAAAATGAGAGGCACCGTTCAGATGCCATGTGCACAACCCCGCGGTGCGACATTGACACCAGAGACAACCCCACGACTTCCAAGGCGGGTGCAACCATTCACTATTAGATTACCAAGACACAGCACTGATGGACCAAATCTAGTGTTCCCACCTGTACCCACCGACCTAGAGTTCCCGCATGGATTCACTTTAGAAGACTTAACTGATGAGGAGGTAGCCAGAATCATTGAGGCTGTTAACGCAGAAGTCGAGGCAGAACAAGCTAGTGGACAACAAATTGCTACAGACCAACCCCATCCCAGACAACCAGATATCTTCGATGTGGAGGGTGAAGAAGAAGAAGGACAAGAGGAGGAACATGATGGAAAATCCGAGGAAGAAGAGCAGGAATATGATCAGGAAGCTCTGCAGGTACTTGAAGGTTCCCCAGCTTACACGAAGGCATTGAAGAAGCTCTATGATACCATGAATAGAGTGCAAGAGCAACATAGACTGTCCCTAGCAGCAGGCAAGGCCCTCATGAATCAAATCCTTGAGGAGGAAGGTGTAGACGAGCAATACCGCGCCACTCTTGACATGATATCTGAGGCTTCAGAAGTACCTGAAACGGTGCATACCACCCTTGCACAAGCACGAAGAACAGAACAAAGATACGGCAGACGTCCCCCTCGATTAAGAAAGTAGATGAATGTACTAGTTTCAGAACCACAAGGCACATCCACAACCACGGGCACCGCACACACTGTCCACGATACTGAGGAAACCCATGTATCAAGTGCACCTCCGTCACCCCCGTTGCCACCCCTGCCTCCATCTCCACCACATTCACCTCCCACAACCAGTGTAACCACTACTGTCACCGCCTCCGAGTCCACTACCCACACCGAAGCACAGACCGTTACTCAACCCACACAACCCACACACCCTATCTCCACTTCTTTTGTCCATACGACCACTGAAACAGTAGTTCTAACTGCTGCCACAGAAAATCTCAACCCCCCGATCACACTTCCGGGCAGTTCGTATTCACAATTGCATACACCAATGTACACTTTCACCACTATCACCGCACCCACAATTCCACTATTCACAATCACTCCCACTACTGCATCCACCGTTGATCTTATGGACATCTCACCCACCTCCGCACCTCTCCCTACCCCCATGCATCCACCATCTCCCATCCCCCCACCTCCAACATCACCATTTTCCAACACCGTATCCACACTTCCATTTCCCTTCCCCTTTCCCTTCCCCTCTGCATTCAACACCCTACCCGCATCCACCCCTATCAATAATGTATTTAATAATATGTATCAGTGTATGTCGCAACTACAACAGCACTACCAACATCTTGATAACCAACACACACGACTCTTTCGAAGCCATGAGGAACTTCAACTCCGATTCATTGATCTCGAAAGGGAAAAGCGGCTACTCCAACAACAACATGCCACTTTACAGGAACAACATGAACAATTAGTAGCCAATCCACCCCAGTCAGATGCAGAGGAAAGACAACATATGGATGAATTGCTACACTCCCAGATAACGGAGAATCTCAAACTTAGACGCAACTTGGCCCTCCTACGAAAACACATGCCTACAGCTCTCGAAGAGAATAAATGACTGCAGAAACAGAATGAAGAGAACTTGGAAGCAGCCATGGAAGGTTTCCCGCAGGAAATCGACCCAGAGAAATTCAAGGCCATTCCCTCAAAAAATATGCAAATTGTGTTAGAAACCCATGCCGACCTCCTGGAGGCCCATGCAGCGTTAGAACGAGAAAGGGATGATCTACTTAAGCAACTGGCAACTCAGCAGGAGTCACCAAGCAAAGCCACAGCCACCGACGACACATCCGAAGAAGTCACAAGACTCAGAGCAGAACTCGAAGAATTACGAAGTAAAGTCATGCAATATGAGCGTCAACCTTCACCTCTTGTAGAGCCCGAGCCTGAAGATCTAGTGCCGATTGAAATAGAAGAAACATTCGAAGATCCATACGTTCCCATGCTTGCACCAGGAGGCAAGCAAACAGAAGAGGGCATGGACACCATAGAGATAGAGGCTCCTGAATGGATGCAGAGGTTAGAGAAAGTGGCCACAACCCATGATGATCGAGTGGCAGTTCAGATAGCATCTATGTCACACTTGGAAGAAGTAGTCATAAAATCGGATTACTTTAGGAATCTCTCCCATCATAGGTGGATCGGCACATCCGACGATTTGTATGTTCCTTTCTGTGTCCTAATGGCGGATTACAATGCGGAAATCAAGAGCCACACATCAAAAGAACCAACCTCGGCTACACAGTTCGCACCGGACGACATCCCAGCAAGTGCCAAGCAGGGCAATATTCATCAACTGATGTGGAGGATTCGCCTACTGGAAACCTACCCAGAAATGGTCAGAACATGGAATAACATGCCCTTGTACATCAAATACAACCCATGCTACTGCCCTGTGTTTCGAAGAAGGTCATGGCCAGAATACACAAAAACGGTGCTGACAAACAAAGGTTGTGAGAAATGGCTCAATTATGTTTACTTAGCACCACCCAAAGGCCAACCTACCATAGGATACATGATCTCAACGATTCGGCATTGGGGGGTCAGGTTTAAAAATGTGCCAGACGTCATGGCCCAAATGTGCTTGAAAATTTTTGAGCTCATGTTGGTCACATTCAGGACTTTCAAAAATGTCAAGGAACCTCATCTGTCAGCCCTTGGATTTAGTGAAGGAAATCAGGACCTCGTCTACGACATGAGCGCAACCCCATCTATTAATGTTGTATATGCATGGCACACACGTATCAAGTATCTACCAGCCTGCTTCAAACAGACGTTTGAAGAAATGTTCGTCACGGGATTCTGGGAATATCACTCAGAGATATTCATTCCCAGACCATCACATTTATTGCAGTTGTTTGCAGTGGAACAAGCTCTCCATTCCGAAAAGTTACGTATACCACATCCAGAGGTTCCCGGGCCGGTAGATTGGGATGCTCTACTCACGGACTTGGCCAAGGGGTTGCGGATTGCAGAACATCATTTAGCACAAGACGTTGTTGAGTACTACATCCAACGACCCACCCAACAAGGGTCTGTCAGGGACGACAAATGCGAGAGAGGGGGGGGTGTTGGAACTGAAGGACTCACTAGGCAAGGAAGCTTAAGAAGGGAGTCAGAGAGAAGAGAAGGTACAAGCAGACAGAGCAGTCAATGACGATCTGGCAAGTAGGCCAACATTTTTTCAGGACACTAATGCATATAAAAGAGGTGGACACACAAGGAGAAGGAGCAAGTAGGGAGCTCCAAGAAGTGTATGTCAAATCTTCAAAAGAATCCCCTACAAAAACAGTGATTTTCATCACTAAAAACCATTGTAAATATCATTTCACATTTTTGTAGCTCCATTTTGTGCAAGCCAAGGAGTCCTTGAGCTTGAGGAGCTTTAGAAGTATCTACCTGTCAGTTTTCACATTTTTTAGACTTCGTTTGAACCTCCAAATAGGGTAGAGAACCTAATTTTTAACTAGGCTGGACACTAGGTCTGGACAAGGCCAAAACCTAGTCAAAAACTATAAATAGAGCTAGAGAGCTCATTTTTGAGGTTGGCTTGTAAGTGATTTGAACTTGTAAGAGCTTTTTGAAAGTAATCTAAGAACTCCATTACTTCTCACACTTTGTCTTACTGTGTGTGCGCGTGTGCGTGTATGTGTGTGCATGTTGGTGTGCTTCTCACTCACGCACTTGTGCCTTCACTTGCTCGAGGTCTTCATACCATCCTCACGTCTTCCCGGATTGACATTAAAGGAGGTGCTACTCATCATTGAGCTACACATCTCAAGAAGGAGTCCATATTATCAATTTGAATGAGACATCCAACATTCAGATCAAAGAGACTATTCTATTGGCAAAGGTATTGTTAAAGAATCCCAAGGAAGAGAAGATGGAAAACACAATCGAAGAATCAGAACCCTTTACACCAATAAGGGTAGTGGTAGAACCATCTCTGATGGATGTCACATTTTAAGGGAGTGCCACCAAATCAATCAATAAGGAAGAAGAAAGAAGAGACCACAAAGTACAGCTCCAAATAAGGCAACCGTATAATGAGACCATACATGTGGAGCAAGGCAAAGATGTACGAATAGGAAAAGCTCCAAGCATTCCAAAAACATGGTTAAACGTGGATGTCGCTTAGCTCAAGCCAGTAGTACAACAAATGATACAAACAACTATGGATACTCAATAGTTAATGCTTGAGGCTGATGCAGATTACGACAAGGCAATGAGAGAAAAGAATGAGTTCCAAGGGATAGGTGAGAATCTATCTGCCAAATTGATTCAAGCACAAAAGGTAATATTAGAAAAAGAAGCAGAATCCAACAAGGCCAAGAATCAATGTGCCACACTAGAAATGGAAAATCAGAAGTTGCAAGAATCATTGAAAGAATTACAAAGCAAGTATGAGGCTAGCGAGGCAAAAAAGGCACGAATAAACACTAGGAGTAAAATCCTTGAGTCTCAAATCAAGGTATATATGGACAAAGCAGTTAACCTCCGAAACAGGAACAAGGAGCTGATGACAAAAATTTTATGCAATCAACCGATAGAAGCTCCTGAAGTGATAGAGAGAGACACAAAAGCACTGGAGGACTGGATAGTAGAGTATGAAGATCAGTTGAAGAAAGAGCAAGCTATCATAGCCGAATGGTAAACAAGGTACATGGACGACGCCGTGGAGCTTTGAAAGAAATGGAAGATAGCAGAGAATCGGTACTTTGAACAATGCAAGGAAGATGTGAATCAACTCACTACTATAGGAGAGGAACTCCTCAAGAATAAAGAAGAAGTTACTAGAGCAATTGCAGCAATAAAAGAAAATGATGAATTGATAAAGCAATTTACAAATCAGTTAGCACAGAAGGTAACTGAGGGGACACCAATAGTTCCACACCCCACAACGACTACTGAGGAGACTGAGGTACGTCCTCTTTCTCCTCCCTTACATCATTCACCGATAAGGGAGGCAATGGAGACCAACACTGAAAGACATACTCGGGATATTGCAGAACTAAGCCGACATGAGCAGGCACTATTGGTGTCCAACGGAGACCAACACTGAAAGACATACTCGGGATATTGCATAACTAAGCCGACATGAGGGGGCACTACTGGTGTCTCAACTTACTGAAGATTTTGAAGCTCAAGTAATCAAAGTCATGAAAGAAGCAAAAATTGAAAGCAAAAATTTGGAACAAGTAATGAAACCTTTCAATGTACCATATGGATTACTCAAGGAACAAACACGACAATACATCATGACCACAACGAATAAAGAGCCAGATAGCAACTTACAATTTAATATACAAACATTTACCTATACACAAGAGGAATTTGACAAAGCCAATCCTATCTAGAGGAGGAAATTTTTGGAAAAGAATCCTACGCTATGGGTACAATGGGAATCATCACCATATATACTCCAAGTAAATCCATCTTTTTGCCCACTACCCAGAAGACACTCTTGGATGCAATTTTGGGAAGGACAGTGCCAGGGAAGCATTAATAATCACTAGCTCAACTATCCATTACTACCAAGTCCACCTCGTAATTACTTACCAACTGAAGAGTACATGGTTAAAACCATAGATTTTTGGATTGCTCGATACGTAGTTGTACCAGATTTAGCGATCAAAATGACTAATAAAATTTTGAGTATATTACTGACAGTAATAAAGGTATTTCAGCATGCACAGTACACATTCTTGAACTTCATCAGCATTAACCAGGGATCAGATGCCCTCGTCTTTGATTTATCAACCATACCTAGCCAATTAACACTCATGGCTATCTACTCAAGATTAATGTTTTTGCCAAGCACATATATGCAAACATTTGAAGAGGCATTTTTCACAGGGTTTTTTGAAATAGATTCAGAAATTTTTGCAAAAATATCTTCGAACCTCAATGCAAGATTGGTGGCCTACAAATTAAGTTTCTTTGTAGATCATAGATAGGCACCAAATGACGAGGCAAGGTCAAGCCACTCGAAAGAGTTGATGTTATGTCATGCCAATTTGCTTAATCAGCGAGATCAAAAATCCATACAAACATACTCATGTTGCCACAAAAAGCCTGTCAGGGATGACAGAGTTCAGGAGGAGGGACGTGTGGAAGGGGAATCAAGCAAGAAAAAAGAAAGACATCAGGTCCCAAAGGATGACAAAGAAGATTTAAGAATAGGACCTTTAAAACATAATGCTCACTTAGAAGGGAACAAAAGCCTACAGAGTAAGGTGTGCGATGGAAGAAAGTAAAAAGGCTCCAAGCAATACAACAGGGTCAGAGGTGTGAATACAAAGACATATTAGAAGACCAAAAGTTAGAAAGGGGAGAGGTTGAGAAGTTGAAGAGAATGACTAAGAATATCACATTCTTAGCCACTGATGGCGTGTGTGGTAGCCCGATTTAATACAATAGCTCAGATTTATGAATGTATGGAATACCAAGGGGCTTATAGAAGCAAATGATTAACTTCAGATAAAGTAACAAATTCTCTAACATTCCTTATTGCTTCTTTGGCCACTGAGTGCATGTATTCAAGAGCCATAGACAAGCTGCAAACAAGATACAAATCCTGTCAAGGGATGACAAAGACAAAGAGGGGGAGAGTGTTGCAGAGAAAAGAGGCACAAAAGAGGAGCCCCAAAAATTTTTCAAATTAATGGGCATAAATTTCTTCTTAAAATTCTAGGAAATTCCCATGAAGCTATGTAAATGCAATAGAGGAGTCCTCTAGATGCATAAGCCAAATCATTGTAATATAATTCTTGTAAAATCGTGGGAAATTAGAGATTAGCCAATAAAGTGCTAGTCACTAGTGTGAAAGGACCATTTTTAGGGCACATGTATATAAGTCACTTTGTGACTCTTTGTAAAGACTTTCTTCCATTGTGAAGAAGGAGAGCTAAAATTTTGAATTTGCTTCTTTTTTGCTGATTCTCAACTTCTCTATGATCTTTTGTGTGTGTGTGTGTGAAGCTTGGAATGTGTGTGTTAGACTATTATCTATCCCTCCCCATCACTTTTGAACTATTGTAGTGTGTGTGTGAATCAATACGAGTTGTGGAGTGAGTATAGGTGTTTCCCACCATTCACTATTTTGGTCATAAATTGAAGAGTGTTTGTCACATTTGAGTGAAAATACATTAATAGATGCATCTTGTCGAGGGCTTCAAAATGAACCCGCTATTGGCCATATTCAGAGTTCTGAGCTCGGAGAAACATTCGAATTTCTATTTACTATTGTAAATGGTATTGCGATAGACATTTCCAAGGATTGAGTGAGTTGGATAGGTAGGTTAGTCTTTTCTCATGCATTACAGCTAAACCACTTCACTTTCCATCATCTGTGCACATGTCCTCATACACTTGGTTTATGTGGTTCTTTGGATTGATAATTAAGCGTGTGTCAATCCACCACTATATGCACTTGTGGGGCAAATGAGATTTAGTCTCTTTGACACAAGTCCCTAAGACCTCACGACTTAGGTACACAGTGGTGCTACTAAAAAAGTTTGGGTATATCCTATCAAAGCAAAGGATCAGGTATTCCCTACTTTCAAAAAATGGCTTGCTTCAATTGAGATTGAAAAAGGAACTAAGCTTAAGGCTTTACATTCAGATAATGGGGGTGAGTATACGTCACATGAATTCAGCCTTTTCTATCAGTCTAGAGGAATTCGTAATGAGTTTATAGCTCCTTATACCCCATTACAGAATAGTGTATCTAAAAGGTTGAATAGAACTATTTAGGATGGAGTAATTTTTATGCATGCAAACCTTTCACAAGGCTTTGGGAAGAAGTAGTATTGACTACAGTTCACATGATTAACCTTTCACCTAGCACTACAAAAGGTCTGAAAGTGGCACAAGAGTTATGGACAAGGAAGCCACCATATTATGATAATCTTCGAGTTTTTGGGTGTGAAGCATATGTTCATATACCCAAGAATCTTAGATAAAAGTTGGACCATAAGTCAAAGAAATGCATTTTTCTTGGATGTAGTCAAGAAGCACAATTTGTATATTGCTTATGAAACACGATCAGTGATCATAAGTAGTGATGTCATTTTCAATGACTGTTAGATGCATAAACAACCCATTAAGGAGGTTGAAGTGAGAAGAGTGGTGTTTGAGGATACTAGTTCTCCAGTTAGCATGCATAAAAATGTTGCACATAGGGGTGTTCAAGAGAATGTCCGATCAGATTAGTCTGCAAATGTTCCTCTTCAACAACCATTGAGACACTCTACACATGTCTCACATTCACCTGATACATGTATTTTCAAGTCTGGATTTTGTTATGCTAATAGATGCTAGTGAGCCTTCTTGTTACAAAGAGGCTATGTAGATACCGGATCATGTCAAGTGGGAGCGTGTCATGAAGAGTGTTTTGGATGAGTATATATCCAAAATACTTCAAAAGCTCAATACGTAGGGTGGAAATGTATTGAGTACACCTTTACCCTCATATTTGAAATTGAGCAATGATCATTGTCCCAAATCAGATGAGGAAAAGGAATTCATGACCAAAATTCCTTATCAGACTGTTGTTGGTAGTCTCATGTATGTTATGGTAGCTATGAGACCAGACATTGCATTTGCAATGGGATTTGTGAGCATATATATTTCTAATCCTAGCAAAAAACATTGGGAAGTTGTCAAGATGATTTTGAGATATCTGAGTGGCACTAAGGACAAGTGTATATGCTTAGGTAGAGGGAAAGCATCCATCTAGAAGTGATATCTCTTGGAGATCTCATCTTCAAGAATGCATAGTTGTTTCGACCATAGAAGTAAAGTATGTTGCATCAAGTGAGGCATGTAAGGAAGCATTGTGCTTTCTCATCTTGCTTGTGATATGGTTCTACCTCAACATGTACCTCATTTGCTGAGTAATAATCAGAGTGCCATTGCTTTGGCTTAGAATCTAGTCTATCATGCAAAGACCAAGCACATTGAGGTGAGGTATCACTTCATTGGAGATTGCTTAGCCCTTGATCACATTATTCTTGATGAAGGGCTTTGGTGTGCAAAACAAGAGGAGCAAGGAGGAGATGGGGAGAGAGAGAGAGAGAGAGAGAGAGAGAGAGAGAGAGAGAGAGAGAGAGAGAGAGAGAGAGAGAGAGAGAGAGAGAGAGAGAGAAGAGAAGAGACGTGTAGACATGCTTGGGAGCCTCAAAACCCACATAATGAACTCTTTTTGAGGCAATGCTCTATATATGATGTATATATAGGAATGGTAAGGTCACATGATCCTTACATCCCGAACAATCTCCCACTTAAGGGTCAATGTGACCGTAAGTGATAACACATACAAATAATAATGTAGTACTATACAATAATGTACATGAAGAATCCGGATCTCAATCCATACAGATCAGCCTACACCAACTGCCTCGAACAAGTATTCATGCACCTCAAATTGCTCTAGACTCTTATCGATAAGAGCCGAGCTCACATATGACTGATGCAAGAATTGATGAAGTTCCTGCAAAGCTCTTACTCACTCTATGCCTGTGTCAATCATCGAATGGCTGAAAACTCCAAGTGCAAATGCTCTAATAGCAACTGTAACATCTGGTCTCAAGCATAATAACTCGTACATTAGACTCTCGAATGATGATGAAACTTGTGCTATCCTAGCTAACCTGAGTATGTCATCCATGCCTGTATCCAAGACATCCAAAGCACCATGATGAAGACCAACATGTCATGAAATATATGTATAAATATCTGGCATGAGCGAATCCAAGAATGACTACATGATTGTTGACTCATCAACATCTAGATCAGTCATCCTATCAACCAAGGATATGTCAGGTTGTGCACCCTGAGAGCTAGTATGCTCTGGCATACACTGTGTATCATAAGAGCTATCCTGCTCTACCACACAAAGTGTATCATCATGCTCCACATGAGCTAACTGCACAACATCAACACCAAGGTCAAAGTGATGATCATACTCTAATTGACTATCATCATAATGCTCTACACGAGCACCTACATCATGCTCTAAAGCATCCAAATGATCATCCAAAGTGTGCTCCATAAGAGCATCCACATGATCAATAAAATCATGCTCTATATAAGCATCATGAGTATCCAATGTATGCTCTACATGTGCATCCATCTGAGCATCTGAATCTTGCCATACATGTGCATAATGAATGTCAATAGACATATGTGTAGATAGACAAAAAAAGACATGACGAGTCTCAAATCACACATAAGGCCAAACTCCCACTGAGAGGAGACTGTCTCTCACATGAAATACATGTAGTGGATACTTGTGCCCTATCCTAGGACCTCTGACAAGCAAAAGTTGTCCCAACTACAACTGAAAATGATGCTCACCAAGGAATGCATAACATCTGCTCTCCTGAACTGGCTAATTGAAACCAAGCTCATAGGGAATGAAGGCACATAACGTACATGTCTAAGTATAAGTGATGCTCCACTAGGTAGCATAAGGCATATATCTCCTGCACCCTCAATGTCATGTGTCATACCATTAGGCATGTGCACACATCCACGACTCTCACCTAAGAATTGACAAAACCACTCATGATATGGAATAACATGAAAACTGGCTAATGCATCAAGAAACCAAGCCATATGTGTGATATCCAATGAACAAGAGGAATCTTGAGATGAACCATAGGAGAAAGTGATATCACCATCACTAGCATAATCAACTGCCATAGACTCTCCTGAAACCACTATCTGACCTACATCACATGCATATCTCTGATGTCATTGTTGCATCCGCTTGAAGCAATGCCATCAAATATGGCCCTCATGACCACAGTTCCAACATCAAAGCTATTGATGTGATCTATATCTCACATGAGTTAATGGACTCGCATACATACCATGTAGTCTCTGCCATAATTCACTACTCACCTCCTCATACATAACAGACTCATATATAGAATCCACAAGCTCTAATCGGATAGTGGAGCTGGCCAATGCATCCATATCTATCCATATGTGGTCAGGCATATCACAAGGCCTCTGTGCATCTCTATGCACATACATGTGTAACCTTGCACGAACCAATGTATGCCATATCTAATCTTTCCATCTCAAAAAGTCAGTGCCATCAAACCAAGAAGACACCATGCTGGAAATCTAAGAGACTAACAATGTAACAAGAGACTGGAAACAATACTCTATCCTCAATAGGATCACACTTGCATATCCATATGCATAATGCACATCACAATTGTCTTGCTGGAGAAGAAACCATATGAACCACCTGTCACATAACCATGCATCTAGCATGCATATAAAACCATGAGCATAAGCCTACTCACCAAGTCTCCAAACTGACTAAGTAGATGTCAAAGCATCCTAGAAAAAATTTGACATAGTATCCCTTGTAAACTGAGCAATCAAATAGAATAATCAATAGCAAAAGAACAATGAGTAACCTGTCACCACCTATCACTGATCTAATCAAAGATCATGGCAAATACACATGCCAAAAGCTGATAGCAATACATGCCAATACAATGTCGATACACCTACCACTCAAGAATGAGTCATGCAAGATGGTCCAATCTATCACGAATAACATGTGACTAAGTCCAAGTGCATGAAGATAAATAATGATCCAAAGCTATCTCACAAGCGAAAAGGATCTACTAGATCATCTGTCTAGAATAAGGTCTAGTAAAATTTTGATAGCATCTCCCTTGAAAAATGAACTCTGAACCAAATAAACCATGTGGGAATCACCATCCACATATGCCGAGAATCACACTAGCAAATACATATCAATCAATGACCAAATGCTAATAACGGTGATAAACAAATGTGTAATTGAGGCTCCAATCTAGATCATGTACCTACAAAGAAAACAAAGATACAAGTATCAACCAAGATCCAAAATCAACTCTCACATAAATGTGTGCAACCGGTAACTAAATCCATAACCAAGTGGCATAAGCAAGATATAGATCACAATGCCACTATACATCCATGATCGAACTCATGATGACATAAACCTCAAAAAAGAGTATACCACAATGTCAGCTTACATGTCAAACACGTGACAAGATCATGCTCTACTCTCATATGGAGGAGTTACCACAGTGATCATACATGTACAATGTCTTGAAGCTCTGAAAATAAGAGCTTGCACACCAAAAAATCTCTCTTGAAGACGTTCCAAACCAAAATGAAACTCCAAAAGCAACTAGAGTTGTTTTGGTGAAAATATGTTGCTCTGTGTTTTGCTGTTTTAGAGGTGATAATCTTTGAATCTGAAATCTTTAGCAAACTTCAAGAACTCATTCTTGGCTACATAACAAGATAAAGAACACTTCAATCGGAAGTGCATAGATCAAGACATGCACAAAACAAGCATCAGCTATCAATTTCACCTTCACCTGCAACACTATTGCTCTGTATTCTGCAATTTCGATGACCTAACACTCAGAATCTAGATTTCCATTCTTCTACCCTATAGAGGCTATTCTAGGCTACAGACAACAAGTTGAATCGTCTCATTCTGATGTGTAAAACTCAACTTATAGCCAAAACACCGACCTACTATCCAAGTGATTGTAGATTCATCTTCTACATTATTTTGTGTTTTTTGAATTTTCAACACTCTAGAAGTCAGAACTAGGTTTTGCGCCCTTCTGCGAAGTTGTAAGCCTCTGTGTCAGATACACACAAAACTTTAAAATGCATCAATCCGAGCTTCTTACCTCAAGTCATGGCCAAAATACCAAGCAACTATCAACTTACACTTTCACCTCTTGTTACCTAAGCTTCCATTGAAGCCTTCAACATGATCTGATACCAATGAAGGGCTTTGGTGTGTAGAACAAGAGGAGCAAGAAGGATATGGAGAGATAGAGAGAGAGAAGAGAAGAGGTGTGTAGACATGTGTGGGAGCCTCGAAACCCACATAATGAACTCTTTTTGAAGCAATGCTCTATATATGATGTATATATAGGAATATAGGGGTAATGTCACATGATTACATCCCAACCACTTGAGAAGGTTCATACTCAAGATAATGATGTAGATGCTTTGACTAAAGCTCTACCACAGGATAGCATTTGACACCTCTTTAGAACCAAGAAAAATGGAATCCTAATCCATCTATAGCCCAATGGTGATGTGATGGATTAACTCCTTGCTCCAAAGCAAATTTTACTATTTTATTATCATATTGATTATGGATTTTTCTTATGTATGTCATTCTTGTTTATCTATCATGGAGCAATTGTTCAATGAACTCATCTGACTTCTCATCCTTTATTTCAATTGTTCTTTGGGCTTCTAAAGCTTATTCTTCGATGGGAGATGGTGGCCTTCCTTCTAAAACTATTCTTTCCTTTACCATATCTCCAATTATCATTTCTTTTGGCTGACCAATGATCGTAGCTTTCCATAGCTCAATTTCACTTAACAATTCTACTCTGTTGTTACCATTCTAGTCTTTCTTTTTCTTATTTAGATTCTTGAACCCTCTCATGATGTTGGGCACTTCTCACATTGAGATACATATCTCTCCTCATCTCTCTCTGGGTTGGCCAATGAGCTCCTATTCCCTTGTGTATTTGGATTTTTTTTAAAATCCCTAATCAATTGCTCTCTTCCAAAATCCTTACAATGTGCTCCTTCCACTCTAAGAGTAGGTGGCTGAGGACAATCTCTCACAAAGTGGTCTCCCTCACACCTATAGAATTTTACCTTCTATATATTCTTGAATTGTGGTTTTGGTTTGACATGTAATTATTTGTTATGTACATGAATGTGGCTACATCCATTTAAACTTTCCCATTTCCCAAATCCAAGGCTTGAATATCAAGTTCTTTGTTGTATGTATAGTACAAATTTGTCCCTCAAAGTGATCATCTGAATGGCTATTATAACCATTAGATTATTCTCTAGTTGGTACTAAAGACCTTTCTAAATTTTCTTCAATAGGTGTGTACTTTACTAGAACAACATTGGTTGGTACTAGTGGTTGTTGTCCTAGGACAGATCTAGGTTGATCCAAAAAATCTCTTTCTCTTTATTTGAATCAAACTACAATCATTAATCATGGCTTTAAAAAATCCATTCTATATGGATGGTTGAGAATGTCTTGAATGGTTCTAATAATAATATATTATATATTGGTTGCAAAGTGATTATGGAACATTGAGAAAGGTGCTGAAATATGTTCTATTGTAACTACAAATACTTTGAATGGTTTCTTTGCATGAGAGTATCATCAATGGGCATGGTTTTAAAAGAATGCATTCCATTTATTGATGGTGCCTCGGATAGCTCTAAAATAATGCACCATATATTGGTTATAAAGGGATTATGGAACATTAAGAAAGGTCTTGATATATGTTATATTGCAGCTAAAAATACTCTAAATGTAGTTGATACTAGTGGTGTTCATAATGTTGCAAAGGTTTAGTTTCCATTTGTATTTTGTTTCCAATTCTCTTGAAATTTATATTTCAACTATATCAAGTACACCACCACTATATTGTGTGTCGGAACATCAAGCTTACACTATGCTTGAGGTGGATTTGATCTACATCAAAGGCTATCGCGTCGAAAGAATATCCGTTGGAGAGTTCTTTTTCATATGCTCATTTATTGTATTTTTTTGAGAGATTTTTGATGGTTCATTTACCGTTGTAAAAGCCTTGAGCTTTACACATGTAAAGGTAGAAATATAGAGCCAAAATCCCACAAATTTGTGGTGGTTGAAGTTGCATTCAATCAAGCAATCAATCACCTAAAAGTAGATCAAACTAGATCTTCACTTTTCCTAGATTGTAGGAAAGTGAATTGATTCCCTCCAACAACCATTCCCAGCTTCATTTGAATTTGAATCCAACTTTTAAAAGTCATGGAGCACTCCTAGAGTCTATATAAAGACTTGGAATCACTTGTACATTACATGGAAGCAATATACATACACTTGTGACCATCATTGTCTTGCTCCTTCAATTCTCTGCATCATCTTCTTCGCCAACAGTAATCTTGCAGAGGCTGCTGCTCTCTCTCCAAAGCTTCAAATTGAGTGCAACATGGCTCATTGGAAAGGTATAAGTGTCTAGTTTATTCCTATAAATGTTCAAAGCATTTGGTTCAGTAGATTGGGAGAAATCTTAGTTTTTCTGTCTCGGGGTCAATCTCTACGTATTCTTGAAAAATAGGAAGTACCACCAGTGAATGTCGCATTCATTCCTATAGCATATTTTTCTTATTCCTTATAATTTTGTGTGTTACATACACTCAACCCTATGTTTATCACTCCCATAAAAGGATTTTTTCTAATTGTAATCACGCTGGTCGCTATGGGCATTTGAAGTTCATTGTCTCTTCCATAGATAGTAAGTTTTTTTGAGCTAGTCGACCTGCGAACCTATCTGTTTTGTATTGACTCATTCTCCTTGATGCTCCAAAGTACATAGTGTGTTTATTTGCACTTATCGCATGACTATAATGTCTATTTGAGTCTCCATAAGCTCAAGGCTTGGTCGGGCTTGACCAAACTTCCTCGCTTCGAAACGCACTTTTCTATCTTCTACAAGCTTCTCCAAGTTCTTTCAGTGGTATCAGAGCTAGATCAAGATGGGTGACGGCTTTCCCTCAATGATCGAGAAGCTTTGATCGACACAACTATGCGGCTTGGCAAATAAGGATGGAGGCCTATTTTCAAGGTAGAAATCTTTATGGAATTGTAGCAGGTGATGAAGTTATGCCTATTCCAAGATCCAAAGGAGAACCTACACAAGAGGAGACAGATAAGCTCACACTTTGGTGCGCAAGGGATGCTCAAGCAAGGTGGTACATACTGAACTCTATCTCTGACTTTCTATTACCACATATTAGAGGATGCAAGACATCTCAAGAGACTTGGGATGCCCTCGAGACTTTCTTTTTTGCTAGTACCAAAGCAAGAAAGAATCATCTTTGGAACGAGTTCAACCAAATGAAGAAGACGCCTAAACAAACCATCATAGAGTTTGTTACCAGGGTCAAAGAGGTTGCGGATCAATTAGCATCCATTGCAGAGATGATTGAAGAAGAGGTCATCATGAGGCAAATTCTCAACGGCATTCGAAGTGATAAGCAATGGCAATCCTTCACGACGGCTTATGATCTCATCATGGATGTGCAAACTCCAAACTTCAACATCTTTCTTGGACAAATCTTCAATCAAGAAGCCAACAATAGCATAAAGGAAGGTAACTCCTATCATGGTAATTCAACTAGTTGTTTGTTATTGATCTTTGGAGTTGTCCTCTCCAATCATTTAGCATAAAGAATTAACAATACATCTTTATTTTGTCAATCTTGGAAGTATTCAAGAGACCACAACCCCTTCTAGATGATAGAATCCAAGAAATAAGAGAATAATGGCTGGATTTCTGAGAATGGTGAAAATGAAGAGGAATTTCTAGGGTTTGGATTATCTTGAGCAAATCTCCACCATTTTCCACAATCTTGGTGTCTAATACATGCTATTTTCTCAACACAACATAATTATGAAGTCAAAACTCAAAAATGTTACCTGTACCATACAGACAAGACAATCGCGATTCTGTGAAAACAGACGATTTTCATCTCCAACACCATTCTTCATCAATTTCTCACTCAACACATCAATATTCAGCTCTCTTCATACACATTCAACAGAATTACACAATAGAAACTCACAAATCGCCATGGATACTGTTGGGAGTGATGGTTGGATGCACTCAAGAGATTGAGTTGAAGCTGCTAGACCTGCTTTGCTCCAGCCCTCTTTGACTCCAGGAATGCTTAGTACACTTGTTTAGCTTCCAAATGATACCAAGAAAGCATATATGTACTTTGCAAATGATATGTGTAATGATCAAATCAAAACAGATAACTTGGCACTTCAAAGATCAAGAAAAACTTGCTATTTTTGTAGTGACACCTGCTCAGACTTTTACTCAGTGTGACCAGCACACTGACAATTGATCTAATTCCTTCTGGAAATATTAAATTAGCTTAACAAGCTACCACTTGCAAGTGAAATGAAAGGAAATGACAAACTATACTCTGAGAAATGTGTTTAGCAAAATTAGGGACACTCCCGACTTTTTAGGAACTCTGCAGAAAAATACCAGAGGTCACTTCGAGCAAGATTTCTCCGTGATGGCTGATCCTTTGACCTTGAGATTTTGTAGTCATGTAGTATGCTTAGAGCTGGTTCCAATGTGCTTTGAATCACTTGATTTGGTTGAGAAACCACCGAGATATGGCTTGTAGAAGTTGGCAGACTTGGAGTAGATGACTCAGACAAAATCAGAGATAATGAATGTAACTCTTTCTATTAATTCACATGAATGTACAATCTCATTGGCTTGATAGATGTAGCCTAATGAGTTGGAGATGTGTAGGCTATAGTGTAGCACTCACACACTCAATGATCATGGGTATAAGCCTCGGGAAAAGTGAAGGACACCCGCGACTTGTTGATTGCATCTTTTATAGAGAATGAGTTGAGATTTGAATTTGAATTCAAATTCAAATCTCCTATAATCACTCCTCTAAAAGTAGGGAGATATTCTCTCCAATTATACCATCCAAATTCCACGACTCTAATCAATTAGGTGTGTATACATAATGCCAAGTCACTTAGACTTTTACAAGGAGTAAAAAGATAATAAATCATAGGTATGGGTTCCTATGCCCTTTCCTTCAAGTAAGGCCTTGATGAAATTTGTCCAAGCTAATCTTTCAAAGTTCCAAGCCAAGTGTGAAGGCTTGAAATGCACCAAGAGCTCCCCCTCAAGCCAAACACTTTGGCTTAAGTCTTCATCTTCAATCTTCAATCACATCCTGCAATCCAATCATGGATTTGAATCTGCATAACTTGTTTCCATCCAATGTTTTAGTGAGTAAATCTGCACATTGCATATTAGTAGACACATATGTCAATTGAATGTCTTTACTAAGAAACTTCTCTCTCACATAGTGGTAATGAACCTCTATGTGTTTGGTTCTAGCATGATATATTGGATTAGCTGCAAGGTGAAGAGAACTTGTGTTGTCTCCAAAGATAATTGGTGGCCTTGTATATAGGCCGAACTCTGTATATAGAAGTTTCAACCAGATAGCTTCTTGAGTGGCATTGGCAAGCCCTCTATACTCTGCTTCAGTAGATGACAAAGCTACTGTAGGTTGTTTCTTGGCTGACCAAGAAATAGGTTTATCTCTTGCAAAACAAATGTAACCTGATGTGCTTCTCCTATCATCCTTGCATCCTGCCCAATCTGCATCTGAGTATACTTTAATGTCAATATCTGATGTATAAGGAAAGTACAAACCATGACTTTGAGTTCCTTTGAGGTACTTCAAGATTTTCTTTGCTGCCTCTAGGTGAGGTACCCTTGGTTTGTGCATGAATTCGCTTAGCACACTAACTCCATATGCTATGTCAATTCTTGTCAAGGTAGCATAATTCAAACTACCTACCATGCTTTGATATCCTGTAATGTCTTGTATTTCATCACCTTCATGAGCACTAAGCTTTAGGTTGACCTCCATTGGAGTAGTTGAGACTTTAGCATCCTGCAAGCCAAACTTCTTGACCATATCCTGTACATACTTCTTTTGAGTAATATATATACCTGAGTTGGTGTAGACTAACTCAAGACCTAAGAAGTACTTCAATAATCCAAGATCATTAATCTTGAATTCTTTCATCATTTGTCCTTTGATGTGTCTAATCCCATTGACATCATTGCCTGTAATGATGATGTCATCAACATAAACACACAAGTAGATTACCTCTGTACTACTTCTCTTTATGAACAGAGAAGTATCAGCTTTACTCATCACAAATCCTTGGTCTTGGAGGTAGGTTGTCAACCTATAATTCCATGCTCTAGGTGCTTGCTTCAAACCATATAGAGCCTTCTTCAATTTACAAACATAATTTACCTTCTTGGGATCTTCATAGCCAGGTGGTTGTGACATGTAGACTTCTTCAGATATCCATCCATTCAAGAAAGCATTCTTGACATTTAATTGGTACATGTTCCAATTCTTGGATGCAGCTACACTCACCAATATTCTGATAGTTGGCATCTTAGCCACAGGAGAGAATGTCTCCTCATAATCAATGCCTTGGGTTTGTGCAAAACCCTTGGATACCAACCTAGCTTTGTACCTGTTGATTGTTCCATCTGAATTTTTCTTTAGCTTATAGATCCATCTGGATCCTATCACCTTCATAGAGTCCTTCTTGGGTACCAAGTCCCAAGTATCACTCTCCTTGAGAGCTTCCATTTCTTCATCCATAGCTCCTTTCCATTCTGGTTTGGTGATTGCTTCTTCATAGGTACCTGGTTCTTCATTCAACAAATCCTTTGCAAGATATACAGAATGTTTAGTTACAAGTGATGTGTCATACCCAAATCTGATAGGCTTCTTCTTTTCTCTCTGAGATCTCCTCATTGCTTGAGTTGAGGATTCTGGTGTATCCTCAAGCTTCTTCATCTTCATCTTTCCTTTGGACTTCCATGCCTTGAATTCCTCAAGGTTAATTGTATCATCATCATCTGAGCTTGATTCATCTTTCTGGATTGGTTCCTCCTTGGTGAGCTTTGGAAAATCTTCTTCCATATCATAGGGTAGACTAACCTTCCTGCATTCATTCTCATACCATGAGTCATTCTCATCAAAGATGACATCTCTGCTTACCTTGAAGCCTTTGTTTGTTGGGTTGTAGAATCTGTATCCCTTTTGGTTCAAATCATAACCAATGAAGATACATTTTTCAGCTTTAGGGTCTAGCTTTCCCCTTACCTGTGAGGGAATATGCACATATGCTACACAACCAAAGATTTTACAATGATCCAGGGAAGGTCTCTTACCATGCCAAGCTTCATATGGTGTCATGCCATCAAGTGATTTGGATGGCAACCTATTGATGAGATAGGTGGCAGTAGATACACTCTCTGCCCAAAGATAATTTGGCAATTTCTTTTCATTAAGCATAGACCTAGCTGTTTCTACTATGAGTCTATTCCTTCTTTCAGCTACCCCATTTTGTTCAGGTGAGTACCTTGTAGTTATCTCCCTTTTGATGCCTCTTTCCTGCAAGAAATCTTCAAACTCATTGGAGAAGTACTCTCCTCCACCATCTGACCTTAGCCTCTTCAAGCTTTTTCCTGTTTGGTTTTCAACAAGTGCAAGATACCTCTTGAAACAATTAAACACTTCATCTTTATGTTTCATAAAGTATAAGATGGTCCACCTGCTATAGTCATCAATGAAGGACACATAATACCTTGAACCTGAAATGGAAGGGTCCTTGCTAGGTCCCCAAACATTTGTGTGTACCAAGTCTAGGTAGTCTTCATACATGAAACCTTTCCTTGAATATGGCAACCTGTGAGACTTACCAAACTGACATGCTCCACACTTGTAAATCATGTGTTGCTTGGATACATTAGGTATCCCAAGCACACATTGATCCCTGCACATTTGCTTTAGGGTTCTTTCACCTATGTGCCCTAACCTCTTGTGCCATATTTCTAACTCTGAAAGTGTTTGATCCTTGTAATTATATAAAGCAATGTTCTTGGTGTCTTCTAGCTCAAAAGTAAACAATCTACTTGATTTCTCCCCCTTGGCAATTCTTTTGAAACCATGTCTTGGGTCTTCCACATATGCTCCATGTTGAGTGAACCTGACCTGCAAACCTTTCTCCACAATCTGACCAACACTCATTAGATTCTTGGTGATGGTTGGTACATAAAGTACCCTGCTCAATAGATTCTGATTACCATCACATGTCTTTACATTTCCAATCTTTACAACAGAATGTTTAGTATCATCACCTGTCTGTACCTGATGTTTGCCCTTGGGTTCTTCCAAATCAGAGAGTAGTGCCACATTGCCAGCTACATGATTAGAACATCCTGAGTCAATATAAAATAAATGATCATCATTTGTACCTGCCTTGGAGGTCATATTCATGATCAATAGGGAGTCATCTTGCTCCTCTGTGTAATTGTTGTAATCTCTTCTATTTCTGAATCCACCTTGGTAATTACCATTGTGGTTGTGGTTGTAATTGTTGTTGTATTGATTGTTGTATCCATTGTAGCCTTGGTGTTGGTTGAACCTACCTCTACCTTGAGAGTATCCACCTCTTGAGTAGCCTCTTCCTCTCTGATTCTTGTAGTTCTTGTAGCATTCATCTGTGGTATGATTAGACAATCCACAAATGTTGCATGGTGATGAGTTGTAGGGTCTCCCCCTACCTGACTTACCTCCTCTGCCTCTTCCTCTTGAAGATCTACCTCTCCCTGCATAATTAGCTTGGGAGGTAGAGCCTTCTTCTTCCTGCTTCTTCCCTTTACTTTTATCCTTAACTTTCTTATCAGTATATAGAGCAGAGGGGTTGTTACCTTTTGATTGATCTCCTGCCTTTGTAAACTTTGCTTCATGTGTGAATAGTTGGCCCATGAGTGTTGTGAGATCTGGGGTATGCATATCCATGTAGAGGTCCATTGTAGTGGTGAAACTTTCCCACTTATCATCTGCCTTGAGTCCATTTGTTACTTGCCTGACTATTTGCTCCTCTTCAATCTCCTCTCCAATGCTTGCTAATTGGTCTGCCACATCTTTAATCTTGGTCACATACTCTGAGACTCATTGCTTGGGCTGCTTCCTAAGGGTTGTGAATTCAATCCATAATTGATTCTTCCTGGCGCTTGTGTTGGAAGAAAAATATGTTGACAGAGTTTCCCAATTCTCTTGGGAAGTCTTACAGTTCCTTATGTGAGGTAAAAGGAAATCAGATATAGAGTTAAGAAGGTAAGACCTTGCCAAAGCATCCTTTGCACACCATTGGTTGAGTCTCTCTTGTTCATCCTTGGTGGGTAGTCCTCTTGCCTTGAATGAGGGCAATTCCTCATCTCCTGATATGAATCCAAATAAGCTTCTTCCTTGTAGATAGGTCTTCATTCTTAGAGACCAAGCTTGGTAATTGTTCCTGTCCAATTTGTCAATGAATGAAGGAAAACCATCTCCCATGTTTACCTTGTTTGCTCTGATACCACTGTTGGGAGTGATGGTTGGATGCACTCAAGAGATTGAGTTGAAGCTGCTAGACCTGCTTTGCTCCAGCCCTCTTTGACTCCAGGAATGCTTAGTACACTTGTTTAGCTTCCAAATGATACCAAGAAAGCATATATGTACTTTGCAAATGATATGTGTAATGATCAAATCAAAACAGATAACTTGGCACTTCAAAGATTAAGAAAAACTTGCTATTTTTGTAGTGACACCTGCTCAGACTTTTACTCAGTGTGACCAGCACACTAAAAGTTGATCTAATTCCTTCTGGACATATTAAATTAGCTTACCAAGCTACCATTTGCAAGTGAAATGAAAGGAAATGACAAACTATACTCTGAGAAATGTGTTTAGCAAAATTAGGGACACTCCCGACTTTTTAGGAACTCTGCAGAAAAATACCAGAGGTCACTTCGAGCAAGATTTCTCCGTGATGGCTGATCCTTTGACCTTGAGATTTTGTAGGCATGTAGTATGCTTAGAGCTGGTTCCAATGTGCTTTGAATCACTTGATTTGATTGAGAAACCACCGAGATATGGCTTGTAGAAGTTGGCAGACTTGGAGTAGATGACTCAGACAAAATCAGAGATAATGAATGTAACTCTTTCTATTAATTCACATGAATGTACAATCTCATTGGCTTGATAGATGTAGCCTAATGAGTTGGAGATGTGTAGGCTATAGTGTAGCACTCACACACTCAATGATCATGGGTATAAGCCTCGGGAAAAGTGAAGGACACCCGCGACTTGTTGATTGCATCTTTTATAGAGAATGAGTTGAGATTTGAATTTGAATTCAAATTCAAATCTCCTATAATCACTCCTCTAAAAGTAGGGAGATATTCTCTCCAATTATACCATCCAAATTCCACGACTCTAATCAATTAGGTGTGTATACATAATGCCAAGTCACTTAGACTTTTACAAGGAGTAAAAAGATAATAAATCATAGGTATGGGTTCCTATGCCCTTTCCTTCAAGTAAGGCCTTGATGAAATTTGTCCAAGCTAATCTTTCAAAGTTCCAAGCCAAGTGTGAAGGCTTGAAATGCACCAACAGATACACAAAGAATAGACTCAACAAATCAATGAAACCACACAAAGAGGAGATAACACGATTTTCAGCAGGAAACTCTCTCTATTCTCTTGGATAGCATGTAAACAAATAATCAACCAACCCCCTCATAATAGAGGAAATTGTGTTATATACATTTTCAAGTGTCCCTTTTCACACTTGAATTTTGGTCCTTTCCTCTATTATTCTAAAAATATGCTATCTAGGAGTTTCCAAAAATTCTAGAAAAATTACATAAAATTCTATTCTACATAAGGAAGACTCTTCCTTATTTTTACATCAGTTGCATAAATATTTTTGCAAGTTTTTGGTTCATCCAAAATGCTTCAAAAAATACATCTTCTAACATCCTTCCCCTCCTAAACCTTTTGGCTCCTGACAAAAGACTTTCCTGCTCTGATGTCCTGATTGCTTTCTTCACTTTTTCTTTCTTTGATAGACTTGTGACAGAAGGTCATGACTTTTTCTTTCTGTAATGTTCAGGTTATTTACCATTTCAAACAATGCTTTCCTCCACTGTACTGCGGCTTCTGGTTTATCAATTACATCCTTTTTCAAATATTCTGTGTAAGCAGCTTCATATGTAGTAAGACGAGACTTGGTTGATGGAGAGTGTTAATCTCCAAAAGAACAATTTGACCTTGAATTTAGACCACCTCTATATCAAGAACACCTTCAGACTCCACCAAATTTAGAGAACATTCATCAACTTATCAGAAAATTGATTATTCTGAAAAATTCAACTTCTCAGAAAAGTTTGCTGCAGATTAATCCTTGATTGACTAATCATTTGTGTAAAGTTTTTTATAAAACTTTGTAGGTTGCTTTGCCTTAAGGTTGCGCACCTTCTCCAACTTAAATCTCTGCAAATGATTCAGTATACTCTGAGAAATCACACAAACAATTTACCTATGTGTAAATCACCTTCTCTGCAGTAGCAACTTTGACACCTACAACTTCTTAGCTATAGTTCTCCCAATGTCGAACCCGTTTGGTCAAATGCTTTTAGATGTAGATAGCTTATCTCTCAACTTAGATTTTGAGCTATCACATGTGTAAAACTTTACACTGTGCACTGAGCACTGTCCATTTCATTGAACTCGAAATTTGCACCTGTTTCAAGAGACTGTGAACATTCTTTACATATGAATGTTCCTACACACAATTCTCTCAGCCTGATCACAATTGGAAGCTAAAACTTTGTACAATAGTTGATCAACTCTAGAATTAGACTTGTACAAAAGCATTCCACAAAAGCTTTACCACAGAAGGAGAAATCATGAAAACTTCGGGCGCAATTTTTCTGATATTTCTGAAGAAGACTACAACTGAATGAGAGAGAGACTTCAACTAACTTCTCATATGTCTAATGACACTTACAACAACTCATTCCTCTATTCCTATGCTCATACATAGTCTCTCCTTGTCTTCTCTCTATTGCCCCGACATTTTTCTAAGGTATTTATAAGCAAATATATACAAGCTTATGACTAGACAAAAATATAAGTGATCTATGTCTTCACTTATGTACATATGTGTACATATCATTCATCCTGTGAATGTAGCCATCTTCTTTGCTTCAAGACTTGATCTCATCTCCATCCTTTGTCCTTCAAATCTTCAATTGGTGATTGGTCTGCACCAACAGCTCCCCCTCAATCATCAATTGAGGTTTCTCTTATCTTCTTTATGCCTGCCATGTCTTTAAACTTCTGTAACTTTGGTCCATCCAAACTCTTTGTAAGCATATCAGCTATCTGATCTTTTGTTGAAGTATGTATGACTTCAATTTCCTTATCCATCACCTTCTCTCTTAGAAAGTGATACTGTATCTCAATGTGTTTGGTCCTGGCATGAAAAACAGGATTAGCAGCTAGATATAATGAACTCATGTTATCACCATAAATGATAGGTATGCTCTGTATAGTGTCAAAACTCTTCATGAGAGTCTTAAGCCAAATCACTTCTTTTGCAGCTTCAACCATGCCTTTGTACTCTGCTTCTGTAGATGACAAAGCAACTGTATGTTGCTTCTTTGAGCAACAAGAGATTAACTTATCTCCCACATAACACATGTATCCATAGGTTGACCTTCTATCATCTGGATTACCTGCCCAATCTGCATCACTATAGATCTTGATATTTGTATCTGATGTAAAACCATAATACAAACCTTCTTTGAGTGTACCCTTAATGTACCTCAACACTCTTTGACCTGCAATCCAATGCTCTTTCCTAGGACAATGCATAAATTGAGACAAAACCCCAACTACATATGATAAATCAAGTCTAGTTAATGTAGCATAGATAAGACTACCAACCAAACTCTGATATTGCTTCATGTCCTTGAACTCTTCACCTCCAAATCTGCTTAATTTGTGATTCACCTCCATTGGAGTAGGTGCTACCCTACAATCATTCATTTTAAACTTGATTAACAAGTTTCTCAAATACCTTTCTTGAGTCACATACACTCCATGTTGAGTGTATGAAATCTCCATGCCCAAGAAGTATGACAAGTCTCCCAAATCACTGATTTTGAACTCTTTCTCCATTTTCTTCTTTAAGCTTTGAATGCCTTTCTCATCTGTTCCTATAAGAATGATATCATCAACATATATGCACATGTAAATAAACCCATCATCACTTACTTTGACAAGCAAGCTACTATCTGCTTTTGATACTTGAAATCCAAGTTCTTTTAGGAACTTTACAAGTCTATAGTTCCATGCCCTTGGGGCCTGCTTCAAGCCATATAAAGCTCTCTTGAGCTTACACACATAATCTGGATATCTTCCATCTCTGAATCCTTGAGGTTGCTCCATGAACACTTCGTCTGAAATGTAACCATTCAAAAAAGCATTCTTCACATCTAATTGACATAATTTCCAACCTTTGCATGCAGCAATTGCTATAAGTGTCCTGATGGTTGTCATCTTTGCCACAGGACTATAAGTATCATCATAATCAATACCATATGTCTGAGCAAACCCTTTCACAACAAGTCTAGCTTTGTACCTAGACACACTTCCATCTGCAAATCTTTTTGTCTTATAAACCCACTTACATCCAATGATCTTCTGACTATTTGGCTTTGGAACCAAATCCCATGTTTGATTCTCCATCAATGCATCATATTCTTCCTGCATAGCTTTCTCCCAATTTTCTTTACCTTTTGCCTCTTCATATGTAGAAGGGTCTTCATCTGCTTTAATCATGTAAGCATAATCTTTGGTAGCCAAAAATGAAGTATCATAGCTATACCTTGTAGGTTGCCATTTGTTCCTTGTACACCTCCTAAGTTCTCCACTTCTTGAGGTTTCTGGTTCTTCACATTCAGGATCAAATCTTGGTGTTTCTTCCACTTCAACCTGCACTTCATTATTCTCTTGCTCATCAAATATCTGAACCTTTGATTTACCTTTCCTTTGGCTCACAATTTCTTCATCATCTGTATTAATATTGATAGTACCTGCATACCAAGTACCTTGCTCATCAAATGTAACATCTTTTGATACAAGAAAATGTTTTGTGGATGGATTCCACAACCTGTATCCCATTTGCTTATCATCATAACCAATAAACACATATTTTTCAGCTTTAGGTTCCAATTTGTGCCTTAATTGTGATGGCACATATGCATAGGCCAAACATCCAAATACTTTGCAATGGTCTAGTGTAGGTCTCTTACCCCACCATGCCTCATAAGGTGTCATACCCTGCAAAGCTTTACAACGTAGCCTATTGACCAAATAAGTAGCTGTATTTACAGCCTCAGCCCACAAATAATTTGGGCAATTTTTCTCCTTCATCATGGACCTTGCAAACTCAACAAGAGTCCTATTCCTCCTTTCTGCTACACCATTTTGTTGAGGAGAGTACCTGCAAGTAACCTCTCTTTTTATACCTGCATTCCACAAGTAATCACTGAACTCATTAGAGAAATACTCTCCCCCTCCATCTGACCTTAGTCTCTTCAACTTATGTCTTGTAATTCTCTCTGCATACATATGATAATGTTTGAAAGTATTGAATACTTCTGACTTATCTTTGATCACATAAATAGTGATGCATCTGGTAGCATCATCAACATAAATCACATAATACCTTGAACCATTGATACTGAAATCCTTTGATGGTCCCCACACATCTGTGTGTACCAATTCAAGTTTCTCTGAAT
The DNA here is from genome assembly GCA_020310875.1 of Ceratopteris richardii. NCBI lineage: Eukaryota > Viridiplantae > Streptophyta > Polypodiopsida > Polypodiales > Pteridaceae > Ceratopteris > Ceratopteris richardii. The sequence continues at coordinate 183,560,340 of CM035408.1, read as the reverse complement.
ACATAAACCCATGCTTATAATAGGGTTGCTTATGAGCCTTACCTAATTGACATGCCTCACATCTGTATGTCATATGTTGACCTGCAACATTAGGCAATCCAAGCACTGAGCCATTATTAATCATGTCTTTAATACCTCTTTCATTGAAATGTCCAAGTCTCTTGTGCCAAAGATCTAACTCAGAGATCGTATGTCCTCCATAGGTGAACAAGGCATGACCAACATTACCTTGAATCTTCAATGTGAACAATCTTCCTTCTTTCTTCCCTGAAACAATTTGTTTATACCCATTGCTAGGGTCTTCCACAAACACTCCTTCATTAGTGAACCTTACTTCATAACCTTTTTCCACAATTTGTCCTACACTTATCAAATTCTTAGGAATTGTAGGAACATACAAGAACTTACTCAATAAGGTGCTACCATCCTTGGCCTTCACTGATCCAATTGACTTCACATTGTGCTTTGTGTTGTCACCTGTTTGAACAACATGATTAGATACCTTATTCTCCAAATAAGTCATCAAGGCTATATTACCACTCAGGTGATTGCTACACCCTGAGTCAATGTAGAAGACTCTTTGATCTTCATTCTGCCTTTCACAAGTTGCATTCATTATCAATGTTGAATCTTCCTTTTGATTTGAAGCATAATTGTAGTAGGTATTGTTATATTGTTGACTTTGGAAACCTCTACCTGCATTTCTTCCAAAGTAACCCCTACTACCTCTGCCTCTGAAATTACCTCTTTGATTTCTGCCTCCTCTTCCTCTTGAATTATAGTTTTGATTGTATCCACCATTACTCTGATTATTATGCCAACAATCATTAGCTAAATGATTTGTCTTACCACAAATCCAGCAAGCTTTGGATCCATCTTTGTTGTTCCTGCCTCTTCCTCTACCTTTGCCACCTCCTCTACCTCTTAGGAAGTTGGCTTGACTAGTTGTGCCTTCATCTTTGTTGCGAACATTTGTTTTATGTAGGGTACAAGTTTCAAATTATGTAAATACCTTTGGGAAGTCTTCAAATACTTCAAGAAGGCTCATATTATTCATAAAATTTAGCAAAAATACCACGTGAGTTCTAGAACATGGTGAGTCAAATTAGTGAGTCACAAGGGAGCTTCAGTGGTGTCCTAGTGGAAGGTCGATGTGGCTAGTTCTCAAAGTCCATCACTACTTTGCTTATTTGAGCACTTGAGTCATGTAATACCTCCATCCAAGTGTCTACCACGAATTTAGATGTATTAGGAAGGTTTTAGATTAGTTTCCCATGCTATAAAAAGAGGAGAAAAGTCGTGATCTTGTGGGATGTCCAAGAGAGTATCTCTATGCTACTCTAGTTTTTGTATGCAGAGCTTGCAGAGCTTGTATCTCCCTCATTATATATCCAAATTACATGTTTGATAGCTCATTTGAAAGCTCTTCTTGTCTACTTTCATAGTACCAATTTTCATAATCATTGGATTTGTGAGCTGAGAGCAACACTCTCTGCAAGTAGTGTGTGTTCTCTGTTTTTTATCCCTGCTGAAGGTCTCCATTAAACATCCAACTTGCAGAGGTCATATCTCCTTGTGTATGTATCCAAATCATGTGTTCTTTAGCTTGTTAGAACGCTCTCCAAGTCTATTTGTATTCTGGAAATTTTCAGATTCATTGGAGTTGTGAGTTAAGAGCAGTAGTCTCTGCAAGTGATGTATGTCCTCAGGTTCATCTCTGTTTCAAGGTCTCCATTAAAGCTGCATATTGCAGAGGTCATAGCTCATTGAGTATTTATCCAAATTGAGTGTTCTTTGGCTCATTGGAAATCTCTTGGTTTCTAGTATATGTGGTTAAAACAGTTTTAAAAACTTTTGAGTGAGTAGAGAGTAGTAAGCTCTGCAAGCATGACTGGTTTTCTATGATGAAGTTTGTGAGAAGGTCAACTTGTTCCTAAGGGGTTCCACCTACTTCCTGCTATACTTTGGAGGTCAATAAACTCCAACATTGGTATCAGAGCAAGTACTTGGAGGCTTGGAGAAGGTTATCATACCTTGACAAAGAATTTGGAGCTATCAAAGAAGCAGTTCATCATCAACACTACACAAAGGTAGAAGAAGATTGCAAGGAGGCATCTGAAGCAACATCCAAGCAAAGAAAGGTGCACATACCTCATTTACAAGGTAAATATTATATTTCTTCTCATCACACACATTGGAAAGGAGGCTTAAAGGAGGAAGCTTAGCATTTGTATTATGGGAGACCAACATGCACAAATAGAGAAGCTTGATAAGACCAATTATCAGGCATGGAAGTTTAGAATCACAGCATACTTGCAAGGTAGAGGCTTGTATGGTTTGATTGACGGCACAGATATCAAACCCACATTACCAGAGGACCCAAATCAGCAACAATTGAGGGAGTTTAGACTTTGGAATGAGAGAGACAAAAGGGTTATATTCATTTTATCACAAAATATTCAAGATTCAATGGTAGGACACATACAAGATCTAGACACAAGTAGAGATGTTTGGCTTGCATTGGAAAGGTTGTATGCTACAGGTACAAGAGCAAGGAAGATTCAACTCAAAAATGAGTTGAATAACATAAAGAAAGATACAAGGACATCGGTCAATGATTACATATTGAAAGTTAAAGAGATTGCAGATCAACTAGGATCAATTCAAGCTCATGTGGAGGACGACGACTTGGTTGCACATACTCTCAACGGACTCAAAGATGATGAGAGATGGAAACCCTTCATTACTTCAGTTTATGTCAGAGGAGAATTACCAGATTTTGATCAACTTATTGCCCTCATGGTCACGGAGGAGATGAATCTAAATGGTTCTACTTCAAATCAAAAAGGATCTCAAGGACAAGCTCTTTATGTAGGATCATCAAGAGGTGGAAACAGAGGTGGAAGAGGTTCAAATAGAGGTCGAGGAAGAAGGATCGATGATCAAAGGACTTCAAGTGGCTTCTTCAACACAAGAGGAAGAGGAAGATCAAGCGCTAGAGGTACGAGAGGCTACTACAACTACAACCAAAGACAAAGGAGTGAAGATAATAAGAACAATTGCTATATATGTGGAAGGTATGGACACTATGCCAAAGATTGTTATCAAAATGAAAATAATCAAGGTGGTAATCGAAGAGGAGGCTATTCAAGAAGAGGTAAACAACAAGGAAATTATGCAGTTGAAGGTAAAAGTGATGATTATGATTCTCTTCTTATGATGAATGTAGAAACTAAGATGAATTCCAATAGTGATGTATGGTATGTAGATAGTGGTTGTTCTAATCACATGTCTCATGATGCTTCATGGTTTTCTAATATGCATAATCCGTCATGTAAAGGTCATGTTGAAACAGGAGATGATACAACACATAAGATTATGCAGGTTGGAGATGTTGTTATGCAGGATAAGAGCAAGAAAAATTGCTTGAAGGATGTACTTTATGTGCCAACGATCACTAAGAATTTGATGTCGGTTGGTCAAATGGTAGAAAAAGGTCTACAAGTGAGATTTAATCATGCAGGTTGCTTCATTGAGGATCCAAAGCAAAGGAGGTTAATTGCTAGAGGTCAAAAACAAGGTAGATTGTTTACATTCAAGGTAAACCCAAATCATACAAACTATTTCTCTTATGGTATGCATCGAATAGCAGAGCTTGATCTATGGCACAAAAGGATTGGACACATGAATGTACACAGGTTAAAGGAGCTATCAAAGAAGAGGATTGTTGAAGGATTACCTGATCTTACTAAGCAACATATGGTGCATCTTTGTGAAGCATGTCAAATGGGTAAGCAGAGTAGACAACCTTTCAAGCATTCAAGTTATGTAAGTGATGGTTTGCTAGATCTCATACACACAGATGTGTGGGGACCTACTAAAGAGGCATCCTTGATTGGTAATAAGTACTATGTATCATTCATTGATGATCATAGTAGAATGACATTTGTGTATTTCATTAAACATAAGAGTGAGGTCTTTGATTGTTTCAAGAAGTTCAAATCATATGTCGAAAAGCAAACAGGAAGGTATATTAAGAAGCTAAGGTCTGATGGAGGGGGAGAGTATTTCTCTCAAGCTTTTACTGATTTTTTGTATGATGAAGGTATCAAAAGAGAAGTTACATGCAGGTATACTCCACAACAAAATGGAGTCGCAGAAAGAAGAAACAGAATCATAGCAGAAGCATCTAGAAGTATGCTTAATGATATGTGTTTGCCTAATTATTTTTGGGCTGAAGCTGTTAGCACAAGTGTTTACATTATGAATAGAGTTCCGACTGCTGGAGTTCATCATTTGACACCATATGAGGTATGGCATGGAAGGAAACCAAGTGTAAGTCATTTGAAAGTATTTGGTTGTGTATGTTATGTACATGTACCTAGTGAGGTGAGATCTAAACTTGATGCAAAATCAGAAAAATGTATATTTATTGGTTATGCAGATACTCAAAGAGGATATAGATGCTATAATCCTCATACCAATAAGGTTGTTGTGTCAAGAGATGTAAACTTTGATGAATCACTTTCATGGTATGCAGATAAGAATTGTTTGCAGGACATGGATGAAAATGAAGAAGGTGTGGTTGAAGGAGATGAATGCATAGTTCAGCCATCAAGAAGTTTAAATGATGAAAGGAGTGGTCTAGATGAAGAAAGAGGATCATCTTTCAATGGAAGATTAAGGCAAGAGTCACCTCCAAGTGTTAAAAGTAAAGGTAAACTCAAACTTGTTGAAGTTAATGATGAAGGAGAGGAAATTAGTGATGTATGTGAGTATGGAGAATCATCAAAGGTTCCTAATAAGAAAGGAAGAGCATCTACATTGGAGGTAAGAAGAACTTCAAGAGTAAGTAAGCAACCTCAAAGGTATACTTATGAATCTTTCATGAATACTCATTATGCTTTTATGACAAAAGTTGAGCAGGAAAATGAACCCACATGTTATGATGAGGCCAAAGGAGATGAAAAGTGGGAGAAAGCAATGAGAGAAGAAATGGAAGCACTACAGGATAACAAGACTTGGTATTTAGTTCCAAGTACACCAAAGCAAAAGGTAATTGGTTGCAAGTGGGTTTTTAAGATTAAAATAAATAGTGATGGTAGTGTGTCTAGATATAAGGCTAGACTTGTAGCAAAAGGATATAATCAAACTCAAGGTGTGGACTATGAGGAAACATTTAGTCCAGTAGCAAATATGGCAACAGTAAGAACTTTGTTGGCTTTAGCTGCAAGTAAAAGGTGGAATATATATCAACTTGATATAAAAAATGCCTTTCTTAATGGTGAGTTAAATGAAGAAGTGTATATGTCACAGGCAGATGGTTATGTGGATGCAAAATGTCCTAATCATGTATGCAGGTTAAAGAAGGCATTGTATGGTCTTAAGCAGGCACCAAGGGCATGGAATGCAAGGTTGGTAAAGTATCTTATGCTGCAAGGATACACAGCGAGTCATGCTGATCCTTCACTTTATGTAAAACATGTAGATGGCATGTGTGTCTATGTATGCATTTATGTGGATGACTTGTTGATTACAGGGAATGATGCAAAAGCAATTGATGAGATAAAAGGTAATTTGGGAAAGGAATTTAAAATTTCAGATCTTGGTTTGCTCAGATACTTTCTTGGGATTGAAATTGTGTATAGCGATGAAGGTATGTGGTTGATACAAAGAAAGTATATATGTGATATGCTGAAAAGGTTTGGTATGCAGGAATGTAAATTTGTTTCTACTCCAATGGAATGTAATGTAAAGCTGAGTGCAAAGGAAGGTGATGAGTTGCATGATATGAATGTATATAGATCCATGGTAGGATCTTTGATTTATGCAACAAAAACTAGACCTGATATATGTTATGCAGTGGGAGTATTGTCACAGTTTATGCATGAACCTAGAGTACCTCATATGCATGCAGCGAAAAGAGTGCTTAGGTATTTGAAAGGTACCATGAACGAAGGATTATTTTATAGTCATGATGTTGATCTAACTCTTAAAGTCTTTAGTGATGCAGATTGGGCTGGAAGCAAAGATGACAGAAGATCCACAAGTGGATATGTGGTAATAGCAGGAAACAAGACATTAACATGGAGTTCAAAGAAACAGCCTACAGTTGCTTTATCTTCTACAGAGGCTGAGTATAGAGGTTTAGCATTGGCTACTACTGAGGTTATGTGGTTTAAAAAGTTGTTTCATGACTTGAATGTGCAGGTTGATGTACCACTGATATATGGGGATAACTTGAGCAGCATTCATATGACCTCAAATCCTATTTTTCATGCTAGAACAAAGCATATAGAGGTTCACTATCATTATGTTCGAGAGAAGACCATGAACAATGAAGTGCAGGTTTCTTTTGTTGGAACAAAGGATCAAGTTGCAGATATCTTCACCAAATCCTTGGATGGACCAAAGCTTCAAAGATTCAACTATATTCTTGGCATGAAGGAAATACCCTTTGAAACTTGAGGGGGAGAATGTTGCGAACATTTGTTTTATGTAGGGTACAAGTTTCAAATTATGTAAATACCTTTGGGAAGTCTTCAAATACTTCAAGAAGGCTCATATTATTCATAAAATTTAGCAAAAATACCACGTGAGTTCTAGAACATGGTGAGTCAAATTAGTGAGTCACAAGGGAGCTTCAGTGGTGTCCTAGTGGAAGGTCGATGTGGCTAGTTCTCAAAGTCCATCAATACTTTGCTTATTTGAGCACTTGAGTCATGTAATACCTCCATCCAAGTGTCTACCACGAATTTAGATGTATTAGGAAGGTTTTAGATTAGTTTCCCATGCTATAAAAAGAGGAGAAAAGTCGTGATCTTGTGGGATGTCCAAGAGAGTATCTCTATGCTACTCTAGTTTTTGTATGCAGAGCTTGCAGAGCTTGTATCTCCCTCATTATATATCCAAATTACATGTTTGATAGCTCATTTGAAAGCTCTTCTTGTCTACTTTCATAGTACCAATTTTCATAATCATTGGATTTGTGAGCTGAGAGCAAAACTCTCTGCAAGTAGTGTGTGTTCTCTGTTTTTTATCCCTGCTGAAGGTCTCCATTAAACATCCAACTTGCAGAGGTCATATCTCCTTGTGTATGTATCCAAATCATGTGTTCTTTAGCTTGTTAGAAAGCTCTCCAAGTCTCTTTGTATTATCGAAATTTTCAGATTCATTGGAGTTGTGAGTTAAGAGCAGTAGTCTCTGCAAGTGATGTATGTCCTCAGGTTCATCTCTGTTTCAAGGTCTCCATTAAAGCTGCATATTGCAGAGGTCATAGCTCATTGAGTATTTATCCAAATTGAGTGTTCTTTGGCTCATTGGAAAGCTCTTGGTCTCTAGTATATGTGGTTAAAACAGTTTTAAAAACTTTTGAGTGAGTAGAGAGTAGTAAGCTCTGCAAGCATGACTGGTTTTCTATGATGAAGTTTGTGAGAAGGTCAACTTGTTCCTAGGGGGTTCCACCTACTTCCTGCTATACTTTGGAGGTCAATAAACTCCAACAATCTTCACCTGATTGTTGCTTTCCTTTGTTAGCTTTCTTCTTGTCCTTTGAGTACATTGCATGACTTGTACTTTTGTCACCATCTCCTTTAACATCCTGCTCAAATGTTAGCATATGACCTAGCAACTGATTTAAATCAGGAGTGAAATGATCAAGTGATAATTCTGTAGACAAAATGAATGGCTTCCATTTGTCATCACCTCTCAAACCTGTAAGGATTTGCCTTACCAATTTATCCTCCTCAATATCTTCATCAACAGCTCCTAATGCATCTGCAATGTCTTTCATCCTTGTTACATAGTCTGAAATGGATTGAGAGGCCTTCTTCTTGAAAGTTGTAAATTCTGCCCACAAAGATGCCTTCCTTGACTTTGTAGTGTTTTGGAAATGCTCTTCCAAAGCATTCCATATATCACTTGCACTTTCAAGACGTCTAATGTGAGGTAGCAAGTAATCATTGACTGCCATATAAATGATACTCTTAGCTTGAGCATCTTTCTTCATCCAATTCTTCAAATCTGTTAATTCCTCCCTAGTTGGAACACTAGGATCTCTGAATTGTGGCTTTTCTTCTTCACTTGTAATGTAAGCTATCAAATCTTTGCTCATTAGATGAGCTTCCATCCTCATTGACCATGCAGGATAGTTTTCTCTATCCAACTTCTCTATTTGAAGAGAATCTCCCATCCTTCCTTCACCTGTATTAACAGATCTTTAAGCTTTATGAGGAATAAATGTACCTTGACTTTGAATATTACTTCTTCTGATCCTTTTGACAACTTCAATGTGTCTTCCTTCAAGCTTTCTTCAATCTTTGTCCTTTTGATCCTTCAAGATGTAAAGTTTGTATTTCTGCAGTAGTCGGAGTCTCCCTTTCCTTGATTCTGATGCTTCCTGCTCTGATACCACTGATGGAGAGTGTTAATCTCCAAAAGAACAAGTTGACCTTGAATTTAGACCACCTCTATATCAAGAACAACTTCAGACTCCACCAAATTTAGAGAACATTCATCAACTTATCAGAAAATTGATTATTCTGAAAAATTCAACTTCTCACAAAAGTCTGCTGCAGATTAATCCCTGATTGACTAATCATTTGTGTAAAGTTTTTGATAAAACTTTTTAGGTTGCTTCACCTTAAGGTTGAGCACCTTCTCCAACTTAAATCTCTGCAAATGATTCAGTATACTTTGAGAAATCACACAAACAAATTACCTATGTGTAAATCACCTTCTCTGCAGTAGTGACTTTGACACCTGCAACTTCTTAGCTATAGTTCTCCCAACGTCGAACCCGTTTGGTCAAATGCTTTTAGATGTAGATAGCTTATCTCTCAACTTAGATTTTGAGCTATCACATGTGTAAAACTTTACACTGTGCACTAAGCACTATCCATTTCATTAAACTTGAAATTTGCGCCTGTTTCAAGAGACTGTGAACATTCTTTACATGTGAATGTTCCTACACACAATTCTTTCAGCCTGATCATAATTGGAAGCTAAAAATTTGTACAATAGTTGATCAACTCTAGACTTAGACTTGTACAAAAGCATTCCACAAAAGCTTTACCACAGAAGGAGAAATCATGAAAACTTCGGGCGCAATTTTTCTGATATTTCTGAAGAAGACTACAACTGAATGAGAGAGAGACTTCAACTAACTTCTCATATGTCTAATGACACTTACACCAACTCATTCCTCTATTCCTATGCTCATACATAGTCTCTCCTCGTCTTCTCTCTATTGCCCCAACATTTTTCCAAGGTATTTATAAGCAAATATATACAAGCTTATGACTAGACAAAAATATAAGTGATCTATGTCTTCACTAATGTACATATGTGTACATATCATTCATCCTGTGAATGTAGCCATCTTCTTTGCTTCAAGACTTGATCTCATCTCCATCCTTTGTCCTTCAAATCTTCAATTGGTGATTGGTCTGCACCAACATTGGTGACTACTGACAAGTTTTCGAATATTTCTGACTCTCTCTCAAAAAACCCACAATCGAATGCATCTTCAAAAATTTGTAAATAGTGACCGCCCAAAAATATTACTCTGTTGTAGTATGCCATTAAACAGATTCTATCGGGTGTTTCACTAAGATCAAACAATAATGCATCAGTTGGAGAATTGAAGCCAATGTAATTTAATATTCTGACATTTGTATCTGTGTATGTCTCTATACATGCCAGAATTAATCTCATTACTCTGATCAGTAAAATGCATGTAGGGTCGTTCACATCTTTGTATGTAGCTATAACAGACTCAGCTGTATCCACCATGTAGTTTTTTGTAGGCCATGTTCCTGCCTTTGGACTGGCTATTTTTGGGAAATTCAACCATTTAGGTGGGATTTGTCCTTCTCTCCGTCTTTGCCAAAAAACTTTCCATTCTCTTCTTCTTGCTACTGGGCAGTAAGCTGGATTAATTTTCAATTGAAGAGGTGCTTCCTTCCAAATTTTCCTACATTCTTTATTTGCATCCAACCATCTATTCCTCCACTTTGGATTAGCTTTCTCAAATAATTCTTTGGTCACATTAATATCTTCTTCATATTCTAGATATTTATTTGGATGTAATCCAACTCTTGCTATTTGATAGTTCTTGATACTCTCCATGATCATACATAAAGGTATGCCCAGTCCATCTGCAGCCCAATGATGCTGGTCTGGATTAATCCCCTTATTCAAAGAAAATGTGACAATTTGATCTTCATATTCATCATGCATTTTTCTGATAAAATCCATTCGAGATTCTCTGTTTGTCAGCAATTTTTTGACAAATTCTTCTGAATATTCTTCCTCTGGTCTTTTATTTGCTGGTTCACTGCCATGTTGTATTCCATCATCATTTCCTACCTCATATTCTTCTGTATATGTAGTCTCTATATGTGTTTCTTCCTGAACTTGTGGCTTTTCTAGCTTTTTCTGTAATTCTTCTATTGTCACCATCAGACTTCCGTTCTGTATTGCCCATAACTCTCTTTCTTTTATCCATTCATTTTTTTCCTTTTCCATCCTTGACTGCCAATCACTCCTTTCTTTTTCCATATCCATGTGCAACTTGTTATATCCTCTCATTGATGTAGCAGCATGTATACTAGCCTGCTTCTCTAGTTCCTTGGCTTCTTTCAATTCTATTTGTAATCTCTTAATCGCTTTGTGCAATTCTTCCTTTTCTTCCTCTGTCATCTGAGCAGTCTTGCTTTCATCCTTTAACTGACCTTCCTCCAATAATAGTCTGCTGATTTCCTCATTTGATTTAGTCAAAATTTGATAAGAAGTCTGCAAAGTTCTATATCTTCCTTCAATTTTTCTTAGCTCCATTTCCAGTTTATTATTCTGCTCTGTTAGTTTTACACTCTTTTCTTCTAGATATTGAATTCTATTTTGTTTCTGTACTTCTAACTCCTCCAAAGCAATTATTGTGTTTGTAAATTCCTCATTTTTCTCCTGCACCTTCCTCAATTTTTCTGACATTTGTTCCTTCTCCCTTTTGTGCTCCTTAATGATCATACTGCCTTTCTCAAATTCAGACTCTGCTACCATTCCTGAAATGATCATATTCCTGCTTGAAGGTCTAAACTGCTCAATGTTGCTCATAATAATCTGGCAAGCAGATCTTATATTCTTGGGTATTCTTTCCAACCCCACTTCCATTTCCATTTGTTTAGCTTCTATTTGTTTGTCTTCTTTGCACTCATTCTCCTCTTCCTCTTCTTCTTCATATTCTATAACCTTAGCCTGGTATCCTTCATTGCTTTGATGAATTTCCAGTGTTTCTTGATCTGCCATATCTTCTTCATGGTCCAATGTCTGAGTATCCTGGTTCTCTTGTCTTGATCTATCTTCATCTGCCTTTACTTCTTCTACTTTGTTATTCTCCAATTCTAGTTGTTCTTTTGCAGAAAGTTGTGCTTCTTTTACCTGGATTGAGGTTTCCTGAATTAAAATTAACTCAGTTTTCTCACTGAATTTTATCTGATCATGGCTTGTCTGTTGTTTTTGCCCTTCTTCCTGCTCATCAATGTCCATAAGATCCATTTCTTCTTCTTGTCCTTGATTTTTGTTGGTTGCAAATTCTTCATTACTCTTCAAATCATGAAGTACATCTTTTATACTTTGGATAATCTCCTTTTCTACCACTCCCTCTGTAACTTCTTGAACATTCTTTTTCACTTCTATTTCTTCTGCTTCCTGAACTTGATCTGCACCTTTCTGTTTTATGGCTTGACTGCTTTTTTGTGCTTCTCTTACTATTTCTGCTATGCTCTCATCTAATTTAAAATAATTTTGTGAGGGTTTTGTCCATATTGATTTTATTCTTGCAGGCACCAGCCCACCACTGAATTCCTCTCGTACTTTACTTTCCTCTTCTATCATTACTGCTTTACCTTTCATCATCCTTCTTTCTTCTTCAGGACTGATTTGCTTAACTGCCTCTTCTTGAACCTTCTTCTCCTGAGCCTTCTTTCTCAAATCTTCAGGTGTTTTCTGTTTCTCAGTGGCCTATGTAACCACATTAGGAGTACTTGGAACTGAAAAATTCAGACTTTTTAATAAGAAACTTTCAATGTCACTTTCAGAGTCTGAGGAAAAATGTGAAGATCCTCCAACTCCTGGTTTTTCCACTTTTTTTTGACTCTTCTTTAGCAGTAAATTCCTTCTGCTATTCTCTTACTATTACTTCTTCTGCCTCCTTTATAGTTACAGTTTCAACTACCGATTTTCCCTTCTCCTTCTTGGTCAACTTCTTCTTTTGCACTGGTTTCTTTTGAACCTTCTTTTTTACTACAATTGTGGTTCTGGTTTCTGGAGTTCCTTGCAGTTCTTTGAAGTATGCTAATAGCTCTACTTCCTTTTTAACAAATACATCTTCCGTTTCGGCTGCCATCATCTGATCATGAAGTGCTTCATAATGCTCTACCTCCTCTTGGACCCAATCTGTAGCCTTGCACGAATAATCTTCCAGCATCTTTTGATATTGTGCCTCATACATTGCTCTTTTGTTATTTCCTTGAGTTAGATAAGTGTAGAACTGTTCTTTGCTTGTTTGGGGTGGATGAGGATCACTAGAGGATTGGACCTGCTTCTGCGCATCTTCATGTTCTTCTTTTGTAGCTTCATCCGGCTCTAATTCAACCTTTCTTGGGTCCAACCTCCTTTTCTTTACAGGAACCACTTCCTCGGATATTACCTTTCTTTTCATCCCTACTCCCCTCATGCTGGTTTGTCCTTCTATTTCTCTCACAGCCATTTTCCTGGGAGGACTCTTGATCCCTGACATAAGACTTCTAAAATATTGTGCCTTTGGAGCCAGTTTCAACTGATCTTCCATTCCCAGTACATGATAAATGATCCTGGTTAAAAACTGGGCTCCATTCATGAATTTTTTTTGTTCCCAATGTTTTGCTGCTTCTTTCAGCTGTTCATGGATGTATGGTGTCACATCCATTACTCCAAAGGGCTTAGTTCTATCCTTGTTGTTAAACATCAGCAGTGTAACAGATTTATGTGGCATGGTATACCTTGGTAACTTTGGGAAGCAGAAATATTGTAAGAACATCCTTGTGGCATATTCTTCATTCTCTCTTCCTTTGAAGTCAGTGAATTTAGAGTACCCTGTATAGGTTTCCTTATTCTTCTTTACAAAGCTAGGGTCCAGCTTGGTTCCCATAGGGTAGAATTGTAAAGCTGCTCTGATATGCTCTGCTTTTATAGTGATACCCACCTCCTGATTATCCTTGTTCTTGACTTTGCACCGAAAATAAGCATCATTCCCTTTTCCTATTTCCAACAGACTACTCATTACTTGTGCCACTCTTTCAAAATCAATGAAGAAAATGGGTTCTTCCAATAATTTGTGTATACCAACTGCCTTCCATCTTTTTTGATTGATAGCAACCCTTTGAAATCTGTAAAATTCTTGACACAGCATGGTATATTTGTATCCACCTACTCCCATTGTGAATATATGCTGTCCAATAATGCTTAGGGTTTCTTTGAGCTCCTTCACCACCTTCTCTGCCTCTGGAATCTCTAATTCCTCATCAGATTCCAAGTTCACCTGCTCTTCCACAGCTTCACTGTCTAGGAACCAATGTCCTCTTGATAGGGTGACTGATTCTGCTTTGAAGTCATGAATTGATAACTCCTTTGCATTCACCATTCTGAGGAAAATATAATACACAAAGAAAAACTCTACCCACATGAGTCACAAGAAATCAAAAAGTAATATTTATTTTGAGATGTCATGACATAAGAATGAAAATAAGATTCAAAATAAATTCTATTTCTTCAAAAAGACTCAATTAAGGTGATCATTACAGGTGTAGCAAGATGTCTAGTGCACTCCCTTTTCCCAACAACTCTTTTGGAGAAAAACAAAACATTTTAGCAATGATAGAAAAATTAATACAAAAAAATAGAAATCTACTACCCTTCTACCTAGATCTTGCATTGTGCTATATAATTTTGTAAAAAGGAAAAGAAAATAAACAATTTTCCTCAACTTTTCTCTCTTTTTTTTTTAACAATGATTCCTTCTGTTTTTTCTTGTTATTTTTTCTTTTATTTTTTCTCTCTTTTTTTCTCTTCTTTCTTTTTTTTTCAATAATAATTTTTTTCTATTTCTTTTCTTCCCCTCCTAATTCTCTTTTTAGAAAAAGGATAAGGTCAAATATTTTTGTCATAATTTTCAATATGTTATGATTTTCTAAATACAGATCAAATATGGATGATCTTTTTTCCATTGAAACAACTCTGATTTTTTGACCCAATACTTTCTACCTCTAATTGTCCTGGTTTCAAGCAAACATCCATAAGCATTTTGTAGGATTTTTTGGTCTCCATATCCATTTTGTCTTGGATTTCTGTTTTGATGAGTGGACCTCCTGTAGACTTTGATTCCATATGCTTCTTGTTGTGATGTTTTGATTCTTTAGACAATGCCATGATTGCCACCTTCTTCCTATCTCTCCACCCTTCTTTGTTAGATAGTTCATGCCCAGTCCAATTGTAGTGACTACCTACTTTTAATGTTGGAATAAGGAATTCAATAGGTAGAACTGCATTTTGTCCATATACTAGATTGAATGGTGTGTTTCCTATTGCAGTTTTATAAGCCACTCTATAAGCCCATAGGACATGATTAAGTTGTAAATCCCAATCATTCCTGTTTGTGTTTACTAATTTTGACAGTACAGTACAAAGTACTTTATTAGTACTTTCTGCTAACCCATTGGCTTGTGGGTGATATGGGGCTGACTTTCTATGACTGATCAGGAAATATTGAGTGATGTTTTCTATGATTTGGTTTACAAAATGGGTCCCCCTATCACTTACCAATTCAATTGGAAGTCCAAATCTGGTGATAATATTTTCATACAGGAATCTGGCAGTAGTATGAGCATCATTCCTTCTTGTGGCTTTGGCCTCAACCCACTTTGTCAGGTAGTGTGTAGCCACTATGATGTATTCAGCATGGGATTGTTTTGCTGGAGGATGTATAGGTCCAATGAAATCCAACCCCCATTTACTAAAGGCTCTTGTTGAAATTAATGGAACTAATGGCATATTATCTCTTTTATTTGGTTGACTCACCCTCTGACAGACATCACATCTTTTTACATAGGTTCTTGCATCAAGAAATAGGGTTGGCCACCAAAAGCCAGAATATAAAATGAGTTTAGCAGTTCTGTCACTTGAGAAGTGTCCTCCTGCTACTCCAAAATGTGCCAGTTCCAACATTTCTAGATATTTATTCTCAGGAACACAAATTCTTAAGTATCCATCCATTCCTCTCTTATACAACTGTTCTCCTATCAATTGATATTCTTCAGAGACTACTTGTAGATTTTTGGAATCTGCACCAGCTATCACTTGTTTTCCTTTCTTCTTCCTTTTCAATTCCTCAATGATATTTTCACTCCAATCTGGATTTTTCTGGAACCAATATAGAGTTATGAATTCTGAATCTTGCAATAATTGGCACTTCCTGCAATTAGCAATGTATTTTGTTACATCTTGAATCTTATTAGGCCAATGTACCCCCATCCTATTGAGATTACTTAGGGTGACTACCCTAGAAGCATGAGTGCAAGGGTTCCAACAATGAGCTCTCTTCAGATATTCTTGTTGTTCTTCTTCAGGAGTACAATATTCCAATATGCCTGTGTGGTTGAGATGATACAAATGCCCAGCTAGTAACATAAAGTTCCTGCTTTGTAATACTAAGTGTGCATTGTTCCCAACTGTTCTGCAAGGTCCCATGGTTAATAATGGTACTAAAGTCATGGCCCACTCAGGAACACTCTCTACTTTGAACAAATAAGTGTCTGACAGGTTGTCATCTAAAGGTGAACTGGGTTCTTTAGACTGAATTCTAGATAAATGATCTGCTCTCAAGTGTGTTTTCCCTTATCTGACCACCACTTCAAACTCAAATTCCATTAGTAAAAGAAACCATCTGACTATTCTACCAGTGTGACAAGGTTTATTTACCAAATATAGTAAAGCTTGATGGTCTACAAAGAACTTAAACTTGTTGGCCAAAAGGTAATGTCTATATTTCTTTACAGCAAATATCATGCCCAATCCTTCTCTCTCAGTGGTTGTGTAATTTTTTTCTGCTAGATTCAATTGCCTACTAGCATAAGCCACTAGAAAATCTAACTTGCTTCCTTTTATTGGTTGTGCTAACACACATCCTAAAGCATAATTTGAAGCATCCACATGGACATGAAAAATTTTATCCCATTGAGGTGTTTTCAGAATTGGGGCTGTTACCAAACAAGTTTTTAAAGTTTCAAAGGCTTGGTCACACTCCTTGGTCCACTCAAACTTTGTAATTAGGGCATATAAGGGTTTGGCTATGTCAGCAAATTTGTGTACAAATTTCCTATAGTACCCACAATGTCCCATGAAAGTTTGAAGTTCCTTTACATTTGTTGGTCTTGGAAGTTCTATTATGGCCTTTATTTTCTTCTCATCAGTTGAAATTCCATTTTTAGAGACTATGTGACCTAACATTCTTCCTTGTCTTACAAAGAATACACACTTTTCTGGATTTAAACATACTTTGTAGCCTCTGCATTTCCTGAATATATTTTCTAAATCCTGCAAGTGATCTTGTCTTTTTAATGAAAAAGTACAAAGATCATCTACATAAATTTCCATTACATTCCTCAGGAACTCTTTGAAGATATGACACATCAACCTCTGAAAAGTTGCTAGAGCATTGGTTAACCCAAAGGGCATAACCCTAAAAGCATAAATTCCCCATTCTATGGAAAAGTTAGTTTTATGTTGGTCTTCCAATGCTATAGGTAGCTGATTGTATCCTGAAAAACCATCTAAAAAACTATAAACCTCCTTCCCTGCAACTCTTTCTAGAAGATGGTCTGTTATAGGCAGTGGATAATTATCTCTTATAGTTGCTGCATTTACCTTTTTCAAGTTAATGCATACCCTAAGTTTCCCATTCTTT
Source organism: Ceratopteris richardii (assembly GCA_020310875.1). NCBI lineage: Eukaryota > Viridiplantae > Streptophyta > Polypodiopsida > Polypodiales > Pteridaceae > Ceratopteris > Ceratopteris richardii. The sequence continues at coordinate 183,543,344 of CM035408.1, read as the reverse complement.
TTTGGTACCATAACTATAGGAGATATCCATTCTGTATACTCAATCTCATAGATGAAATTGGCAGCTAATAGCTTGTCAATTTCTTCCTTTATTTTAGCAGAGTATTTATCATTGAATGTGTAATGTCTCTGTTTGCTAGGTTTTCCCTCAGGTGTAATAGGAATCTTATGCTCACAGATTTTAGGATCAATACCTTTAAAATCCTTGTAGCTATAAGCAAACACAGCCCTATAGTTTCTTGCTAAGTTTCTTAGTGCCTCCTCTTCTTGAGTTGTCATGTCATCAGCCACTACAATATGTCTTTCTTCTCCCTCTTCCTGAGTGATCATGACCTTTTTAGTTTGTTCCTCATTATCATAAGCCTCCCCTTTCTTCTTTTCCCTCTTTGGTTTCCTCTTGAGAAGTAGTTTGTTTTCTACTTCATAAGTCTTGAAATTTGCTGGTACATCAAACTGTTGATCTTTGTTTGTTTCCCTTTTCTTCTTCTCATCCTCTTGATTTTCTTCTATTTCCTTGTGTTTGTTTTTCTTATACTTGCCTGAGATTTTATCTTTAATAGCATCTTCAGCTTTTACTTCTTCCAAAAATTGTGTTTTCCCTTTTTCTAATATCATTTCTTCTTCTTTGTCCTCTTCTATTTTGGATACCTTTATCATTTGTATTCCAATGTGAAAGACATCATATCCTTCTTCATTTTGAAATTCCACTCCTACATATTCATCACTGGCTAGATCCATGGTAGCCAAAATTTGATTCCACCCATAGGGCTCAAACTCCTCATCTTTGAATTGTTGCAGTACATAGTTCTCATCTTGTAACTTCCTTCCTTCCACACAATCTTCTCTTCTCAATCTCCTTTTTCTATTGGTAAGATTTCTTATCATATTGCACTTCCATATTGATGATTCAGTTTCATCCTGGTATTCCATTTCTGATTCTTCACTTAAAATTTTGATTTTGATGTATTTTATACCATTATTGAGGAGATATGTCACAGTAGTGCCCATTTCTTAGATTTACTTTGGTTATTCTTTGGAGTTGTCCTCTCCAATCATTTAGCATAAAGAATTAATAATACATCTTTATTTTGTCAATCCTGGAAGTATTCAAGAGACCACAACCCCTTCTAGATGATAGAATCCAAGAAATAAGAGACTGAATTTTTGAGAATGGTGAAAATGAAGAGGAATTTCTAGGGTTTGGATTATCTTGAGTAAATCTCCACCATTTTCCACATATGTCCACAATCACTTTTTCCCATATTCCTAGGGGTTTTTCTATGTGTCCATCTGCAAGTTGTAATCTCATTTTGGTGGGTAATAATTCATTTTTTCCCCATTTTTCCCAAGTTTGTTTAGTCATGATGGCCACTCCCGATCCACTATCCAGAATAGCTTTGGCCTAGTTTTTACCAAATTGTATTTTTAGGGTTGAGTTTCCCTCTTCTCCTTCACAATATCCTCTTATCTTATCAATGGGAATATACCATAATTCCTCCAATTCCTGCAGTTGTGGGTGAAGATTTTCTGGTGTGGTTTCCCATTTTTTCATTTTGTTTTGTAAGTGAGGATTTTGTTTCATTAAATCTTCCAATGTGGTGTGATATAGAATTGTGCATTGTTTATCTATATTCACCTGGAATGTTACTTGTGGGTTTTCTTCCTTGTTACTATTTCCTCTTGTTTTTGTTGTCTCAGATTCTTCAACTGTTTTTTGAGAATTATCTACCTTCTCCATTTTAAGTTGTACTTCCCATATGATTTGTGTACACTTCTGCATCCTTTAGGGGAATCCTCCTCAATCACAACGCTTTGGCAATCGGCTATCATCAAGCCAATTCTAAGGTCCAAGACCTCTTGTCAGCACATTGCCCTAAGTCATTTGAATTTTCTGGGTCTTGGGAGAAGATGTATACACATCCTTGCCTATCCTCATACCTACCATCTTTGAATTGAGCTACTGGTGTTATGTTCAGGGGAACTTCTAAGTTTCTCAATCTAATGAGAAACTTATGCATTCCATCCTGATAGACATAGGTTCCAAACCTATTTGTATACATGTATTTGAGGATATTTCTATAATCCCCAGTTTCAATGGGCTCATCTGTTTCATTTAAATTTTCCATGTTGTTTTCTTGCCCTAGATTTCTTTTTTGCACTTCCCCTTCCATTGGCTCTATTTCCTTCCTTCCCAAGTCTTGCTTAGTATGTGTGTTTAATTTGTTCCCAGACCTAAGGATCATTCAATTAATTTTCACAATTCAATGGTTAAAATCGCGTTTTTTACGATTTTCTGGTTAAAATCGTGTTTTTTCACGATTTTCTAATCAAAATCATGTTTTTCACGATTTTCTGATCAAAATCGTGTTTTTCACAATTTTCTGGTCAAAATCGTGTTTTTCACGATTTTCTGATCAAAATCGTGTTTTTCACGATTTTCTGATCAAAATCGTGTTTATCACGATTTTGTGTCCAAAATCGTGTTTTCCACGATTTTGTGCTCAAAATCGTGTTTTTCACGATTTTGTGTCCAAAATCGTGTTTTCCACGATTTTTTAGTCAAAATCGTGTTTTCCACGATTGCCTTGTCAAAATCGTGTTTATCACGATTTTGTGCTCAAAATCGTGTTTTTCATGATTTTGTGTCCAAAATCGTGTTTTCCACGATTTTTTAGTCAAAATCGTGTTTTCCACGATTGCCTTGTCAAAATCGTGTTTATCACGATTTTGTGTCCAAAATCGTGTTTTCCACGATTTTGTGCTCAAAATCGTGTTTTTCACGATTTTGTTCCCAGACAATCGTGATTGCTCACAATTGTAAATAACACGATTTTCTTATGAAAATCGTGTTCTGGAAATCGCGATTTTGTGTCTAACTACAGAATCGCGATTCTGTTAATTTTTTTGAAAATTTTTCAAGTGTTGATTTTCAAATTTTTATTTCTTTTATAGAATCGCCTTAACTATTTTTTGACATGCAATAAAAGTGTTTTGTAAAGTCTATCAATTTTTCTCAGAAAATTCAGAAATTAAAAACAATCGCGATTCCGTGTTTTTGGTGTTTTTGCTTGTTTTTGTGCTTATTTGTGCTTAATGACCATGTGAATGTAAAGAAAAAACAAAGAAATTTAGGTCATGGCTCCTTACCTTACTTGCTTTGTCCCAGAAATCTCAAAAAACTTCGCTCTGTAGAAGATCGCGATTCTGATCTTGCTCTCACTCTCTCTCTTACTCAAAAAATGACTTTTCTCTGAAATTCCAAACTTTTATAGTGTTCACAAAATTGCGATTTTGTGCAGTTTCCACTAATTTTCACTTTGTCACTTGTCCAATTTCATTTTTCAAAAACTTTTAATTCTCAATTGTTCATTCTTTCATGATTAGTCACTCTCATTAGCTCTTGGTGAAAGTCGCGATTTTGTATTTTTCCACCTCTCTCACTTAATACTCAATCTTCACTGAATCTTTGGAATTTAACTTTCTTACTTTCTCAATGTAAATGAAATCTCTTACAATTACCTTTCTCCAAAAAACCCAATTATACTCAAATTTCCCCAAAAATTCTTCTCTTACAGAAAATCGCGATTTTGTGTAGAGAATCGTGATTCTTCTGTATTTCCTATTTTTTGTAATTTACACTTGTCAACAAAACTTCAGTCCATCTTCCCAAGGAGAAAATAAATTTGTTTGATTGTTTTAGTGAATTTTATGAATTTTCTTTTTTTTTTTTAGTATTTTGCCCTAAGTTAAGGTAAACACTTCACTTAGGGTTTCTTGTTTGGTGATCTATTGATCCTGTGTTCCTTGATTGGTTATACTATCTTATGCTTTTGGCTATCAAAACAGTTCATGAGAAAACTTCCCAAAGAAAAATGTGCCAGGAAATGCAAGTATCATTTTTTGCAAAGATAAACTCAAACATTTTTTCTTCAAGATGCAAATCAAATTTTTTTCAAGATTAATGCTTTGACTTGGTAAACAAATGGATCTTATCTACTTTCATCTATCTACTTTGCTTGACTTTTCCTTAATGCAACCATGTTATCTTCCCAAGATCAACAATTTTGCCTAGTACTTAGTCAAAAAGCACTCTAAAAGTACAAGAATAGACACATGTTACCTTATCTTTAGCTTTCTTGATTCAAACTTTTCACACACCTGCACTTTTCTTCAAAAAATGAGATGAGCAACTATCAATTTACAAAAATTTCAGCACTTCCAATTCTCAAAAGATTATCTATTGCTTTCTTTTCCCAAAAGACAAACAAAGACATCTACCTTTTCATGTCCACATTTCTTGATTAAAGAGTATTACCTTTTCCATGTGTTCATTACCATCAACAATAGAAGATCCAGCAAGGTTCAACTTCAATGAAGTTTTTGATATACTCCCCGGCAACGGCGCCAAAAAATGTTTGTTATTGATCTTTGGAGTTGTCCTCTCCAATCATTTAGCATAAAGAATTAACAATACATCTTTATTTTGTCAATCCTGGAAGTAACAACCCCCTCATAATAGAGGAAATTGTCTTATATACATTTTCAAGTGTCTCTTTTCACATTTGAATTTTGGTCCTTTCCTCTATTATTCTAAAAATATGCTATCTAGGAGTTTCCAAAAATTCTAGAAAAATTACATAAAATTCTATTCTACATAAGGAAGACTCTTCCTTATTTTTACATCAGTTGCATAAATATTTTTACAAGTTTTTGGTATTTTACAATTATTTTTCATCCAAAATGCTTCAAAAAATACATCTTCTAACACTAGTGCTCTATATGCAGATAAGAAGGATAAGAAGCAGAAAGGCAAGAAGAAGGAAGAAGATGAAGAAGAGACTTCCCAAGCCAACTTTGCAAGCAAGAGAAAGTGGAAAGAGAAGAAGAAAGGACCAAAGCAAGACAAAGCCAAAGGTGAGAATGTTCAACCTTGTGCCATATACGATAAGACCAACCACACCACTCAGAATTGTTGGTTCAATGGGAAGACCCAGAAAGGAAGTGGAAGAGGTGGATATGGCAGCAATAGAGGCAGAGGTGGACACAACTTCAACAATAACAATAGAAGCTATAATAGAAGAGACTACAACAATTATTTAAAAGACCAACCACATGAAGACTCATTGCTTCTTATGAATCTAAGCCACAAAGAAGGTAAAGAAGATGATCATTTGTTCTACATAGATTCAGGATGTTCGAATCATGTTGCAGGCAACATTGCTCTTCTATCTGATTTGGAAAGTCCAAAGCATAGACATGAAGTGCAAAGAGGGGATGACACGAAGCACAATGTGGAGAAGATTGGTAATGTCAAAGCTTCTAATGGTAGGACAAACATTCCGAGTAAGGTTCTCTATGTACCCACTATCACTAAAAACCTAATAAGTGTAGGCCAAATAGTTGAAAAAGGCTTGCAAGTTAGGTTCACCCAACATGAAGCTTTTGTGGAAGATTCATGTCAAGGCTTCAAGAAGATAGCCCAAGGTGAGAAGCATGGTAGGCTCTTTACTTTTGAAGTAGGAGAAACCAGGAACATAGCTCTATTCAACTTTGGGTCTCAAACCCTAGGTGAGCTTGAAGTGTGGCATAAGAGACTTGCTCATGTGAATGAAAGAACCTTGAAGGATATATGCAGGGATCAAAGTGTTCTAGGACTCCCAAACATATCAAAGCAACACATGATCAACAGGTGTGATGCATGTTAGATCGGGAAGGCACAAAGACAACCACTCAACCACAAAGGCTACATCCACAACAACTTATTGGACTTAGTACATACAGATGTATGGGGACCAAGTCAAGAACCTTCATTGGCAGGATCAAGGTATTATGTCTCATTTATTGATGACCATAGTAGGTGGATTTTTCTATACTTTATCAAGAGTAAGAATGAAGTGTTTGATTGCTTCAAGAAGTATCTTGCACATGTGGAGAATCATACAGGTAGATCACTAAAGAAGCTCAAATCTGATGGAGGGGGAGAATACTTCTCCAAAGAGTTTGATGAGTTCTTGCAGGAAAAAGGTATCAAAAGGGAAGTGACTACTAGGTACTCTCCTCAATTAAATGGAATTGCAGAGAGGAGAAACAAGACATTGGTTGGATCAGCCCGAACAATGCTTGAAGAGAAGAAGTTGCTACATTATCTATGGGCAGAAGCTATTTCAACTGTTGTGTACCTTGTCAATAGACTACCATCCAAATCACTTCAAGGTATGACTCCTTATGAAGCATGGTATGAAAGAAAACCTAGTCTTGGACATTGCAAGGTTTTTGGTTGTTTAGCTTATGTTCATGTACCATCACAAATAAGAGGTAAGCTAGATGAAAGGGCAACAAAGGCAGTGTTTATTGGATATGATTCAACTCAGATGGGTTACATGTTCTTCAATCCTTCAACCAATCAATTCACTACAAGAAGAGATGTTGTGTTTGAAGAACATAGGTCTTGGTATGATGAAGACAAACAAAAGGTAACACTACCATATGATCTTGATTCTGACTCTCATCAATTAGGAAGCAAGCATCAGGTTCAAGATCCAAGAAGTGATACAGACGATGACCAAGATGAAAGAGAAAAGGATTACAAGCTATGGAAGTCAAGAGGCAAAGCAAAGATGCAAGAGGTTGGAGAATGCTCCAAACAAGCACCTAGAAGATCAGCAAGAGAGAAGAAACAACCAGAAAGGTATGGATATGACTCCACATTTGTCACAAAGCATTCAATCTACTTGGAAAAAGACTCTATTTCAGAGGAAACCTCAAGCTATGAAGAGGCAAAGGGAAACCCTAATTGGAAAAAGGCCATGAACAAAGAGATAGATGCATTGAAGGAAATGGACACTTGGGATTTGGTTCCAATATCACCGAATCAAAAGGTAACTGGTTGCAGATGGGTATATAAAGTTAAAAGAAATTCAGATGGATCAGTTTGCAGGTACAAGGCAAGATTAGTTGCCAAAGGATGCTCACAAACTCATGGTATAGACTATGAGGAAACATTCTCACCAGTTGCAAAGATGACTACAATCAGGACATTGATAAGTGTAGCTGCTGCAAGGAATTGGAGACTCCTCCAACTTGATGTGAAAAATGCATTCTTAAATGGTTGGATAAGTGAAGAGGTATACATGTCACAACCACCACGTTTTGAAAACCCTAATCATCCATCTTATGTTTGCAGACTTAAGAAAGCATTGTATGGATTGAAACAAGCTCCAAGAGCTTGGAATTACAGGTTGGTTACATATCTTTAGGATCAAGGGTTCAAAGCTAGCAGCTCAAATCCTTCTCTATTCATCAAAAGGGATCACAATGAAGTTATCTATCTATGTATATATGTAGATGATATTATTGTGACAGGTGATGATCTAAATGGCATTCAAAGGATCAAGAGACACATGCAAGAGGAGTTCAAAATCAGTGACCTAGGTGAGCTCACATATTTCCTAGGTATGCAAGTGATATATACAGATGAAGGAATGTATTTGACTCAAAGAAGATACATTCAGGATCTTCTTCTCAAGTTCAAAATGGAGAACACTAAACCTGCAGGTACACCTTTGGAGATGAATCATAAACTAAGTGTTTATGAAGGTGAGAAAATTGAAGACATTAAAGAATATCAAAGCTTGTAGATAGCTTGATATATGCTACTCATACAAGGGCACACATCTCATATAGTGTGGGAGTGCTTAGTCAGTTCATGCACTCATCGAGAAGACCACACATGGATGCAGCTAAGAGAGTACTTAAGTATCTCAAAGGTACAATCAACGAAGGTATATTCTAGCCTTACTCTTTAGATTTGGATATCAAAATCTATCCGGATGCAGATTGGGCAAGAGCTAAGGATGATAGAAAAAGTACATCTGGTTACTTAGCATTTGCAGGTTCGAAGCTAGTGTCATGGAGTTCCAAGAAGCAACCAACAGTTGCTTTATCCTCAACTGAAGCAGAGTACAGAGGTTTGACCATAGCAACTCAAGAGACAATATGGTTAAAAACATTGTATACGGATTTGGGACTTGTGAGTTCCAAACCTCACATATTTGGAGATAAGGTAAGTTCCATGCATCTAGTGGCAAATCCTATTTTTCATGCGAGAACAAAGCACATAGAAGTCCATTACCACTTGATCAGGGAGAAGCTCATGGCAAAGGAGATTGACATTTCTTTTGTTCCTACTGAAAAGCAAGTAGCAGATATGATGACGAAGGCACTTGATGGAATAAAGCTTTGTAGATTCAAGGCTATGGTAGGTATTCAACCTATCAGAGAATGAAGACTCAAGCATACTTTAGCTTGAGGGGGCGTTGTTGGAACATCAAGCTTACACTATGCTTGAGGTGGATTTGATCTACATCAAAGGCTATCGCGTCGAAAGAATATCCGTTGGAGAGTTCTTTTCCATATGCTCATTTATTGTATTTTTTTGAGAGATTTTTGATGGTTCATTTACCGTTGTAAAAGCCTTGAGCTTTACACATGTAAAGGTAGAAATATAGAGCCAAAATCCCATGAATTTGTGGTGGTTGAAGTTGCATTCAATCAAGCAATCAATCACCTAAAAGTAGATCAAACTAGATCTTCACTTTTCCTAGATTGTAGGAAAGAGAATTGATTCCCTCCAACAACCATTCCCACCTTCATTTGAATTCAAATTCAACTTGTAAAAGTCGTGGAAAACTCCTAGAGTCTATATAAAGACTTGGAATCACTTGTACATTACATGGAAGCAATATACATACACTTGTGACCATCATTGTCTTGCTCCTTCAATTCTTTGCATCATCTTCTTCGCCAATAGTAATCTTGCAGAGGCTGCTGCTCTCTCTCCAAAGCTCTAAATTGAGTGGAAGATGGCTCATTGGAAAGGTATAAGTGTTTAATGTATTCCTATAAATTTTCAAAGCATTTGGTTAGGTAGATTGGGAGAAATCTTAGTTTTTCTGTATCGGGGTCAATCTTTGCATATTCCTGAAAAATAAGAAGTACCACTGGTGAATGTCGCATTCATTCCTATAGCATATTTTGTTTATTCCTTATACTTTTTTGCATTCCATACACTCAACCCTATTTTTATCACTTCCATAAAAGGATTTTTTCTAATTGTAATCACGCTGGTCGCTATGGGCATTTGAAGTTCATTGTCTCTTCCATAGATAGTAAGTTTTTTGAGCTAGTCGACCCGCGAACCTATCTATTTTGTATTGACTCATTCTCCTTGATGCTCCAAAGTACATAGTTTGTTTCTTTGCACTTATCGCATGCCTATAAGGTCTATTTGAGTCTCCATAAGCTCAAGGGCTGGTCTTGTGCCGGTTGACTTGACCAAACTTCATCACTTCGAAACGCACTTTTCTACCTTCTACAAGCTTCTCCAAGTTCTTTCATTGTGCCACTATAGACTAAGTGCAATGAGAAAGTAGAGATGCGCAAGCAGATGTTTGTTTGCTTTGCTTTTCGAGTATGCAATTCCATATCCCTTCATGTTAAGTGCACCACCAATATCTTGTACCATTGTAAAGTAACTTTACTGGGAAAGTCAAGATGCATAGACACATGCCTTCATTGCTTGGTTTATAGCATGCTATTATCCATTATTTTAAGAAAGAGGTTGGAAAGGATCTTGCAAAGGCCTCTACACCCTAAACAGAGTCTAGTAATCCTGTGTAGAATGAAGAATGGGTGTTTAATATAGCTATGACCCATCTTCTCATGAGCAGTGTATGTCTATAGTAAACTCAGATGTTTGCTACTTTGATAAAGGGGCAACCAAATATATTACCCATAGCACAGTTTGTTCAGTTCACTTATGCCTACCCCTATGAGGAATAATGTCACATGCATGAACAACTCCTTTTATCCTATAATGGTAGTTGGTAAGATCATTTTGACTATTGCTGATGGTAGTTCTTTCATATTGTCAAATGCTTTGGATGTGCCATGGATCAAGGAAAATAATTAGTCAATTTCAACATTATCCAAGATTGTCTTGGTTGTCAAATTTGTCAATGATAGATGTTCAATTCATGATCTCTCAAATGCCAATGTTATTATTGCTTTTGACATTTATGTCATGGGTTGTATAAGCTCATATACTATGAAAACTTTGTGAATGATTCAATATGTGCAGTTCAAGATTCTCAGGTTGTCTCAAATGCAAAGCTTTGGCATGCATGCTTTGGTCATTTGAATTTTACTAGTTTGTTACATATACAAAAATCTAAAATGGTGTCCACTCCACCCAAACTTGATCCACCTTATAAACATCTCTGTGAAGGTTGTATTTTGGGAAAAATGCAGCATTCCTTCTTCCCAAAAGATGGTTTGATTCAATCTGCTCATAAATTGCAAGTTATTCATAGTGATGTTTGTGGCCCTATGCAAATAGCTTCTTCAATGAACTACCTTTACTCCGTGAATTTTATTGATGAGTTCTCCAAACAAGCATGGGTGCATCCATTGAAAGAAAAGTCCAAAGAATTTTTATGCTTCAAATAGTTTTTGGTTTTTGTTGAGAATCTGTCAGCATCTAAATTGGGCACCCACCGTTCTGATTAAGAGGGAAAATACATATCTTCTAATTTTAATAAAAGTTTAGATGAGCATGGGATAAAACATCAGTATATTGTGCCATGTACATCTCAATAAAATAGAGTTGCTGAGAAAAGAACATATCTCTCATCGACATGGCGATGAGTATGGTCAAAAGTCAAGCTTTCCACATAACTTCTAGCTTGAGCTTGTTATGTGTTGATATATTTTGGTAGTGATGTGTGTGAACACACGTAGGACTATCAAGGCACTTTTTTCCCTCTTTAAGAGGTTTTTTCCCTCAGCTTGTATATATGCCTATAATCATAATGGGTTGTTGGGTTGTAAGGATAATGTGACCTTATATTCATGTGTGTGTGTGTTTGTGTGTGTGTGTGTGTGTATATATATATATATATAGCATTACCTGATAGAGATCATTATGTGGGTTTCGAGGCTCTGATGCATGTGTGTGCATCTCTCATCTCCTCTCTCTCTCTCCCTCCATCTCCTCTTTGCTCCACTTGTTCAACACACCAAAGCCCTTCATTGGTATCACAGCTTCCTGAAGCCTGGTGTGCAAGGAGCTTCAATGGAAGTTTGGGATTCAAGAGGTGAATGTGCAGGTCAGCACACTCTTGAAAACTACTCAGTATTTTGGTCATAACTTGAGCTAGGAAGCTCGGATTGGTGTGTTTCAAAGTTTTATGCGTAGCTAAGGCAAAGAGCTACAAAGTCGCAGAAGGATGCAGAATCTAGTTCGGAGTTTTCATTTGATGAAAATTCAAAAAAAGCTCAAATATATGTAGAAAATGAATTTACAAAACTTGGACAACAAGTCAATTTTTTATTTGTAACTTGAGTTTTAAAGATTGGATTGAAGAAATTCAACTTGCTATGTGTATCTTGAACTAGTACTTACAATTTTATAGAGGAACACAAGTCCAAATTTTGAGTGTTAGGTTGCCAAAAATGCACAATACAGATCAACAATGTTGCAGGCGAGGGTGAAATTGACAACATATGCTTGTTTTGTGTATGTCTTGAGCTACATGCCTCCGATTGAGGTGTTCTAGTTAGTACTTGTATTCTTGTTTCTCCTTATATGTACATGATCCGAATTGGAGCTTCAATTGCACATCCATTTGTTGGAACATCAAGCTTGCACTATGCTTGAGGTGGATTTGATCTACATCAAAGGCTATCGTGTCAAAAGAATATCCGTTGGACAGTTCTTTTTCTTATGCTCATTTATTGTATTTTTTTGACAGATTTTTAATGGTTCATTTACCGTTCTAAAAGCCTTGAGCTTTACACATGTAAAGGTCGAAAGATAAAGCCCAAGTCCCACGAATTTGTGGTGGTTGAAGTTGCATTCAATCAAGCAATTAATCACCTAAAAGTAGATCAAACTAAATCTTCACTTTTTCTAGATTATAGGAAAGTGAGCTGATTCCCTCCAACAACCATTCCCACCTTCATTTGAATTCAAACTTCACTTGTAGAAGTCTTTCTATCTCAGGGTCAATCTCTGCATATTCCTGAAAAATAAGAAGTACCACCGGTGAATGTCTCATTCATTCTTGTAGCATATTTTGCTTATTCCTTACACTTATGTGCATTCTATACACTCAACCCTATGTGTATCACTCCCATAAAAGAATTTTTCCTAATTGTAATCACGCTGGTCGCTATGGGCATTTGAAGTTCATTGTCTCTTCCATAGATAGTAAGTTTTTTAAGCTAGTCGACCCATGAACCTATCTGTTTTGTATCCACTCATTCTCCTTGATACTCCAAAGTACATAGTGCATTTCTTTGCACTTACCGCATGCCTATAAGGTCTATTTGAGTCTCCATAAGCTCAAGGACTGGTCTTGTGCCGGTTGGCTAGACCAAACTTCGTGGTTTCGAAACGCTTTTTCTACCTTCTACAAACTTCTCCAAGTTCTTTCAGTGGTATCAGAGATAGATCAAGATGGGTGACGGCTTTCCCTCAATGATCAAGAAGCTTGATTGACACAACTATGTGGCTTGGCAAATCAGGATGGAGGCCTATTTGCAAGGTAGAAATCTTTATGAAATTGTAGTAGGTGATGAAGCTATGCCTATTCCAAGATCCAAAGGAGGACGTACACAAGAGGAGACAGATAAGCTCACACTTTGGTGCGCAAGGGATGCTCAATCAAGGTCGTACATACTAAGCTCTATCTCTGACTTTCTATTACCACATATTAAAGGATGCTAGACATCTCAAGTGACTTGGGATTCCCTCGAGACTTTCTTTTCTGCTAGTATCAAAGCAAGAAAGAATCATCTTTGGAACGAGTTCAACCAAATGAAGAAGACACCTAAACAAACCATCACAGAGTTTGTTACCAAGGTCAAGGAGGTTGCAGATCAGTTAGCATCCATTGGAGAGCTGATTGAAGAAGAGGTCATCATGAGGCAAATTCTCAACGGCATTTGAAGTGATAAGCAATGGAAATCCTTCACGACGGCTTATGATCTTATCTTTCTTGGACATCTCTTCAATCAAGAAGTCAACAATAGCATAAAGGAAGGTAGCTCTTATCTTGGTAATTCATCTAGTGCTCTATATGTAGATAAGAAGGATAAGAAGCAGAAAGCCAAGAAGAAGGAAGAAGATGAAGAAGAGACTTGCCAAGCCAACTTTGCAAGCAAGAGCAAGAGGAAAGGGAAGAAGAAAGGACCAAAGCAAGACAAAGCCAAAGGTTAGAATGTTCAACCTTGTGCCATATGCGATAAGAATAACCACACCACTCAGAATTGCTGGTTCAATGGGAAGACCCAGAAAGGAAGTGAAAGAGGTAGATATGGCAGCAGTAGAGGTAGAGGTGGACACAACTTCAACAATAACAATAGAGGCTATAATAGAAGGGACAACAACAATGATTCAGAAGATCAACCACATGAAGACTCATTGCTTCTCATGAATCTAAGCCACAAAGAAGGTAAAGAAGATGATCATTTGTTCTACATGGATTCAAGATGTTCGAATCATGTTGCAGGCAACATTGCTCTTCTATTTGACTTGGAAAGTCCAAAGCATAGACATAAAGTTCAAATAGGGGATGACACAAAGCACAATGTGGAGAAGATTGGTAATCTCAAAGCTTCCAATGGTAGGACAAACATTCCGAGTAAGGTTCTCTATGTACCCATTGTAACTAAAAACCTAATAAGTGTAGGCCAAATAGTTGAAAAAGGCTTGCAAGTTAGGTTCACCCAACATGGAGCTTTTGTGGAAGATCCATGACAAGGCTTCAAAAAGATAGCCCGAGGTGAGAAGCGTGGTAGGCTCTTTACTTTTGAAGTAGGAGAAACCAGGAACATAGCTCTATTCAACTTTGGGTCTCAAACCCTAAGTGAGCTTGAAGTGTGGCATAAGAGACTTGCTCATGTGAATGAAAGAACCTTGAAGGATATATGTAGGGATCAAAGTGTTCTAGGACTACCGAACATATCAAAACAACACATGATCAACAGGTGTGATGCATGTCAGATTGGGAAGGCACAAAGACAACCATTCAACCACAAAGGCTACATCCACAACAACTTATTGGACTTAGTACATACAGATGTATGGGGACCAAGTCAAGAACCTTCATTGGGAGGATCAAGGTATTATGTCTCATTTATTGACGACCATAATAGATGGACTATTCTATATTTTATCAAGAGTAAGAATGAATTGTTTGATTGCTTCAAGCAGTATCTTGCACATGTGGAGAATCATACATGTAGATCACTAAAGAAGCTCAGATCTGGTGGAGGGGGAGAATACTTCTCCAAAGAGTTTGATGAGTTCTTGCAGGAAAAAGGTATCAAAAGGGAAGTGACTACTAGGTACTCTCCTCAACTAAATGGAATTGCAGAGAGGAGAAACAAGACATTGGTTGGATCAGCCTAAACAATGCTTGAAGAGAAGAAGTTGCCACATTATCTAAGGGCAGAAGCTATTTCAACTGTTGTGTACCTTGTCAATAGGCTACCATCCAAATCACTTCAAGGTATGACTCCTTATGAAGCATGGCATGGAAGAAAACTTAGTCTCGGACATTGCAAGGTTTTTGGTTGTTTATCTTATGTTCATGTACCATCACAAAGAAGAGGTAAGTTAGATGAAAGGGCAACAAAGGCAGTGTTTATTGGATATGATTTAACTCAGATGTGTTACAGGTTCTTCAATCCCTCAACCAAGCAATTCACTACAAAGTAGAGATGTTGTGTTTGAAGAACACAAGTCTTGGTATGATGAAGACAAACAAAAGGTAACAATACCATATGATCTTGATTCTGACTCTCATCAATCACGAAGCAAGCATGATACACATGTTCAGGATCCAAGAAGTGATACAGACGATGACAAAGATGAAAGAGAAAATGATTAAAAGCTATGGAAGTCAAGAGGCAAAGCAAAGATGCAAGAGGTTGGAGAATGCTCAAAACAAGTACCTAGAAGATCAGCAAGAGAGAAGAAACAACCAGAAAGGTATGGATATGATTCCATGTTTGTTACGAAGCATTCAATATACTTGACAAAAGACTCTATTTCATAGGAACCCTCAACCTATGAAGAGGCAAAGGGAAACCCTAATTGGGAAGAGGCCATGAAAGAAGAGATAGATGCATTTCAGGAAATGGACATGGGATTTGATTCTAATATCACCGAATCAAAAGGTAATTGATTGTAGATGGGTATATAAAGTTAAAAGAAACTCAGATGGATTAGTTTACAGGTACCAGGCAAGATAAGTTGCCAAAGGATGCTCACAAACTCATGGTATAGACTATGAGGAAACATTCTCATCAGTTGCAAAGATGACTACAATCAGGACATTTATAAGTGTAGCTGCTACAAGGAATTGGAGACTCCTCCAAGATGATGTGAAAAATGCATTCTTAAATGGTTGGATAAGTGAAGAGGTATACATGTCACAACCACCAGGTTTTGAAAACCCTAATTGTTGATATATTTAGGTAGTGATGTGTGTGAACACACTAGGACCGCCGAGGCACTTTTTTCCCTCTTTAGGAGGTTTTTCTCCCCCGGCTTGTATATACGCCTATTGCCCTAATGGGCTACTTATCTTTGTAGGGCATTCCATTTATGCAAGTTGATGGTGGAATGGCTTTGTGTCAAACGAAATATATTGAGACATTATTGGAGCGTTTTGGCCTTGAAGACTGTAAGCCTATTGCCACTCCTATGGAGACAGGTTTACGATTGAGTCTTCATGATGCTGGAGATGCATTTGATGCTCTTCTCTATCAACAGGTTGTTGGATGCTTGATTTATTTATGAATTACTCGTCCAGATATTTAGTTTGCTGTCTCACAGATGAGTAGGTTTATGCATTGCCCAGGAGTCACGCATTGGAAGGCGGTTAAGCGCATCTTTCGCTACTTGAGTGGTACTCGGCGACTTGGGTTGTTTTATCCCAAGGGGGGATCACTACCGCCAGATTTGCATGCTTTTTCTGACTCAGATTGGGGTGGTTGTTATGACACTCGTGTGTCCACCAGTGGTTTTTCCTTCATGCTTGGTAGCTCATGTATATCTTGGTTGAGCAAGAAGCAGCCTACTGTGGCCACTTCCAGTTGTGAGGCTGAGTATAGGGCAGCTTTCACAGCGACTGTTGAGTGTGTGTGGCTCAGACGCCTTATGGCTGATTTGGGTGTTGGCTAGTCTTCTGCCACCACCATCTTCACTGACAGTCAGAGCGCATTGTCAGTTGAGAGGAACCATGTGTTCCATGCTCGCACTAAGCACATTGAGGTGCATTATCACTATTTCAGGGAGAGGTTCTCTGCTGGGGAGATCAGCTTGGCATATGTGCCCACACAGGAGAACATAGCAGACCTTTTCACGAAGGCTGTGCCTAGGGAAAAGTTTGAAGCTTTCCTCAAAGCTTTGGGCTTACTTCCTTTTCTGGAGTGATTTCCACATAGCTTGGCACTTCCTTATACATGAGTGCTAGCTCCTTGTTCACCACATCACTCCCAGGGGGGATTTGTTGATATATTTAGGTAGTGATGTGTGTGAACACACTAGGACCGCCGGGGCACTTTTTTCCCTCTTTAGGAGGTTTTTTCCCCCGGCTTGTATATACGTTCTCTAGTAATACATTCTCTAGTAATACATTCAATATTGTGTGTTTGTGCTCCAAGCTTCTTCTTCTTCCTTGTGCTGTTCGCGTGCTTTCGTAGATGTCTAACTCCAACACTAATCATCCATCTTATGTTTGCAAACTTAAGAAAGCATTGTATGGATTGAAACAAGCTCCAAGAGCTTGAAATTACAGGTTGGTTACACATCTTCAAGATCAAGGGTTCAAAGCTAGCAGCTCAGATCCTTCTCTATTCATCAAAAGTGATCACAATGCGGTTATCTATCTATGTGTATATGTAGATGATATTATTGTGACAAGTGATGATCTAAATGGCATTGAAAGGATCAAGAGACACATGCAAGAGGAGTTTCAAATCAATGACCTAGGTGAGCTCACACATTTCCTAGGTATGCAGGTGATATACAAAAGGAATGTATTTGACTCAAAGAAGATACATTCAGGATCTTCTTCTCATGTTCAAAATGGAGAACACTAAACCTGCAGGTACACCTTTGGAGATGAATCATAAACTTAGTGTTTATGAAGGTGAGAAAATTCACGACGTTAAAGAGTATCAAAGTTTGGTAGGTAGCTTGATATATGCTACGCATACAAGGGCAGACATCTCATATAGTGTGGGAGTGCTTAGTCAGTTCATGCACTCACCGAGAAGACCACGCATGGATGCAGCTAAGAGAGTACTTAAGTATCTCAAAGGTACAATCAACAAAGGTATATTCTATCCTTACTCTTCATATTTGGATATCAAAATCTAATCAGATGCAGATTGGGCAGGAGCTAAGGATGATAGAAAAAGTACATCTAGTTACTTAGCATTTGTAGGTTCAAAGCTAGTGTCATCGAGTTCCAAGAAGCAACCAACAGTTGCTTTATCCTCAACTGAAATACAGAGGCTTGCCGATAGCAACTCAAGATTGTGAAGAGATGGATAGGTATGTGCTTGAAGATGAAGAGGTGTTGCAAAATCCTTGATCTACACCAGCCAAATGAACCCCTTGAGTATATGGTGGGCCCTTTTAGCTTGCCAATGGATGTATTAGACACCCTATGTACCTTGGAAGATCACTCTCAAAAAGATAGATCAAAACAGATAAGTTGGAGTTAGCTCAGAGGTGAAAACTTGCTATTCTTGGTTCTTACACCTGTCGAGTGTTTTACATAATTCTCTGAGCACAGCAGCAATTAGCTTAATTCCTCTTGGGGAAGTCTAGGTAGCTTAAAGAGCTAACTTTCAAGAGTAATCTCATAAAAAATAATAAACCACACACTGAGAATGAGTTTTAACAAGTGATGACATCATCCCGATTTTCACGGGCTGCTATAGTTTGAGACCAGTGAGCAGAAACATGAACATAACTCAAAATGTAGGAATCCAATGATTATGAAAATTTGTATGATTATACTAGACAGTAAGCTGAATCCAAAAAGCTTTAAATGACTGAATTTTGTTAAGTAACCACTGAGAAATGGCTCTGACAAGGTGAGTGAAAAAATCGGGTACCTGACAGAGAAGTGAAGATGAACAGACCCTGTTGACTTCAAATGAACATAACTAAAGATTGCAACATTCAAATGACATGAAAATTTTTGAGCATATAGTAGACGTATAGAGCTAACTTTACTAAGTCAAATTACTGAAAATGATGCACCAAGCTTAGAGAAACCATCTCTGCAATCTGACTGAGAAAACTGAGAGTAATGGCAGTGAGTAGTACACTTCACAAGAACATGGAAATATGAACCCAAATGATCATGAAAATGAAAGTATATTGCTTGTACAATACAATGGACTTACTGATACATATGTGTGCCTTGTAATCACACCTTGATATGGCATAAAGCTCAGCTCTTGGAGGTCTTCACATAGGTCTCTCTAACCACGACTAAAACTGCCATCTATTTATAGTTGAGTTTGGGAGGCTAACTTCCCTCAATCACTCTCCAATCAATCAATGATTGATTTGATTCTCTACCTACCACAAATAACGAATTCGTGGCCTCCTCTTTCCATTCTTGATCAAGTGGACTCAACCACTTAAGATTCTTTCACTTTTACATTAAGTAAACTCTTCAAAAGTTACAAGAGGTAGTTCACAAGTGAACTTTACATAGTCTTCATTTTAAAGCTTTTTTCATGACTTTGTGGGACTCAAGCCAATACTTAGGCTTGTCATAGACTTGCTCCAACAGCTCCCCCTGAAGCCAAGTATGCTTGAGGTCTTCAATCTTCCAAGATTACCTGCAAACCAATCATAGCCTTGAATTTGCAAAGCTTTGTACCATCCAATGCTTTGGTTAGAATATCTGCACATTGTTGATGAGTGGACACATATGATATTTGAATCTCTTTGCTTAGAACCTTCTCTCGTACATAGTGATAATGAACTTCAATATGTTTAGTCCTTGCAAGAAAAATAGGATTAGCAATGAAGTGAATAGAACTCATATTGTCACCAAAAATAGTTGGAGTTCCAAACTCCAATCCAAGATCTTTGAATAATGTCTTCATCCACATAGCTTCCTGAGTAGCTATGGCAAGACCTCTATATTCAGCTTCAGTAGAAGAGAAAGCAACTGTGGGTTGCTTCTTGGATGACCATGAAATAAGCTTTGAACCTGCAAAGGTAAGATAACCTGAAGTGCTCCTTCTATCTTCCTTGGAGCCTGCCCAATCTGCATCAGAAAATAGCTTCAAACCTAAATCAGATACATAAGGATAATAAAGTCCTTCATGTATGGTTCCTTTGAGATACTTGAGAATCCTTTTGGCAGCATCCATATGTGGTTTCCTTGGGGTGTGTATAAATTGACTTAGCACACTCACATTGTAACATATATCTACTCTTGTCAATGTGGCATAGTTGAGACTACCCACTAGACTTTGATATGATGTGATGTCCTCTATGAGTTCACCTTCATGTGAGCTCAATTTGTGATTGACCTCCATTGGAGTACCTGCAATCTTACAATCTTGCATCTTGAATTTTGCCAACATGTCCTTAATGTACTTTCTTTGAGTGAGAAACAAACCATGATCTTTGTAGACAACTTCCAAACCTAGGAAGTAGGTAAGTGAACCCAAATCACTTATCTTGAACTCTTCTCTCATCTGATCTTTGATCTTCTTCATACCATCTGCATCATTTCCTGTCAATATAATATCATCTACATATACACATAGGTAGATGACCTCAGAATTACTCTTTTTAATAAAGAGTAATTCTGAGGTCAATATAATATCATCTACATATACACATAGGTAGATGACCTCAGAATTACTCTTTTAATAAAGAGTGAAGGATCTGCCTTGCTTGGTTGAAAGCCTTTGTCCCGCAAGAATGAAACAAGCCTGAAATTCCAAGCTCTTGGAGCTTGCTTGAGACCATACAATGCTTTGTTAAGTTTACACACATAATCAGGATAAACTTGATTCTCAAAACCAGATGGTTGTGCCATATATACCTCTTCTTTTATCCAACCATTCAAGAATGCATTCTTTACATCTAGTTGAAGTATCTTCCAATTCTTGGAAGAGGCAATACTAAGCAAAACCCTAATAGTAGGCATCTTTGCCACAGGAGAGAAAGTCTCCTCATAATCAATTCCCTGAGTTTGTGCAAAGCCTTTTGCTACAAGCCTTGCCTTATACCTGTTAATGGAACCATCAGAATTCTTCTTGAGTTTATAGACCCATCTTGAGCCTATTACCTTCATGGATGAAGTCTTGGGAACCAAATCCCAAGTGTTGTTTTCCTCAAGTGCTTCAATCTCTTCCTTCATTGCATGCTTCCATTCTGATTTTGCTTTGGCCTCTTCAAATGATGATGGCTCCTCTTGGTTTATGTCCTGTGCTATGTAGATATAATGTTTAGTTACTAATGAGGTGTCAAACCCATACCTTTCTGGTTTTTTCTTTTCCCTCATAGATCTTCTTAGGCCATGGTGTGATGATTCTGCCTCATGTTCAAGTTCTTGCAATTTTGCTTTACCTTTAGACTTCCATGCTTTGATCTTTTCCATCTGAGATTCTTCATCATCCTCTGAGGTGTCTTGTTCTTCAATCTCTGGTTGTTCTCTACCAAGCTTTGGAAAATCTTCTTCGAGATCATATGGTAAATTGATCTTCCTGCATGAATCTTCATACCATGAATTGTTTTCATCAAAAACTACATCTCTGCTTACCAAGAATCCTTTGTTGGTAGGGTTGTATAACCTGTAGCCCTTTTGATTGTTGTCATATCCAATAAATACACACCTTTCTGCCTTTGGATCCATCTTGCCTCTAACATGTGAAGGAACATGAGCAAAAGCAATACATCCAAAAATTTTACAATGATCTAAGCTTGGTCTTCTTCCATTCCAAGCCTCATATGGAGTCATCCCATCAAGGGATTCTGAAGACAACTTGTTAATCAAGTAAGTGGCTATAGATATAGCCTCAGCCCATAAGTAATTAGGTAAATGCTTTTCATTTAACATAGACCTTGCCGCTTCAACAATTGTCCTATTCCTCCTTTCTGCCACTCCATTTTGCTCAGGAGTGTACCTTGTAGTTACCTCTCTTTTGATTCCTCTTTCTTGAAGAAAAGAATCAAACTCATGGGAGAAGTATTCTCCCCCTCCATCTGACCTTAGCCTTTTTAGTGATTTACCTGTTTGATTCTCCACAAGAGCCAAATATCTTTTGAAACATGAAAAAACTTCATCTTTGTGTTTCATAAAGAATAGGATAGTCCATCTGCTGCAATCATCAATAAAGGAGACATAATACCTTGATCCAGATATTGAAGCTTCCTTGCTAGTTCCCCATACATATGTATGAACCAACTACAAGAGATCTCCATGCATATAACCTTTCTTCATGAATGGTAACCTGTGAGACTTTCCAAATTGACATGCACTACACTTATAAATCATATTTTGTTTTGACAAGTTAGGGAGTCCAAGTACACTTTGGTCCCTGCAAATTTGCGTTAATGACCTTTCACCAATATGTGCTAACCTTTTATGCCATACTTCCAATTCTATGAGTGTCTGACTACCATAATTAAAGAGAGCAATGTTTCTAGTGTCCTGTAATTCAAATGTGAACAATCTACCTGTCTTTTCACCTTTTGCAATTTTTCTGAATCCTTGACTTGGATCTTCAACAAATGCTCCTGCTTTTGTGAACCTAACTTGCAACCTTTTCTCTACTATCTGCCCAACACTTATCAAATTCTTTGTAATGGTAGGGACATAGAGTACCTTACTGAGTAGGTTGATGTTTCCATCAGGTGCTTTGACATTGCCTATTTTCTCCACAGGATGTTTTGTATCATCTCATGTTTGTACCTCATGCTTATTCCTTGGATCTTCTAAATCTGATAGGAGTGCCACATTTCCTGCCACATGATTTGAACAACTTGAATCTATGTAGAAAACATGCTCATCAGATTTACCTTGTGGCATAGCCATGTTCATGATCAATAATGAATCCTCTTTTTTAAAGTCTTCTATGTAGTTATTGTAGTCTCTCCTTCCTTTGTAGCCTCCTTGATAGTTTGAATGATTGTAGTTGTTGTAGCTGCCATGATAATTGTTGAACCTTCCTCTTGAGTACCCATAACTTCCTCTATTGTATCCTCTTCCTCTTTGATTCCTAGAATTCCTAAAGCAATTTTCAGTTGTATGATTAGTTAGTCCACAAATAGAACATGAGTTGGAGTCTTGGGATCTCCCCCTGCCTTGTCTACCTCCTCTTCCTCTACCTCTGCCATGTCTTCCTCTACCTGCATAGTTAGCTTGATATGTACCTGCTTCATCATCCACTTTCTTTACCTTTCCTTTGTTATCTTTGGACTTGCTTTTATCAGTGTATAAAGCTGAAGATTGATTACCTTTAGAGTTTTCTCCATTTTTTATAAGCTTTGCCTCTTCAGTAAGTAGTTGTCCAATGAGTGTATTGAAATCAGGTACATGCATGTCCATGTACAAATCCATAGCTGTGGTGAATGCTTCCCACTTGTCATCTGCCTTCAATCCATTGATGACCTGCCTTACAATTTGTTCTTCATCTATTACCTCTCCAATGCTTCCCAACTGATTTGCTATATCCTTGAGCTTTGTGACAAAATCAGTCACATTTTGTTTGGGAGCCTTCTTGAGAGTTGTGAATCGAGCCATAGTTGATGCTTCCTAGCTTTAGTACTTGAAGAAAAGAAAGCTTCAAGTGCATCCCACACTTCCTGAGATGTCTTACAACTTCTAATGTGAGGCAACAAAAAATCTGAGATAGAGTTGAGGAGATAAGACCTTGCAAGTGCATCCTTGGAGCACCATGTGCTCAATCTTTCTTGCTCTTCTTGTGTTGGTTGACTTTTGTTCCTGAAACTTGGAATAACTTCATCTCCAGCCACATAACCATATAAACTTCTACCTTGGAGATAAGCTTCCATTCTTAATGACCAAGCTGAGTAATTACCTCTATCCAATTTGTCAATTGATGAAGGAAATCCATCTGCCATGTTCTCCAACCTTGCTCTGATACCACTGTGAAGAGATGGATAGGTATGTGCTTGAAGATGAAGCGGTGTTGCAAAATCTTTGATCTACACCAGCCAAATGAACTCCACGAGTATATGGTGGGCCCTTTTAGCTTGCCAATGGATGTATTAGACACCCTATGTACCTTGGAAGATCACTCTAAAAAAGATAGATCAAAACAGATAAGTTGGAGTTAGCTCAGAGGTGAAAACTTGCTATTCTTGGTTCATACACCTGTCGAGTGTTTTACATAATTCTCTAAGCACAGCAGCAATTAGCTTAATTCCTCTTAGGGAAGTCTAGTTAGCTTAAAGAGCTAACTTTCAAGAGTAATCTCATCAAAAATAACAAACCACACACTGAGAATGAGTTTTAACAAGTGATGACATCATCCCGATTTTCACGGGCTGCTATAGTTTGAGACCAGTGAGCAGGAAAATGCACATAACTCAAAATGTAAGAATTCAATGATTATGAAAATTTGTATGATTATACTAGACCGTAAGCTGAATCCAACAAGCTTTAAATCACTGAGTTTGGATAAGTAACCACTGAGAAATGGCTCTGACAAGGTGAGTGAAAAAATTGGGTACCTGACAGAGAAGTGAAGATGAACAGACCCTGTTGACTTCAAATGAACATAACTGAAGATTGCAACATCCAAATGACATGAGAATTTGTGAGCATATAGTAGACGTATCGAGATAACTTTACTAAGTTAAATTACTGACAATGATGCACCAAGCTCAGAGAAACCATCTCTGCACTCTGACTGAGAAAACTGAGAGTAATGGCAATGAGTAGTACACTTCACAAGAACATGGAAATATGAACCCAAATGATCATGAAAATGAAAGTATATTGCTTGTACAATACAATGGACTTACTGATACATATGTGTGCCTTGTAATCACACCTTGATATGGCATAAAGCTCAGCTCTTGGAGGTCTTCACATAGGTCTCTCTAACCACGACTAAAACTGCCATCTATTTATAGTTGAGTTTGGGAGGCTAACTTCCCTCAATCACTCTCCAATCAATCAATGATTGATTTGATTCTCTACCTACCACAAATCACAAATTCGTGGCTCCTCTTTCCATTCTTGATCAAGTGGACTCAACCACTTAAGATTCTTTCACTTTTACATTAAGTAAACTCTTCAAAAGTTACAAGAGGTAGTTCACAAGTGAACTTTACATAGTCTTCATTTTAAAGCTTTTTTCATGACTTTGTGGGACTCAAGCCAATACTTAGGCTTGTCATAGACTTGCTCCAACAAAGAGGCAATATGGATAAAAGCATTGTATACAGATTTGGGACTTGTGAGTTCCAAACCTCACATATTTGGAGATAATGTAAGTTCCATGCATCTAGCGAAAAATCCTATTTTCCATGCGAGAACCAAGCACATAGAAGTCCATTATCACTTCATCAGGGAGAAGCTCATGGCAAAGGAGATTGACATTTCTTTTGTTCCAACTAAAAAACAAGTAGCAGATATGATGACAAAGGCACTTGATGGAATAAAGCTTTGTAGATTCAAAGCTATGGCAGGTATTCAAACTATCAGAGAATGAAGACTTAAGCATACTTTAGCTTGAGGGGGAGTTGTTGGAACATCAAGCCTACACTATGCTTGAGGTGGATTTGATCTACATCAAAAGCTACCGCGTCAAAAGAATATCCGTTGGAGAGTTCTTTTTCTTATGATCATTTATTGTATTTTTTGAGAGATTTTTGATGGTTCATTTACCGTTCTAAAAGCCTTGAGCTTTACACATGTAAAGGTATAACGATAAAGCTCAATTGCCATGAATTTGTGGTGGTTGAAGTTGCATTCAATCAAGCAATCAATCACCTAAAAGTAGATCAAACTAGATCTTCACTTTTCCTAAATTGTAGGAAAGTGAATTGATCCCCTCCAACAACCATTCCCACCTTCATTTGAATTCAAACTTCACTTGTCAAAGTCGTGGAACACTCCTAGAGTCTATATAAAGACTTGAAATCACTTGTACATTACATGGAAGCAATATACATACACTTGTGACCATCATTGTCTTGCTCCTTCAATTCTCTACATCATCTTTTTGGCCAATAGTAATCTTGCAGAGGCTGCTACTCTCTCTTCAGAGCTCCAAATTGGGTGCAAGATGTCTCATTGGAAAGGTATAGTGCCTAGTTTATGTCTATAAATTTTCATAGCATTTGATTGAGTTGATTGGGAGAAATCTGAGTTTTTCTATCTCGGGGTCAATCTCTATGTATTCTTGAAAATTAGGAAGTACCACTGGTGAATGTCTCATTCATTCCTATAGCATTTTTTGCTTATTCCTTATAATTTTGTGCATTCTATACACTCCACCCTATGACTATCATTCCCATAAAAGGATTTTTTCTAACTATAATCATGTTGGTCGCTATGGTCATTTGAAGTTCATTGTCTCTTCCATAGATAGTAAGTTTTTGAGCTAGTCGACCCGCGAACCTATTTGTTTTATATCGACTCATTCTCCTTGATGCTCCAAAGTACATAGTGGATTTCTTTGCACTTATCGCATGCCCATAAGGTCTATTTGAGTCTCCATAAGCTCAAGGGCTGGTCTTGTGCCGGTTGGCTAGACCAAACTTCATCGCTTCGAAATGCTTTTTCTACCTTCTACAAGCTTCTCCAAGTTCTTTCACCATTTGTCATCTTGATTGGCTATTCTTTTAGCATATGATCAATGATTTGATATCTTATTTGCTAGTGTTATTTTTTTCATATTTGGAAGGTATATTCCTACATGGTTATTTTGGTTCAGAGTGCATTTACAAAGGAGATATTGTAAAAATTTTATCGGCTTTTATGCTAGAAGAGTACTCTAGTAGATCCTTTATGCTTGTGTGATAGCTTTGAATCATTGCTTATTTCCATTCACTCAGACATGGTCACAGGTTATTTGTGACAAGTTGGACTATCTTGCAGGATTCATTCTTGAGTGGGAGGTATATCGCCATTGTATTGGCATGTATTACCATCAGTTTTTGGCATGTGTATTTCCCATCATCTTTGATTAGATCAGTGATAGGTGGTGATACATTAGCCCTTTTTTTTTGCTATTAGTTATCTTGTTTTGATTGCTCAATTTACAAGGGATACTCTATCGAATTTTTTCCATGATTCTTTCACATCTACTTGGTTAGTTTAGAGACTTGGTGAGCATGCTTATGCTCATGGTTTTATATGCCTGCTAGATGCATGGTTATGTAACAAGTGATCGACATGGTTTCTTCTCGAGCGACACATATGTGGTGTGACTTATGCATATGGATATGCAGGTGTGATCCTATTGAGGATAGAGAATTGTTTCTAGTCTCTTGTTACATTTCTAGTCTCTTGGATTACCAGCATGATGTCTTCTCGGTTTGATGGCACTGACTTTCCAAGATGGGAAGCTCAGATGTGGTGTACATAGGTTTTTGCAGGGTTATGCATGTATGTGCATAGAGATGCACAAAGGCATCATGACATGCCCAACCACGTATGGATGGATATGGATGGATATGGATGGATATGGATGTATTGGCTAGCTCCACTATTCGATTACAACTTGTGGTTCTATATATGAGTATGTGATGTATGAGGAGACGAGTAGTGCATTATGGCAAATACTACATGTTATGTATGTGATTCCATTGACTCATGTGACACATAGATCATATTGACGATTATGATGTTGGCACTATGGTCGTGAGGGCCATACTCGACGACATTGCTTGAGGCTGATGCAATGATGATGTCAAAGACATGCATGTGATGCAGGTCAAGTAGCGATTTCAAGAGAGTCTATGGCAATTGATTATGTTAGTGATGGCGATATTACTTTCTCCTATGGTTTATCTCTGGATTCTTCTCATTCATTGGATAGCACACATATGTTTTGGTTGCTTGATACAATAGCTAGTTTTCATGTAATTCCACATCATGAGTGGTTTTGTTGATTCTCAGATGAGGATCATGGGTATATGCACATGCCTGATGGTACAAAATATGACATTGAGGGTGCAAGAGATGTATTCCTTATGCTACCTATTGGATCATCACTTCTACTTAGACATGTACATT
Organism: Ceratopteris richardii; assembly: GCA_020310875.1. Taxonomy (NCBI): domain Eukaryota; kingdom Viridiplantae; phylum Streptophyta; class Polypodiopsida; order Polypodiales; family Pteridaceae; genus Ceratopteris; species Ceratopteris richardii. The sequence goes on along the minus strand of CM035408.1, from coordinate 183,516,013 downwards.
GTGTTCCTTAATTCTCTATGATCTTGATTTTAGTTAGCCAATTATAAGAGAGTAGATGTTATGCATTCCTTGGTGAGCATCATTTTTTGTTGCAGTTTGGATAGCTTATGCATGTCAGAGGTGCTAGGATTGGGCACAGGTAGCCATTGCAAATACTTCATGTGAGAGACAATCTCGTTTCAATGGGAGTTCAGCCTTATGTGCAGTGTGAGACTCATCATATCTCATTTTGTCTACCTACAGATAGGTCTATTGATATTCATGATGCACATATATGGAAAGATTCAGATGCTTAGATGGATGCACATACAGAGCATGATTTGGATGCTCATGATGCTTTTTTAGAGCATGAATTTATTGATCATATGGATTCTCATGTGGCACACTCTTTAGATGATCAGTTGGATGATTTAGAGCATGATGTGGATGCTCATGTAGAGCATTATGATCATAATATGTTAGAGTTTGATCATCAATTTGACCTTGGTGTTGATATTGTGCAGTTAGCTCATGTGGAGCATGATAATACACTTCATGTGGTAGAGCAAGAGAGCTCTTATAATACACAGTGTGTGGTAGAGCATATTAGCTCTCAGGATAGATAGTTAGATACATCCTTGGTTGATAGGATGGTTGATTTGGATGTTGAGGAGTGAGCAGTTATGCAGTCATTCTTGGATTCGCTCATGGCAGATATTGATATTGATATCTCAAGACATATTGGTGTTGATTATGGTGCTTTGGATGCCTTGCATACAAGCATGGATGACATGCTTACATTAGCAAGGATAGCACAGGTTTAGTTAGCATTCAAGAGTCTCATGTATGTGTCGTCACTATTCGAGAGTCTCAACATTTGTGCTTGGAGTTGTCAGTCATTCGATGATTGACACATGCATAGAGCAAGTGGGAGCTTTGCAAGAACTTCATCAGTTCTTGCATCAGTCAGATGTGAGCTCGACTCTTATCGATATGATTCTAGAGTGGTTTGAGGTTCATTGATACACCTTGTTTGAGGCAGTTGGTGTAGATTGATCGGTATGGGTTGAGATCCAAACTCTTCATATACACTAGTGTATAGTCCTACATCATTCTTTGTATAGTTTTCCACTTATGGTCACATTGACCTTTAACTAGGAGATTATTGGGGATGTAAGGGTCATGTGACCTTACCCCCATATTCATGTATATGTATATGTATATGTATATATGTATGTATATATAAATATATATATATATATATATATATATATATATATATATATATATATATATATATATATATATATATATATATATATATATATATTATAAAGCATTGCCTCACGAAGATCATTATGTGGGTTTCGAAGCTCCCATGTGTGTGTGTGCACGTCTCTCCTCTCCTCTCTCTCTCTCTCTCCCTCCATCTCCTCCTTGCTACTCTTGTTCAACACATCAAAGCGCTTCAAGAGTTGCTTTTCTTTGTACATTCACTTGGGTAATACATTCAATATTGTGTGTTATGCTCCAAGCTTCCTCTTCTTACTTGTGTTGTTCGCATGCTTTCGTAGACCTCAAACTACAACAATTGGTATCAAAGCAAGTTGGCGCTTCATCTAGGGCTTCATCGACATCCGTCTAGTCACAGTCTCAAAATCGCACAAAAACTGGTAAACATACTCAGGGATATTAGGAGTTCAAAACAACTTTGCTCTGTGGTGTCAAAATTTGGATATGAGCTTGTTTCGACCTTTGAACACACTATCGTAGTGCATATGCAAGCAATATCGTCCTTTTGTGCCAAACATATATACAGTTTTTGGTTTGCTAGTTCGCCAGTACAAGTGCCTTGAAGTCTGCTACAAGTTTAGTGGAGCTCGATGAGATAGTTCTATTCAAATTTTACAGGTGCAGTCATTTTTTTGCATCAAGGTACTTTACTTAATGGCCATGCCTGAAAGCAATGATGTATTATGTATGTTGGGTGTTGAGGACAAGTTGGATCGTACCAATTACCCGTTGTGGGCATATAGGATGTGTCATGTATTGGTCGCATAAGGACTATGGAATATTGTGCATGATGTTGAAAAATAATATACTACATGGGTACCTGACAGAGAAGTGAAAATGAACAGATAGGTTTGACTTCAACTGAAGATAACTGAAGATTGAAACACCTAAATGAAATGAAAATTGGTGAGCATATAGTAGACTTATAGAGCTAACTTTACGAAGTTAAATCACTGAAAATAATGCACCAAGCTCAGAGAAACCATCTCTACACTCTGACTGAGAAAACTGAGAGATATGGCAGTGAGTAGTACACTTCACAAGAACATGGAAATATGAACTCAAATGATCATGAAAATGAGAGTATATTGATTGTACAATACAATGGACTTATGATACATATGTGTGCCTTGTAATCACACCTCGATATGGCATAAAGCTCAGCTCTTGGAGGTCTTCACATAACCACGACTAAGACTACCATGTATTTATAGTTGATCTTGGGAGGCTAACTCCCCTCAATCACTCTCCAATCAATTAGTGATTGATTTGATTCTCTATCTACCACAAATCACGAATTCGTGGCTCCTCTTTCCCTTTTTGATCAAGTGGACTCAACCACTTAAGATTCTTTCACTTTTACATTAAGTAAAGTCTTCAAAAGTTACAAGAGGTAGTTCACAAGTGAACTTTACATTGTCTTCATTTTAAGGCTTCTTCTATGACTTTGTGGGACTCAAACCAATACTTAGGCTTGTCATAGACTTGCTCCAACACATTCCATAGGAACAAGATCCTCATGGATGCATGAAGACACACACTTATGGATGTGCAGAGTTGTAGTGTAAGAAGAGAATAGAGAAAATGCTAGAGAGGTAGGTATGAACAAAACTCATAGATCAATTCGAGACCAAGCCTATGCACCTGTCGTATTTCCAAATGAAGAGTTTGAACCTCATGGTTGGGAAAAAATTCTAGCAACAATGGATGTAGCCATCAATGAAGAGCAATGGACACCACATTGTGATGAAGATGGCTATCAAATTTCAATCTTCACTATAAAATCACTTATATGTGAGTGAGTTCTTGAAGAATGTGAGTCAAGCATTGATCTACTTGAGGAAGAAAGTGACTCACATCTAGATTCAATCATTATGGACCCTTTTTGTGCTCAGAATAAGAATTCCTATATGAAGTAGAAGCTCAACCCCAAGAGCACAAAAAGCTTACCAATGATGTGTGGTTAACTACATAGGTGATCGCCAAGAGTGAAGGCAAAAAGAGGAAGAAGAGAGAAGCCTCACCAGATGAGGAGGAATATTTGTTTGAGGTCCCTGAAAATTTCAAGAAGTATGAGATAGAATATAGGAGATTCATGATAAGGATGCCTAAACAAGAAGCACTAGCGGCATTGTAACCATAGAAGAAGGTAAAGAATGATGCACATACATATGACATGACCTAACAGTGCATGAAGAGCAAGAGTTGATAGCCTTGCTAAGAGAATACAGAGATGTATTTGCTTGGAGTTACAAGGACTTAAAAGGTGTAGACCCTAACATATGTTCACATGTGATCCCCATGACATCAGAAGCCAAACCTTCTAAGTAGAAGTTGTTGGAATTTGGGGCCTTAGGATCGTTCCAAACTAAAACCTTTTGAGCATACACAACTTAATTGACAAGATGGTATGTGAGATAGAGAAAGAAAGAGATCTTGAGACAAGATTAGAGAATGTAAGCTGGATGCTTACTTACTAAAAAATAGATATCCAAATTACAACATGGGAGTACTACTCAACCATATAAAGTGGTGCACTCACTAATGGAAGAATATCCAAGAATATGATGATAAAAAGTTTAGATTATGTCAAAATAATATAAGTGTGTGTGAAGTAAACGAAGCAATGAAGCTAACCTTATTCTCACAAAATAGTGTAACAAAATTGTAAATCAACCAAAATTTTAACTCACAAAAGGTAGTTACCACCGCCTTGTAGAAGACTTCTTGCTCCAAGAGAGTAGCCTCTCCTTCACCAAAACTTCACCTCCTCAAGAGTGTGAGACTCTTCCTCCTTGATCTCCTTGAGAGCTTGAGTGATTGGTTATACAATGATCTTGGCTCTTATTATATAGGTTTGAAGTACTCTTTGAAAAGCAAATTTGAAAAGCCAAATAAATCAAAATCCATCGCTATAATCTTACGATCACTAAAACAAAACTCCTCCGAAACGCCGATGTCCGTATGCTTTTCAAGAGCTTGAGTGATTGATTATACAATGAGCTTGGCTCTTATTATATAGGTTTGAAGTAATCTTTGAAAAGCAAATTTGAAAAGCCAAATAAATCAAAATCCATCGCTATAATCTTACGATCGGTAAAACAAAACTCCTCCAAAACGCCAATGTTCGTATGATTTTCAAAAAGAAACCTTCAAGCTATAAAACATGCTCGTGCGATACAGCAAACGGGAGTTGAACCCAATGGGCTGAAGAAACTAGAGATGTTTGAGCTAGACCACAACGCCCATGCTTTTTCTTAAGAGGTATTCAATAAAGATTGCTCATATATGCATGCTGCGCCCGTTTGAAGACTAAGAATTGGTATGAGCTTTTGAACTATTGAACAATTCTTGGACCATATGATATTGGCTCCAACAATCCCTCCTTCAATGTCATATTGGTACAAGCTTCATGTCATATTGGTACAAGCTTCAGTAACCTGCAAATCTTCTCATGACTATCTCTAGTCAATGCTTTGGTAAATATATATGCAACATTCTCACTAGAAAGAACATAAACTAGCTTAGTGTGCTTCTTAGCTATCTGCTCTCGAATATAGCGGTAATGTACCTCTATATGCTTTGTCCTTGCCATGATGCACTGGATTCTTAGCTATAGCTATAGCACTCTGGCTATCTAAAAATATCTGAATGGGTTCATGTACTCTCACATCAAGATAATTGAAAATCTTTTGCAACCAAACTAACTCTAGAGTAGCTATAAATGCTGCATGATATTCAGCTTCACACAATGAAGTGGCAATAGGGGTTGTCTCTTCGAATGCCATGGGATAAGACAATCTCCAAAACAAAATCCACTAGTACTTCTTCTTGTGTCTCTATCACCTGCCCAATCAGAATCTGAAAATCCTTTTAGTAACAAATGTGTAGATTTCGAAAATACCATAGCAAAATTTGAAGTTCCCTTCAAATATCAAAAGTTTCGCTACTGCTTTCCAATGTAACACTGTCAGATTCTGCATGAACCTTGATACTTGAGAAACTACAAAGTGTATATCAAAACGTGTATTACAAAGATATATCAAGCAACCAGCTGGTTGACCATATAGAGTAGCATCAAATGGCTCTTCATCTGCTACCATTTGTAAAGAAATGTTCTGATCCATAGGTGTTTGCATAGGTTTAGAATCACTCATCTGAAACCTCTCCAAAAGTTTCTCAATGTACTTCTACTGTGTCATATAGATACACTCATCTCGAAACAGAAACTAAATCCCAAGATAATAATGTAAAATACCTAAATCATTCACATCAAATGTTTGCTTCAATTCTTCTTTGAACATCTACAAATTTGCATCTCTAGGAGCTGTGACTATAATATCATCCACATAAATGATTGCTATAATCATCATACTTGTTTCAGCTTTAACATAAAGAGTTGGAGCTGCATCTGAGTTATGGAAACCAATGGTCAAAAGATATGTATGTATCTTTTCATACCATTCTCAAGGTGCATGTTTTAAACCATACAAAGCTTTTATAAGCTTGCATACTAAGTGTTCTTTACCTGTCTCTTCAAAACCTTTTGGCTGTTGAATATACACATCCTCGTGTAAATCACCATTAAGAAAAGCAGTCTTAATGTCAAGTTGGTATATATGCCAACCAAAATGTGCTGCTAAAGCAAGTATTGACCTAATAACAGTCATCCTAGATGTAGGAGCAAATGTCTCATCATAATCAATACCTTTTTGTTGTGCATATCCTTTGACAACCAACCTAGCCTTGTATCTATCAATAGTATCATCTACTTTCCTTTTGATTTTGAGGATCCATTTTACACCTATAGCCTTTTTTCCCTCTGGTAACTCACATAGCTACCAAGTTTGATTCTTATGAATAGAATCAATCTCTCCTTGTTAAGTGCATCTTTAACACATGCAGGTTCATCTTCAACAGTTGTAAGTGCCAAAATATCATGAATCTCAAAGTCTTCAGCAAAACTTACATGACCTTTTTGTTGTTGCTATCTAGTCTGGCTTCTTGTTCTTACATGATCTTGTTGTTGTTGTCTAGTTTGACTCCTTGTTCTTCTAGTAAAAGTCTTTATACCACTATCTTTCCAAGTCTAATATAGTCAAGTAGGTGTCTCCTTAAATAGTGGTGAAACTCTTTTTGAACTTTCAGCTTCCACAGTTTCTGGAACTTGTCTTGCCGAGGGACTAGGACTTTTTGGAACTCTAACTTCTTCTATTTTTGGAATCAAAGTCTCTTGTGGAGCTGACTCTATAGAAGGTTGTGAAATTCCTCAACTTTTTCTTGAATCCTAGGAATTTTAACTCCCTCCTGATATGGTTGAACATGTACATCCAAAATCTTTCTAAAAAATCCATAGTCATTTTCACTAATGAACTTTGGGGTTTCTACTTCTTTATCATAAACCTTATCTTCAGCAATATAAGCATTACGTGAAAGAATAATTTCACCTATCTTTGGAACATAAAACTTGTATCCTTTACTCTCAATAGGATATCCAATAAAAACAGCTTTCTTTGCCTTTACATCTAGTTTGCCTTGGTCCTTTTTCTCAACATGTACATAAGAAAGTGATCTAAACACTCTGAAATAACTCACATTAGGTTTTCTACCATAATAAGCTTCATAAGGTGTGATTACCTTTAAAGATTTTGCAGATGACCTATTCAAAATGTGATTAGCTGTATGTATTGCATCAAACCAGAATTTTGGTGAAAGCTTCTTGGATGCCATCATGCTCTGCATCATCTCAACAAGTACGCTATTCTTTCTTTTTGCAACACTATTCTACTGAGGCGTATAAGGAATAGTAAGGTGTCAAGTAATACCTTTCTTATCAAGAAATGTCTGGAACTCTTTTGAAAAGTATTCTCACCCTCTATCACTTCTGAGAATCTGGGTAGTTTCCTGAGTTTCATTTTCAACCATAGCTGCAAACGTCTTGAACATAGGAAAGACTTATGACTTCAACTTAAGACCATAGATCCATGAGTATCTCGTAAAATCATCAACAAATAGAACAAAATACCTAAAACCCTGAATAGATTCTACTCTCATAGGTCCATTCACATCTGAATGAATAATCTGCAATTTCCTGGTAGCTATAATATGACCACGTTTCTTGAAAGGTAGTTTATGCACCTTACCTTCAAGACAACCTTCACATATATCTGAATCATCTGGTAGCTTGAATGAGGGTAAACTCTCAACCATACTTCTATCTTTGATACTCTTGAGAGCTCCAAAACTAATATGTCCAAATCTTTCATGCCATAGCTTCATATCTTCCACCGATGATGAAGATTTGGCCGCATATGCCTGACTAATTTTTGACAAAACAAAGATCCCTCCTCTATGCTCACCTTGTAAAATACAATTCCCTTCTTTCTGTGATAGGATCTTACAAAGGTCTCTCTCAAATACGACTTTAAAACAATCACCTAAAAATGCAGATATAGATAGCAGATTCTTCTTCATTTCAGTTACATATAGAGCATCTGAAATCTAAAAATTACCACCTTCTCTTGACTTTAGGGTTACTGTACCTATTCCCACAACATCCAAATTATTGCCATCTGCAATAGTAACTCTTCTACCTGAAGAATAGGAAAGAGAAGAAAATACATCTCTGCAACCTGTCATATGCTTTGTAGCACCTGGGTCAAATATCCAAGGACTTCCTGAAAGAACTTGTAAAGCTACCTAATCAAAATCTACTTCCTCAATGGTGATACAATCATAAGAATCACCTTGAGATTTCCCCTTTTTATCATCTTCTGCAACATTACCTGATGGCTTTTTCTTTTCTGCTGCAATCCTTTTATAACATGCTAACTTAATATGTCCATGTTTCTTGCAGTACTAACATATTACTTCCTTCTTCTTAGAAGACTTCTCTTTAGATGTCATAGATACAGAATCTGAAGTAGAAGGTGAGAGGGACCTACTTTCCTTCTTGGATTGTTTTTCCTTCTTCTCCTTCTTCTTCTTCTTCTTACCCTTTGATGAAGATAAAAGAACTTCTTCATTCTCTTCCATTCCCTTCAACTGATCTTCATCTTGAAGTAAAAAAAACTGTAGCTCTTCAAATGTAACCTCTCTATCTCTTGTGGTAAGGGTAAGAGTGGTTATGAAAGACCGGTATGAAATAGCAAGTGAATTAATCAGCGTATTTACCATTTCTTCATCTGATATCTCAACTCCTACATTTAGAAGTTGATCTCTCAAGTCAACGAGTCTCGTAATGTGGGTTTGAATTGACTCACTAGCCTTCATCCTTGTATTTGTTAGTCGTCTCCTCAAGTGAGCTTTCTTAGCAGGATTTTTGCTCTGAAAAAGATTCTCAAGCTTCATCCAAGCTTGTATAGAACTTCTGCAAGATTTGATCTATGGTAGAATGTGCTTTTGACACTCATTGCTATGAATGAAAGTGCTAAAGCATCTCTAGCATCCCATCTTGCCTGATCTTCAGTAGGAGGAACTCTAGGTAAAGACCTAGCAGTGACCCTGGATATAGAAGTGGTTAACTCTTCTTTAGTTGGTTCTGCAATTGTGACTTCATCACCTCTTGAAGTTGTTATATCCCCTTCTTCAGGTTCTCGTCTTGGTCTTGTTAAGGATCCATTGACTATACTCCATAAATCCTTTGTCACTAAAATATTCATCATCATGAAACTCCACATGGGATAATTAGAAGATCCATCTAACTTGTCTTCAATCTCAATTCTAATCTCACTCATCTTAACTAAGTGTGTATGTCAATTATGCTCCGATGCTAAGTGTTGGAATTTGGGGCCCTAGGATCGTTCCAAACTAAAACCTTTTGAGCATACACAACTTAATTGACAAGATGATATGTGAGATAGAGAAAGAAAGAGATCTTGAGACAAGATTAGAGAACGTAAGCTGGATGCTTACTCACTAAAAAATAGATGTCCAAATTACAACATGGGAGTACTACTCAACCATATAAAGTGGTGCACTCACTAATGGAAGAATATCCAAGAAGATGATGATACAAAATTTAGATTATGTCGAAATAATCTAAGTGTGTGTGAAGTAAACGAAGCAACAAAGCTAACCTTATTCTCACAAAATAGTGTAACAAAATTGTAAATCAACCACAAGGTTAACTCACAAAAGATAGTTACCACCACCTTGTAGAAGACTTCTTGCTCCAAGAGAGTAGCCTCTCCTTCACCAAAACTTCACCTCCTCAAGAGTGTGAGACTCTTCCTCCTTGATCTCCTTGAGAGCTTGAGTGACTGATTATACAATGAGCTTGGCTCTCATTATATAGGTTTGAAGTACTCTTTGAAAAGAAAATTTGAAAAGCCAAATAAATCAAAATCCATCGCTATAATCTTACGATCACTAAAATAAAACTCCTCCAAAACGGCACTATACGTATGCTTTTCAAGAAGAACCCTACAAGCTAAAAAACATGCTCACACGATACAACGAACGGGAGTTGAATCCAGGTGGCCTGAAGAAACTAGAAACATTTGAGCTAGACCACAACGCCCATGTTTTTCCTTAAGAGGTATTGAATAAAGATTATTCATATATGCACGTTGCACCCGTCTGAAGACTAAGACTTGGTATGAACTTTTGAACTATTGAACAATTGTTGGACCATATGATATTGACTCCAACAGAAGCCATACACATATAATGACAATTATGCTGCCAAGATCAAGGAAGAGATAGATCGATTGGTAGAAGCTGGGTTTATCTATGAAATTGAGCACATTGAATGGGTATCCCCCATTGTAGGGGTGCCCAAAAAGAATGGCAAATTACAAGTTTGCATTAACTTGAAGAAAGTTAATGTAGCCACTATTAGAGGTAGTTATCCACTTCCTATCACTGAGAATCTCCTTGAAAGAGTGGCAGGCAAGGAAGTATATATCTTCCTTGATGGATTTTCTAGCTACAATCAAGTGGCCATTGCCCCTGAAGATAAGCATAAGATGGCTTTTGCCATAGAGTGGAGCATATTTTCTTTTCGAGTAATGCCATTTGGGCTCACTTATGTGCCAACTACCTTTCAAAGGGTGATGTGTCATGTGTTTAAAGAGTTCTTGCATAAAAACCTAGAAGTCTCTGTTGATGATCTATGTGCTCATTCCAACATTAGACAAACACATATACCTGAACTCAGACAAATCTTTGAAAAATGTAGAGAGTACCAGGTCTTCCAACATTAGACAAACACATATACCTGAACTCAGACAATCATTGCAAAGCCTCTGTACTCCCTTTTGACTAATTTTGAGTGGACAAACAAATGTGAAAACTCCTTTAATGAGCTTAAGAGATGACTATGTTCAGCACCAATCTTGACTACACTTGTAAAGATGAAGAAAGGCACACCTGTAAGGATGGAGAAAGGCATAAACCATATCCAAAATGACACACAATGTTACAAACCTGTAATTTCCATAAGACCATATGTACTTGTAACCCTCACAGTTTCTTTCATCCAAGTGTTCAATTGTAAAGTGACTACTCATCAATTGGCCAACCCTAGGACTATCCTTAGGTCTCTCTCATACATATTCATTTCACCCCATATTCGCCTGAAAGGGTAGGAGACCTACTGCGCACAGAAAGGCATAGGACACTTCATATTCAAATGGCCTTGACCATGGTAATTATGTTTTTGAAAACTTGGAGGACCAATGTTTGAGTCCTCCGAATTGACCACATCGATTGGGTATGCAAAGCCACATAGCATAACAACATTTGTCATGACAAAAGGTTCGTGCCCACATAGCACATGAAGAGGCAACCTCCCAAGATTCGTAAAGTTGCATACAAGTAAGTAATACACATGAGAGTGAGACAGATCTCATCAACATGTCCGTGAGGCACTTTTCAAGGTCAAGCATGAGGGTAGTGCACATATATTTCCTAAAACCTGAAGGGAAGCTCAACATCCTTTCTTGGAATTCTTGTTGTGGATTTGGACACAGTCCTTCCTTGTTAGTCAACTATTTTCCACATGATCAGGTGCTTAACAATACATAAAGCCATAATTGATACCATATGTCTGAATATCCTACCCCGTGCTTTAAGCAAGTGTTGTGATTGATAAGAGTATTCCTAATCATGTCCCGGATATAAAGCTGCAATGATGCAAAGGTGTTTTCATCATAGTATTAGAAAGTTCATTTAGTCCTTCAAATATTGAACGCTTGCAAACTGATGATAATAAATCAAAATAGAGGAACACAAATTAAATCAACCAAGAGCACATAGTCCATTCGTGTAGAAGAACATGCATAGGGGAGAGGCAATCTTGTCGCAGACCACCCAGATATGGCAACTCAAAAAGATGAAGATGTTCACAAACACCTGTGAACATGGACATAGAGAATGTGGCAGAATTTATCATAGAGACTAGCATCCCTAACCATAGCTACAATTGCTTGATCCCCATAAGAGATTGCAAGACAAAACTTTCCATGAATGTGCTACACGAGAGAGAGGATCGAAGGGTTAAGGCACATAGTGAAACTATGTTTGAACATACCATCTTTTGCTGACTGCAACTTCACTCAAAGTAGCTACACATAAAACACCAAATGTGCATGGCATCAACATGATAGCTGCCTTCATCATGGTATATGGATGCTATTTTGCAGCCCACCAACAAGAGTGCTCAGAAGAACATATGAGTTGAGGAGGACATAGATATATGCAAAGGGGGAACAACAGAGATAGCGGGAACGAAGCTCAAAGGGAAGGTTAAATGCAAGAGCACCCACAGTGACTACCTTCAAAACTTGCATGTGTAAGGAAATGCAAATGATCATTTTACCGAGACCGTCATAGAGAGCCATGGAATGAGATGTGGAAAGAGGGGGAGAGGAACCCCCTTAGCCTCATACCTCAACAAGGATGCGAACTTCAAGCCATAGCGTTCATATCCAACTTGAATGGTATCCGAAGGGTACATGTTCCCATATGCATGCAGAGGGTGATGCCACGGCCATGTGAAATGGAAGTCATCGAGAGCATAGAGGATTGGGGGCATGTGGCTCCACACCAGCAGCAAGAAATGGGCTAAAGCACCCTCCAAAAATGCCAGCCACCAAAGTATGGAGGGAGGAGCCCAAAGGTTCACCCATGCCATGGCACAACTCAAAAGGAGCAATGGGGGCACCATAAGGGCTCGACCCCAAAAGGTGAGGGAGACAAGAAGTGTCCCCTCCCTCGCTATAACTGTAATGCACTTCCCTTGCCTTCAATGCAAGAGAGAGAGGAGGGAGAGTTAGGTAGGGACTCTATTACACCTCCTAACCCTAACTGTGTGAGAAACAAAAAAAAAAGGGGAGAAACTCCCACACTACCTGATGTCATTTCAACAATTAAAGGGGTATAACTTCAATGCTACCTTTCGATTGTCCATTTGATGTAGGGTAGCTCTCCCATACATAATCTTCAAGTAAAAATAAATTCATGGGGCATAGATTGATACTAGTTTTATAGAGAGGGAATCATGCTCCAAATACGATATATGTTTTTTTTTCTCAGTGTGTGCGACTAAAGTCTCCAATTTTTGTTATTTTTCTCGAAAATGAGAAGAGGAAGGATTGGAGAGAGACTACCCATCCCCCAACTCAAGGGTATCACTGAAAAAGAGGTGACAAAGATGGAGAGTGATGTCCAATGAGTGTGTGGGAGTGTGTATGTGTGTGTGAGAGAAAGAAGGGGGTTAGGGGGTGTTCTTGTGCAACAACCAAAATGAACTAAAACTACCCTACAAAAACAATGAAATGGAGAGCTAATGGTACAAAGGAAGGGTGCAAATGCCATGCAAGAACTCGATCCTACACAAATGAGCAGAAAAAATTACAACACAATACTTCACCGCATGTTCTTGAGCTCCCCAAGAGATGAAAGGCCGTTCTCCTCGGCAACGATGCCAAAATTGTTGTTGTAGTATACCCAAGGGAGCCAAGTCCCACACCACCTTGCATGGAAGCAATAGGAAAGCTCAAGAAAGACTCTGCCTTCATCCAACCAACCCTCCATCATGCTCAAGCCATTGGCCATCAGCTCCAAGCTATGCCACAAACCCTTGAGGACATGGACAGGAAGGTCATCAAGGACCCTTGTCAACAAATGGAAATACAAGAATGCAGCACATTCTAATTCTAATCACACACAAAGGAGAGACAAGCATGCACACACACCTCACTCTCACACTCAAAGACAAAATGCACAAGTGCACATAGTCTAAGAGTAAAAGAGTCCTTCAATTCATTTATAAAAGGTATGTACATGGGTCTCAAGTCAAACCAAAAGCTCCCCTTTCCAAAAATGAGCTTCTATATTTTTAGGCTAAGCTTTTTTCCCCACGTGCTCCTATGACTAGTCAAAAAGGGAGCATGTGTCTAACTACGATATCTTATGAGATCTTGGAAAATATTCCCAAATCTCAAGAAAGTGGAGGCATGGGAATTTCCACATGGGTTTTGGGGTTTTTCTCAAGTGTTTACAAAAAAGAGAATTATTTACAAGGTTCCAAGCGTTAATCTTGGAGAATTATCAAAAAGGGGCATAAGAGGATGTTCTCATGTGCAAACCTCCAATATACATAGAAGGGGTATTTTCATGAGCAAAAGAGGGTTCATATGCACAAGAGAAAATGTGAGCACACCCTATAACCAAACACTAAGCCGTTGTATTATGCAACCATAATTCAATCGACTGATATGTGGATTATTTTAGAGCCTACTAAGAAGAAACCATGAAGGGGGTGAGGGCATCAAAAGACAAAAGAGAAGACCGTTGGGTTCCGCAAAGCTGTGGAAAATACAAGCCTCTACACCTTCGTTGCTTCCCTTGCAGGAAAAAATGAACATGCTTGATTAATTCTACACATTTGTGACATGTTTTCTTGATCATTCAACCATCACAAGGTGGTAATTCATGATGCTCTGAACCTTTCCCCTCACCTAAAAATTTGTATTCAGGAAGTCGAACAATTAAAGTGGAGAAGGCAGTCGAGCTTGTCAACCTCTACTATCCAGTCCGGTTAAGGAACATGATCAAATCGACGGGGTTCTTTGGCTGGCAAAATCTCAATAACACACAATGTTATCTTCACCAAATTACACCGAATAAATCACAGACTTATGCTTCACACATAATTAACTGTTAGAAGTGAACCATCACTGTGCGGCAAAACACAGACAGCGCGACATGTAGAGTTCCTATCTAAGACTTTTGTCTCTCTGCTCACCCTGCACAAGATAGAACGATGTGAATTATATGAAAGGTTACATTTTGGGGCTTTGCCTCTTCGGCGAGTTACTTTGGGATAGTTTTACATAGGTGTCCCATGGCTAACACTAGCATGCTCAGAGGAGATGAACCCAAAAAATAGCTAAGGACTTATTTGACATTATCCTGGTCATCTTCCGAAGGGGTAAATACGTCACTCTTAAATGAATCTGGGGCTTCTACAAAAGTATGATGAATCATTTTGGAGATGTTTTCTAAAAGACTTTTCACTTCCTCTAGCAAGACAGTGACTGAGCCTTAACGGTTACCAGAAGTGGAGGCTTGATTTAGAATAGAGTGGCTCTACACTTCAACAAGCTGCAGGCCAAACTCTTCCTAGAGATAAAAGTCCTACTTCATGAGATGTTTTCGACGCTTGGTCTCCACTCAAGCTATCTGGTTAGCCTGCTCCTTGAGGGACTTCTCAACCTCCAAAGATTGTTGGAGATTGGTCAACTATTGGTTGACTCATTCAAGCCTCTATTCTCGATGCACTATCTAAGCAGACAATTACTCATTGGTTTCACGAAGGGCGGTGGTTATCTGTTGAAGGAGATCATATTCGTTAGCTTGATCGGGCGGGGAAGGGCTAGGGGGTGCTCTGTTAGGAGAGGGTGTGCTGAATTTTTCCACCCTCTTTGGAGAAGGTAGGGGAGATGGTGAGGGTTCTTTACTCTTTGAGGGTGAGAGTGAGGGTGAAGGGGGGGTGGCATCTTTCATAAGGTTTCCTTCAGAGGAGAGGGGGGCAGAGGAGGTGGGGGGGTAGAAGATGATGATGACTCACTATTGGTTGTTGTAGGAGAGGGTGGTAGAGGCAGATTATTCATCTATTGGTCGTCATTCTCGACACTGGAGAAAGAAGAAATGATTACACGAGTTGGTTGAGAGTGGCATAGTGTGAGGTTGATGCTCTCATCTTCCAAAGGAGGGGTTGTCTATGCAAAGCGGTAGGGAACAAGAGTGATATGGGTGGTGATGGGGAATTCGCCTAGATATAACATGGACAACAAATATGACAATCTAGTTTTTGGGTGATTGCCATTATCTAAGTGTCGAATGATGTGTTGGCATTCTTTATGAGCATGGTTGAAGAGTATGATCGATCAATTGATTGGTCGTTAGGCGACGTCTATGACGATGGAGTAGAACTGGTGGGATATGCCATATGGGTGGTGTTGGAGGTTAAGTGCGATAACTAGGAAATGCAAAATGGAGTGCTTTGGCTCTGCTCTATAGCTGATCGCATACGCATTGGAGTGATGCCATGGAAGGAGCTGCTCCATAGCAGCATGGGACAAGGATAGCACCGATCTTGTACCATCAATGGGCAGGAAAAAATGTTGTCCCACTTTGGTCAGCATTATCCGCAGCTCTTGTCTGCTTAGAGGGACAGTCTAAAAGGCAATAGATGCGGGTTTGACCACAATGGCATGGATAAGGTTCTCTACAACAGGATGTGGTTAAGTAGCTTCCCACAGTAGAAGACAAAAGCGCATAAGGGGGTGTAGGGTCAAAAAACGGTTAGAATCATCAAAGATGACAACAAAGAGTGGTTCAAAGGCTACTAAGACTTCCATGATCACTCGAGCGCATAGAAGCCAAATGTTCACAAAGTTCACTACTAGCATAGGCAAACAAGTAGACACAATAGTGGGTGATCATGAAGCGGGGGGGTTTTTAAACAAATAAGGTGGCATGGCGGCATGATTGAAGAATGGAATGATTGTAATAATGAATGCATGTGGAGTAAGATATCTCCTAAAAATCATGCAAACCAAGCCGACTACTAATTGAGTACAAGGAAGGCAACCAAAATGGTTGAAGCTTTGATCCATTGATCAGATTTTGAAGCGATGTTTCTGTAAGGGTCTCCAACCCAAAAGTTGGTGGACCAATTTGCACCAAAATCCAGTACGAAGTGAACCACCGGACTTTGAATTTTCCTACAGCATGATCCAATTTAGAATTATAGAACAGAACAAGTTGACCAACTTTGAATACTAGAGTCCTTAAGAAAGGATCATGCATCTGAGTTTGTCACACATGTATGTCTTGCATGAGCAAAAAGCTTTCAAACCACTATTTGTCCAGTGCCCCCAAATCATTGATATGAATATAAAGTGAATTAGCTTGTAATAATGTGTGCTCGATAGCAACTTGCAAACTAGGTACAATGTGATAGAACTTGGAGAAGCTTTTAGGAGGTAGAAAACTAAGTTGCAAAGCGACGAAGTTCGGTCAAGCCAATGAGCACAAGACTAGACCTTGAGCTTATGGAGACTCAAATAAACCTTATAGGCATGCAATAAGTGCAATTAAATGCACTATGTACTTTGGAGCATCAACGAGAAAGAGTCGATGCAAAACAGATAGGTTTGCACATTAACTACCTCAAAAAACTTGTTATCTTTGGATGAAACAATCAACTTCAAATGCTCTTAGCAGCCATCATGATTACAATCAGCAAAAATTATTTTAAAGGAATGATACACATAGGGTTGAGTGTATAGAATGTAGAAGATTACAAGAAATAAGCAAAATATGCTTTTGGAATGAACTTGATAATCAACAATGGTACCTCCTATCTTTCAGGAATGCACAGAGATAGACCCCGAGACAGAAAAACTAAGATTTCTCCCAGTCTACTAAACCAAATACTTTGAAGGTTTATAGACATCAACAAGATACTAATATCTTTCCAAAAGGAGCTCATTCATTCAATTTAAAACTCTGTAGAGAGAGCATGAGCCTCTACAAGCTTACTATTGTTGAAGAAGATGATGTAGAAAAATGAAGGAGCAAGACAATGATGGCCACAAGTGTATGTATATTGCTTCCATGTAATGTACAAATGATTTGAAGTCTTTACATAGAATCTTGATGTGATACATGACTTCTACAAGTGGATTTTGAATTCAAATGAAGGCAGGATTAGTTGTTGGAGGGAATCAATTCACTTTCCTATAATCTAAGAAAAGTGAAGATCTAGTTTTATCTACTTTTAGGAAAAGTGAAGATCTAGTTTGATCTACTTTTAGGAAAGGGAATCAATTCACTTTCCTACAATCTAGGAAAAGTGAAGATCTGAAAGCAAGTGGCAGATATGATGACGAAGGCACTTGATGGAATAAAGCTTTGCATATTTAAATCAATGGGAGGTATTCAACCTATTAGAGAATGAAGACTCAAGCATACTTTAGCTTGAGGGGGAACTGTTTGAACATCAAGATTACACTATGATTGAGGTGGATTTGATCTACATCAAAAAGCTATCATTTGGATTATGCCAAAAAAATATCCGTTGGAGAGTTCTTCTACTTATGCTCATTTATTGTATTTTTTTTTTAAGATTTCTTTTGGATCATTTACCATTCTAAAAACCTAGAGCTTTACACATGTAAAAGGAGATAAATAGAGCTAAAATTCCATGAATTTCAGGTGATTGGTTGATTCATTGATTACAACTCAACCACCTCAAATTCATGGAATTTCAGCTCTCTTTATCTCCTTTTACATGTGTAAAGCTCTAGGCTTTTAGAATGGTAAATGATCCAAAAGAAATATTTTTAAAAAAATGCAATAAATGAGCATAAGTAGAAGAACTCTCCAACGGATATTCTTTTAGCGTAATCCAAACGATAGCTTTTTGATGTAGATCAAATCCACCTCAAGCATAGTGTAATCTTGATGTTCCAATAGCTCCCCCTCAAGCTAAAGTATGCTTGAGTCTTCATTCTCTAATAGGTTGAATACCTGCCATTGATTTAAATCTACAAGGCTTTATTCCATCAAGTGCCTTTGTCATCATATCTGCCACTTGCTTTTTAGTTGGAACAGAAGAAATGTCAATCTCCTTTGCCATGAGCTTCTCCCTGATAAAGTGGTAATGAACCTCTATGTGTTTGGTTCTTGCATGGAAAATAGGGTTTGTTGTTAGATGTGTGGACCCTACATTATCTCCAAATATGTGAGGTTTTGAACTCACAAGTCCCAAATCTGTATACAATGCTTTTAACCATATTGCCTCTTGAGTTGCTATGGACAAACCTCTGTACTCTACTTCAGTTGAGGATGAAGCAACTGCTTGTTACTTCTTGGAACTCCATGACACTAGCTTTGAACCTGCAAATGCTAAGTAACCAAAGGTACTTCTTCTATCATCCTTAGGTCCTACCCAATCTGCATCTGAATAGATTTTGATATCCATATCTAAAGAGTAAGGATAGAATATACCTTCATTGATTGTACCTTTGAGATACTTAAGGTGGTAATTCATGATGTTCTAAACCTTTCCCCTCACCTAAAAATTTGTATTCAGGAAGTCGAACAATCAAAGTGGAGAAGGTAGTTGTTTTGTTAACCTCTACTATCTAGTCCAGTTAAGGAACATGATCAGGTTGATGGGGTTCTTTGGCTGGCAGAATCTAGTAATGCTAGATCCCTTTGTTTTCTCCTAGCTATCTCACTGAATAGATATACACCAGACTTATGAACACAATATCAATAACACATAATGTTATTTTCACCAAATTACACTGAATAAATCACAGAATTATGCGTCACCACTTCATTAACTATTAAACTAATTAAACTCATTGAGAAATGATCAAACTTAATTAATCCAACATAATAGAATATGTTAGACGGCAATGCATAGTAATATGTAGAAGTGAACCATCACTGTGTAGCAAAACACAGATAGCCTGGCATGTCTAGTGCCTATCTAAGACTTTTGTCTCTCTATTCACCCATGCACAAGACAGAACAATGTGAATTATATGAAAGGTTACATTTTGGGCCTTTGCCTCTTTGGCGAGTCACTTCAAGATAGTTTTACATAGGTGTCTGTTGGCTAACACTAGCACACCCAAAGGACCTAAACCCAAAAAATAGTTGAGGACTTATTCGACATCGTCCTGATCATCTTTTGAAGGGGTAAACACGTCATTCTTAGAAAAATCTCGGGCTTCTAAAAATGTATGATGAATCTTTTTGAAGATGTTTTTTAAAAGATTTTGCACTTCCTGTGACAAGAGAGTGATAGAGCCTTCAGGGTTATCGGATGTTTGATTTACAATAGAGTGGCTCTATGCTTCAGCACGTTGCAGGCCAAACTCTTCGTGGAGGTAAAAATCCTACTTCGCTTGATGTTTTCAATGCTTGATCTTGACTCAAGCTATCTGGTTATCTTGCTTCTTGAGAAACTTTTCAACCTCCAAAGACTATTGGAGATTGATCAGCTGCTAGTTGACTTCTTCAAGCCTCTATTCTTACTGCAGTATCTGAGCAGATGCCATTAGCATCACTACCTATAAGTATGATATCATCAACATACACACATAGACATATCACCTCCAAATTACTTCTCTTGACAAACAGAGAAGTATCTTTTTTGCTCATGATGAATTCTTGATCTTGAAGGTATGTAGTCAACCTATGGTTCCATGCCCTAGGTGTCTGCTTCAATCCATAAAGATCTTTGTTTAGTTTGCATACATATGTTACCTTGCTTGGGTCCTCATAGCCAGGAGGTTGAGCCATGTACACCTCCTCTGAAATCCAGCCATTTAGAAAAGCATTTTTTACATCCAATTGGTACATATTACAATTCCTTGATGCAACCACACTTACCAATACCCTGATGGTTGGCATTTTGGCCACAGGTGAGAATGTTTCTTCATAATCAACTCCTTGGGTTTGTGCAAAACCCTTAGCCACAAGTCTAGCTTTATACATGTTTATGGATCCATCTGAGTTTCTCTTGACTTTGTAAATCCATCTAGAACCAATTACCTTCATTGACTCCTTCTTTCATACTAGCTAGTGTCATACCCATATCTCATTAGGTTCTTGCTCTGCCTTTGTGATCTTCTAATTGCTTGGTTGGATGATTCAGGTATGTCTTCCAACCTCTTCATCTTGGCCTTGCCCTTAGATTTCCATGCCTTGAATTCTTCTAGGTTGATGATGTCCTCATCAACTGATTTGATGTCTTCAATTTGGCTTGGATCTTCCTTGGTGAGGCTTGGAAACTCCTCTTCCAAGTCATATGGAAACTTAACCTTCCTGCATTCACTTTCAAACCAAGAATCATTCTCATCAAACACAACATCTCTATTGACCATAAATCCTTTGTTGGATGGATTATAAAACCTATATCCTTTCTAATTTAAATCATATCCTATGAAGGTGCACTTCTCTGCCTTAAGGTCTAACTTACCTCTGATTTGAGAAGGGATATGCACATAAGCAACACATCCAAAGATCCTACAATGATCAAGTGATGGCCTCCTACCATGCCATGCTTCATATGTGGCCATCCCATCAAGTGATTTGGATGGCAACCTGTTAATAAGACAAGTGGCAGTAACTACAATCTCTGCCCACAAATAATTAGGTAACCTTTTTTCATTTAGCATTGACCTAGTTGTTTCAACAATTAACCTATTTCTCCTCTCTGCCACCCCATTTTGTTCAAGGGTATATCTTGTTGTAATTTCCCTTTTGATTCCTCTATCCTGCAAGAATGCATCAAATTCATTTGAGAAGTACTCACCTCCTCCATGTGACCTTAGTTTTTTTTAGGCTTCTTCCTGTTTGGTTTTCCACAAGTGCAAGATACTTCTTAAAGCAACTAAACACTTCATCTTTGTGCTTCATAAAATACAAGATAGTCCACCTACTGAAATCATCAATGAAAGATACATAATACCTTGAGCCAGAAATTGAAGGGTCCTTGCTTGGTCCCCACACATCTATGTGGACAAGCTCCAAGTAATCCTCATGCATGTATCCTTTCTTTGAGAAGGGTAACCTGGTTGATTTACCAAATTGACATGCACCACATTTATAGATCATGTGTTGCTTGGATACATTAGGTATCCCAAGCACACATTGATCTCTACATATTTGCTTTAAGGTTCTCTCACCAATGTGCCCTAATCTTTTATGCCAAATCTCAAGCTCTGATAATGTTTGATCCTTGTAATTATAAAGTGCAATATTCCTTGTATCTTCAAGTTCAAATGTAAATAGTCTATCTGACTTTTTTCCCTTGGCAATTCTTGAATCCATGTTGGGGATCCTCCACAAATGCTCCATATTTGTTGAACGTAACCTGCAAACCCTTTTCCACAATCTGTCTAATACTCATCAAATTCTTGGTGATTGTAGGTACACATACAACCCTGCTCAACAGATTTCTATTCCCATCAGAGGTTTTAACATTTCCTACCTTGACCATTGAATGCTTGGTGTCATCTCTTGTTTGTCCTTGGTGCTTTCCCTTGGGTTCCTCAAGGTCAGAGAGAAGAGCTACATTGCCTGCCACATGATTTGAACATCCTGAGTCAATGTAGAAGAGGTGTTCATCATTCATACCTTTCTTTGAAGTCATGTTCATAATTAGAAGGGAATCCTCTTGATCCTCTGTGTAATTGTTGTAGTCTTTCCTTGATTTGTAGCCTCCTTGGTAGTTATTGTTGTAATTGTTGTTGTAGTTCTTGTTGTAGCTTTCTGTATGGTTGAATCTTCCTCTTGATTGTGAGTAGCCACCTCTTTGATATCCTCTTCCTTTGTGATTCATGTAGTTCCTATAGCACTCATCTGTAGTGTGATTAGACAATCCACATATGTTGCATGGGGAAGAATTGAAAGGCATCCCCATACCTTTCTTACCTCCTCTGCCCCTACCTCTCCTTGCATAGTTAGCTTGAGAAGTAGTACCTTCAACTTCACTTTTTTTGCTTTTTCCTTTGCCTTTTAATCTTCCCTTTATCTGTGTATAGGGCAAAAGAGTTATTACCTCTTGATGGTTCTCCATTTTTTTTTAGCTTGGCTTCATGGGTAAAAAGTTGCCCCATGAGTGTGGTAAGATCTGGAATCTGGATGTCCATGTACAAGTCCATGGTAGTTGTGAAGCTCTCGCATTTGTCATCTAGCTTGATGCTATTTATCACTTGTCTCACTATTTTCTCCTCTTCAATCTCCTCTCCTATGCTTTCCAATTGGTCAGCTATATCTTTGACTTTGTTCACATACTCGGAAACACTTTGCTTGGATTGCTTGCTTTGAGTGGTAAACTCAATCCATAATTTATTCTTTCTTGCTCTTGTATTGGAAGAAAAGTATGAAGACAATGTATCCCAAGTCTCTTGGGATGTTTTACAGTTCCTAATGTGTGGAAGAAGGAAGTCAGAGATAGAGTTAAGTAAGTATGGCCTTGCTAATGCATCTTTGGCACACCATGAGTTGAGTCTTTCAAGATCCTCTCTTGTAGGTTG
The DNA here is from genome assembly GCA_020310875.1 of Ceratopteris richardii. Classification (NCBI taxonomy): domain Eukaryota; kingdom Viridiplantae; phylum Streptophyta; class Polypodiopsida; order Polypodiales; family Pteridaceae; genus Ceratopteris; species Ceratopteris richardii. The sequence continues at coordinate 183,493,166 of CM035408.1, read as the reverse complement.
TCCTTTGCTTCTAAAAATGGGCACCTCCTCATCTCCAGATATGTATCCATAGAGACTCCTTCCTTGTAAGTATGTCTTCATCCTCAAGGACCATGCTTGGTAGTTGTTCCTATCCAATTTATCAATAAAAGAGGGGAAACCATCTCCCATTTACTTCAAAGTTGTGTTGTAGGCCCCTTTAGCTTTCCAATGACACTAAATAAGTGCCTATGTACTTTGGAGATGATGCTTCAAGCAATTAGACCAAAACAGATAAGTTTGCAACTAGCTTGTGACCAAAAAGTTGCTATTTTGGTCTTGACACCTGCTGGATGTTATGCTCAGTACTCGCAGTACAATAGCAATTAGAAAAATTCCTTTTAAGGGTATCTAATTAGCTTAGAGATCTAATGCCAAGTGGAATCACTTAAAATGGTTGACTATACACAGAGCAATGCCTTTAGCAATTACCCTCGACTTTTTAGGAACTCTACAGAGAATGACTAGTGACCACTTCGAGACAATTTTCTCCCAATTGGCTGAATGAAATCTCTTCAAAATTTGAGAGCTTTTATTAAACTTTGATCTTGTTCCAACAAGCTATGGATCATTGAAATTGGATAACAACTCATTGAGGTATGGTCATCACAAGTACACTGTTCTGAGTGACAATGATAGAGATGAACATAGATGTAATCAACAATGTAATGTATTATGTAACAATGTTATACATTATCATTGGCATGAATATGATGCCTATGATGGTGATAGGAGTAGGCTATAGTGTGAGCCTCTCAACTACATCAAATGATCAACAATATGCTCAGAAATGGGGCACTAATGGCCACGAGTTTACAAGTCTCTTTCATAGAGAAGTTCTTCAAATTTGAATTTGAATTCAAATTTGGCTCTCACTTAAAAGTGATCCCCTTAATCTAGCAGATATTCTCTCTAAATAAATTCGTGACTTTCCACTTTATCTAACTCCACGAGTTTAGTGGATTTACAAGATTCTCTTCATGTAAAACACTTTTACATTGGGTAATGATCAAATTATTACATGCTAGTGTTCATATGCTCCATCAAATGGATGCACATATATTCTTCAATGTCTAGCCAAGTGTGATGGCTTGGATTTGCACCAACAAGTGCAATTACTAGGAAATGCAAAATGGAACGCTCCAACTTTGGTTTACCGCTGATAGCATACTCATTGGACCAATGCCATGGAAAGAGCTACTCCATAGCACGGGACAAGGACAGCATCAACGTTGTATCGTCACTGGATAGGAAAAAATGGTGACCCACTTTGGTCAACATTGTGTGCGTCTCGTGTCTGCTTAGAGGGACAGTCCAAAAGGTAGTGGATGCGGGTTTGATCGCAATGGCATGGATAAGGCTCTCTGCAATGGGATGTGCTAAAGTAGCTTCCCATTGTAGAAGACAAAAGCACGCAAGGAGGTCTCATCGAAGACTACAATGGAGAGTGGTTCAAAAGCCACTAAGATTTCCATGATCGCTGAGTTCATATATGTAAGATGTTTGCAAAGTTCACTACTAGCATAGGCAAACAAGTAGACATAATAGCAGATGATCGTGAAGCAGCAGGGTTTTTAAACAAGCAACATAGCATGATGCCATGATTGAAGAATGGAACGATCTTAATAATGAACACATGTGGAGGAAGATACGTCATAAAAATCATGCAAACCAAGCAGACATGGGCGGCCGACTACTAAGTGAGTACATGGAAGGCAACCAAAAAGGCCGAAGCAGTGTTTTGGCAAGTGTCTCCAACCGAAACATTATTGGATCAATTTGCACCAAAATCTATTACGGACCGAACCATCGGACTTTGAATTTTCCTACAGAATAATCTGACTTAGAATTATAGAACAAAATAAGTTGACCAATGTCGAATATTGGAGTCCATGAGAAACGGTCATGCATCTGGGTTTGTCGCAACTGTGCTTCATCCATGAGTAGAAAGATTTCAAACCGCTATTTATCTAGTGCCCCCAAATCATTGATATGACTATAAAGCAACTCAGCTCCTAATAATTTGTGCTTGATAGCAACTCGCAAACTAGGTACAATGTGAAAGATCTTGGAGAAGCTTGTAGGAGGTAGGAAAGTGAGTTGTGAAGCAACAAAGTTTGGTCCAGCCAACCAGCACAAGATCAGCCCTTGAGCTTATGGAGACTCAAATAGACCTTATATGCATGTGATAAGTGCAATAAAATGCACTATGTACTTTGGAGCATCAATACAAAACAGATAAGTTTGCACATTGACTAGCTCAAAAAACTTACTATCTTTGGATGAGATAATCAACTTCAAATGCTCAAAGCAGCCAACATGATTACAATTGGAAAAAATACTTTTAGAGGAATGATACACATAGGGTTGAGTCTATAGAATGCACAAGAGTACAAGAAATAAGAAAAATATGCTTTTGGAATGAACCTAATACTCAACAGTGATACCTCCTATTTTTCAAGAATGCGCAAAGATAGACCCTAAGATAGAAAAACTAAGATATATCCCAATATACTAAACCAAATTCTTTGAAAATTTATACACATAAACTAGATATTGATATCTTTCCAATGAGTGCTCATTCACCCGATTCAAAGCTTTGCAGCGAGAGCAATAACCTCTAAAATCTTACTATTGTTGAAGAAGATGATGGAGAAAAATGAAGGAGCAAGACAATGATGGCCACAAGTGTATCTATATTGCTTCCATGTAATTTACAAGTGATTTGAAGTCTTTATATAGACTCTTGAACTACTGCATAACTTCTACAAGTGGATTTTGAATTCAAATGAAGGCGGGATTAGTTGTTGGAGGGAATCAATTCACTTTCTTACAATCTAGGAAAACTGAAGATCTAGTTTGATCTACTTTTAGGTGATTGATTGATTCATTGATTGTAGCTCAACCACCTCAAATTCATGGAATTTCAGCTCTCTTTTTCTCCTTTTACATGAGTGAAGCTCTAGGCTTTTAATTGAGCATTAGTAAAAGAACTCTCCAATGGATGTTCTTTTGATGTAATCCAAATGATAGCTCTTTGATGTAGTTCAAATCCACCTCAAGCATAGTGTAAGCTTGATGCTCGAACATCTCCCCCTCAAGTTGAAGTATGCTTGAGTCTCCATTCTCTAATAGGGTGAATACCTACCATTGATTTAAAGATGCAAAGCTTTATTCCATCAAGTGCCTTTGTCATTATATCTGCTACTTGCTTTTCAATTGGAACAAAATAAATGTCAATCTCCTTTGCCATAAGCTTCTCCTTGATGAAGTGGTAATGAGTCTCTATGTGTTTGGTTCTTGCTTGGAAAATTGGGTTTGCTGCTAGATGCATGGAACTTACATTATCTCCAAACATGTAAGGTTTGGAACTCACAAGTCCCAAATCTGTATACAATGCTTTTAACCATATTGCCTCTTGAGTTGGTATGGTCAAACCTTTGTACTCTACTTCAATTGAGGATAAAGCAACTGTTGGTTGCTTCTCAGAACTCCATGACACTAGCTTTGAATTGCAAATGCTAAGTAACTAGAGGTACTTCTTCTATCATCCTTAAATCCTACCCAATCTGCATTTGAATAGATTTTGATATCCAAATATGAAGAGTAAGGATAGAATATACCTTCATTTATTGTACCTTTGAGATACTTAAGTACTCTCCTAGCTACATCCATGTGTGGCCTTTGTAGAGAGTGCATGAACTGGCTTAGCATTCCTATGCTATATGATATATCTGCCCTTGTATGAGTAGCATATATCAAGCTACCTACCAAGCTTTGATATTCTTCAATGTCTTCACTTTTCTCACCTTCATAAACTCTAACTATATGATTCATCTCCAAAGGTGTACCTGCAGGTTTAGTGTTCTCCATTTTGAACTTAAGAAGTAGATCTTGAATGTATCTTCTCTAAGTGAAATACATTCCTTCATCTGTGTATATCACTTGGATACCTAGGAAATATGTGAGCTCACCTAAGTCATAAATTTTGAACTCCTCTTGCATGTGTCTCTTGATCCTTTTAATGTCATTCAAATCATCACATGTCACAATAATATCATCTACATATACACATAGATAGATAACCTCATTTTGATCCCTTTTGATGAATAGATAAGGATCTCAATTGCTAGGTTTGATCCCTTGATCTTGAAGATATGTAACGGACCTGTAATTCCAAGCTCTAGGAGCTTGTTTCAATCCATACAATGCTTCCTTAAGTATGCAAACATAAGATGCATGATTAGGGTTTTCAAAAATTTGAGGTTGTGACATGTATACCTCTTCACTTATCCAACCATTTATAAATGCATTTTTTACATCAAGTTGGAGGAGTCTCCAATTTCTTGTAGCAGCTACAAGTATCAATGTTTTGATTGCATTCATCTTTGCAACTAGTGAGAATGTTTCCTCATAGTCTATACCATGAGTTTGTGAGCATCCTTAGGCAACTAATCTTGCCTTGTACCTATAAACTGATCCATCTGAGTATCCTTTAACTTTTTATACCCATCTGCAACCGATTACCTTTTGATTGGATGACATTGGAACTAAATCCCAAGTCTTCATCTCCTTCAATGCATTTATTTCTTCTTTCATGGCCTTTTCCCAATTAGGGTTTCCCTTTGCGTCCTCATAGGTTGAGGATTCTTCTAAAATTGAGTCTTTTGCCAAGTAGATTGAATGCTTTGTAACAAATGTGGAATCATATCCATACCAACTTGGTTGTATCTTCTCTCTTGTTGATCTTCTAGGAGCTTGCTTAGAGCATTCTCCACACTCCTGCATCTTTGCTTTGCCTCTTGACTTCCATAGTTTGTAATCTTTTTCATTTTCATCTTGATCATCATCTGTATCACTTCTTGGATCCTGGACCTATGTATCATCCTTGCTTCCTAATTGATGAGTTTTAGAATCAAGATCATATGCTAGAGTTACCTTTTGTTTGTCTTCCTCATGCCAAGAGTTGTGTTCTTCAAACACAACATCTCTACTTGTAATGAATTGCTTGGATGAAGGACTATAAAACATGTAACCCATTTGAGTTGAGTCATACCCAATAAACACTACCTTTTTTGCCCTTTCATATAGCTTATCTCTTATTTGTGATGGTACATGAACATAAGCTAAACAACCAAACACCTTGCAATGTTCAAGACTAGGTTTTCTTCCATGCCATGCTTCATAAGGAGTCATATCTTAAAGTGATTTGGATGGTAGTCTATTGACAAGGTACACAGTAGTTGAAATAGCCTCTGCCCATAGATAATGTGGCAACCTCTTCTATTCAAGCATTGTTCTGGCTGATCCAACCAATGTCTTGTTTCTTCTCTCTGAAATTGGATTTAGTTGAGAGTACCTGGTAGTCACTTCCCTTTTGATACATTTATCCTGCAAGAACTCATCGAACTCTTTGGAGAAGTATTCTCCCCCTACATCAGATTTGAGCTTCTTGAATGATCTACCTGCATGATTCTCCACATGTGCTAGATAATTTTTGAAGCAATCAAACACTTCATTCTTACTCTTGATAAAGTATAGAATAGTCCATCTACTATGGTCATCAATAAATGAGACATAATACCTTGATCCTGCCAATGAAGGTTCTTGACTTGGTCCCCATACATCTATAAGTACTAAGTCCAATAAGTTGTTGTGGATGTAGATTTTGTGATTGAATGGTTGTCTTTGTGCCTTCCCAATCTCACATGCATCACATCTGTTGACCATGTGTTGCTTTGATATGTTTGTTAGTCCTAGAACACTTTGATCCCTGCATATATCCTTCAAGGTTCTTTCATACACATAGGCAAGGCTCTTCTACCACACTTCATGCTCTCTTAGGGTTTGAGACCCAAAAGTGAATAGATTTATGTCCTTGGTTTCTCCTACTTCAAATTTAAAGAGCTTATCATGCTTTTGACCTCTGGCTATCTTCTTGAAGCCTTGACATGGATCTTCCACAAAAGCTCCATGTTGGGTGAACCTAACTTGCAAGCCTTTTTCAACTGTTGGGCCTACACTTATTAGGCTTTTAGTGATATTGGGTACATAGAGAACCTTCTTAGATTGTTTGTCCTACCATTGGAAGCTTTGACATTACCAATCTTCTCCACATTGTGCTTTGTGGCATCCCTTGTTTGAACTTCATATGTATGCTTTGGACTTTCCAAATCAAATAGAAGACCAATGTTGTTTGCAACATGATTTGAACATCCAGAACCTATTGTTGGAGTTAGACATCTACAGATGCACTCGAATAACACAAGGACGAAGAAGAAGAAGCTTGGAGCAAAACACACAATACTGAATGTATTACCACTAGAATGTACAAAGATGAGTAGTTTGTTAGGCCTATAAGTGTATATACAAACCAAGGGAAAAAATCTCCTAAAGAGGGAAAAAAGTGCCCCAGTGGTCTTAGTGTGCTCACACACATCACTACTAAATATATCAACAAATACCCCTGAGAGTGATGCGATGAACAAGGAGCTGGCACTCATCTATAAGGAAGTGTCAAGCCATGTGGAATCAATCCACAAAAGGAAGTAAACCCAAAGCTTTGTGGAAAGCTTCAAACTTCTCCCTAGGCAAAGCCTTCATGAATTGGTCTGCAATGTTCTCTTGCGTGGGCACATATGCCAAGACGATTTCTAATGCCTTCTTTAACTTGCATACCTGGTTTTCATTCCCTTTGTGCACAAATTCATGGGGCTAAAAAACATACACTTCTTCATGCAAGTCAACATTCAGAAATGTTGTTTTAATATCCAGTTGATGTACATTCCAACCATGATGAGCTGCAAGTGCATAGATGCTACGAATCAGTCGTCATTTGGCAAGTAGGTGCAAAGGTTTCATCAAAACCAATGCCTCTTTTCCTGCGCATAACCCTTTGCAACAATCCTAGCCTTATACCTCTCAACTATTCCATCAGGTTTATGCTTCAGCTTGTATACCCACATAGTGTCAATGGCCTTCTTGCCATGAGGCAAGTCACATAAAGACTAGGTACCATTTTTCATGATAGAAACATATTCAGATTGCATTGCAGTCATCCAATGTTCAAAATTTTGTGCTTCATCAAATGAAATAGGCTCAGTCTCATGACAGAGACTAGAGGCAGCCATAGCATAGCAATGTGATGTAAAAGAGGCACTATGAGAGCTTGAACAAGTGCAGTATGACAGAGATGCATCTAATTTGCTATCACACAAAGTCTTCACTAGCCATTTTGGCATAGTTTTTGCCTTCGCAATATCATCTCTCTCATCAACAAGTGGATCATGCAAATTTGCATCAGAAATGGAATGATCTGCATCATCACATGAAACATGTAAAGGCTAAGAAGTTGCCTCAATAGGACTAGCACTAGACTGTCCACATGTACAAAGAGGCAAAAAAACTATCATACATGTCTTTGAAGCTAACAGATGTCTCCTTCGTACATGAAAGTAAAGGTTGAATAACATTTCCACAAAAACAACATCACGGCTAACCAAAATGCATTTAGTCTATGGATGATATAGATGATACCTTTGCTTTCAAAATTTCACCCAACAAAAATACATTTTATTGATTTATCATCCAATTTCCTACGATGTTGTTCAAGCACTAATGCATATGCCAGACAACCAAAAACACACAAATGAGCAACAAATGGCTTGTGACCATGGCAAGCCTCATATGGAGTGATAGAACTACAGTGCTTTAGTGGGACACCTGTTAAGTATATATGCTGACACATAATAGCCCCAAGCTAGAAACTATGTGGTAAAGCTTGACTCTTGACCATACACCTCGCCATCTCCATGAGTGACATGTTCTTCCGTTCAGCAACTCCATTCCATTGAGGTGTATAATGGCACTGTACACTGATGTTTTATCCTGTGTTCAGCCATAAATGCATTAAAGTCAAAAGACATATATTCCCCTGCTCAATCATAATAGAGGGTGTCGATTTTACATGTTGACAAATTTTCAGCCATAACCAAAAACTGTTTGAAGCAATCAACACTTTGGACTTTTCTTTCAATGGATATACCCATGCATGCCTGGAAAAATCATCAATGAAAGTCACAAAGTAAAGATAGTTTCCAAAAGAGGGTGTCTGCATAGGACCACAGGCATCATTGCGAACAAGTTGTAGTTTCTGAGTAGCGTAAATTAAACCATCTTTTGGAAAGAAGGAACACTGCATTTTGCCCAAAATACAGCCTTCACAAACATATTTTTTGGGTGCCTCAAGCTTGGGCAAAGAGGACACCATTTTAGATTTCTAGAAGTGTAGCAAACTAGCAAAATTCAAATGACCAAAGCGTGCATGTCAAAGCTTTGCATTTGACATGGCCGGAGAATCATGTACTGCACAGGTTGAATCATTCATAGATTTTTCATAGTCTATGAGCTTAAACAGCCCACGACATAAAATGCCAGAAGTAATAATCATGTTGCCATTTGACAGATCATGAACTATACATCTATCATCAACAAATTTCACAACCAAGCCAATCTTGACTAATGCAGAAACTGATGACAAAGTTTTCTTGATCCTTGGCACAAGTAAAGCATTGTTCCACCTCTACCTCTATTGCTACCATATCCAACTGTTCCACTTCCTTTCTGGGTCTTCCCATTGAACAAACAATTGTGAGTAGTGTGGTTGGTCTTATCACAGATGGCACAAGGTTGAACATTCTGACCTTTCATGCTTTGGTCCTTTCTTCTTCCCTTTCCACTTACTCTTGCTTGTGAATTTGGCTTGAGAAGACTCCTCTTCCATCTTCTTGCCTTTCAAATTCTTGTACTTCTTATCTGCATATAGAGCACTAGTTGAATCACCATGATAGGAGTTACCTTCCTTTATGCTATTGTTGGCCTCTTAATTAAAGAGCTGTCCAAGAAAGATGTTGAATTCTAGAGTTTGCACATCCATGATGAGATCATAAGCCATGGTGAAGGATTACCATTGCTTATCACTTCAAATCCCATTGAGAATTTGCCTCATGATAGCCTCTTCTTCAATCAGATCTCCCATGGATGTTATATAATCCGCAACCTCCTTGACCTTGGTAACAAACTTTGTGATGGTTTGTTTAGGTGTCTTCTTCATTTGGTTGAACTTGTTCCAAAGATTATTCTTTCTTGCTTTGGTACTAGTAGAAAAGAAAGTCTCTAGGGCATCCCAAGTCTCTTGAAATATCTTGCATTTACTAATATGTGGTAATAGAAAGTTAGAGATAGAGTTTAGTATGTACAACCTTGCTTGAGCATCCCTTGTGCACCAAAGTGTGAGCTTATCTATCTCCTCTTGTATAGGTCCTCATTTGGATGTTGGAATAGGCATAGCTTCATCACCTGCTACAATTCCATAAAGATTTCTACCTTTCAAACAGGCCCCATTCTCATTTTCCAAGCCACATAAATGTGTTGATCAAACTTCTTAGTCATTGAAAGGAAAGCCATCACCCATCTTGATCCAGCTCTAATACCAATGAAAGAACTTGGAGAAGCTTGTAGGAGGTGGAAAAGTGAGTTGCGAAGCGACAAAGTTCGGTCCAGCCAACCGACACAAGACCATCCCTTGAGATTATGGAGACTCAAATAGACCTTATAGGCATGGCATAAGTGCAATAAAATGCACTATGTACTTTGGAGCATCAAGGAGAAAGAGTGGATACAAAGCAGATATGTTTGTGCATTGACTAGCTCAAAAAATTTACTATCTTTGGATGAGACAATCCACAATGCTCATAGCAGTGAACATGATTACAATTGGAAAAAATACTTTTGGAGGAATGATACACATAGGTTTGAGTGTATATAATGCACAAGGGTACAAAAAATAAGAAAAATATGCTTTTGGAATGAACCTAACACTCAACAGTGGTACCTCCTATTTTTGAGGAATGCGTAGAGATAAACCCCGAGACCAAAAAGCTAAGATTGTTGCCAATGTACTCAATCAAATGCTTTGAAAATTTATACACCTGAACTAGAAATCAATATTTTTCCAATGAGTGCTCGTTTATCCAATTTAAAACTCTATAGAGAGAGCACGAAGCTCTAGAAACTTACTATTGTTGGAGACGATGATGCAAAAAAAATGAAGGAGCAAGACAATGATGGCCACAAGTGTATGTATATTGCTTCCATGTAATGTACAAGTGATTTGAATTCTTTATATAGACTCTTGAAGTGTTGCATGACTTCTACAATTTCTTTTAGTTCAATTGAAGGCAGGATTAGTTGTTAGAGGGAATCAATTCACTTTCCTAAAATCTAAGAAAGGTGAAGATCTAGTTTGATCTACTTTTAGGTGATTGATTGATTCATTTATTGCAACTCAACCACCTCAAATTCATGGAACTTTAGCTCTCTTTTTATCTTTTTACATGTGTAAAGCTCTAAGGAACTTACATTATCTCCAAATATATGAGTTTTGGAACTCATAAGTCCCAAATCTATATACGATGCTTTTAACCATATTACCTCTTGAGTTGCTATGGTCAAACCTCTGTACTTTGCTTCACTTGAGGATAAAGCAATTGTTGGTTGCTTCTTCGAACTCCATGAAACTAGCTTTGAACCTCCAAATGCTAAGTAACCAGATGTACTTCTTCTATCATCCTTACCTCCTTCCCAATCTGCATCTGAATAGATTTTGATATCCAAATTTGAAGAGTAAGGATAGAATATACCTGCATTAATTTTACCTTTGAGATACTTAAGTACTCTCTTAGTTGCATCCATGTGTGGTCTTCTTGGAGAGTGCACGAATCAGCTTAGCACTCCTACGCTATATGAGATGTCTGCCTTTGTATGAGTAGCATATATCAAGCTACCTACCAAGCTTTGATATTCTTTAATGTCTTCAATTTTCCCACGTTCATAAACACTAAGTTTATGATTCATCTCCAAAGGTGTACTTGAAGGTTTAGTGTTATCAATTTCGAACTTAAGAAGTAGATCGTGAATGTATCTTCTATGAGTCAAATACATTCTTTCATATGTTTATATCACTTGCATACCTAGGAAATATGAGCTCACCTAAGTCACTGATTTTCAACTCCTCTTGCATGTGTCTCTTGATCCTTTGAATGCCATTCAGATCATCACCTGTCACAATAATATCATCTACATATACACATAGATAGATAACCGATCCCTACAACAAGGATCTTTCGAGGATGAGAGATGTGAGAGTGAGGGTTGTTTTAGCAATACTAGAGATGGAGGAAGTCACCACAGACAAAGATAGAGTATGTAATGAGAGCTAGAATAAGATTAAAAGGGGGCCCCATAACACATTTTCTAACAATTGGCACTGATCATGAATATAAACATCATCGCAATGTCCAATAGTCATTTTAATCACTACATTTTTTATTACAAAACTCCCAATTTTCAAATTTAGTTTTGCATTTTGTGCAAGTCAAGGAGTCATCAAGCTTGAGGAATTTAGGTAGAATATACATACCTAATTTCACATTTCTTGGAGACTATTTGATGCCCCAAAAGTGGTTTGAGACATAATTTTAAGCTAGGCCAGACATTATATGTGAAACCAATCAAATCTCCCCAAGAAACTAGAAAAAGAGCTAGCGAAATCATTTTTTAGCATATCTTGTATGAGATTTGGAGATTGTTAGAGCTCCCTTGTACTTTGAGTTATGGATAGAAGTGATTCTCATTCCATTGTCTCTCCTTTTGTCTCTTCCATGTGTGTGTGCATTAGCATGCTTTTCACCTTCATCTTCATGCACATTACTCATTCACAATCATCATATTATCCTTATGTTTGTGGATTGACAATTAAGTGTTGGACAATTCCTCTCCTATTCGCAGTGGAAAGTGTAGAAGACCTTCTCAGGATCAAGACTTTTGCCAACAGCTGAACCTTCAAATGAAAACTGGTATCAATTGAAAAGATGCAATGAACTTGAAACTTTGGTCACTCAAATTAGACATTATACTTTCAAATGAGCTATCAAACACTCAATTTGGAGTAGTTTTGGGTTGGCAACTATTTGCCTCAAAACAGGCTACCTATCCACTCAATTAAGCTAAAAATGGGACTTCATTAAAAACTAAATAACTCATAGAGCATAAAGAATTTGATAAAACTATTCTACATGAAGCAAATGCTCAAGATAAGCTTTCCAAAAAATGTTTAAACTCTAAAATTGGATACATATATTGAGAGCTATGACTCTCACAAGTAGACTACCCATAAATTGGTATGCGGCTGGACATAGTCTATGAGAGTGAAGAGAACGAAATGACTCAAACCAAATGAACTAGCTACAAGGGGACTTCCATGCCTTCTTCCTCTATTCTTGAGTGTCCTCCCTTGCTTCTTTTGTAGCCAAATGACCATGAGCTCTCATGATGAGTTTGAGAGGTCTTCTCCATAACTTCTCCACTACTTTGGACAGCCACTGCTCTTACAGTTCAGTTTTTGGATTTGATTCTGTGTTGATCGATTCTCGTTTGGCCTCCACTATTTGTTGAAGTAAATGCTTCCATTTTTCATTTTTGTATTTTCCTTCTACTTGAAGAAACTTCTTTTTGCAAAAATATATACGACCTTACTTCTTTATTTTTAACACTCCCCTCAAGCTCACATGTGAGCTTGCACCTTCAGCCATATCCTACAAGTTGATTTCATCCTTGAACCTCTTTAGCTTAGAAGCATCTAAGAACTTTGTAAACATGTCTACAACCTGGTCATTAGTTCCAATGAGCTTTATATCCACATCCTTGCTCAAAACTTTTTCTCGAACATAATGATAATGCACTTCTATGTGCTTACTTCATGCATGAAACATTGGATTGTTTGTCAAGTGAATGCTTGAAATGTTGTCACCATAAATTGGAATGGTCTCTACCTGCACATCAAGATCAGCCAAGAGCTTCTTAATCCACACAGCTTCACAAGTTGCAAAGGCTAATCCTCTATATTCTGCTTCTATAGATGATAGTGCAAGAGTAGGTTGCTTCTTCGAGCTCCATATGATAGGTTAGCTACCTATCATGAACACATAACCTAAAGTGGATCTTCTATCTTCCTTCGAACCAGCCCGATCAGCATCATTGAAGCCCTTTACCTGCAATTATTCATCATATCTATAAAACAAAGCATGACTGACTGTGTGCTTCACATATCTTAGCACTCGTTTTGCTGAATTTAAATGTTCACTTGTTGGAGCTTGCATAAATTGAGAAAGAACTTCAACAATATAACGCAAATCTGGTCTTGTGATCGTAGCATAGATTAATGAACCTATAATACTCTTGTATGTAGTTACATCATGTAACTTCTCTCCATCATTTGAGCATAGCTTCACATTTGTGTCCATAGGTTGAGTGAGTGGTTTGCATTCACTCATTCCAAATCTAAAAAGAACATCCAACAGGTGCTTTCTTTGCATCAAGTAAATGCCATCTTTCCCATAGACTATCTCAATGCCTAAAAAGTATTTCAGCTCACCAGATCTGAAATTTTAAACTCCTTACCGAGTTTTCTTTTTATCTCTTGTATTCTTGCAACATTACTTCATGTTATGATGAGATCATGAACGTATATGCAAATATATACTTGCTTGCCTTCTTCTTTCTTTATGTAGAGAGAGGGATCTGCATTACTTGGACTATACCCACACCTTGTGAGGTACTCGACCAATCTTTGATTCCAAGAACGTGGTACTTTCTTCAGCCCATACAAAGCTTTCTTCAATCTACAAACAAAATTTGGATGCTTTCTATCTTCAAATCCAATCGGTTGACTCATGTATACCTCTTCTTGAAGTTCACCATTGAGAAAAGAATTTTTTATGTCAAGTTGGTACAATGGCCATCTCCTTGTTGCACTCACTACAATCAAGGTTCTAATCGTTCCCATCTTTTCAACCGGGCTGAAAGTATCTTCATAGTTGATGCCATGAGTTTGCTTGAATCCTTTTGCTACTAGTCTAGCTTTATGCCTAGCTAGAGAACCATCGGCATTTCTCTTTATTTTAAACACCCATTTATTTGGAACAATCTTCATACCTTCAGCCTTTGGAACTAGCTCCCATGTGTGATTGTCCTTGAGAGTTTTTATTTCTTCTTGCATAGCTTCTTGCCATTCTCTTTGTGTACATGCTTCTTCATATGCATTCGGTTCTTTGTCTTTGACCACCTGTGTCATATATGCAAAATGCTTTGAAATAAAACTATCATAGCTCAGCCTTTGAATTGGATACCTTGCTCTCAAAGACCTCCTTTCATTTCCTTTTGAATATTGCTTCTTCAACCGGTTCAGCTTTACCTTTGGTGTAATCACCTCTTCATACTCTTCCTCACTTGCATTTGAATCACTATTTTGGGCAGCACTTTCAACTTCAAATCTTTCATAACCTGATGTTGGTGATGAGGAATGACTCCTTAGTCTCCCCTTCCATGTTGAGATTTCTCCAAGTGATGTAGAAGCTTCTGGACCTGACATTTGAGTGCTTGTTTGCTAAAATTCTTCTTGGACAGCACCTCCATCATCTTCGCAATCTTCTTCAAGAATCTTCTCTTTCCCTTTGTCTCTAAACCATGGTCTTAGCTCATCAAATACCACATCTCGTGACGTAGCTCCTTTGTCACTAGATTGTAGCACCTGTATCCCTTTTGTTCTGATGAATATCCAATGAAAATACATTTTTCTGACTTTGCCTCCATCTTTGTCCTTAGTTCTTGAGGGATGTGAACATAACACACACACATCCAAAAACTTTGAGATGTGTAAGGTCAGGTTTCTTATCAGAATAAACCTCCTCGGGATTTAGATTATGCACTCCAGCCGTTGTACACTTGTTCATCAAATAAACAGCCATACTAGTTGCTTCAGCCCAATAGTTTAGTGGTACCTTCATCTCGTTGAGCATGCATCTTGCAACTTCTGTGATATGTCTATTTTTCCTTTCAGCTATTCCATTTTGTTGAGGTGTGTACCTACATGTAAATTGTTGCTTGATGCCATTTTCATGAAGAAAATCTAAAAATTCTTTGGAGAAATATTCTCATCCTCCATCGGACCTCAAGTTCTTTATGTAGCCTCCTGTTTCCTTTTCTACCTGTGCTTTAAATCTCTTGAACATGGAGAACACATATGATTTTGTTTTATGTAGAACATCCATACTTTTCTTGAATGAACATCAATAAAAGTGACAAAAGATCTATTACCAGCCACTGATGGTTGTTGTGATGGTCCCCATACATCCGTGTGTATCAAGTCGAGGACATTCCTTGCCACATAGTTTCTCTTCTTGAATGGTTGTCGAGTTTGCTTTCCTAGTTGGCATGCTTCACAAAACTCATGTAGTCCAACATCATTGAATCTTGGAAGACCTCTTACCACTTCATGGTTGCTCATGTCCTTGAGCTTGGGAATGTTGATATGTCCAAACCTTTTGTGCCACAAATCAATTTCAGCAATCCTCTTGTTTCCAAACTGAATATACATCACCTTTCTATGTGGTTGTTGAATGTCCAAAGTGAATGTCCTACCTTCTTTCCTTCCTTGAGCAATGACCTTGAATCCTTTTTTTGGATTCTTTATAAAGCAACCTTTTTCATTGAAGATAACATGATATCCTTTCTCTACCATTTGTCCTTCTGAAATCAAATTCTTTGCAATAGTAGGAACATGAAGAACATCAGCCAATACCTTCTTGTCTCCAAGATTGATATCTCCAACATGCTCAATTGCATGTTGAGTTTCATCACCGGTCTCCACACATCCTTTTCCAGTTGGAGCTTATAGCTTTGTGAATAAATCTCTTTGGCATGTCATATGGTTGTTGCAACCTGAATCTATAAACCATTTTTTATCATCACTTCTTGGGTTGTTGTACTCATACTTCATGGCAAGCATGGTTTGCTTGTCTCCTTCACTTGATGTACTCGCATAGTTATTTTGGCTCCTTTGGTTGCCTCCATTCAGCCTTCCATTCTTTTGCCAACAATCATTTGCATAATGTCCTAGTTTACCACCATGATAACATGTTATACCTTTATGACGATTGTATGAACTGCGACCTCTTCCTCTATTTCTTCCTCGACCTCTTCCATGTGTGTTGTCGTTTCAATTGTCCTTCGAGTTGCGTTGGCTGGAATTTGTGTTGTTGTAGCTTCTTCCTCTGAGTTCCTTCCTCTACCTCGTCCTGCATATAACATTTGACTATGGTTGTCGTTACCTTTCTTGCCTTCTCCTTGTTGAGCAACCTCTTCAGCCACAAGATTTGGTATAATGTCATCGAATGTTGGTAGGCGGTCTCTATAAAGAATGTTTGTGATGAGGGGCTTCCACTTTTCTTCACTCCTCAAGCCATCGAGGGTTGTTTGGACGATGTCTTCCTCTTCTATCTTACATCCAACTAATGCTAGCTGATCTCCAAGCTCCTTGATCCTCAATGTATACTCACCAATGCTTTGGTTTGAGCTTTTCTTCATGTTGTTGTTCTCGTTCTTGAGTTGCATCCTTAGAGACCTTGTTGAGGTAGCATACACCTTCTCCAATGCTTCCCAAACCTCCTTGGTTGTTTCTAAGCTTTGCACATGATCAGTCATAGTGTTAGAAATAACTTGTGAAATGGGGAACATCACTCTTTGATTCCTCTCTTCCCAATCAGCAAATTGTCTCCTTTGTGCCGGAGTAATGTTGGGATCTTGAAGGTCCACCGGTTGTGGATCGTCTCTAGTAACTAGACTCCATAAAACTTTACCTTTAAGGTAATTTATCATTCTATACCTCCAAGAATGAAAATTATCTTTGTCTAACTTCTCAACTTGTTGTCCTAAATCAGCCATTGAAAACTTCCAAGATTGAAGTTTACCTCAAATATGTCATGGCACTCTTCCTTGACTTTACAAAGCTCCCCCTTGATTTGTAGCTTCTCCTTTGCTTCACTTCAGCTCCAATGCTTTGCCTCTTCAAACTCCAATGCTCTGATACTAATTGTTGGAGAATTCCTCTCCTATTCGCAGCGGAAAGTGTAGAAGACCTTCTCAAGATCAAGACTTTTGCCAACAGCTGAACCTTCAAATGAAAAATGATACCAATTGAAAATAAAATGAACTTGAAACTTTGATCGCTCAAACTAGACACTTATAGCTTTCAAATGAGCTATCAAACACTCAATTTGGAGTAGTTTTGGGTTGGCAATTATTTGCCTCAAAATAGGCTACCTGTCCACTCAGTTAAGCTGAAAATTAGACTTCACTAAAAACTGAATAACTCACAGAACATAAAGAATTTGATAAAACTATTCTAGATAGAGGAATTACTCAAGATAAATCCTCCAGTGAATGTTTAAACTCTAAAATTGGATACGTATATTGAGAGCTATGAATCTCACAAGTAGACTACCCAAAAATTGGTATGCGACTAGACATAGTCTATGAGAGTGAAGAGAACGAAATGACTCAAACCAAATGAACTAGCTACAAGGGGACTTCTACACCTTCTTCATCTGTTCTTGAGTGTCCTCCCTTGCTTCTTTTGTAGGCAAATGACCATGAGCTCTCATGATGAGTTTGAGAGGTCTTCTCCATAACTTCTCCACTACTTTGGACAGCCACTGCTCTTACAGTTCAGTTTTTGGATTTGATTCTCTTTTGATTGATTCTCTTTTGGCCTCCACTACTTGCTGAAGTAAATGCTTCCATTTTTCATTTTTGTATTTTCCTTCTACTTGAAGAAAATCCTTTTTTCAAAAATATATACGACCTTACTTCTTTATTTTTAACATTAAGCAAGTGAACCTCCTCGACATGATACTCATCCTTGTCTAGAGCAACAATCATACACAAGAATTATGGGTATATTTCACAAAGGAGAAGAGCGAGGTGTTTACCCACTTTTAGAATTTCAAGGCTATGGTGGAAAACCAAACAACAAAGTATATTCAAACATTAAGATCTAATGAAGGAGGTTAATACATATCAAATGAATTCAATAATTTTTTAAAGAGTCATGGAATTTGAAGGAAATTTTCATGCGAGTGCACACCACAACAGACTGATGTTGCTAAATGCAAAAATAGACATATTGTAGAAATAGAAAGAGCCTTGATAGTTGAGAAAAATATGCCTCATTGTTATTGGGTAGAAGTTGTGCACACTACTATATACATTATGGATAGAACTCCAACCATTATTGCACATGAAATAACACCTAAAGAGAAAAATACTGGTAAAAAAATCAAACTTATCACACATGAAATTATTTGGTTGTATTGCATATGTACATGTTCCATATGATTTGAGGATGAAGGTTGATCCAAAAGTAGAAAAATGCATCTTCATTGGGTACTCACTGTCACTCTAGCATAATGGCAAATACCAACGTGAGGAGATCCACTTCATAATTGTCAATCTGTGGAGATGTGAGGACCAGTATGAAGACTATGAGCAAGTGAAGGCACAAGTGCATGAGTGACAAGCACACAAGCATGCACACACATACACACACATGCGCGCACACAAGGCAAGAACAAAGAGAGGAACAATGGAGTTCTTTGCATTACTCAAAAAAAGTCTCTTACAATAGCTCAAAACTCTAACAAGTTAACCTCAAAAATGATCTCTCTAGTTCTTTTTATAGTTTTCTACTAGCTTTTGGCCCTGTCCAGACCTAGTGCTCGGTGTAGTTAAAAATTAGGTTCCAAGGCTTAGTTGAGGGCTCAAACAAAGTCTAAAAATTATGAAAATTGGTATGCAAGTACTTCTCCTACTCTTCAAGCCCAAGGACTCCTCAGCTTGGACAAAATGGAATCTATTCTACCAAAAAATGGGATTTACAATGTATGTATAGTGATGAAAATCACTATTAATGAAAAATAAGTTATGAAAAAAATGATTTGACCTCTTCTATGCCAGATTGTACTTGATTGTCCTCTCTCTTCCTTGCTTGTAGGCCAACACTCCTCCCTCTCTAGCATCTGTCACCCCTCACATACCTCTGTTCTGTAGGGTGGTCAATATAATATTGGATGACATTAGTAGCCAGCTCATGTTCGCCTAGCCTTAACCCTCTTGCCAAATCTGCTTGCAAGGCATCCAAATTGATGGCACTTGGGATATCCGATTGTGGTGTTGTATAGAACTTTGAGTACATGGCATGTTCACAAGCGAATAGATGAAGGGGGTGTGCAGGCTTTGGTGTGAACACCTTAGAGTGGTACTCCCAAAAGTCGGTGGTGAACATATCTTCGAATGTCTATTTGTAGCAGGTTGGAAGGTACTTGATTCGTGCATGCCAAACATAGGCCACTCTAATAGATGGAGTAGTGCCGCAATGTCATAAACCAAGTCATAGTTCCCATTCCTAAATCTAGGTAGTGGTATTTGGGGAGCCTGTGCATTGTGGAATGTCTTAAGAACAATCTGCATCATGGCTAAAATCTTCAACATCATTTGTGCCACAACATATGGCATGGGCTTTAGCCGAGGCATCCAGTGGTGGATGGTTGCCATCATGTAAGCTATTGATGGTGGTCCCTGCGGTGGCACGATGTATGGATAGTTGAGCTATTCCTTGCACTATGCGTTGTTTTGCACTTCAATGTTGAATGCTTTCCATGATCTATGTCGTGGAACTAGGCCATAACATGGGCTTCCAAAAGAGTCTTCCACCAATTGGGTTGGAAAATATTTCCTTTACGTGCTACTCATGGTAAGTCCTCTGGTTGGAACTATGTAGAAAATCTTGGCATTTTTCTCGTGACTCTTTGAATTTCTGCGCTATAATCCACCAAGATTACATAATAGGGTCTCTATTGTAATTCTGAGGTGGTAATCAATCGTCGGGGTGCTAGGTGTTGGAAGTATGCTAATTGTAGTAATGTTTCTTTGATTAGTCTCATTGCCTAATTTTGCACCACCATTCGATCTTCATGGGTGTGTCGCATATCTTCGACTTGCTTTAACCATGGTGGTCGTGGAGCTTCAAATGTTTGTTGGCCTTCGTGAGTTACTCTCCCACCAAGAATTGGCTGCGGTTAGTAGTCATCTTCAAAAGTTTGTTCTACTGGAATGGATGTTATTTCTTCTTCTGTTGTGACCTCTGGTGGGGATGGCGGCCTTTCATATTGTAGGAGTCATCTTTGTAATTCTTGGATTTTTTATTTGAATTCTTGTAGTGCTTCTAAGTCAGTAATTGCCGAAGAGGTTGATACAATGATTGGGGTTACAGCTATAGTATTGGGTTGTCATTGCTGCTTCAGTTTATCCAATTCTTCTGATAGCTGGTCATGTGCCTCAAGTAGAGTAGCATAGTCTTCAAGGATAATTTTGATGTTTTCTCGGGTTACAGCTTGAAATTTGGAGGGACTAATGGGTGCCCCGGGTGTGCTCTCGATGGCTGCCTCTAAATTCTCTTGGGTTTGGAGTTGTAGATGTTAATTTTCCTCTTGCACTACTGCAAGGTGTCATTTTAGTAGCACCATATTGCGTTGGAGTTTTGAGTTTCGTTCCATCTGCGTTCATAAATGGCTTTCCACCACTTGGATCGCTTCTTGATCTACATTCTATAATTGTGCTTCCAACGTGCTATGAACCTCTTATAAGGTATGAAACTGTTTTTGGAGACTGGCATTATCCTCCTCCAATGTAGGGAGACAATGTTGTAGTGCTTCAAAGTTCTCTTGTAGTCGCTAGTTATGTTCTTGTAGTTGATTGTATGTTGTCCTTAATTGTGACATAATTTTGTAAGACCTGAGAAGTCTATCTTCATGCTCCATGTGTATTGTGTTTTCTGCGTATTCTACAGTCTCTGTGCGGAGTACCTTGTGCGGCCCTAGGAGCTCTGTTTTCTACTTCGAGGATATCATCGTGAAGCTCTCGAGAAGGAGAGTGCACTACGGTGCATCGTCAATGAAATACTTCAATCGATAGCATGGTCCTCTAGGAAATGGGGGTCTTATTTGCCTAGGTTGAGGCGTAGAGTTAGGATTTGCATACATGACATTTGCATATTCTGGCTCCCAAGTAGGTTCACTCGGTTCTTCATAATAGTATGACTCATTATGCTCAGGTGACTACATATAGTAAGCATGTGGACTATCGGTTCTTCATATAAGCTATGATCATTGGAGTCACTTTCTGAAAGCAATGATGATACTGGCACTAAGGATCTATTCAGATTTTCTCCAACAGTTGCATACTTTACAGGGATCACATTGGTTGGAGGTGGAGGTTGCTATGCTAAAATTGGTTGAGGTCTTTGTTGCCCTTGATAGGGTGGTTAGTAGGGTTGTTGGGGCCTACCATATTATTGTGGTGGGTATTGGTTCTGGTATCTTTCGTGTTGTGGATGTGGCTGAGGATAATTTTGTCTGACAGTTTGTTTGTTATAGGGGAAGTCTTGTGTAGTGTGGTTGGTATATATCCTTTCTATGGTGTAGTATTGGTTGTTAGGGTTCACTTGGGGTTGAGCCATGATAGGGCACACATTAGGAATATGGTCTCCTCCATAGTTATAACATCATTTCACTGGGGCAAATCTCGGTATTTGTTTGCTCGAGACTCCTAAGTTCTGAGCTACCTTCTCTGCAAGTTCCTCAATAGACGTGGATGGATTTGAATTGAGGTTAGTAGAGCTATTTGAATCTTTGTAGATTTTTGAAAGCTCTAATTCCTCCCCTAGGTTATCCTCAATATCAATGCACATGTGTACACACTCTTCTATGGATCTAGTGTCTTTTAGGTACACATAGGATCTCAATTTGGTACTTAACAAACCATCTAAGAATAAGGCCACTTGTTTGGTGGGTGTGGATAACTCGGGCACAGGGCATCTCTCTAGGTATTGTCAAAATCTTCTTCCTGCAAGTCTCATTGTCTCTTGAGGTGTTTGTTTAAAACTATGAATCAATGAGGAAGTGTTGTGCCTTATGCCACTCTTTGAAAATTACATGATGAAGGCTTCTACCAGTTGTTCTATGTTTCTAAATTGCCTCTATTGTAGTGGTTGAAACCATGTAAGCACCATGTTCTTAAGGGTTAGACCAAAAGCGTTGTACTCTGTGAACAGGTCATCAACTTGCTCAGCTCTCAAGACTTGCCTAAATTATGCCACATGATCATATGGTCCTCGAGTGCCATCAAAGCAGTTCTCCATGGACTTAACCAATTGTGTAGGTCTCAAGGTCAGCTAGAGGGAATTCATCTACATTTCTTTGAGTTCTTGGTTCCCCATGTCTCTCATTTTCCATTCTATCTGTCTCTATTTTTGTTTTTTCTCTTCCCAGCAGGTTAGCAAAGCTCACTTCAGGCCTATCTCTACTCCTATCCCTCCGAACTCCATGAGCATGAGATGTTCCATAAGAGTAGCTCCTTGGTGACCATAAGAGACATTAGATCTTGGTTGTGGAAAAACAAATTCACCCTTCTAAGTGTATGCATGCCTACCATGCTCTGAGACCACAAAGGACCCTTTCTGAGGTATTGTCTAAGTAGGTCACTTTCCCTGGGGTATCTGGATCTTTGAATTCATAGATGGTGAGCATTCCCACCTCAATAGGCTGCTGAGGCTTATACCTCCAGAAGGCTTCATCTGTCTCTTAGTTTAAGAGCAATTCTATGCTCTTATTGTCCTGGGGAACCCACTCTGGAGTGATGATTCTAGTCAGGACCGATTTGCCTCGAGGGGTTCTTGGATCTCTTCCTAAGTTCCCTTGCTGTATGTCACCTGTTTCGGGCTTTGAGATTGTGTTGCCAAACTCATTTTTCCTATCTGGTTGGCTGGTGACCACATACATCGTTCCTTCTTTATCTCTGTATGAACCATTTTTGAACTTGACGATTGGATGTTCTAGTCCAATGGGTTGATCCGGGTTTTTCATTTGGAAAATAGATCTTCTCAGACCGTCCTCATAGATGCAAGAACCTAATCGGTTGGTCTTGATATATTCTAGTGAGTCTTGTAAGGGCCCTCTAGTTTTTCAACTGTTGGGCCCAAGACCTAGTGGTGTGGTTGACACTAGTCTCCGATGATCTAACACTTCGACGGTCTCTCCCTAGGTGTCTCCCTGATCTCAGATTCATATGCCCTATTGATTAACCCAATGATCCTTGTACAACCACATTGTTGATTCTTTGATACCAATCACTTGTTCCTTTTAATTTCCTTGGCATGTCTTTTCTTGTCTTTAGTTCAGCATCATCAAGAGCACTTAAGTGTGTCGCACTTGATGTTATTCGTCCACTTAGCTTAAGTTCTTTCCCCTTAGGTTGTCCCTTGACTACAACTTAACCTATTCCTTGACTTGAGAAATTAGAGGCTCTTAGAACTTGCCCTATCGTACCCCTAATCAATCACAACATCTATCCATACTTAGCCTGAGCTAGGAATGGACTGAGAGGGTTGAGAGATTTTCCAACCTCAAGTAGCTTCTGT
Organism: Ceratopteris richardii; assembly: GCA_020310875.1. Lineage (NCBI taxonomy): Eukaryota > Viridiplantae > Streptophyta > Polypodiopsida > Polypodiales > Pteridaceae > Ceratopteris > Ceratopteris richardii. The sequence continues at coordinate 183,469,720 of CM035408.1, read as the reverse complement.
TTTCTGCATTGGTCTGCCCAGGAAGTGCATTCCCAAGCCCGCACACACTGGCACTTTTCTTTGGTTTCTACAATAGCTCTCAGTAATCCTGTAAGAGTTCAAAGTTTAGCTCATGCTTTTATCTTCAATTGATAGATAATTTACTTCAGACACTTTTAATAACCCCCTTTTTTTTTCCCTTCTGTATTGCCAAAAATTTTCTTCTAGAGCTCCCTTGATGTACCTACCCCACAATGGGTCAACTTCAAATTAACCTATCTAAAAATCAATGTTGCAATAGAAGGTGTCTATCATGGGGTCCTGTCTGTCGTGATAGACGGGCGTCTGTCACGATAGATGGTGTCTGTGGTGTGTCTCGGTTCTGTCGATCGTGATAGAAAGGTCTCTATCATCTATCGTGAAAATCAGTCTATCACGATAGACGGTGTCTATCGTTGGGTCTTGTCTGTCGAGATAGGTAGGTGGCCCTCACGATAGATGGTGTTTGTCATGCATCGTGGGCCTATCTATTGCGATAGATGGGTTCTATCATCTGTCCTTTAAATCGGTCTATCGTGATAGATGGTGTCTATCATGGGGTCCTATTTGTCATGATAGATGGGTGTCTGTCACGATAGATGGTGTCTATCATGCCTCCTGGGCCTGTCTATCATGATAGATGGGTGTCTATCATCTATCGTGAATATCGGTATGTCACGATAGACGGTGTCTATCATGGGGTCCTGTCTATCACGATACACGAGTGTCTGTCATGCGTTGTGGGCCTGTCTATTGTGATAGATAGGAAAAACACAAATTTTTTAGATCTTTCTAATGATTTGGAGTGATCTAATGGTGTAGGTTATCGTGTTGTGCATGCAAACACAAAAATACCAACTTTCTTTGTCTATCGAGATAGATAAAGGTTGTCATGTCGGGACCTATGTAGAGTTCGATCGTACCTACACAACCTGCTGAAGTTGGTGATGTAGCCAAAACCTACAAGAAATGCTCAAAAACAGGCGAAAAAAGAATGCATGCAAGCTCTCTCTCGCTCTCTCTCACAAGAGAAATGAGGGGAATGAAGTGGGGATGAGAATATGACCAAAAAACTGAAATTTCAGCAAAGATGGAAATGGAGGTGGGAGTTGTTGAGGATGATGATGGTGATGATGATGATGAAGAAAGTAAGGAAAAATAATAAAAAATAAAGAAAAGTAGGAATATTACCTAAAACTCCAACGTCATGACTCTACATCTTACCATCAGATACTCTTCCTCAAAGCTCTCTCCCTAACAACGGCACCAAATTTGGTGTTATTCTAGCACAATGGCAAGTACCAATGTGAGGTGATCCACCTCATAATTGTCAATCTGTGGAGACGTGAGGACTAGTATGAAGACTATGAGCAAGTGAAGGCACAATTGCGTGAGTGAGAAGCACAAAAGCATGCACACACATACACACACACGTGCACACAAGGCGAGAATGAAGAGAGGAACAATGGAGTTCTTTGCATTACTCAAAAAAATTCTCTTACAATAGCTCAAAACTCTAACAAGCTAACCTCAAAAATCAGCTCTCTAGTTCTTTTTATAGTTTTCTACTAGCTTTTGGCCCTGTCCATACCTAGTGTCCGACCTAGTTAAAAATTAGGTTCCAAAGCTTATTTGAGGGCTCAAACGAAATCTAAAAATTATGAAAATTGGTATGCAAGTACTTCTGCTACTCTTCAAGCTTGAGGACTCCTTGGCTTGGACAAAATGGAGTCTATTCTACCAAAACGGGATTTACAATGTATGTGTAGTGATGAAAAATCACTTTTAATGGAAAATATGTTATGAAAAAAATGATTGGGCCTCTTCTATGCCGGATTGTACTTGATTGTCCTATCTCTTCCTTGCTCATAGGCCAATTGTTTGTGCACTTATAATCGATAGATTAATAGCACACAATATGCAGGTTCGGGAATGGGGATTTACGAATATAAATACTCGTAAACATGTGTTTCTGTTTTGTTACTTCAATATAAATGAGTGCAAATAGAACCATTTATAAACACAAAGTATTCGGAATCTTAACTTCACAATTAATAAGTTCTGAATTTGGAAGAGACCATCATTTACATTATAGTATCATAGTTACAATCAGACTTCCATTCCCAGACTTCGATCTTCACTGCTCTGTGTATTTGTTCGTTCCGTATCCATTACTTTCGGAATTCACTTTCGCATAACTTAACACCGTGCTTCATAAGAAAGGGGTAAGGATTCCACACCGTTCCGAACCTCCTAAATAGAAAGGATAGTGAAAATTATAATTTCCTTTCCAAAAACTCCTGATATCTCTGTTATTACATATGAATGATGATTACAAAAATAGTTCGACCGCACCAGCTGCTAACATTGGCACGCACGGTGGATCCAAACCCACAAATTACAAATATGAAAAATTATAGATCATCATCATTATTCTACATTTTCAAAAACATGATCCTTTCTAGGTCATACAGCAACTCATTGAACATTTCTCTAAGATTTTCTTCAGCTAATAATATTTCGGCTTCAAAAAACTCCTTAGGATCTAATCATTTCTAACTAGCACTTCTATAACTAACAGCAAAAGCTTCTAGTTCGGGGATCCGCTGCTGAAACCCTTCTAACAATTTATCAAAGGCTAACGTTACATCCGATAGTTTAGTTATAGTTTTTGTAGTAGTCTTCGACATTTCTTCTAGTTTGGTTTGACAAGTGATTTCCAAAATTGTAGCAGATTTCCAAAGTTTATCTAGTTCCACTTCTTTATCTTCCAATACCAAATTGGCATCTACATAGTGTTGCTTACACTGCTCTACCTATCTTTCCAACTCGGGTATTCCTCCAACCTGTGCCTGTACTGTATCTAAGTTTTCTTGAATAGCCCGGAGCTTTTCTTCCAATGCTGTAAACTCTAAATTCCAGGCCGTCGGTCTTTCTTCCACTTTTGTAGTCGAAATACTCTGCCTCTTCATTTCACCACTCTGATATTTAACTTTGATTTTTAACTTTGTACTTCCTGCTCAGCTTTCTGTAGCTTCGTAGTTAACTCTTTATTTCCTTTCTTTAGCTTCTGATTGGATTTCTGCACTTGACCGATCTCTGCTTGCAATCGAGATATGATTTTTCCTTTTTCCTCCACAGTGACTTTCAAAGTATTGTTCTCTATCAATGTCTCATTTAACTCATCAACTATTTCTTCATTAACTGGGCTGACTCGATCCGTATTCTCAGCTCTGACAGCTTCTATTTCTTCTTGGAGTTGATTGATCTAAGCTATCATCTTCTCCCCCTCTGCAAATCATTTATCTTTTTCCATTACCATGGAATTATATTTGTGTTGTAAATCCTCCAGTTTCATCGAACTCCATGCTAACCCACGATCCAAATCTCCAAGTAGTTTTGGTCGAACAGTTTCCTTAGTATACATCCACGGATATATCACATCTGTGGATCGGAGTGGGGGTAACTTCACCCTGCCTTCTATGGTTTTCCATTTATCTACTAGACCACAATCTTGAAATGTATATAGTACTGGTATTCGGCTCGAAGACTCATCGGAACGACCACCTTGATCCTATTGTTGCTTTCTAGATCTCTCTTCTTCTTCCTCCTTTTGCATTGCCTCTTCCTCGTTTTCCGCTGCCTCTTCCTCATTTTGTGCTACCTCTTCCTCATTTTGTGTTGCCTCTTCCTCATTTTGTGCTACCTCTTCCTCGTTGGCCTTCCTCTTTGCTTCTTCCCTAACCTTCCTTTCGGCTTCTTCCCTGGCCTTCCTTTCGGCTTCTTCCTTGGCCTTCCTTTCGGCTTCTTCCTTCCGATTCTCCTCCACTTGGCACCTTCTGGATTCCTCCTCTTCATCAACCTCGGTCTCAACCTAATCCTGAGAAGTGTTCCCTCCGGAGTTTCACTCTACCGCTCATTTCTTTAGAAGCTGTAAAAATACTTTACTCGAGCATATTGTGTATTCTCAAGGTAAGTACTCCGGAGTCAAAAAGAGTAAGGTAAAGACAACTCCCACTTTGGAATCTAGCACTGCCGGATTCGGTAGAGTTTGCAGCCTTTTATGCCCAGCTTGCCTGTGTAACGAACTACGAGTCTGCATCATGATGAGTGATCCAAGGATCATAACTCGTGAATCTACGTTGATTGCTGGCTTGCAAAATAAGAACTCATCATTCAAACTTGAAAGGTCGCAGCTGCCACCATTCGTTAAGGGTTTGTACATTTGTATGTTAATTATTTAACTACTCATCATGCCTTAGATCCCATGATCGATCTTTTTTTTTAGCGAGAATACTGATAGGGCGTGAGCTTAGACCCATTCACGACCATCAATAAAACTACTCCGGCTAATGTAGCCAACCGGAATGAACCAAGTTCGCACAGCTCATGAATCCGGAACAGACCTGTCCACCGTAATTTCAGCTTAGCCATCTTTCTCTTCATCTTGGAATGAAACTAAAGGACTAAATCTCCGGGGTGAAAAATTTTAGTTCGGAGATTACGGTCATGCCACTGCTTCTGACGAGTTTGCACTTCCTGGAGCAGTAAAAATCTATGATAATGATGCTCATCCAAACGTCGCAATTGATCCATTCGATATGCGAAAGACTCCTCCAGAACCAACTGTTTCACCACTACAATCCAAAGACTAGGTACCGTGAATTCAAAGGGGAGTATAGCCTCTTGTTCGTACAACAATTTGAAAGGTGTGCTACCAACAAAAACTTTATATGTAGTTTTGTAAGCCCAAAGGACAGTGGGAAGCATCAATTCCCACTAATCTCTGGAATCCAGCAAAAATTTTTGAAGCATCTGAAGTAACACCTTGTTAGTACTCTCCGCCAATCCGTTTGCCCGAGGATAATAAGGAGAGCTAAATTTATGTTTAATTTGATAAGTGGCGGTAAGTTCAACAAGCAACTAGTTCAAAAAATGCATTCCTCCGTCAAAAACCAATTCTAATGGTAAGCCATAATGTGGAAAGATATCAGTCTACAATTTTCGGGCAACAAATCGTGCAAAAGCTTGCTTCGTTGCCCATGCTTCTACCCAACGAGTACAGTAATCCGTGCAAGTTAAAATGTATAGGGTGTCCGTATGCACAGCAAGGGGTTTGATGGGACCAATAAAATCCAATCCCCATTTCTGAAAAGGTTCAAGGGGCAAAATTGGCTGCAACTGAAAGTGCTGGCTTGCCCAAGGTTCCCCAGTGCATTGGAAGGGATCACAATTCCTTGCTTGTTGTACATAGGAATACATCATTGGCCACCATAAGCCAGACTGCTGAATTTTCTGCACCATAATCGAATGACTGAAGTGACCGCCAGCTTCGCTAGCATGAGCTTCCGAAATGACGGCCTGCACCTCCTGTGGGGGAACACAGCGCAACCAAATGCCAGTGGGATCCCTATGGTACAGTTGGTCCATAATAATAGTAAACCGACCACTACAAAGGCCAAGTTTTTTTCATGTTGGAGAACTTAAATACGATGGGGCAACCCCATTCTCCAGAAAACTAAGCATTTCTTCATACCATGTAGGGTAGGTGAGAGGGGCTGTCTCCACTTCAACAACTGAAAAAACCTCCGCATCCGGTAGAGAATCATCGATTCCATCAGGAGGTTCCCTATGATCAATGTGGGAAAGAAAATCGGCAATCGCATGGCTAGCGCCAAGGCGATGAACAGTATCAAATTCAAATTCTTGTAAGAGAAGGACCCATCGAGCAAGATGACCTACCAAATTTTGCTGCTTAACCAAATGTAACAATGCACTATGATCGACATGGAAGTGAAGGTGCGACCTAACAAGTAATGGCGGAACTTTTTTGATGGAGTAAATGAATCCCAAGCATTCGTGTTCTGTCGTCGAATAATTTTGTTCCGTCGTGGTAAGTTGTCGACTCACATAGTATAGTAGGAGGAACCAACTTCAATCCTCCTTCTGCATCAAAACACTGCCAATAGCATGATCTGAAGCATCCGTGAATACATGGAATGGTTGCGTCCAATCCGGAGCTTTTAGTACCGGTGTTGTGGCTAGCATTTTACATAAGCGCTCAAACGCTCGTTGTGCTTCTAGTGCCCAAACAAAATCTGTTGGTTTCACATGTGCCAACTTGTTTAATGGGATGGCTATATGGGCAAGACCCCTTAAGTGCCTACCATGCCATCGCACCTGACCCAAAAAACGTAAAACCTCCTTTGGATTTTTGGGAGCGAGAGTTTTGAGGATAACTTTGACCTTGTCCAGATCCACTATGATGCCCTTTGCTGAAATTACATGACCCAACATTTTACCGCATTTCACTGCAAAAGTGGATTTATTTGGATTCAAACAAAGGTGCACTTGATGACAAGAGTCAAAACAAGCTCGTAAATGGTCCAGATGAGCTGCCATAGTGCCCAAAACAGAGAAATCATTCAAAAAAACCTGCATAAATGAAGTAAGATAGAGGGCAAAGATTTGTTGCATGCAGAACTGGAAAGTACTTGGTGCATTCCGTAATCCAAACCACATGACAGTACATGTAAAGACTCCCTAGTTTGTAATAAAAGCCATTTTTGCAATGTCTGTGTCCACCATCCGGACCTGATTATAGCCACTAAATCCATCAAGGAAGGAATACATTTCCCATCCTACAACCTCATCGAGCATGCTGTCCAAGAACGGTAAGGGAAACGGATCCGCCACAATGGCCGCATTGAGCTTCTTGTAGTCCACACAGATTCATAACTCTTTATTTTCCTTCGAAACAATCACTATGGGGGACACCCATTCCGGATTCTCAATCGAAACAATGTAACAAACTTTTATCAATCTTTCCAACTCATGCTTGACATGTTTTGCAAAATTTGGGTTCATTTTATACCGTTGTTGCATCACTGGGGTGGCATCTGGTTTAAGCAATATTCGGTGATGATAAAGCTTAGGATCCAGATTTTCATGTTGGAATATGCCCATGTGAAAACATCCCTATACTCTTGTAACAGTGAAATCAAGGCCATCTGAAATTCTAGAGCAAGCATCGAACAAATTCGGACCGGTTTAGGTTCCTCCAGAGTTCCCAAATTGACCAGCTCTAAGGAATCCTCTTCCACGCATATTCAGCGATCCTCCATAGGATCTTTGAGTACCAGCTCGATGCACTCCTCAACCTGCAATTCGAGAGGTTTCGTACACACCATTGTTGTTGGACTGTTCCATTCGGAGCTTATGATGGAGTTCACATCCACAACCCCAAACGATAGTAGATCTCTATTGGCTTCCAAGAACTGTTGTTCCTCATCTTTGTCAAGACCATCCAACATGTGCGGAGGCTCTGCTAGCACTGTTTTTTGCTTTGGAAGACAATGATGCTTGTCATCCAATGGAACGAAAAACTTTGCATTCCCTCTTCAGAAAGTAATTGTCTTTTCATCCTAGTTTTGATGAACTTTAGCATTACACAACTAGAGCTGGCCCAGTAGTAAGTTGTAATCGAAATTGTTCCCCTTCGGCTCCAGTACAACAAAGGTAATGTTAAAGAGAACTTGTGCAATTCGAATAGGGATATCTTTAATCAACCCTACTGGTTGGACCCGTGATTGGTCTGCCATCCCAACAAAGAAGGGAGCGGGGTCAATACTGTTCCAACCCATTTGCTTACACGTGGTGGTAGATGCGATATTGATACTAGAACCCCCATCAATCAAAACTTTTGGAATAACTTTATTTTTATACTGTAATCATTGGTACCGCATAATCCACAATTCGGGCCGGCACATTCCGTACCATTGAAACTGAAGGTTCCGGATTGTCAAAAGGTATATATTTGTTCTATAGTTGTTGTAATAATTGTGTCCAAAATGCGGGGACTAATTCCAGCAATGCCCCTAGGGACAATTTTATGTGTGATTCTTGTAGAATCTCACAATACTCCATATTTACTGATGATTCATAATCATTGTACCCTTGCTTTCGTCCTTCTACACTTTTTTTCTGTGCGAGATTTGTATGCAGGCCGATCCCAATTGAAGGCACTTGCGAGCTCCCTTTTGCTTCCGTATCAACTGTACTTCTCATACGATCCTTTCCAAAAGATTCCTTTGGAAACAATGGAGGGTTCACATAGTGCGGCGGATACCCCATAGCCCACTGTACCACCTTCGTCAAAATATGTTTTTGTTCTGTAGGAGGTAAATAATCCAATTTTGGTTCACTGGAATACTCTTTCTGCGATCGGGTGACTACTGACACTTTCGACTCCAAACATGATGGAGAATATTAATCTCCAAAAGAACAACTTACTCTTGTGATTAGAGCACCTCTATACCAAGAGTAAGTCAAACACTTCACTAATTTAGAGGATCAATTGTTAACTTATCAGAAATTAACAAATCTGTGAAGAAGATGATACACAGAAAAGTCTGCTGCATTGTTCATTCACATTGACCTATCAAATCTGTAAAGTTTTTGATGAAACTTTGTACGAATCATCTCCTAGAGATTGCGCAACTATTCCAAGTTGAATTACTCCAAAAGATTAAGTATAACTTGAGAAATTGATTTCACAAGTTACCTATGTCAGAAACTGTTACTCAGAACAGTCGACTTTACACCTGTAACTTTTAAGACTTGGTTCTCCTTGAATAGAACCCGTTTTACAAAATGCTTCTAGACATAAGTAGCTTATCTTTCAACTTAAAGATTAAGCCCTCACTCATGCAAAACTTTAAACTGTGCTAGGAGAAATGACCAAAACATTAACTTCGAAATCTGCGTCTGTTTTAGGAACTAGTGAACATGCTTCACATATGAATGTTCCTACACTTAATTCACTCAGCCTGATTACAATTGGAAGCTAAAACTTTGCACAGAGGTCAAGCAACTCTCAACTTAGACTTGTACAAAAGCATTCCACAATTGATCTACTGTAGAAGGAGAACACGCAGAAACATCGGGCGCAAAGTTTTTCATTTACTCAGAGAAAATACAACTGAGTGATGAGAGCTAACTCAAATTCACTTTCCTCTATCTTATGACTTCTATCTCCCTCATTCTTGACATCTGACTATTGTCACATATGCTCTCATTACATGCCCCGACTTTTCTCAAGGTATTTATAGATAATTTGTACATAATTCTTACTGAACAAAATGATCTAAGTCATCTATGACTATGCTAATGTACATATGTGTACACTTCTCTTGTCCTCTGAATGTAATCTTCTTCCACACTTTAGAAATTGATTCTTCCTTCATCATTTGATCTTCCAAGCCTTCAATTGGTGATTGGTATGCACCAACAGCTCCCCCTCAATCATCAATTGAGGTCTTCTCTGTCTTCTTGATACTTGCCATGTCTTTGAACCTTTGTAACTTAGGTCCATCCAAACTCTTTGTCATCATATCTGCCACCTGTTCTTTTGTTGGAGTGTACATCACTTCAATCTCTTTATCAAGTACCTTTTCCCTCAAGAAATGATACTGTATCTCTATATGCTTAGTCCTGGCATGAAAAACAGGGTTAGCTGCCAAATACAAAGAGCTCATGTTGTCTCCAAAAATTATTGGAGTACTATGATCAGTCTCAAAACTTTTCATCAAGGTCTTCAACCATATGACTTCTTTTGCAGCTTCTACCATTCCCTTATACTCAGCTTCTGTGGATGATAAAGCAACTGTATGTTGCTTCTTTGAACACCAAGACACTAACTTATCTCCAATATAACATAGATATCCATGAGTAGACCTTCTATCATCTGAGTCACCTGCCCAATCTGCATCACTAAACACTTTGATTCTTGTGTCAGAAGTGAAACCATAATACAAACCTTCACTTAGGGTTCCCTTGATATATCTGAGTACCCTTTGGGCTGCAATCCAATGAGTCTTCTTTGGACAATGCATGAATTGTGACAACACACCTACTGCATATGATAGATCTGGTCTTGTTAAGGTAGCATAGATTAGACTACCTACCAAACTCTGATATTTCTTCATGTCATTGAACTCTTCACCTCCATATCTGCTTAATTTATGATTTACCTCCAATGGTGTAGTTGAGGTCCTGCAATCTTCCATGTTAAACTTGACTAGAAGATTCTTCAAGTATCTCTCTTGTGAAACATATACTCCATGTTGAGTATACACAATCTGCATTCCTAGAAAATAAGATAAGTTTCCCAAGTCACTTATCTTAAACTCCTTCTCTATTTGCTTCTTGAGTTCATTGATTCCTTGAGCATCTGTTCCTGTAACAATAATATCATCAACATAAATGCACATGTAAATATATCCATTTTCACTTGCCTTCACTAGCAAGCTACTATCTGCCTTTGATGCTTGAAAACCACATTCATTCAAGAACTTGACCAATCTGTAATTCCAAGCTCTTGGGGCTTGCTTCAACCCATATAAAGCTCTCTTGAGCTTACACACATAATCTGATCCAATTGATTCCATGAAGCCTTCTGGTTGCTCCATATATACTTCATCTGCAATGTAACCATTAAGAAATGCATTTTTCACATCCAATTGTGATAATTTCCATCCTTTGCAAGTAGCAATAGCAATCAATGTCCTAATTGTAGACATCTTAGCAACAGGACTAAAGGTCTCATCATAATCTACCCCATAAGTTTGGGCATAACCTTTAACCACAAGTCTAGCCTTATATCTAGACACCTTACCATCTGCAAACCTCTTTGTTTTATATACCCACTTGCATCCAATGACTTTCTGATTCTTTGGTCTTGGTACTAATTCCCAAGTTTCATTTTCAAGTAGAGCATCATACTCTTCTTGCATTGCCTTTTCCCAATTCTGTTTACCTTTGGCTTCTTCATAAGTAATTGGATCTTCTTCTGTTTTCACAATGTAAGCATAATCTCTTGTTGTTAGGAAAGATGTATCATAGCTATACCTTATAGGCTCTTTCCTTTCTCTTGTAGATCTCCTGATTTCTGCACTTCTTGAAGTTTCAGCCTCATTTGATTCTGGATCAAATCTTGGCCCTTCTTCTATATGATCCTGCACTCTACATCTAGAGTCATCTTCATCAACAATTTCTTCACATACTTTTACCTTTGCCTTTCCTTTTCTTTGAATTTCTTCAACACCTGCATACTCATTTGGTGATCCTGTATACCACATGTTTTGCTCATCAAATGTCACATCTTTAGTAACAAGAAATTGTTTTGTGGATGGACTCCACAACCTGTAACCCATCTGTCTATCATCATATCCAATAAACACATACTTCTCTGCTTTTGGTTCTAGCTTATGTCTTAATTGTGAAGGAACATAAGCATATGCAATACATCCAAATACTTTACAATGATCAAGACTAGGCTTCTTACCCCACCATGCTTCATAAGGGGTTCCTCCATCCAAAGCTTTGCAAGGCAACCTATTCACAAGGTATGTTGCAGTGTTAATGGCTTCTGCCCATAAGTAATTTGGACAATTCTTTTCCTTCATCATGGCTCTTGCAAATTCTACAAGAGTCCTATTCCTCCTTTCTGCTACTCCATTCTGTTGAGGGGAGTACCTGCAAGTCACTTCTCTTTTGATACCTGCATTCCACAAATAATCATCAAACTCTTTTGAGAAATACTCTCCCCCTCCATCTGATCTTAACCTCTTTAGCTTTTGTCCTGTGATCCTTTCTGCATAAGCATGGAAATGTTTGAATGTCTTGAAGACTTCTGATTTATCCTTGATTACATACAAAGTAATCCACCTGGTTGCATCATCAACAAACAACACATAATATCTGGATCCATTTATGCTATAGTCCCTTGAGGGACCCCATACATCTGTATGAACCAATTCAAGCATATTTGAATACTTGTATCCTGTTTTGTTATAAGAACTCTTATGTGCTTTACCTAATTGACAAGCTTCACACTTGTACACCATATGTTGCCCTTCAATGTTTGGCAATCCAAGCACCACCTGATTCTTTGACATCTCCTTTATAGCTCTCTCATTGAAATGACCTAGCCTCTTATGCCATAGGTCTAATTCAGACACCTTTTGACCTCCATAGGTAAACAATGCATGTCCCACATTACCTTGGACTTTGAGAGTGAACAATCTTCCTTCCTTTTTACCTGCAATTATGTTTCTATATCCCTGATTTGGATCTTGTACATAAACACCATCATTTGTGAATCTTACCTCATATCCTTTCTCCACAATTTGCCCTACACTTATCAAATTTTTAGGAATAGTAGGGACATAAAGTACCTTGCTCAGAAGTGTACTTCCACTCTTTGTCTTCACTGATCCAATGCTCTCCACTTTATGTTTGGTATTGTCACCTGTTTGAACTGTATGTCCATTCACCCTTGCTTCCATATCAGTCATCAAGGATAGATTCCCACTCAGATGGTTGCTGCACCCTGAGTCAATATAAAACACTCTTTGATCTTCTCCCATTGATTCATGAGTTGCATTTAAGATAAGAGTCATGTCATCCTTCTGATCTGATGCATAATTGTAATAATTATTGTTGTAGGACTGAGATTGGAAGTTTCTTCCACCTCCTCTACCATATGATGTCCTACCACCTCTTCCTCTGAAATTACCTCTTTGGTTTCTGCCTCCTCTACCTCTTTGACTATAATTCTGATTGTTGTATCCTCCACTTTGATTGTTATACCAACAATCATTTGCCAAATGATTTGTTCTGCCACAAATCCAACAAGCTTTAGCATTATCTTTGTTCTTACCTCCTCTTCCTTTACCTCTGAAATTTGTCTTCCCTTTTGTGAAGTTGGCTTGATTTGAATTCCCTTCATCATCATTTGATTGCTTCCCTTTGCCATTCTTTTTCTTGTCTTTGGAGTACATAGCTTGACTTGTACTTCTATCATTGTCTCCTTTAAGATCCTGCTCAAAGGTTAGCATGTGTCCTAGCAATTGATTAAGGTCAGGAGTAAAGTGATCAAGTGACAACTCTATGGACAAGATAAAAGGCTTCCACTTCTCATCACCTCTTAGACCTGTAAGTATTTGTCTTACCAACTTTTCTTCTTCAATATCTTCATCCACTGCTCCCAAGCTATCTGCAATATCTTTCATTCTTGCCACATAATCTGAAATTGATTGTGAGCTCTTCTTCTTGAAAGTTGTGAACTCAGCCCATAGTGAGGACTTCCTTGACTTAGTTGTATTTTGGAAATGCTCTTCCAAGGCATTCCAAACATCTGTAGCACTTTCTAAACCTCTGATGTGAGGTAGAAGGTAATCATTTACAGCCATGTAGATGATGCTCCTTGCTTGAGCATCCTTTCTCATCCAAGTTTTCAACATTGCAAGTTCTTCCCTAGTAGGAATACTTGGATCTGCAAATTCTGGTTTTTCTTCATCTCCTGTAATAAATGATATAAGATCTTTGCTCATGAGGTGTGCTTCCATCCTCATGGACCATGCTGGATAGTTCTCCCTATCTAGCTTATCAATCTGCAAGCTTTCTCCCATCTTGTATCCACCTGTGTATTGAAACTTCAAGCTTTACAAACAATGTATGTACCTTTACTTCGAGTTGAACTCCTTTTGCCTTTCTTGATGTCAATTTGTCTTCTCCCCAAGCTTTGACTCCAAGCTTTCACTTCTTAATCCTTCAAGTGTTGAGTCTCTTGAATCTGCAGCAGTCGGGATCCTCCTTTTCTTGAAATTGATGTCTCCTGCTCTGATACCACTGATGGAGAATATTAATCTCCAAAAGAACAACTTACTCTTGTGATTAGAGCACCTCTATACCAAGAGTAAGTCAAACACTTCACTAATTTAGAGGATCAATTGTTAACTTATCAGAAATTAACAAATCTGTGAAGAAGATGATACACAGAAAAGTCTGCTGCATTGTTCATTCACATTGACCTATCAAATCTGTAAAGTTTTTGATGAAACTTTGTACGAATCATCTCCTAGAGATTGCGCAACTATTCCAAGTTGAATTACTCCAAAAGATTAAGTATAACTTGAGAAATTGATTTCACAAGTTACCTATGTCAGAAACTGTTACTCAGAACAGTCGACTTTACACCTGTAACTTTTAAGACTTGGTTCTCCTTGAATAGAACCCGTTTTACAAAATGCTTCTAGACATAAGTAGCTTATCTTTCAACTTAAAGATTAAGCCCTCACTCATGCAAAACTTTAAACTGTGCTAGGAGAAATGACCAAAACATTAACTTCGAAATCTGCGTCTGTTTTAGGAACTAGTGAACATGCTTCACATATGAATGTTCCTACACTTAATTCACTCAGCCTGATTACAATTGGAAGCTAAAACTTTGCACAGAGGTCAAGCAACTCTCAACTTAGACTTGTACAAAAGCATTCCACAATTGATCTACTGTAGAAGGAGAACACGCAGAAACATCGGGCGCAAAGTTTTTCATTTACTCAGAGAAAATACAACTGAGTGATGAGAGCTAACTCAAATTCACTTTCCTCTATCTTATGACTTCTATCTCCCTCATTCTTGACATCTGACTATTGTCACATATGCTCTCATTACATGCCCCGACTTTTCTCAAGGTATTTATAGATAATTTGTACATAATTCTTACTGAACAAAATGATCTAAGTCATCTATGACTATGCTAATGTACATATGTGTACACTTCTCTTGTCCTCTGAATGTAATCTTCTTCCACACTTTAGAAATTGATTCTTCCTTCATCATTTGATCTTCCAAGCCTTCAATTGGTGATTGGTATGCACCAACAAAACATTCCAAAGTCACCACATTGGCCATAGGTGCCTTGAGCTTCGCTTCTTGCTTCCGCTGATCCTATTCCTTAGCTTCCTCACATTCCCAGCGTTTATGACCATATTGGAGAAAAAACTGACACTGAATTGGAAGATTACCAAGGTTACCGGGTCCAGGTTGTTGGAATCATCATCCTCTACCAAAGTCTTGCCTATTCTGGCGAAAGCCAGGCCATTGCTCTGGAAATTGCTGTGAATCCGAATATTGAGAGGGTCCTCCCAGTCTAACATCTTGACTGTTTGACCATTGTCTATTAACAACTTGGGGCTTATACCCATTATTGTTATCCTGCCAAGACGGTCCTTCTACTTGCACAGTGGCCACCAAAGTATTTCGTGCATTAATGCAGCATTCCTCCAAACTGTGATTATTTTTGTTACAAATAGGGCCAAAGACCTAGTCAAGCAGACAATCGGTCTTAATATGGCCCACATTCTTGCACCATAGGCAATACAACTATTTTTCTGGGTTTACACCCTTCTTGAATACCAAATTAGTCTTCTTCGAGCCCAAATTGGCAAATTGCATCTTTCGATTCATACGGATTGCTAAATCGATTATCTGATCTAATGTACGAGATTGTTCAAGCGTGTACATATAGATCTTCTCTTTAATGGGTGGTTGCAATCCATCCACAAAGAATTCTGTTAGCATTTCCTCTGTAGGAAACTTATCTGCTGGAAACTGCCGCAATGTAGATATGAAATCTGATGCATACTGCTCAACCCTCCCTTTCTGCAACATATATTGAAGTGAAGAATGTAACTCCGAAATACTCTTCGCAATTTGGAATCGTTCCAAGAACGCCGCCTTCAACTCCTCATATGTGGAAAAGTAATCAGGAGGATATTCAATAAGCCATATGAATGCATCGCCGACTAATGTGGCTTGAAACACTTGAAATTTGTGCCGATTATCATGCAGATTACGATGATTACATAAGTACTAATTCTCAAATGTCCGTACGTGCACATCTGGATCTTCATCCACTCGCCCTAAAAACGAGTATAATTTAGCACTAATAGTGGGTGCCTGTTGGCCATCGAGTTACCAAGCATCTATAAGGTAGTATTTTGAGGTAAGGGTATTAAAGCTAACTGCAATTCTGGCAAGGTTACGCTACCGTCGCTTTGACCTTCTTCTATAGGGTATTCTTCTTCCTACAGGTGGTTATGTTGGTCAGTCCCCCTGAATTCACCGTGCCACAATACTTTAGCTAGTTTACCGTCCTTCCACTCAAAGACTAGATCCTTCAAAAGCTCGGGGGTAAAACTCTAGTTTCCACACAAAACTCTACTTCTTCTGTAATAGTGATTGCTTCCTCAAGAGGAATATCTTCCAAATTCAATGTTGCAAGTGTCTGTTGCACAAATTCATCTAGATAATCGGGATGATGAGGCTTTTGTAAGTACTCCTTGCCACTTTGCACCGGCATCAATCTACTTTGTGCAGTAATTTGTTACCCATCCCATCGTGCTCGCCATATGTTTGCGCACTTATAATCGATAGATTAACAACACACAATATACAGGTTCGAGAACGGGGATTTACAAATATGAATACTCGTAAACATGTGTTTTTGTTCCTTTACTTCAATATAAATGAGTGTAGAAAGAACCATTTATAAACACAAAGTATTCAGAATCTTAACTTCACAATTAATAAGTTCTGAATTCGGAAGAGGCCATCATTTACATACAATATCATAGTTACAATCAGACTTCCATTCCCAGACTTCGATCTTCACCACTCTGCATACTGTTCATTTCGTATCCGTTACTTTTGGAATCCGCTTTCGCATAACTTAACACCGTGCTTCGTAAGAAAGGGGTAAGGATTCCGCACCGTTCCGAACCTCTGAAATAGAAAAGATAGTGAAAATTACAATTTCCTTTCTGAAAACTCCTGATATCTCCATTATTACATATGAATGATGATTACAAAAATAGTTCGACCGCAACCGGCTGCTAACACCAACACTCACTTGAGCAAAAGGCATATAAATGTTACAAACCATTTGTACGACAAGTGAAAGTGAGCAAAGACATGGTGTTTGATGAAATTTCAAGCTTATATGTTTATGCAAAAGGACTTAATGTTGAAGTAAATGAAAACGGAAATGCTAAAAACACAAGTGCAGAATCTCATTTTTTGAGTGGACTAGATGTGTCACCCAAAAACTCAAACCTATGGAATGGAATATTGCATGGAAATTTTAGTCCAAAAAATTCATCAACTACATCCAAGGTAAATCAAAGATTTCTAATAGTAATAAACATCTACAAGTTTAGAAGATATTGATGAAGAATCAAGTGATTCATAAAAGAGTCTTGATGAGGAACTTGGATTGCCCTCTATGAAGATGGTAACAGTAAGAAAGGCACAAGAAGAAGTGACCCAAGACCAAGAAGATCTAAGAGGATGTCAAATTTGGTGCATTGATTAAAGCGTGATAGCTATATGGCTCATCATTGTGCTTACATGACCAAGGTAATGCAAGACATTGAACCTTTTTTATTGAAGATGCAATTGGAAATGAGAATCAATGAAAAGATATGGATGATGAGCTAGGTTCACTTTATGGAAATGAAACATGGAAGCTAATTTCATTGTTGCAAGGAAAGAAACCCATAGGTTGTAAGTGAGCTTACAAGGTAAAGCATAATGTTGATGGTAGCATAAGTAGGTACAAATCATGATTGCTAGCAAAAGGATATGCATTTTAGTCTTGTAGTTAAAATGGCTACTACTAGGGCATTTGTTGCATTGGCTACAACAAAAAGATGGATTTTACATCAGATGGATGTGAAGAATGCTGTCTTACATGGCAAGTTGCAAGGAGAAGTATACATGGACTAGCCACAAGGATATGAGGATTCAAAGCATCTTGAATATGTTTGTAGGTTGAAAAGGCTTTGTTTGGGCTTAAACAAGGATTGCAGAATTTTTAAGTTCGATTTGATTTTCTATGTGCGATGTAGATCACTCACTATATGCAAGGAAGGTTGATGATGGCATCATAATTGTCGCTATTTATGTTGATGACTTGATTGTAGGTGGTGCTAATGAAGAAAACATTAAAGAGGTAAAGCAACTTCTTATGTAGGAATTTGACATGAAATATCTTGGTGTGTTGCATTACTTTATGGGCATTGAGTTTATACAAACAAAAATAGGCATATGGTTGTCCCAAAGGTCAGAATTTGAAGTTGGATTCTACCTTAGGTGAAGCATTGGAAAATGCTAATGTATATAGGAGAATTGTGGGAACTTTGATATATCTCACAATTGAGAGGCTTGATCTAAGCTACACTGTGGGACTTCATAGTCACTTTATGCAGTTCCCAAGAAACCACATTTAGATGCTTTGAGATGCGCTCTATGTTATGTGAGTGCTACTTTGTATTATACATTTTTTTATGAAGTTGGTGTAGAATTGCAAGTTCATGATATGGCTGGTGGTGTTCCATATAGAAGATCAACTAGTGCTTTTTCATTTTCACTTGGTACTGCTACTGTTACATGGAGTAATAAGAAGCAACCAGTGTTGCTTTGTCAAGTAAAGAGTCTTGAGTATAGATGTGTTGCAATGGAAGCATGTGAGGCATCATGGCTAGAGATGCTACTTGCATATTTAGGCATAGAAGTGCAAAATCCTATTACCATTTATTCTGATAATCTTAGCTGCATAGAGTTAGCATGAAATCATATTTCTCATGGTAGAACAAATCATATCAAGTTACATTATCAGGGAGGAACAATTGGCAGGTGAATTTGATCTTTTTTATGTGAGGATAGATGACCAATTTGCTAATATTTTCACTAAAGCACTTGGATCAGAGAAGCTAAAGAAGCTTCAAAAGATGCTTGGATTACAGGACATGATGTCGAGCCTGAGTGGGAGCATTGAGATATCAAGCTCAACATGTGATGATAGAGGATGACACATACTACTTTTTTTATTTCTTGAAAATGTATAATGGTTATGCCAACATATGTTAGGGATACTTTCACTGAGCTTCACCAAATTTATTTACTGAGAGTGATGGCACTTTTGTTTCTTTCCAAGTCACTCTTTTGTAGGCATTAGAGTTTTCTTTATGTATTGCTCTTTACATATTCTACTACTTGTATTAATGTATTAGGTCATTCTTGTATATTCTCTTTATGTTATAGAAGATGTAGAAGAAGATCATTCTTCCTTGCCTCAATTGGTGCGTGCTCCTCTCCTTGTGTGTGAGAGTGTGTAAGAGCTCTCCTCTTTATGTCCTTTCTCTTGATAGTCAAGCCATTAAAGACCATGGGAATTCGATGGATTGAATTGAAGATTCTCTTATGACATGGAAGAGACATTCGATCATTGGATTTTTTCAAGGAAGCTTCTTCACTCTTCACTCTTCATTTTCTCTCATTTGTTTTAGACCATGATACATAGTATATTGCATATGCATGTGTTGGAAATGCAACTGATAATAGCTACAGACATTGGTGCAAAGGAAGCACGTGAAAGGGAATTGCAGGAAGTACAAGGGACCAGACCCATTATTTTTTCAAAGAAATATGTTTTCATTATCTCTTGGAAAAACCCATAAACAATGATTTTAATCACTCATGGAACATATGTAAAATATAAAATCCAATCTTGTATCGAGTCACTCCATTTTGTGCAAGCCGAGGAGTCCCCAAGCTTGAGGAGCTTAGGTAGAACACTCATACCAAATTTTGTAATTTTTAGGTTTCATTTAGACCTCCAAATGACCTTTAGAACATATTTTTTAACTAGGTCAGACACTAGGTTCGAAACCAGCCAAAACTAGTCTAAAAACTATAAAAAGAGCTAGAGAGCTCATTTTTGAGGTTGTTTAGTGTGATCAAGATCTGTAAGAGCTATTTTGAGTAATACAAGTGTGATTCTCACCTTCCATTGTGCCTTTCTCGTCTCTACCATGTGTGTGTGTATGTGTGTGTATGTGTGTGTGCACTTGTGTGCTTTTCACCTCCACCTTCATGCCCATCACTCATTCACGATCTTCACATCATCCTACCTCTTTTGGGAATTGACAATTAAGGAGGTGGAACTTCTTGATGTGGTACCTACCCTTGTCTAGAATAACACCAAATTTGGCACCATTTCCCGGGAAGAGCCCTAGACAAATGTGTGATGGTAAGAGTATTGGGAGAATTGGCATTGGAAGCTAATTAATTTCAGTTTTGTTGTTGTTTTTATGTTGTTCTCATCTTCCTTCACCTCCCCTACACTCTTCTTTCATCCTCGTATCATCTACTTTCATTGCAAAAAATCACAAAAAATCACCATATTCACCTTGCTCTCCTCATTTCCTTCATTTGCGAGAGAGAGAGAGAGAGAGCAAGTATGTGTGTGTGCATTTGCACATGTTATTGAGATTTTTTCATGGGAAAGTGCTTTAGAACAAGATTAGAGCTCTCCATAGTTAAATTTTTGAGATTTGTCCATTTCTGCCAAAGGCCTCATACCATCACGATGGTCTGACAAATTGGTATTTTGGGTATGCATCATATGCACGGTGTAGAGCATCCTTGTACTTAAAGCAATCCACAGTTGCATCTAAAAAAATTGCATTTTGGTGAACCATCACGACGGTTCATCACCATCGCAATGAGGTATCACCATTGGGATTAGCTCATGCCATTGCGACCAGACCAAACCATCTCGACAATTCAGATACACCATCGCGATGATCACCCTAACCCACAACATTGCAATTGGTTCATACCATCATGATGCTTTGAGATCATCGTGTCTTTGGACCATCGCAATCGGTGCATGCCATCATGGCTAGACCACATCATCACGACAGGCGTAGGCCATTGTGATGACTCACACGACCATTGACCATCCCGATTGGCTCATGCCATCGCGATGACCATAGACCATCATGCCTATGTAGACCATCGTTGAGATCACGCCATCGTGACTCTTCACCCGACCAGTGACCATTGCAACGATCCTCCATGCCATCGGGATTGTGCCATGCCTTCACGATGAGAATAGGCATCCCATCGTGCTCAATCACGATGATACATCATGCCATCATGACTGCTCCACACCATCATGATTGGACAAGACCATCATGATTGGACAAGACCATCATGATGGTCCACCATCACGATCCTGTTAGACCATCGTGACAGTCCAACTAAAACGCAAAAATTTGGGTTTGATTTTTTGCACTTTTGAGGCCAATTTTTGGTGATTTTTTAAGCAATTGGTGCATCCTAGAGGCCCCTTAGCATATGTTAAAGAGGTCTTGTTTACTTAGCTATCAAAGAGTGATCTAAATTTAAGATTTTTCCAGGTTTATTAAGGGCATCCAAACTAGAGTGAGACATGAAGCAAAGCAAGGCTTGGGAAGCATATCTTCTTGGGCATAAGAGCAATCGATGAGGCATTGAACTTGAGGTTGGAGGAACTCTCAACCCCCTCAGTCAATTGCTAGTTCAGGCTAAGTGCAAGTAGTGTCATTGATTAATAAGGGTCATGTTAGCAATGATACAATTGCAAGAAATCCTTATTACTCAAGTGAAAATTAAGATATTGTGATGAAAAACCCTAAAGAAGAAAAGAACTTAACTTCAATGATGTGAAACTTAAACATAGAATGAAAAAGACGATACCTGACGTACAAAATTGGATAAGTCAAGAGACTAAAGAGAGTAAAAACAAACCAAGTAACTAAGAACAAAGAATTTGTGTGATGTCTAAGCTCATTGAGTGCCTGAGGGAAACAAATTCATGAGCCTCAGATTAGGGAGGCACATAGGAAAGGCTGATCAACATAGTGTCAGGTCATTTGAAGTGTGTTAGAACCATAGCATGATCTTGGGCTCAACAAATTAGTGGTTACCCATATGAACTAAGGTTAGAGACAAGCGAGTCAAAGATGTCTTATAACATAGAGATACCAGAGGGTGGTTCATGCTTAGCTTACCTAGAAAGATGAGAAGGACCTTATAGAACTCAGTTAGAATACATCCAAACCAACCACTTACGTGCTTCCATCTATGAGGATGGTTTGAGGGGATTGGTCATTCAATTGAAAAACCCAGATCAACTCATGGGATTAGAACATCCTGTGGTTAAATTTGAGAGAGACTCATACATCAATAAGGAGGGAAAAATATACATACTTTCCCATCAACCCCACCTTACCAATGAATTCGGAATAGTAATTCCAAAAGCATAGAGAGGTGACTTAGAACAGGATCAGGTTGATGGTGAACATAGGACACCAAGAGGGAAATCCGTATTGACCCAAATGCTCAACCCAGAATGGATCCCTTAAGATAACAAAAGTATTGAGTTATTTTTAAAATAATGATATGGATGAGGCATTCTGGAGATATAGGTCTGAGCAACCAAGTGAAATAGAAATAGTCACGATCTATAAATTCAAGGACCCTGAGATACCTTGGAAAGTGATATATTTAGACAACACGTTAGAATGAGTGCTTGTAGTATCTGAACACGGGAGACATGCCTATACCTTGGAAAGTGATATAATTAGACAACACGTTAGAATGAGTGCTTGTAGTATCTGACCATGGGAGACATGCCTATACATGGAGGGGCAAATTGGTTTTTCCCTCAATTTGAGCTAAACTTTTGGACACCAAGGGGTAGGAACATCTATGTCTCATGGTTCCCAAAGAGAAAAAGGCAAGGAGAGGTCTGAAGTGAGCTTTGCTCACACAATAGGAAGAGACTGATAAACAGTAGAAACATATAGGATGGAGAGACTGAGAGAATTGAGACCACAAGGTGGCAGAGACGACTTTCCTCTACCTAGACCCTGAGAGCACCCACGAATATTGAGACCCACACAGTTAGTGAAATCTATGAAAAATTATTAGGCCCTAGTAGAACTACCAGGTACCCTACCAGACACAACCTAGACCCCAACTAGTCCTAGTCCAGCAACCACCACCCCTTACTAATGTAATCTTTGTCAAATATGTTGTTGTAGAAGAGAATCTTTGTAGAGCATTGGTACCCTCATCTCCATTAATCATAGAAAATGATCCTAACTCTAATAGCTTTGATTCTACCCATGTAAATAGCCCACCCTCATACTACACTGAGTCACCATAACATATGGAAACATACCAATATGAGAGCCCACTGATGGAACCTAGTTGGGAGCCAGATTATGCTAATGTCATGTATGGCAATCCCAATCCATGAACCCAATTGGAACAGACAAGACCACAGGGCCCAAAAGGACCATGCTTTAGGTGCCAAGGACTTCTTACATAAGGGAGTGTCCACATCCTCCACTAGTAGGACAACCCCAATATTATAACTTTCAAGGGTTTTCTACTGATTGTGGTAAAGAGCATGCCATACAAGAATGCCCAAAAAACACTACCAATGCCTCCAAAGTAACACCCATTAATGTAATAGGCATTTTAGACACTTCAAATGGATCCACACTGACCTATGTACCTATCCAAGCTGTAATGAGAGCCCATGCATTGCTACAAAATCAACAACCAAACCTTGATAAACTAGCTGAGAGTAGCGAAGTCGGAGAATCAAGTGGAAGAAAAACCAGATCTTGGAAGGATTCACGAGAGAGACTCAAAAGAGAATGGAGTAAGAAAATATGTGAGTTAGAAGGAATCTTAAAAGAGACTAGAGCCAAAATTTTAAAATTGGCATCGCAAGAGTCAAACCAGGAGAACCCAATCCCTAAACCAAGATCTATTCTAGTTGAATTCATAACAAAGAACCTAGATATGATGTTTAAAGCATACCATGCATGACTAAGAGGAGGACCCCAAGTGGGAGAATTAAGTAGGTCAATTATTATGAGAGAACCCACCATATTAGTAAGAAATGAAGAATTGGTTATTCCTAGGAACACATATGTAATAAAGAACACTAAAGTGCAGTGTCATCTGACTTAAGAAGAATTGTTAAAGGCTAAAGCAGAGTTGTGGAAGCATGTAGCAAACTAGTTACCAGATATAGTTGCTACCCACTCTCAGAAAAATTCACACAAGAGAGTGCGAAAAATACTCATTGAAAGGATCGGAGACATGAGCAAAGGAGAAGAGTGAAACACCTATTTGCCTATCTCCTATCATGTCTACACCACCAAGCAATCCTAGACTCAGGTGTTGGCATAGCCATTGCCACCACTTCCCTATGGAAATGATGGGGCAAACCAGCCCTTAGACCCACTAGAATGAAACTGTAGATGGTTGATGGTCATATTGAGAAACCTTTAGGTTTATTGGAAGGAATATCTCTCACTACTTGTGGTGTAGAGTTTGAGCACACCTTCACCATTCGTGAGTTTGGCAAGAATCGTGCATATGAGATGATTTTGGGATGTCCTTTTATGTGATAATTGCAAACTATACAAGATTGGGGAACCGATTCTTTGTACCTGCAACATTTGGGAGTGACTACCAAAGTCAACCTCAAATAATATTCCCATTGTAATGTACCCCACTACAGTGGAATACCATCCATAAAGCACCTGCAGAAACTGAGTCAATTCAATCTTTAGAGTCAGACCCTTCATGGTTGCACGAGGACACTCATTTATGGATGTTTAAGGTAGCTAAAAGAAGAAGAATGATTGAAAGTCATAACTTTAGGCTCCAAACAACACCCACGTACCCTCCAAGATCCTACATATGCACCTATAATATTTCAAGATGAGGAATGTGAGCCTCACAGCTAGGCAGAGATATTAACCACCATGAATATAGTAGTGAATGAAGAACAATGGGCCTCTCATTGTGATGCAGACGGCTATGATATCTCCATCTTTGTTATCAAACCCATTGAAGAAGAGCCTATTTTGGAACAATGTACTGAAATGACCCAAGAGCCAGACGAGACAAGCGACGAAGATCTAGAGTCCATTATTATGGAACCCTTCTGTTCTTCAGAAGAAGAATATATGTATTTCGTAGAAGCTACCATTCCTGAGATAGGGAAGGAGAATCGAATTGAGCAGCTTAAACCCCTTCTAGAGGTCAAGGAAAATAAGCAGAAGAAAGAAAGAAGAAATTCACCTAGGTCGGTAGAAGAAAAATCTCTATTAGAATTACTAGAGAACTTTAAGAAATATGAAATAGAAGACAGAAGGATAATGATAAGAATGCCTAAGAGAGAGAAAAGTACCAAAGAAGCATATGACAATGGGGAGAAGACTAAGAAGATCGTAGTGACACTTGAAGAAGGAGAGGAAAAATGTACATATATAGGGCATGATCTAACAGAGGAAGAGGAATAAGAATTGATAGCCCTATTGAGAGAGTATAGAGACTTGTTTGCATGGAGTTATAAGGATTTGAAAGGAGTAGACCCTGACATATGCTCCCATAGAATTCCCATGACTCAAGAAGCCAAGCCTTCAAAACAAAGACCATACACTTATAATGATAATTATGCAGCCAAGATTAAGGAAGAGATAGATTGTTTGATGGAAGTCATATTCATCTATGAGATTGAGCATACCGAATGGGTATCACCCATTGTGGTAGTGCCCAAAAATAATGGGAAACTATGTGTTTGCATTAACCTAAGAAAAGTTAATGCAACCACTATTAGAGATAGATATCCGGTTCCTATCAGTGAGCACTTATTAGAATGAGTAGCGGGCAATGAAGGTTATAGCTTCCTTGATGGGTTCTCAAGCTACAATTAGGTGGCCATTACTCTTGAAGATCAGCATAAGATGGCTTTTGCTATAGAATGGGGCATATTTGTAGTTTGTGTGATGCCATTTGGGCTGACAAATGCACTTGATACTTTTCAATAGTTGATGTGCCATGTCTTTAAGGAGTTCTTATAAAAGATTTTGGAATTCTATGTTGATGATTTGTGTGCTCATTCCAACATTGGGAAAACACACATCCCTAAATTGAAACAAGTCTTTGATAAATGTCGAGAATATCAGGTCTATCTGAACCTAGAAAAGTGTGTTTTCATGGTCAGGCAAGGCAAGATTCTAGGATACATTGTGTCAAAGAATGGGATCTCCACAGACAAAGAGAAAGTTAGAGTGATTGGAGACCTACTAAGGCCAAAGAATGTTAAGGAAGTACAGGCTTTCATTGGGCATTGTGGTTATTATCATTGCTTTATACACATGTATGCTATCATTGCAAAGCCTCTATATGCACTTCTGACTAAGTTTGAATGGACGGATGAATGTGAGAAACCATTTAATGAACTCAAATAATGCCTATGTTTAGCACCAATTTTGATGAAACTAGTTTGGACTAAGCCATTCCATGTACATGTGGATGCATCCAACTATGTTATTAGGTGTCTGCTAGCACAACCTATGAGTGAGAGAAATATAGATCTCCCCATAGCATATGCAAGTAGACAATGGAATGCAGTGGAAAGAAATTACACCACTACCGAGCAAGAAGGATTAGGAATGATTTACACAATAAAGAAATTCAGACACTACTTATTAGCCAACAAATTCAAGTTCTTCATAGACCATCAAGCATTGCTATATCTAGTCAACAAACCTTGTAACACAGGAAGATTGACATGTTGGTTTTTGCTCTTAATGGAGTATAATTTTGAAGTGGTAGTCAGAAAAGGAAAGAACCACCTTAGAGCTGATCATCTTTCATATTTGACTATGGGAGAAGCCTCACAAGGAATAGTGGATAATTTACTAGATGCTTAGTTGTTTAACCTTGAAGTAATGCCTGAATGCACCAAACCAATTGTCCCTATTCTCACATTTGGACCTAAGAACCGTCAAATTAGGATCAAAGAACAAGAGATAACCAAGTCTCAAAGATACCAATTAATGGTAGCAAGTATTTACAAACAAGATAATCAAAAAATCCTTTCTTTTTGCATAGAGTATTTGGAGCACGAAAATGGTTGCAATTGGCACATGTAGGTGCATTAAAGCAACACCATTTGAAACACCACACACTGCACACTGTGCATAGATTAGGAGTGTACTGGCATTCGATGGAAGCAGATGTCTACAGAACATGTAAGGAATGCCTAGTCTATTTTGTTAGACCACTAGTTGAACATGCAGCCTTATACCATGCGTCTCTAACACCATAATGGAGTGAAGCAATGGTAACCTACTTGAGGATGAAAACATTCCATCAAGGAATGATGTTAGCATGATAGATAAGTCTCGAGCAAGAAGCTCAAGACTACACACTCATTGGTGATAATCTATACAAAATAGGAAGAGATGGATATCAGAGAAAGTGTTTTCATGAGAGTGAATACCTGAGCATATAAGATTTTGCACATCAGGGTGTTGCAGGAGGTCATTTTGGCCTCCATAAAATAATCAAGGCCATACTATTCTCAGGACTATGGTGGCCTACTCTTCATATGGATGCGCATACATATGTGAAGAGATGTTATGTATGTCAAAGAGCTTAGTTTTTGACATGTAAAGATGAAATGGCATGGAAACCCATGATGGGAGGACGTGCATTCTCTAAGTTCGGTATAGATTTTGTTGGACTCATTAACCCCCCTGCTAAAGGCACTCATGCTGAATACATCATCGTAGCTTCACAAGGTAGTTTAGGTAAAAACACTATTACTTGTGAGTACACTCAGGGTTAGGAAATCCTTGAGAGGCATGAGGGAAATCTATCATGTAAGTTATAGAGGGGTTTGGAATCATTTTCTTAGAAGACTTTGCTCTATATTTTAGAGTATTATATGGTTTATTATCTCCATTATCTCTTATGGAGCCTTTATCACTTGACATTCTACACTTATCTTTCATACCATTACTCCATAGAGGATATATCACATGAACTTATATCACTTTAGTAATGTTAGAGGTTATGGGGCTGATAGTTTGGAAGTTAGTTGTTAGGTTGCAACCGGTGCAGACATCCAAGTTGTATTTAATAACTTTTTCTGTAGCTTTTAGAATTCCCAAGGAACAAACCATCTACTATTTTACAACCATTGTATGGAAGTTTATTTGCATACAGAAGGATGTTGGCGACATGGGTGAGTTGTAATATTGTTCAAAATATTTGTGCAATAATCTACACAAACTCTTTTCTTTGCAATTTTTATGTCTTTGAGTATTGTTGGTGATCATTTGATTATCTATTAGTTATTCTTAATGTATGAAGTCTGTATTGTAACTTAGGAGTAGAGAATAGAAACATATTGAGTACTCTTAGTAACCCCAATTCCCTAAACCCTAGTTTCTATGTAGATAAGTAGCACACACACTGGCGTCCATGATGAGATTGGATGTCACAAAATTGTGGCATAGAAAATATCATTGGAAGGATCTTTGGAGTGATGGAGTCAGACCATGCCAACTCGATCTAGAATTGAGTTTTCACATGTTTATGAGGATTCACAACATTTAATGATTGCAAAGGAAGCAATCTAGGATTTGATTGATGAGACTACTAGAGGTGTAGCGAGAAACATTTGTATACTAGAAAAAATCCCTTCTCTTGTGGAGCAGGGTGTAATTTTGTATTTACTAATCACTCAATTGTTAGAGGTCAAGGCTTCATTTGAAGCGGCAAGGTTATGGTTGGAAGAGATTGGAAGTCAACATTCTATGGAAGAATCAGGGCAGGAACTAGGAAGGACTATGGAGGATTCTAGCATGATGACCGAACTTTTAGAATTTGCCTAGGCGGAGCAGCTGCAAGGATTGCAAATTGATGATGAAATGAAATCCACTCTAATAATTACCCACGAGCAAGTGCAATTAGTGCATCAAATGGTGGTTTCAGTGCAGTGCATCAGAGGTATGCACATTCAGAATAGTTTGCACAAGTGAACTATTTGGCAAAATTTCATTAGCTAAAATTAACTGTTCCTTCAAATCTTTGATTTTTATCAAAAAATTATCCATAGAATCTCCTTCATTCATATGCTAGCTCTCCAATTGTTTTCAGAGGTAAGCAATAAGAGCCTCATTTATTGCTTGCTATAAAGTTGTAAGTGTATTCCAAGCATCCTTTGATGTCTTGCATGAG
Source organism: Ceratopteris richardii (assembly GCA_020310875.1). Classification (NCBI taxonomy): domain Eukaryota; kingdom Viridiplantae; phylum Streptophyta; class Polypodiopsida; order Polypodiales; family Pteridaceae; genus Ceratopteris; species Ceratopteris richardii. Next base: position 183,440,905 of record CM035408.1, on the reverse strand, counting down.
AGAATGTGAGGATCTTTGTCATCAATGCATGTGTCTGAGCATCTTTGTCATCCCAACAAAGTTTCTTTGCAGTAGGTGCAATAGGATCTGCAACATGATTAGGAGATTGAAGACCATCATTTTCAACACCATCTACATCACCATCAATAATTGTATTTGTAGGTGTACTAGGATGTTTTCCAACACCCTACACAATATTCCATATCCCTTTTCCAACCAATACATGATGCATCATATATGCCCACAATGGGTAACTAATACCATCCAACTTATCGTCAACAGACAACATACAAAATACATCATTACTTTCAGCCATGGCCAGTGACGAAATACCCTGATGCAAAAAGTTGACTGTATCTAAAAAGGTTGAACAAAAACTCCCTATCAAGCTCCTTTAAACCTGTAGCAGAAATGAAGGCACTTGTATTGGAAAACCAAAATCTATATATATGTTTAGCACAAAAGGACAAAATTGCCTGCATAATCACTTCAATAGTGCATTCAAAGGCCAAAATGAGCTCAAATCAAAATTTTGAGAGGACACAACAAAGCTATTTTGAACTCCTAATTGCCCTGAGTATGCTCACCAACTTTCATGCGATTTTGAGCTTATGACTAGAGGGATGTTGATGACACCATAGATGAAGTGCCTACTTAACCAATTGTTGGAGTTTGAGGTATATGGAAGCACAGGAATATCATAAGGAATGAGAAGAAGCTTGAAGCACAACACGATATAGAATGTAGTACCAAGTGAATGTACAAAGATAAGTAACATATTAGGGCTATAGGTGTATATACAGTTTAGAGGAAAAAAACAAGAGCTACGTTTTGAAGCTTTTTGATGGAATCCTATAAGAGGAGAACTTTTATAAATAACAAGGTTTTTGAGCAATTCTATACACTTTGGGAAGAATACCAAAGAATATACACTCTCAAGCCTATGTGTGCATGGGGAACACAATGAAGCTAGAGTAGTTTCCACATGCATGGAATCACAAGTTTATCGTCCTCCTTTTTATCTCTCCCACTTTTTATAATCTCATTCTTCCTAAAGTTTAAATATCTAGTGCAAAGAAAATTATGTGCTTTAGATTTCTTCAAGCGATTCATATATAAATGAAATGCAATGTAGAAACTATTTTATGAATGGCATACCGATGTGACTTTGCAATGGGTACTTGGGAATCTCAAGGATGAAATAGAACCCTAACATGTACAATACGACTGGATTTTTCAAGGTTTTGCCATTGCTTGTATTGACCTTGGATGTCACAATGGTGGGCTTTTGCTTTTGCAACTCAAGAAACATCACAACAAAACCTTCTAAATGAAATAACTTTCTTGCAGGCTATCACATCTCCGATGTACCTTTTGGCCTTAGTAGGGCCAAGCTTTTAAATGTCCTAAGCTATCTCTTTAATGTTTTTAAAGTGCATGCAAAGATCAAAAGCCATCAAGTTGCATCCAAGACTACGTTGCCAAGTGGTTTGACGCCTTGAGTCTCTAGGAGAAAGCCCTGAGTTCAAGTCTTGGCTGGACATGTATCTATAAGTTCCTCACAAATGGGTGACTCTACCTTACGAGGTTGGGTGTGTGAGCATGTTTTCGATTCATTGTACTAAAAAAAAAAAACCCATCAAGGTGCAACTCTTTGTGATATTATCAAGTTCTCTCGAGTACTTCACTTTGAGAGGTCGGAACTTGACAGTCCTCATTTATTCCAATCCATCTGAGATTGGGCAAGTCGGGAGGTCGGAAGGTAAAGTGAGAGTAGCACTCAGCTGAAAACATGGCTTATGTGAGCTTCATGGATAAAGAGATATAATGAGATGACAAGCTGCACCGAGAAGGTATTATAGTTCTTTGAAAATAAGGAAGATAAAGACGAGTAAGATGAGGGAGAGAGACATATAATACAATGCCAATCTAAAGTTTTTGACTAACACAATGCCTCAATGATCAGCTCATGGGATATACAGTGCACAAAATTCAAAGACTGATAGCTATTACAGAGCATATGCCATCAATGAATCAAAATCTCTCTCTCTCTCTCTCTCTCTCTCTCTCTCTATATATATATATATATATATATATATATATATATATATATATATATATATATATATATATATATATATATATATATATATATATATATATATATATATATATATAACACTCTCTCTCTTGTTTACATTAACAGAACTGATAAAGATGCGTGGAAAAATGAGAGCTTCATTCATCTACCCATCCATACCATTTTAGAATTTGAAGGACACACTTGGATGCATAGAAGGAAGACATATTCAAAACATCCCCACAAAATCTGATGGTATCCTAACAATAGCTCCCCATGGACCTCATAATCAGCATGTAATCCAAATAATGAAGATTTACCAGAGTGATCCATAACTTCGTTCATGTTTGGTCTCAACTCTTTTGCTCTTGTTTCACTGTCTCGGGTTATGCTTAAGCAAAGCAAGTGAGTCCATGGAGATGAAAATTTATGCCTGGGAGATCAATTACAGTCGAACGTGGTTGAGGGTGCTGAAGGACTTTTGCATGTGAGATTTGAGGGAGTTCCACAAAGGGGAAGCTCAAGCTCCTAAAGTAAGAGATTAGTGACACCAATATTAACTCTTTGCCTTCTACTGGTCAGTCTAAATAAGACTATACTCTTGTCTAGTTTTACCTTTCTAGATAAGACTATACTAAAAGATCTCATTTGAACAATGTTACATCTTACTTGGCTGAAAGACCTTTATGTCATCAGAAATCCTCATTTGTCCTTGGCTTGAAACCTCAATGGACAGATTTTTGGTCCAAAAAACAGTTAGCTCATGATTTGCAGACCAATGGAAAGATCAGTAAATGATTTGATGTTTTAGCCATCTCAAGTTCATATATCAACTGGCCTTTGGATTTTTTTTTACCATCTGATCTTTGGGTCACAAATGAATCAGCCATTGGATCACATATCAACACTTCAATGAGTTCATGTTTGATTCATTGAGATCTTGAATAACTGTATGCCCTTGCTTTGTGAGACATGGAAGATCCCACAGACACCATCCCACTTCACCACAAAAATACTTTCAACTCAACAGTTCACACTCAGGAAAAGAGCACACCCAAGGCCAACCTCTGAGAAGAAGGAGAGTACTCACTCACATCTGATCATGGAGAAGCAATGAATGATCTCTAGTCTTTTGCATTATCACATCATACAGCTAACAACAAACACATAGTTCACACTCAGGAAAAGAGCATACCCAAAGCCAAGCTCTTGAGAAGAAGGAGAATACTCACTCACATCTAATAATGTGAGAAGCAATGAATGCTCTCTCTAGTCTTTTGCATTCTCTCTCAATACAGCTAACAACAAACACATTGCCGTTTACACCATCTCACATGGATAGAGGGAGACAATCACATGTAAGAAAAAGATGTGCGACAGAATAACCAACTCACTTTGTCACCTCTCTCCAATTAAAGTACAATACGCAGACATTATATGCACACTTTTCTTGAAGTTAGATGCTCTTACTTAGACAGCCCGTACTCTCAAAAGCGACCTCGCATGTGGGATTATGATGTCTGCACACAAGCAATTCAATGGGGGTTGCCAATATTCTTTACTCAGACAGCTTTTTGTGTGTAGAGAGAGATAGAGAGAGAGACAGAGAGATAGAGAGAGAGAGAGACAGAGAGAGAGAGAGAGAGATTTGGAAGTGCTTGTATGAAACATATCACGAAGAAGACAACATCTATGGAGTTGAGAGTAGGGCCTTTAAGTGAGAGGCATGGAAGAATGTCCAACTCATTCAATTTTTTGGGTGGATGGTTAGGAATTCAACCTTGGCTCGTGTGTGCATTTGTGTGGGGCAACTCATGAGGAATTGTCTCAAGCATGTACGACATGTTGAGTCTTTGATGATTGATGTGTGTATGTAATGAGGTAGCCAATCAAGGCATCTGCTCTCATGTCATTGCAATGAGTCATGAAGTCACAATCCAATGGACTTCAAGGTCGTGTTCTAATCGTCCTTCAGGCCCCAAACCAATTCAACTTTATGTGGGATGCCTTCATACTGTTATAATCCCTACCTTGTGGGCTGCAAGGGGTTCCACAAGTGCTATGTATATATTCACTTGTGGCTTGTTCTTCCATACATTTCAAGCACAAGGAGAATAGGTTTCGAGAATGAAAATTTTTACTAAAAGGATATAGGGTTATTATTTTTGTGCATGAGTAAGATTTATCTAGTGGGATGGTATATTAATGTTAATAGTGTTTCTACAAATTGGTAGGTCATGAGTTCAATCTTCAACTTGGACATGACACCTTATGCAAAAGTGTTGTTGTTGTTGCCACATTGTCATACATCAGGAGCACATATGATAAAGAAGTATGCCATATCCATGGAGCGACTAGCCAATATTTATGAAGACATATGCACGACAAGATAGAAGCACACATACCTACAACAACAACAACAACAACAACAACAAGGCAAGCATGCACATGAGTGCATACATACATGCATGCACACACACTCACAAGTAGGCAATAGATAGGATAATCCAAGAAGCTCATTGTATTGCAAGAGTCTAGTACAAAAGCTCACAAGAGTTATCAACTCTCTAAGATCACTCTAAACAAGTAACCCTAATAAATGAGAAGTATTTCACTTATATGAACTTTTTAAGAGCTCTATCCACACTATAGTGGTTGGCTTAGCTTTAAAAATAGTGTCCAAAGGCTATTTGGAGGTAGGTCAAAATGATACAAAATTTGGCGTGGCTATTCTATCATGCCCATGAAACTCAAGTACTAACCATCTTTTACATTGTGAACCCAATTACTACTAAAAATAGGAAATTGAACAAAAAATAGGCATTTTTACATGTATTTTGGATGATAAATGGAAAAAAACTAATTTGAAGAGGGATTTGAGATGGGAAAAACTAATAAAGGCCTTCCTCCTTTACTTCTGTGCTTTTGCTTCCCTTTTACCATATTCTTCATACTTTGTGTGAGCTTTTTGACTACTTTGACTTGGCAATTTTTAGGTCGACTTTGAGCTTCCTCCAACACACCCCCCCCCCCTCTTTTCTTTCTATTGTACGTGATAGATGTTTTTGTGTCATGTGGGATGAGTGTGGGTGTCGGTGCACAGATATTAGGTGCTTAATATTGGCATCATAGTAGAGTAGTTGTCCCTTGCAAAACCTCTTAAACAAGTAGAGTGTAGCTTTCTGGAGACTATTTTTGGATTTTTTTAACATCTTTTATGTGCACCCTCAAAAAAAAAATGGTGTGCTAAAAGAAAATAAAAGGTTGCGGGATGAGGGTATGCATGGGTGAATTGTGACCCATCAAAAATTAAAATAAAAATGGGCAAAAAAATGAAAATAAGCTGGTTCAAGATTGAAGGCTTGCACTTGTTGTGGTAAATAAAAAGAAAATAAAGCTACTTCCACAACCTAAAAGCAAAAAGAAAAAATTATTGGAAGTGTATTGTGGAAGTATTCATGGGGGACTACTTAGTACAATGCATGGGTATCATGCAATTGTGTATGATGCACGACCTTGTAGGATGGCCCTATGAATGAAACTTTAGATGCACTTATTGAAAATCATGTGAAAGATGGGGTTCTTAAGCGATGTGCCCAAGGGTTATCTGATGATGAGGGTGCCTAAGCTATGGTGATGCTTTTTTTTTAAGTCGCCTAAGGAGGCATATAATACAATAGATAGGAAATACTACACCTGATGATGCATGGATCCCCTTCTCCATTGGAAGTATTGGGTTGGAAGGTAGAGACCATGAGAACTAAATTCTAACAAGCTTGTAATGAATCAACACACTAGTAATGTGCATCTCTGAGGTTTTCATTGCTTGATATTCTATGACAATAACATGAAGTGTGTCAATGTAGATGGTCTTGAGAAGTAGACACAAAAATCATCAGCATCACCAAATACTCATTGAAGAGCATTATTAGACTATTCAAAATTAGAACCATCTAAAGAATGCAATCCATTTCATTACTCAGAACATGTAGTTAAAGTGGGCTAATCTACCCAAATGAATAGTATGATGCCCCCTCTCTTCTAGCATGTGTGTGCTTATGAGTGAGGGTCACCAGAAAGAAAATGTGAGCAGAAAAATCAAGTATTATAGGTGATATGTGTCCTCACACTACAAGGGATCACTCTCATTCATGGGATATGAACAACCATGACTTCTGCAAGGTCATGTAATGTGGCCTATATTGGATGCATACTTGAAGTGCAAAAATTGAGATGGTGTAAAAGATAGGGTTGTGCTAGAAGCCCATGGTTATTTCATGAAGAGGTGTTTGTTGATTTGATAAATTAGTTTTTTATGTATGAGCTCCTAAAGAAATTCAACTTGAAGTTCTAGATGTCAGTGTTAGATTCGAATTATGAAAAGGAACAATTAAGTACATATATACAATGATCTTTCAAAACATCTACATGTTTTCCAAGTGCCTGAAGTGCACGTTGATGATGGTTCCAAAAAATTTAGTCTTGGCACACACGCCCTAATGTTGAGTGACTTCTTTTGTGCAATGATATTTGATGAAATGATTATGGGGTTTGGAAGAGGAGAGGAACATTTCTTCAGAACCCACATAGTATGCATGATTCTCATTTCTTGTTGAGGCTTCCGCTTTTTTATTATCAATTTTTGTATGGTCTTATATTTTTTTGTTGTGGTTGCTTTCTCTTAGTTCTATGAGCCACACTTTGTTTATGTGATCCTAGATTCTTGGGCTTCCTTGGGAGAGACAATTGGATCTTTTTGCACACACCTTCTAATTTTACTATTGACCAATATAAGGCTTAATTTGTGTGAATGATTTTCTATACTTTTTCGCAAAGTTTCTAAACATAAAAAATATGTAGGGGTTATTTATTTGATCCATGAGGTCTTTAGATTTTTTTATTTTTATAATATATCCAGTGGTGGACATGCTAGATATGCTCAATACTCCACCCTCAAGTGACCACAAATGATCCATGGTGCTCTAAGTCATAAGGCCCTCATTGTGAGGAGAAGCCATTGTGAGAGCCTAGACATTTGTGCAACCCTAATTTCCAAGTTAGATGAGGTCTATGTGTGACTGTCAATGCTAATAGATGATCTTTGTAAGCCTAACTAGTAGGCTAGGTAGGGTGTAAACTTCTTAGCCATTGGGTTTCCATTTAAAGTGAAAATAAGGGCCTTGTGTCATCACACAATTTCCCCATATAACCTTAATGGGGGGGGAAGTGAAGAGGGGGGCCTGACCTATAGGGTCAAGTCAGAAGGACTTCTGGTCATGGAGATATTGTGAGATTGTATATTTTATCGAGTATTTTGTATCTTTTGACTAAATTTATCTATATCGACTCCCCTTGTAAAAGCCATATAAGCATGGCCCATGTGTAGCTTTACAGAGCATTGTGCACTAGTAAGACCTTCATCTAGAGTCTATCTAGATTGCCATTTAAGCTTCACTTTGGGAGTGCACGAGTGGATAGCACCATTGTTGTAGCTACATTACTCTTGGCAAATCGAGAATTTGAGTTCTCTATCTCTCAGTGGATATCTATCTTTGTCTACGCTTTTCTCTCAACTCTATCTACTAGTCTATTCCGTTGTGCTATTACTTCTTACATGGTATTAGCGCTCAAGAGGCTCCAAGTGTTGCAAAAACAGAAACACAAAGGTTGTAGAGGCTTCAATGACAAGCAGGAGAAGCAATGATTCCGATCATCCCAATGTTGCAGATATGACCACCAACCTTCATGGAAGGTAAGCTTGATAGTATGAATTATACCTTCTGGAAGTTTAAAATTACTTCTATCCTTGATTCATATGAGCTTCTAGAGACTGTTCTTGGGATTGATCATGACCCCCAAGAAACACTTGACCCAAATAATATTGGCCGAAGGATTCCTCTTGATGTTGATCTTCTACATGCTTGGAAACATAGAAATGCAAATGCAATCTATGCTCCAGTTACAAGTACTATTGATAGTGTTATGACTCTCATTCAACATACTACCAAGGCTTGTGAAGCATGGAACATATTGAGAAATCAATATGAAACTTGTAACCAAACATATTCACTTCTCTAGAGTTGGTGCATGCTGACTTGTGAGAAAAAATGCCTACACGGGCCTTGGGCAGATCTTGCTACTTCATGATAGAAGACTATAGTAGAAAGATGTGGATGTACTCCCTTCATGATAAGGATCAAGTTTTTGGTAATTTTAAAGAATGGCTTCAGCTTGTTGAAACTAAAATAGGGAAGAAGATGAAGAAATTTAGGACAAATGGCAATGGTGGGTTCACATCAACCAAGTTTGAAGATTTCTACAAGAGTAAAGGAATCGAGCATCAAATCATAGTGGCACATATCCCTCAACAGAACGGTGTTGCAAAATATCAAAATCAAACCATCATGGAGATGGCAAGGTGCATGTTGAAGGGAAAGGGTTTGCCAAATCAATTTTGGATAGAGATTGTCAACATTATTTTCTACGACTTGAATCAAAGTTACACCAAGGCACTTGATTGAAAGACTCCACAAGAGGCCTATACTAGTAAAAATCCATCTGTTTCCCATTTCAAAGTATTTGGAAGTGAATGTTATGTACATGTTCCAAATAGGAGAGAAACAAGATTCAACAAGAAAGCATCAAATGTATCTTATTAAGGTACAATGAAGATAAGAAGGCTTACAAGATTTATGACCCTGAAGCTAAGAACATCATGGCGAGTCGTGATGTGGTGTTTAAGGAGGAGCAACCATGGAGGAGGAAAAGAGAACTTCCACTTTATCATCAGGCAAGGTGGCAATCTACTATGAACCTAGCCCAAGAGCTATTCCTTCTATACAAGAGAAGGAAGCATCATCTTCTGATGATGAGTTTGAAAGTCACCAACTTGTCATCACCCAAGCCAAAAAGCCATTACCACATTGGGTGAGATAGCTCTATGATTCTCCAAGCCCCATTCCATAGTCAGTAGAATATGTTGCAAATCACAAAGAATAGAGGAACAGAGATGGGCAAGCACCCATATTGTAAATACAACCTTGATGGCTGAGCTCATTCAAGAACAAGCAAAGGAACCAACCAATGTGGAAGAGGCACTCCACGATCCGAATTGGAGGGCTACCATGGAAACAAAATATGACAATATCATGAAGAATGGAACTTGGGGAGCTAGTGGATCGACCCCCTAAGCGTGAAGTCATTGGCACCAAGTGCATCTGGAAGATACAATACAAGATTCATGGTACTTTTGAAAAGTACAAAACAAAACTTTTTGCACAAGGATACTCAAAAGTTGAAGGGATTGGTTTTTTTGAATCATTTTCCCCAAATGCCGGGATGACTATTTTCTGAGTAGTACTAGTTCTAGCTGTGCAAAAATGATAGCCAGTATATCACATGGATGTCAAATCAGCATTCTTGAATGGAGACACCAAGGAGGAGGTATATGTGTCTTAGCCACTAGGGTTTGAGGCTCCCTATTCAAAGAACAAGGTATGTAAACTAAAGAAGGCATTATATGGGCTGAAATAAGCTCCTAAGCATGGTACCAAAAAATAGATAAGTATCTCTTGGATCTAGGTTTCAAAATATGTGCTTTTGATGCACCTTTTATGTTCTAAAGAGAGGAGAGAGGACAATTGTGCTTGTACACTATGTAAATGACCTTGTGATACAAGAAATTATGATGCTCTTCTTCAACAAATGAAAGATGCCCTGAGTTCTGAATTCAAAATGACAGACTTGGGCTTAATGCACTATTTCTTAGTCCCTGAAGTTTGGCAGGAACTAGGGAATATTTTCATCTCTCAAAAAAAGTATGCAATAAATATTTTGAAGGCATTTGACATGGAGGATTGCAAGGAAAGTTATGTACCTATGGAGGTCAACACACAATTATCTATTGAAGATACTTCAAGTCGAGTGGATATTAGAAGATATATGAAATTAGTTGGAATTCTCATTGACTTGTGTAATAGCAGAACATATATCTCTTATGTTGTTGGAATAGTAAGGAGCTTCTCTAATAAGCCTTGCCAAACTCATTGGAAGTCAAGCATGCAGATACTCAGGTATGTAAAAGGAACCATTGATTATGGTATTCTCTATGAAGAAGGATAATCTCTAGTTGGATATTGTAATGCAAATTGGGCAAGAGATATTTATACCAAAAAAGCAATTTTTTGGATTGTGCTTTTCTTTAGGATCTCAGATTTTCTCTTGGATCAATAAGAAGCAATCGACCGCATCATTATCTTCTACTGAACTTGAGTACAAAGCAACATGTATTGCAACATGTGAAGTGGTATGGATGAGGAGGATCCTATGCCACATAGGAATAGAGGGATAGGAGGCTATAGGGTTGAAGTGTGAAAACCAAAGTTCCATGGCCATCGCCAAGAATCTTGTTTTTCATACATGCACCAAGCGCATAGAAATTCAATATCTCTATGTGCATGAGTTGATTGAGGATGGAGTCATGGAAATAAGCTATTGTCCAACTGAAGAAAATGGAGCAAACAACTTCACGAAGGCTCTTGGTAGAGAGCAACTTCATCAACACTTTCCAAATCTTGGGATTGGACCAAGGAGGGTAGTTCACTACACGGTGGACATTGAGGGGGGGTGTTAGATACAGTCAATACTCCACCCTCAAGTCATCAGAAATGATCCATGGTGCTCTAAGTTGTAAGACCCCCATTATAAGGAGAAGTCATTGTGAGAGCCAAACATTTGTGGAACCCTAACTTCCAAGTTAGATGAGGTCTATGTGTGACCGTTGAAGGTAATAGATGATCTTTGTGAGCCTAGCCATTAGGTTAGGGAGGGTGTAAATTTTTAGGGCCATTGTGTTGCCATTCAAGGCGAAAATAAAGGCCTTATGGTGCCACATGGTTTCCCCATAGAACCTTAATGGGGGGAGTGCAGAGGGGGGCTTACCCCTTTTGTGGGGTCTGTGGGGCCTATCCCCTCGGTGCATAGGGCTGAGATGGTAGTACTTCTAGTCATGGAGATACTCTCGGATTGTATATTTTGCTGACTATTTTGTATCTCTTGACTACATTTATCTATACCAACTCCTCTCGTAAAATCTATATAAGCATGGATCATGTGTAGCTTTACAAAGCATTATGCACTAGTAAGCCCTTCATCTAGTGTTTGTCTAGATTGTCATCTAAGCTTCACTTTGGGAGTGCATGGGTGGACAACACCATCATTGTAGTTGCATTACTCTTGGCAATTTGAGAATTTGAGTTCTCTATCTCTCAATCTACGTCTACCTTACTCTATGTTTCCCCTCAACTCTGTCTAATAGTCTCTTCCGATGTGCTTTTATTTCTAACATGTCACACGAGGGCTTTAGGCTCAAGCGGGGTTTAGGATCACCTAAGGATCCTTGGAAAAATATCGATTGTGATCGAGCACAAAGATGATATGTCAACAAGCAATCCACCTAAGATGATGATTGTGTCATAGACTAGTGATTAAGCACAATCAATGATCAACTTGAGGCACTGAATCTTGATCAAATTCAGATATGATTCTATCCATGCTATCATGAATGAGCTGTGAGACGATACACAATCATGAATGAGAGTTCTTTAGAATCGCCTTGATTTCTTAGCTTTTTAGAATCGCCTTGATGATTTTTTAAGTCACAATTCTATAGCATAAAAATGCAAGTGTGATATCCATGTTTCTATAACATCATTCTTTTACAGAATATATCTATGCATTTGATGAAATAAGTAACCAATGTGTTTAAGAGCTTAGCTCGATTATCTCCAAGAAATAAAAATAGTGAAAAACCTCAAACATAATTGGGTTCATAGAATCTCTCAAAACATGATTGACCTTTCTCTCTCTCTCTCTCTCTCAGTCTTCCACTCACAAATGAGTTTTAAATTGAATTTTGTGCCTTTCATACTCATTTGCAAACCAGATTCACCTCACAAGTTCACAATTCAATGACAAGCCTAGAAACTTGGATGTTTTTTTTGGGTGATTCTAGGTCTTCAAGCCCCCCTACACATGAATCTTGATCCATAAAAGGCACACAATAAATGTGTGCAAACCAAAAAGATCCCAAAATCTGACAAACTTCACAATTTAACCAAGAAATGGTATTTTCTTAAAATGTTTACACACCTCTCCTTCCTAGTGAGTCTTAGCATCACATAACGCCCCAACTTTGCCATTGTTCTTGATGATGATGCCAAAAGAGTGTCACATTTCTATCAATCCCCCTAAATTGTGCATCCAGAGAGCAAGAAACACTATTGGGTGCATGGAAATGAGTGCATTAGTGATGTTGGGCACTTTCAAGTGCTTTGCTGGAGGCCCAAAGCTTGCAAACTTCATCCAAAAAATTATTCTAACATAAGAAATAGGAAAACCTTCACCCAAACTTGCTTTTCATCATATATTTCAGCCTAAAGCTCCCTTCCAAGTGATTTCATTAGTGTAAACACCCAAAAATGGTTCATCACATTCTTAACGCACACACAAAAATGGTAATGAAGAGTTTTCCAAGGGATAGCAGACATGTTTTAGGCACTCAAAAGACATGTTTTAGGAACTCAAAGCAAGAAGACCTGCATACATAGCTCAAGAAAGAATGAAGAAAACCACTAAAATTTTAAACAAAGAAGCTCTTCTCTATGGCTCAAGTCATAAGTGAGATTAAAAGAAGTCCTTATAATGTCACTTCAAGGTACCTTTATAGCTTTTTACAAGAATATGGCCTTTTTCACATGGTTTGTGACAAAATCATAACTAAACTATTATACTTTATTTTAAAAGTGGCAAAAAAAATTTGGGAATGAGCAATGGAGGACTTCTTCATGCTCTTAAAAGACTTAGGAGTAATAATACATTCTACTTGCCTTTCCAAAGCTAGATTTGAATGTTTTAAAAGTGGCCAAAAAAATTTGGGAATGAGCAATGGAGGACTTCTTCATGCTCTTAAATGATTTAGGAGTAATATTACATTCTACTTGCGTTTCCAAAGCTAGATTTGCATACATTCAGATGGCTTAATGCCTTGGATTGCTTTCTTCATCTTCACTTCCAACACATTGCTTCACATGTCTCCATTTAATTCCACCACAACACCCTTTCCTACTTGGTTTTAATCCCTTCCTCCTTCACTACAGTAGGAAATTAGGGCATGGAACTTATTCCTCTCCCTCCCTCATTCATAAAAAACCCATGACTATATAACCCCTTGGACGTGCTATCATTTATGGAATTATTGGAATTATTAGAATTTTTTCTTGTAAAAATTAGTTTTTTGTTTTTTCTTGTAAAAATTATTTCTGAAATTGTCTATAAATACATGCATAGTTTTTTGTTTCTCTTGTAAAATTTATTTTTGAAATTGTCTATAAATACATGCACATCAAGACAAGTGTGGTAAGTGTGGTATTTTTTTTTTATAATTTTTTTTTAAATGGAGGTTTTGCCGAAGCCTACTCCCCCGGACTTTAACTTTGAAATTGCAACTGTACAAGTGAATGGGCATAGCACCCGCGGGACCCCCTGTATCCCACAAAGCAGGGGTTAGACAAGGTTACAACTGAAAGAGACATGATTACAACTGGGTTTAACTGGCCTAAGCCATAACATGTCCAGCCCGGGACTTGAACCCTGGACCTCCGCCTCAAAAGACCAAAGCTCAACCAACTGTCCTACGGGACGTGGACTGGTAAGTGTGGTATTTATAGATGCACATCAAGACAAGTGTGATGAACATTGTACTTGATATTATGTAAGATATTTGCCTCTATCACTACGTTCTCTTATTTTTTTGTACATTCTTTAATTCAGCGTTTTCTACATCCTTGCATACTTGCACGTTATGTCCTTGTTTGGCGTTTGCACATTTGCATGTGATAGCAATCCTACAAGAAGATGAGCATGCCATATCTCTCTTGCCATTATCGAGATCAGGGTTTTCTCTCATTCTTCCTCTCTCTTTCATTGTCAAGATATAATGCTAGAAGAACTACTAAGGTAGAATTGGGGAAAGGATGGCATATAATGCTAGAAGACCTACTAAGGTAGAATTGGGGAAAGGATGGCTCTAAGTTTAGATGATAACATTGGTCTGAAACAATCTTGAATACCGACAATGAAGTCAGAGGAGAATTGCCCTGAAGGCTAAGCATGTAAATTGCCCGAAGGCATTTCATCCTAACATATACGTTGGGGGGTGTGTGAAGTCACTAAGAGGGTCGAACCTTCACCCCCAACCCAAGAGGCAAAAGGCCCAACTACCTAGCGTAGCGCATGTGGGAAAATTTATGTGTTCTTGAAGAATCAATGGGTTGCTTTATGGCTCTGTGAAGTGCAATTAGAAGAGAAGCCCTCCTAAAGATATGGAAGAATAACAACACAATCAATTTTAGGGGTGACTTGTTAAGCCACCATTATATGAAATGAGATTATATGAAATGAGATTTTCCCTTTAGAATAAAGATGTACCAATCTGACAATAAATTCTCATTGATTATTCGAATAGCTTAGCCAATAACTTTACACATAATTTTATTTTTTATATAATATCTATTTAAATTAGAAAGAACATAAAACTGTGCCGCTCTATCTGAACCCACTTTAGAATGCATAACAATTTCCCTCTTTTACATAAGATCTACTTTGAATTAACAAGAACATAAAAGTGTGCTGCCAAGTCCAAATCCATTGTCTGTGCATGTTGGGTTGGGTGGTTGGGCCCTTCGCCTCTTGAGGCAGGGTGAGGGTCCAACCCCTCAGTGCAGAAGTGGACATCTGTGGATCCTAGGCCAATTGTAATGTCTTCAGGTAATTTAAACTAATGCTTCATGCATTGCTTTTGGACAATTCTTTCCAGTGATACCTTTGGGCAATTTAGAAACATCTAACCCTTGTTTTGTGAGATAGAGAGGGTCCTATGGATACCATGCTCTTTCAGTTGTACAATTGTTCTTTCGATCAATTCAAGCTTAGGAAAATTAAACTTCAGCATAACTTCATGTGAATCTACCCTCTAACAAACACAAGAGTTCCCCTCTTTTGTCACACTCTAAAAAAAATAAAAAAGGCTATTGAAGAGATTGGAAACTCCAAGTGCCACCCTCGTAAGGTGTCCCTTCTTTAATACAGCTGCAACTTTTCTGCAACAATAATAGTAAGGGAGTTGCTGAGCTTGATGACAAGTTCACCGGTTTGCGAAATGATATCCGGAATGCTGTGTTTCCGCAGATATGGCTACGATAGAGTATCTGAAATTGAAGCGCATGATGGACGTACATGATGTACGTGGCTCATCAATGGGAACCCAGCAGCATAACAACAGAACTGTCCAACCTTCTCGCTTCTCCACATGACCTCCGTCCTCGTCATTCTCCTTTACCTCTTCCTACTACTCTTGAATTTTTGTCCACACGCGCGCGCCATTCTGCCCAGAAATGTAGCTCCATTTGAAGCTATAACCTTCAGATTGGCGCACCATCATTGTACTCAGTGGCCACCCGTCCAGCTTCTGTCCTACCAACCCTCCCTTTACTGAGTTTGAGCAGGTATCACGTCCTTTCTCCTTGTCTCTGATGTTCAAAGGATTATCGGCATGCACTGCAAGCTAACGGTGGCGATGCGGGGCTGACCGAATTTGTGGAGCGCCATTTGTATTAATGCCGGTTTCTCAAGGTAATGATGGACAGCTATTTTCACAATCGGTGTACACTAACGAACATTAAGGAATGCGAATTCAAGGGAACGAGATGGCTGTACAATATATATCAACAAAGTCATATTAGCCACTAGCAGAAAATCCTACCAGTGTGCTGTTAGCAGGACTCCGAAGATCATGCTGCATTTGTTGGTTTAGATGATTGGCATTCTTGGCATCGGATGGGTTTCGCGTCAGATATTTCTGATAATGATGGCCAACCAAAGGATGGTGAAAATGATGCGCATGTGATGATAGAGGAAGATTACCTTGAATGTGACACGTTAGAACACCAGATGCTTCAGGTCGAAGCAGACGAGTCGAATGATGGAGACGAGAATCATATGATTCCATGTAGGGGATGTGGGATCACAAACACCTCAAGAGACGAGCCACTGGATATGTCAATGGAAGTAGGGGATTGTGGTGATACAGAAACGGCTCAATTAGATGATAATGATGCAAGGGACTCCCAGAATGCCACTTCTGTCCTCACCACGTTGGAAGATTGCCCTGGTGAATCGAGGGAATTCTGTAGTCCGACTTATATCACGAATGGTAATCTTCATAAATCAAGTGCCGGATCTGACATAGACCAAGAGAATATGATCAAGAATTCTGTGCAGCAGTGGGTGGATTCACTCATGCCCGAGGAGGTCTACGATAATGATCCAACTCTACATTGTTCAGATAAATGTGCTGTTGGTTGTGAGAAGCACGCTTGTTATGGTCGTTCTCCCCTTCATGAACATCTTGGCTATAGGAGTCCATTACAACTTTTTGAAAAGGTTGCTTTCTCAGAAGATGATGAACTGAGGGTCCGAATGGAAATTGATTCAACCACTAGTAGCTCATCCACTCCTTATCATGCTTGTCATCAACAACGAGCTGGCTCTTCTGCTACCCAAGAATCGGCCAATGGAGAGGAGAAACCCTTTCAGAAAATTTTAAATTCTGACAGGGCTTCACGGAATTCATGGAAAGGCCTGCTGAGAAGGACATTGAAGAGAAGAAGCTCTTCAATGACAGAGTCAAGGGTTGTGGTGAATGGCCATGTATTAACCAATGCTGCTATTAGAAAGGCAGAGGAGAGAGCTGGCAAGATTCGGCCAGGGTCATATTGGTTAGCACAATAGCTTTTAATTTTCTAATTCACGTCCCATCCCTCTTATCATTTGCTCCCTGGTCTTACTTAGATATTTTAGGATCACTGAAGAAAACTTCAATAATTCCGTTCGTTATTATTTCTGTTTTGCACTATGAGAGTAAGGTGCAAGTGGCCCAGCCACATGGTACTTTCAGAATTCTGTCTTTTCTGCATGAAAAATTGGTGTTCACATGACAGGTATGATTGCAAAGCTGGATTTTGGGGAGTTGAAGGTGGTCCTTGCCGAGGTGTTCTTCCTGTAAGCCATTTTGAATTTTCTCAATTATATTTCTAAGTATGAGATCTGAGCTTTGAATTGCAACATGGCATGCATGATAATTGATGGCAGCCTTTTCGTCCTTGTATTTGCAGCCTTTTATTCTTGAGCTTAACTTTCCAATGGCTGTAAGCTGTTCTGATGGTGACACTCAAGTGTATGTCAATGGCAGAGAACTCCATTCTAAAGATCTAGCCATTCTTGCAGGTAGAGGGTTTCCTATTAAACCATGCATGGCATACAGTCTTGCATTTGATGGAGTCTTAATCGATGAGACAACTGGCCTTGAAGTTAAGCAATTGGGGAAGCTAGCTCCTACGTAAGTGCTGTTATGTTCTTCCTTGCCAGTAGTAATGTACTGTTTGATGTTGTAGTAGTAACTTTATTACTTGTTGAAGAGATGCTTGCAGAATATGCCACCCTTGTTGCTTTCTAGAACCTGATATTGACTATCTGTCATTCATGTTTTTCTCTTGTTTTTCTCAGAGGCAGCTGTAGTATGTGGATCTTGCCTATGTTTTCTCTCTGTCTTGTATACCGATTACCTTGCCTGGCATACTGAGTATTTTGCCCTTGTAGTGGTGTTATCTGCCGCTATTGCTTCAGAAAACTGCTGGGGGATCTATAATGTAGAAGTGTCATCTCCTTCAATGCTTTTCTTCTGTTCGAACGCTAGATATACCCACTACCCCATGTGCTTATTCTTTCTAATAATTGATCTCTCTGCAGAACTAGGTATGGAATGCAACATGATTGTCTCAATCAATTGACCCCAGTATGGTATGATTGAATTTAGGTTTCTGAACTGCATTTTGAACCAAGAGGGTAAGTACAGCAAGCCATCTTGTAGAAGTTGCCACCTCTGGTATTGTGCCTGGTAATGAAGCCTACTAGGTATATCTGTTGATGATGGTTCTATCTGACTCCTGTATGAATGGATAATTGTAGTGAGAAATGAGGTGAGAAGATTGTGATTCTGTGGTCTTTGGGGGGTGGAAAACATGGTGGTTGCAGGGGGGTATGCAAGGGGAAATGTGGGGATGGATGAAGAGAAACCTATTGGAGGAGGAGATGAATGGGAAAGATTGGGGCAAATGCCAGAAGGTGCGACAAAGATGATGTCAAGCGAACAAGTTTTGGAGGCAACAAATATTGGGGACAGAAAAGTGGGGCAAAATCACAATTTTCGGGACAGAAGAGAGGGACTATGTGCAGTGAGTGATGAAAGCAAGGAGCATGAACTTTAAACGGTAGAATAAGAATGCAAATAATGAGGGAGGAGGGGTGGTAATGGGTGGGTTTTTGATCTTTCAGGTTGAGGTTTGGGCTCAGGCATACAGAGAGAGATGTAGTGTCTTTCTATGTAACATGTAGCGTTTTGTAACTGAGCAGAATTTAGCTCATACATCATAACAATTGAAGCTTGTGCATGTTTGTGACTTGCAAGGGGAAAAGATACGATTGTTATTCTTGATATGTGTGTGCATGGCAGTTGGATGAATCTGTCATATACTCATCTTTTAAACCTTAATGAGTGTACTGGTGTAGTGGGCTACATTGCTCTGTAGTACTAATGAAGAGGGAAGTTGATGCATTGCATTTGTGCATGTGCCTACTCGTGTACAGATCTGTTAATGAAGTGAAACGGGTTAGTGGGCTACACTGCTTATTAGTACTAGCAAAAAGGGAAGTATAAGCAGGGAGCTTTCATGATATTGAAGCCTAGTGTTTGTTGTTCACTCTCCAGCCTTGATATCATGCAGATATTCATATTTTTGCACTGTCCTGGCCAAATCATTCTCCAAATGTCATTCAAGCTTTGTTTGAAGTTCTTACACCATTTTCATTGTGCGAGATGTATGCATAACATAGTTTTCATTGTGTTATTCAAATATTTTTGAGAGTTATTATATCATTGTGCGAGATGTATGCATAACATAGTTATAGAGGCGCTTTTGGTCTTTTTTCACTTTGCATAACATGGTTATAGAGGTGCTTTGGTCTTTTTTCACCTTTTTCATTCATGGGATGACTCTCTTCAAGCAGTTCTGGAGTGTGTGAATGACAGAAAATTTAGGTTGTGTGCTGTTTGCCTCTTAGGGCTCTGATCTCTCTTTGGATTTAATGCAGGGTTGAGTGCAGGGGAAGAGGGTTTGGTATGTTTGCAGGAGATATTCATGGGTTGAAGACTAGGGTGGTTCATGACAGTTGTGCCGAATGAAGCTGATAGTCTAGTGTAAAGTAGTTTTCTTAGCTTCTAATGTATGTCTAGCTATTCAAATTCTATTACTTGTGAATAAGATGAGTCAAGGGCACCAAGTCAAAGCTCTATCATCTCTCCATAATGCTGCATTTCTAGTGTTGAATTGCAATGCCTGATTGCATTTCCACACTAGTTATTGCTGATTATTGTTCATTACAATGATTTGTCTGGAAGAATTATTGGTTTGCTGAGTTTTGTCTTCTTTAATGATTCAATCAAGGAAAAGGAACAAGTCTAACTTTAGTGAGTAGTGCTACATTTTGTAATGGGAGGTTGAACTTGTTATAGATCTACAATAGTAGCATTTAGAGACTGTGAAGAAGAACATGGATGCTCATTTAATTTAAAGTGCTGTCCCTCTCTATCCATTTGTCTATGTGTGTGTGAACGATTATATGTAATGTTAATCTAATGAAGTATGGCCCCAAGGAGGAGGCACTCTGCTAAGAGAAATAGGCTTTTGGCTTTATCTTTATACTACTTCTTCAGATTTTGGAAGGGCTCTAAAGCAGTGAAAGCATGTAATAGAGAAATACATGGGCAACACTAAGAGGGAAAAAATGCACATGCAGTGGATCAACCCATGAAAGTGTGAAATCATTTGGGTGAGGTTTGTTTATTTGTTTCATTTTTTCGCTGAAATCAATCTTAAAGTGTTACTCGATAACAGTACCACCCTCCCTGTCTCTCCCCATCCCTCTTTCTCTGCACTTATGCCCTGTCCCAACCACCTTCTTGCCACCTGATAATCTTTCTATTAATGTGACTTTTTATACTCGCAATTGTACTGCAAGCTACCAGTAGAACGCTTAATTTGACAGCAGTTGAATGAAAATCTGGGCTGATGTGATTTTCTTGTGTTTAGAGTAGACGTTCTCTGCTTGAAAAGGAACAACGGTTTTCCTTAGAAAGTGATGTTATGACTCTGCAAGGTCTTTTGGGAAGAAGTAAAGGGTAATCTAGGACGGTAGAATAATTGCTGCAATTCTCTTGCAAATTGAATAATAAATCCCATATCAACAGGGACTCTCCAAGTAAAATAGGAAGGTCAGGCATCATTCGTCATGAATATGTATATTTCCCAGAAATTCCAGTCTGAGTTCTTGCATGAGAAACACACACACACTGGAAACCCCCTTATTCCACACACATACAGGGGTTCCTGTCAAGCTGGAGCCAGGACTTGAACTCTGGACCTTCCTTCAAGAGTTCAAATGTGTTATCTCTACTCCAACATCGCAAGTCTTGAATGATGTTGTTTTGATTATTGATGCATATAGTTATTAAAACTAAAACATATTTTGGATCAGCTGTAGGTAACATAGCCAGATTGTGCATGTAAGTCTGCGGGTTATATATATCTAGAACTATTAGAATATATATGCCTACACTAAAATTGCCAGAGGTTCTATTAAGTCAGTTGCATTTTCTTGTTTTTTGACTATACACAAGGGAGTCAATTTTATTTTCTTGTTCAATGTTTTATTTCATTATAAATACAGCTCCCCTTGTCCTACTTCAGTACGAACTAAACGCCAATGTTTGTCAGCAATTAGTTATTCATGATCCTAATCATTAGTAATCAGCTACCAATGTCAGCTTGTTGAAAGGACTTGCCTACAATTATGTTCAGATCATTAACAGTTTTCAATAAAATGGAAACTTGATATCGCCTGAAAGGCACACTCCATTTATTTACACACATTATTTAGTTGATTTTAAACACATTCTTCAAGTGTGTTAATGTATACAGATGCACATCAAGTAGAGACATGTCTAGTATGCTAGCAAAGCAATTGGCCTCGGCATATTCTATGAGCTCCTTTTGAGTATGCTTCTCATGCTATTCTAGTACATACACATGAACACACATACATTGGTGCATAAACAACTGTACAAGTGCAGGTATGTATTTATGTACACATGCATGTGTTGTACATATCTGATGCCTCTGTTTATGGACTGATATAAGCAGGAATATCATGCATGCAAAAAAATAGGTATGTATGTATGCATGGATGCATGCATGCATGCATGTATGCTTGTATGCATGTTTGTATGTATGTATTGATGTACTGAATGTGTGTGTGTGTATGTATGTATGTATGCATGTTTGTAGTAATCCTTTCTAGGTTACTAGATACTCTTGGATGACATGGTTCTCATTTTTTGTCTCTGCAACAATCTAAGAATTACGACCACCACAAGCTTGAGAGATGACTCTCCTCCCAACCAAATGCCTCTATATATAGCTCTCTCCAGGGGACTGCCTTCTTGGGCAGGTGGATACTAACCATCCAAGTGTCAGCCATGTAACTACATGTGCGCCAAGTGTCCCAGTTAACTCGTTAACTCAAGTGGATGCTTCTAGAAGGCTCTAGAGCTCTTTGGGCAAAACACTCTCCCCATGTACCCCATGGGGGTTGAACCCAAGACCTCCTCCTTCACATCCTTGAGACTTAACCACTAAGCTAAGTGGATCACTTGTTCACAAGAGCACAAGACCTCCTAGTAAGTCTAAACTCGAGATCTTTGGTCATACACACGGATGACCAAACGGTGTCCGATTTCAGATCTGTCTGAACCGGCCAGACCCTTGGATCATAGACTTACTTTATTACATTCTTCCCCCCTTGGAAAAGATTTTCGTCCTCGAAAATAGAGCTATATACATACTGTAGGCAACCCCCGAGCCTCATGTTCTAAAACTGGAAGAACGAGCCTCATGTTCTAAAACTGGAAGAACATGGTCATGTTCTAGAACTGGAAGAACATGTCTCATCTCTGTGGTGGCATCCTTGCCCAAATGATTCTAAACACTATCTCGCTTTGCACTTTGATAAACTAGTCAAAGTACAAAATAGTGAATGAATAATAAAGGTGGATCTAAACACATATCCCTGGCTAATTCACAGTTTCTAGATGTGCGATCTAGGCACAAACATGTGAATTAGGTGGATTCAAATTACTAGTCCATTTCTAGGCATAACTGGTGCATGGGCTTAGTAATGAAGGTGGGATAGACTTTGAGAATTCTTGATTCACTTGAATTTGTTTTGGAGAACTTGAAGTGTGGTTGTCCCATACATCTAACTTTAGATGTCTGTTCAATGGTTTACTTTTATCTAACAGTTAATTGATTTTTTCACCCGACTAGAGGACTGCTTTGTCCCAATGAGTTTGAAAAAATCCTATGTAAACTGTAGGAGAAAGTTTACCATTCCGGTGGAATCAACCATACTAACTACACCAATTCAAATTCAAAATGAAAATTGTCCAATTTAGGACACTTTTCTCAAAGACTTTTAACTGAAAGTTCTTGGGAATTGTCAATCTGATGAGTAATTCCTAACTTCCCTATTCTAGAGTATACTGGACTCCAGGAAATCATTTATGCTATAACTTGAAGCAAACTCAAATGAATAAGTCTACTTAGACTTATCATCTTTTGAAGATTGAAAAGGTTCTTGTACATAACATCTATCTAGGATGTTCAAGTTAGTTATCTAATTCTAACCGGCTATCCCTGGTCTTTTGCAAAAGGAATCAGATACCATATCTGAGTCAATTCCAAAAGATTTGGAAAGCGGAAAGAGATAACTAAGACTTTGTACAAGCAATTCAAACTTTGCACATACATAAACTTGCTATGAGTCAAAGTCTAGTTGACTCAGGACTTTAACTTCTCAACGATCTATTTCAATAAGATATTGAAGCATTGACTTTATCTTTAAGAGAAATAAGCTAGCTTCTCAAAAAGATTCAAAGCAAATAAAAAACATCATCCAACCACAAGATACTAGTGTGGTAACCAACATCAGTGTGTTGACCCACTGAGGTTATGCTGATGAGTTTTGTATTCAAATAATGCTTCACTTGAGACTAAGTTCAGGTCACATTCAATCTTTTTTGACTCCGTGAATGCAATTCTTGTGCATTTCTTTGAGTCGAAAAGAGTGAATTTATCAAGTTACACTAGGAACTTGATACTTGACTTAGTCAATTGAATCTTTAGTTGAAAAGATCAACTCAAAGTAAAAGTCCAACTTCTTTCAGAAAATTTATCAAATATTTCTGATCAATAACACTTAAACTTGAAGTGTTCTATGAAGATCTTGGAAGTTACTTACTTCATATCTTCAGTTTCCTTAATCTTGAAGTTACCTTGAAGTATCGTAAGATACTACTTTCATCCTTTACGAATTAAACTTTTCCTTGAAGTCTTAATTCCCTTGAGGATGAAACCTAACTTCAAAATCCAAACTAGGACTAAAAGATAATCATCATCCCACGGTTCGATGTCCCATTCCACCTTTCCTACATCAATCTGAGTATAAAATCTGGTGTCCCATACTACCCTATTTTATATTCACATTAATGTGTGGGTGATTCTTATCCTAAAGTCTAAACATCTCTTGATAGAGTACCTTATTTCTTCAATTTTTTTACAAGAATTGGAAGTTTCAGGCATTACCTCTAACTAGATTTTCCTAGGTTTTGATTCCTTCGCATGATCACCTCATAATCATGTGCTTTGCCTTGGAAACTTGAAAACCTCTTTGACAGAATATCAATCAGAATTCCAAGTTCTTGAATTTTCTCGAATTCAAGTTCAATTGGTTTACCCTTGACCAATTTTGTAGCGACAAGAGCTTTTGACTTCTTGTCTTTAGATTCCTTTCTTTACTGATGCTTTAGGTACCTACCCCGGGGACTTTATTTAGGAATCTCTTTACTGCTTAAGTCTAAGCATCCGCTCATGCTTTTTTGGATTTGTACCAAAATCCCTTTAAGGATAGGCAAACACTCATGTTTTACCTTCCACAGACTTAAGTACCGTCTTCACGGTTGCAGACTACATACTTGGAATTACTTCACTTTGTTCCGACTTAGAACAACTTACTTTTTTTTCACAATTTTCCATTGGATAAATGGAACTTGAGTGAATACTTCCTAAAGAAAATTTTTATTGCCAATACTTGGGCAATCTACAGGGTAGTTCCAATCGCATATTACTTGGACAGTCATGGCCAAGATTGATCAAGTCTGGTTGATCTTGCGATAAAAATAAAGACTTATAGTCTTTATCTTTAAGATCTCTTAAACTATCTTAAGCTTCTTTGCTTACCTGCAGGATTTTTTGAGATCTTTCCCTCAACTTAAGTCCAAGCATTTTCTAATGCTTTTCAGATTCCAAAGCTAAGAATCAATGATATATCATTATGTTATATCACTTATTGGACTTACATACCAATACTGATGGTTTGGGAATTGCTAAGGAACTACTTACAGACTAAAGAGTATGAAGAATTTCATTCTCAATACTTGAAAGAATGCCATTCTTCAAAGACTTGAGATTCCTTCTAAGGAATCAAATAACTTGAGCAAATGATTCATCTTGGAATCTTTTGCAAAAAGAACATTTGAAAGAAATTCTTTCAAATAATATCCAAAAAATTTACTGATTCAATTGTATTCATTTCCTGAGTATCAAACTAGAGATGAAATATCACATTTGCCAGTATGAAAGTTTAAATTGAACTTTCATTTATGTGATATCGACTTCTATTCTTGAGTTTGATACAAAACTCATTATTATTGGTCAATCTTCAGATGTTACTAGAGTCCTTTAAACATATTTCACCAATCAAAATTATGTTTAAAGTCCAAGCATCTATTGATGATTGATCCAATAGTAATGTTACTGATACCAATGCAACAATCTAAGAATTACGACCACCACAAGCTTGAGAGATGACTCTCCTCCCAACCAAATGCCTCTATATATAGCTCTCTCCAGGGGACTGCCTTCTTGGGCAGGTGGATACTAACCATCCAAGTGTCAGCCATGTAACTACATGTGCGCCAAGTGTCCCAGTTAACTCGAGTTAACTCAAGTGGATGCTTCTAGAAGGCTCTAGAGCTCTTTGGGCAAAACACTCTCCCCATGTACCCCATGGGGGTTGAACCCAAGACCTCCTCCTTCACATCCTTGAGACTTAACCACTAAGCTAAGTGGATCACTTGTTCACAAGAGCACAAGACCTCCTAGTAAGTCTAAACTCGAGATCTTTGGTCATACACACGGATGACCAAACGGTGTCCGATTTCAGATCTGTCTGAACCGGCCAGACCCTTGGATCATAGACTTACTTTATTACAGTCTCCCATCTAGAATCTTATCTAGAGAGTGGTTTGTGTTATCACGTTCTTGCAAAGAAACAACACCCTCTATTAGATTATCATCCCTGGAAATGTACTTTCCAAGTTTACTGACATGAAACAAAGGATAGGCTCTACAATATGGTGGAAGCTCTAATCTGTATGCAACATCACTAAGCTTTTTAACTATCTTCCAAGGTCTACAAAACCTTGGTGAAAACTTAGTGCACTTCCTTATGGATAATGAAGTTGTTCTTGTTGGTACTTGAAGAAAAATTTTCTTTCCTTCTTCAAAGCCTCTTGGAGATCTCTTCTTGTCAGCATATTCTTTGGCCATATCGATTGCTTATTGGATCTTGAATTAAGCTATTTTTAAATTTGCTTGGAGATTTGTTAGGAACTTTGAAGCACTATGACATTTCTTTGACTTCCTATGGTACTTTGTCGTTTAATATTATTATAAGCAAACTTTAGTAATGGCAAATAACTATTGCAATCCATTTGCCTATTAGACACATATGCCCATAACATGTTCTATAGAATTTGATTGACCCTCTTGGTCTGACCATCTTGCTATGGATAGTCACCACTACTCATTTTCAATGATACTTTAAGCTTGTCAAACTCCCATAAGTGTCTTGTGAATCAAATATCCCTATTATGGGTGTTCGTAACCCATGAAAGATGAAGATATGCTTGATATGTGATGTCGTTACCTATGGAGCTTTTATCGTCTCTTGCACGGTTATAAAGTGAGCCATCTTGCTTAATCTCTCTACCACTACTAGGATAACATCTCACTTCCTTTGGGTTCGAAGTAACCCTAATATGAAGTTCGTGGATACACTATCCCAATTGCACTCTAGATTCTGTAAGGGATGTGAAAGGCATGGTGTTGTAACCTTTCTGTCTTCTTGACTTGACACATGAAGCATTTTTGAACATATGTGGACATCTCAGGCTAATCTAGACCACCAAATTGTTCTTTTGACTAGTTGAACGGTCTTGCCAATACCAAGATACCTTGCACAATGAACATCATGATTATTATGAATGACATTTCTTCTCAAGCCCCAAGAATCTAGAATGCAAACTTTTCCTTTGCATTTAACTATTCCATTCTCCATTGAGAAATTGGAATATAGACTTGATTTGTTTCCTATACTAGAGGAAGAAGTAGATGGAACTTCCCCATCTCCTATGATAGTCATCATCTATGGCTCTAATAATTTATAATAAGTGTGGATCTACTTGTGCTTCCTTTATTTCTTGAAGCAATGGGCTTTCTAGATTTGTAAAGCTCATTTGATACATTACGTGAGATAATGCATTGGCTACAATATTCTCATTGCCT
The DNA here is from genome assembly GCA_020310875.1 of Ceratopteris richardii. Taxonomy (NCBI): domain Eukaryota; kingdom Viridiplantae; phylum Streptophyta; class Polypodiopsida; order Polypodiales; family Pteridaceae; genus Ceratopteris; species Ceratopteris richardii. Next base: position 183,413,911 of record CM035408.1, on the reverse strand, counting down.
CTTCTAAAGGATTTCCATATGAAACTATTGCATGAGCTCAACCCAATAAGCTATTAACATTTGTCTCCAACTCAAATGGCTTTTGTGGATCCACTACTTTGAGTATTGAAATTTCTAAAGCTACTTGCTTCAAAGTATCAAAAATATCATGTTGCTCTTGTTTCTATGCAAAAGGTACTTTTGCCTTGAAGTAAATTCATCATAGGCTGCTATCGGTGAATAAGATGAGATGAATTTTGATAAAAATCAGAAAGTCCTAAAAATGATTGAAGTTGCTCGTCATATTGAGTTGGTATTTCTAATATAACGGAGACCTTAGGATCTATTTTGATCTTGTCTACTCAGACGATATACCTATATACTCTATCTCTAAAAGAAACAATTATGTTTTATTGAGATTAAACAAGTTTTTCTTTAATTTATTCATCAATACCTTAAATGACTCATGTTCATATACATACTAATTATATGCCAATAAATAATCCACAAAATCCACAACAAATCTGCCAACGAAAGGATGCAAAATGTCATTCATTAACATTGTGTAGCAGGTGCATTAGTAAGACCAAACTACATAACATACTCACAATATAACCAAAACGAGTCCTGGAAGCTATCATATATACATTCTACTCTTTAACTCTACTCTGGTGGTGGTTGCTCTTCAAATCAATTTTATTGTATACAATTGCTTCACCTAAAGCATCAAGAAGATCCTCTATTATGGGTGAAAGATCCCAATTAGTTACTTGTCACTCTTCTCCCAACCTTAAATAGCCCTTGCCCTTGGCACATCTAGAGTCTTCCCTAAGGTCCAAACACTCCTCATATGGCCATGGAATAACTTAGAAGACATGCGAGAGCCTTGTCTCCCTTGACCTCTAGTCCTTTATCCAACTAGGGTCCTCAAACACAGGTAGACCAATGGTAGACCATGGAGGTCTAAATAAATCTAACACTCTCTCCCTCTTCTAGAGATAACTGTCTTTAGTGATAAAGGAAGGAAAGTGTTTGTGAATTAGAACTTCTGACTCCCTAGTAGCATCTCTAAGTGGACGACTGGTCCATGCTACTAAATACTTTCCTATGAGCGATGTGTAACTTCTGCTCCCTCTTATCAAGAACTCTAAATGGAACATCTAGATGAGATGTTCTATCTTCTAAAGCAACTAAACCATCCACCCAATTTAAGAAGAAATGTATGATCGAAGCTTGCCAACATGAAAAAGTGGGTGAACTTTGCAATCATCTGGCAATTGTAATTTGATTCGACATCACTAATCTTTTTGATTATTGTCCAAGGTCCACAAAATCAAGGAGATAACTTGGGTTTTTGACCCATTGTCAATGACGAACGAAGTGGAACTTGTAAAAACACACGATCATGCTCTTGAAACGTTTGTGGTGTGTAATGTGGATCTATAAATGCTTTCATCCTCTCAGCAATTTGCTAAAGTTTAAACTAAGCTATTTTCAAGTTAGCTTACTTATCTCTAAGGAATTGTGAAGCACTCGAAGATTTCTTGGGTAAGCCAATGGTAGTTGGAATAAACCCATGCATCACCTCAAAAGGTTCCAACTTATTACTCTTGTGCTTCCAACTGTTATAAGAAAACTTAACGAATGGGAGGAAACTATCCTAACCTCTTTGCTTTTCTAAAACATATGCCCATAGCATACCTTCCAGTATTTGATTAATTCTTTTGATCTGACCATCTGTCTATGGATGCTCTCCACTACTCATCTTGAGTTGAACTTGAAGTTTATTAAACACGTGTCTCCAAAAATTTCCTTTAAACTTGGGATCCCTATCCGAAACTATGGATTTAGGTAGACCATGTAGTCAAAATATTTTGAATAAATAGTTCCGCAACATGTGGAGCTTCCACTGATTCCTTGGTAGGAATAGAGTGTGCCATTTTTCTCAAACGATCGGCCACCACAAGACTAATATTCTTTTGTTGTGGTGTCCTAGGTAAACCCAATATGAAGTCCATGGAAATACAGTCCCAACAGTATTGCGGTAATTCCAATGGTTGTAATGTTTGTAGCAGACCAAGAGGATTGATCCTCTTTGCTTTATTTACTTGATATTTAAAACACAAACTTACATAATTGTTTACATCTTTGACCATCTTTGGCCACCAAAAGGTGCATCTAATCAATTGCAATTTTTTCTCAATACCTAGATGTCCTCCACAAGGAACATCATGGTTCTTGAAAATACATTCTTTTCTAAACTTCCCTTCTTGGGAATTAGGCACATAAATCTTTCCTTTTCTTTTGAGCAAACCTTTCTCCACTTGAAAATTAGAAAGTGCCTTATTTTCATTATTTTATGACAACTTGTTAATTATTGACTGACAGTAATCATCATCAATCTTTGAATCTTTGATCTCTTGGATTGAATCACTGTCTAGAACCCTAAAACTAATCTGATGCAAAATACGATATAATGCATCCACAACTATATTTGTTTTGCGTCTTCTATATAGAATTTGCATGTGAAATTCTTGAATCACCTCAACCCATCTAGGTTGTCTCCCCCAAACATCAGGGTGGGAATATAAATACTTCAATGTATGATGATTTGTGTATACTTTAAAACTTGCTCCATACAATAGTGTCTTGAAATCTTCAAAGCATGAAATATTGCATATAATTACTATTCATGGAAATGCCAATTTCTCTGAGTAGTTAAAGAAAGTTTCTTACTTTCAAAAGCTACTGGTCTTCCATCTTGAATTAAAACTGCACCAACTGCAATGCCACTAGCATTGGTTTCTATTTCAAAAGTTTTTTGTGGATCTACCACTAATAAAACTGGAGCACTTGAAACTGCTTATTTCAATGTGTCAAAAGCTTTTTGTTGCGCACTATTCCATACAAAATTTTGATTATTCTATAATAAATCTATCAATGGCACAACTATGTCTGAGTAGTTAGCAATGAATTTCCTATAGAAGCCCGATAATCCTAAGAATGATTGCAACCGGTGCTAATTTTAAGGAATCAACCAATTGAGGATCACAAAAACTTTTCGTGGATCCATTATAATTCCATATGTGGAAATTATATGTCCTAAGTACTCAACCTCAGATAAACATAGTTGTGTCTTCTCTGGGTTGATGTACAAAGTATTCCCATTTAACATTTGGAGAACTGTACGTAGACGACATTCATGTTATTTTAAACTCTTGTTGTAAACCAATAGATCATCTACAAAATCAACCATAAATGAACCAATAAAAGGACTAGCAATATCATTCATGGGCATCATAAAAGTAGTTGCAGCATTAATTAAGCCAAAAGGCATTAGAAGATACTCATAATGAACAAATCTAGTATAAAAAGTTGTTTTATGTACATCATCATCCTTGACTCTAATATTATGATAACCACTTTTTAAGTCTATGTTACTATATACATTAGGACACCCTAGTCATCCAAAATATCTTCGATGCGAGGCATTAGATGTCTCTATTTTATTGTAACTTTATTTAATGCTCTATAGTCTATACAAATTCTGAAGGATCCATCCTTTTGCGAACCAAAAGCAATGGGGCCGTAAAAGGTGAATAACTCGATTTGATGAGTCCTTTGTTGAGATACTTGAACATAAGACATACTTCTGCCTCCTCTTGTAGACTCATTGGATACGGCTGTATGGCCAGTGGATGAGCTCTTGGTACTAGCTCAATCCTGTGCTCCACTTTTTTGCTAGGCGAAAGAACTGAAGGCAATTTTGAAAGAAACAAGTGTTGAAATTCAATTTTTATTCTAGAAGCTAGCTGAGCTTCCAAACTATTTTGAATATGTAAAGATATTAACTCTTTATGTTCAACATATAGGAAATAAAGATACTTATAGTGCTTTGATATTTGCAGAGGTAGACATCTGTCTGTACTTTTGAACATCAGGCTCTCCACAGATGATGATATGACGACCACTATGATTAAACTAGTATATGTTAGTCCAAAAATCTATGATCGGCTTCTTACTTGCATGCCACTATTTGTTGAGAACGAGATCAAATCTAGCCAGAGTAGCAATCTCGAAATTCAACTCATCTTTGTATGAATAAATTTGGACTGGTAATCTGACAACTCGCCAATTTAGGTTTGAGATCCCTTCCTATTTGCCAACTCTACTTTGTAGGTGTACTTAGATGGACCAGTCTTCAACTATAATTTCTTCACCAGAGAAGAGTTAATAACATTACGCATCAATCCTGTGTCAAACAAAACTTTTACAAGATGATCATTAACTTCCACACTCATGACAACCAGGTCGGTGTCTAGAAACTGATATCATTTATGAGCAACTGGGGACAACACCACATTTGGCACATTCTTTACCTTCTTCATAATTGTTATGTTCAAGATGGGTTGTTTGTTTTTAGATGGAGGGTCCGTCTCAGTGACTGTGGCTAAAAGGTCAAACTCTAAATTAGATGGAGTGGATTATGAGAACTACTACCCCTTCTCCACAATAGCTGCAAAAATTTTCTTCTTCTTAGGACACAACCTATAAGCATGCCTACCTAGGCATTCATAACTGAGGCCCTCACAATGAGCCTTTTCTTTCTGATGCTATGACAAACTAGATCGTTGAAAAGCTCTGTCAAGCATGGAAGCATTAAATTTTATCTTCCCACAACTTGAAGTTCGAATGAGGTTCATTTGTCTATTAGGTACTAGAACTGAAGCTGTGGGCTTCTTGAATCTTGTCCAAGTAGTCTTTTGACTTAAAGGTTGCGGTTGAGAGCATTGTGTCATGAGGAAGGAGATAAGGAAGAGGGCTCACACACACACTCTCACTCTCAAGGAGAATCACACACAGATTGAGGCAAGGAAAAATGATCTTCTTCTTCTATTACATAAAAAGGAATGTACAAGAATGACCTAAAAACAAGACTACAACAAGTGCAATATATAAAGATCAGTACATAAGGAAAAACCTAATGTCTACGAATGAGTGAGCTGGCAAGCAACAAATGTGCCGTCACTCTCGGTAGATAAATCTAATAAAGCTCAATGAAGTATCCCTGACATATACCGGCATGACCACTATAGATGTCAGAGAAACGAAAAACTGGTACGTGTCATCTGTTGGGAATGATGGATGAATACTTCAGAAGGATGAGTAGGTACTGCCAAATCTTGCTTTGTACCAGCCCTTTGATGCTTCAGAGTTGATAAGTAGACCTTTCTAGCTTTCCAATGACACCATAAAATTGCCTATGTACTTAGGAAATGATGTATGAAAAGGTTGAATCAAAACAGACAACTTTGAACTTCAAGTCTTCAATAAAACCTTTTATTTTTGACTAGACACCTGCTGTATATTTTACTCAGTATGACCAGCACAATAGGAATTGGAAAAATTCCTTTTAGGGGTATCTAGTTAGCTTAGTAAGCTAACTATTCCAAGTGATATCACTTAAAAAGATCAACTATGCACAGAGAAATCAATTTAGCAAGTAAACCTTTACCCCCGATATTTTAGGACTATAGTAGGTTTCGACCAGTGATCACTTTGACAAACTTTTCTCTGAAACGGCTGAATAGAAATCCTTCAACCTTTGAAAACATGTAGATGACTTTGAGCTGGTTCCAACAAGCTATAGATCTTTGAATTTGGTGAAGAATTGAGTGAGATATGATCTCCACAAGTTGACAGACTTTCAGAGACTATGACAAAGTACTCAGAAATGAACAATGCAGATATATGTATTAATGAACACTTGTATACAATGCCATAGGCATGAAGATCATAGCCTAATGGTGTAGATAGGTGTTGGCTAGAGTATAGACCTCACACACACTCAGAAATGATAATGAAAGCTCGGGATGATGAGTCTACATACAACGACTTTTTTTTCTTAGAGCTTTTATAGATGTTCACTTCCAATTTGAATTTGAATTCAAATTGTTGGCTCTCTTCTAAAAGTTATCCTCCATTATAGGAGATATTCTATAATCAAAGCTAACTTTTCCACGAGTTCTTTTTGGTAGGTGTTTACAAAGATTCCAAGTCAAATATGACTTTTACAAAGCAGTAAATGAGTAATTATCTTCTAGCATTGGTTCCCATGCTTCTCCATATGTATATGGACTTCAAGCCAAATGTGTAGGCTTGTGAATTGCACCAATAGCTCCCCCAAGCCAAACATTTTGGCTTGGTCTTCATCTTCAGTCTTCATGTATATCCTGCAATCCAATCATTGATTTGAACCTGCAAAGTTTGGTTCCATCCAATGCTTTAGTTAACAAATCTGCGCACTGCATGTTGGTTGATACATAGGTTAGTTGAATGTCCTTGCTTAATAACTCCTCTCTCACATAATGGTAATGAACCTCTATATGTTTGGTCCTGGCATGATAAATAGGATTAGCTGCAAGGTGAAGTGAGCTTGTATTATCTCCAAATATCAATGGTGACCTAGTATATAAACCCAATTATGTATACAATAGTTTGATCCATATGGCTTCTTGAGTGGCATTTGCCAATCCTCTATACTTTGCCTCTGTAGAAGATAAATCAACAGTAGGTTGCTTCTTTGAAGACCATGATATTGGTTTATCACCTGCAAATGAAATGTATCTTGAAGTGCTTCTCCTATCATCCTTACATCCTTCCCAATCTGCATCTGAATAGATCTTGATATCCAAGTTTGATGTGTAAGGAAAATACAAACCATGATGTTGAGTACCCTTGAGATACTTCAAGATCCTCTTGGCAGCCTCCATGTGAGGTACCCTTGGTTTGTGCATGAACTGACTTAGCACACTAACTCCATATGCAATATCCATCCTTGTTAAGGTAGCATAGTTCAAGCTTCCAACTATACTTTGGTAACCTGTAATATCATCAATTTCATCACCTTCATGGGCACTTAGTTTTAGGTTTACCTCCATAGGAGTACTTGCAACTTTGGCATCTTGCAAATGAAACTTCTTTAACATATCTTGTATATATTTTTTCTGAGTAATATAGATTCCAGAGTTAGTATAGACTAACTCAAGTCCAAGAAAGTACTTTAGTAATCCAAGATCACTGATCTTGAACTCCATCATCTGGTTCTTGATTTGCCTAATTCCATTGACATCATTACCTGTAAGTATGATATCATCAACATATACACATAGGTATATTACCTCTGAATTACTTCTCTTGATGAATAGAGAAGTATCTGCCTTGCTCATGACAAATCCTTGGTCTTGAAGGTATGTGGTCAACCTATGATTCCATGCCCTAGGTGCCTGCTTTAATCCATAAAGAGCTTTATTCAATTTGCACACATATGTTACCCTGTTTGGATCCTCATAGCCAGGAGGTTGTGACATATATACCTCCTCTGAAATCCATCCATTCAAAAAAGCATTTTTTACATCCAATTGATACATGTTCCAATTTTTAGATGCAGCCGCACTTACCAACACCCTAATAGTTGGCATCTTGGCTACAGGTGAGAATGTTTCTTCATAGTCAATGCCTTGGGTTTGTGCAAAACCCTTTGCCACCAATCTGGCTTTGTACCTATTTATTGATCCATCATAATTTCTCTTAATTTTATAGATCCATTTGGATCCAATTACCTTCATAGTCTCTTTCTTTGGTACTAGTTCCCATGTGTCACTTTCTTTGAGTGCTTCTCCTCATCCATAGCTTCCTTCCATTTTGTCTTAGTCTTTGCTTCTTCATATGATCCTGGTTCTTCAATCGACAAGTCTTTGGCTAAATAAATAGAATGTTTAGTAACAAGAGAGGTGTCATACCCATATCTGATAGGTTTTTTGCTCTCCCTTTGTGTTCTTCTGATTGATTGATTTGAAGATTCAGGTATGTCTTCAAGTCTCTTCATCTTGACTTTGCCTTTGGACTCCCATGCCTTGAATTCTTCAGGATTGATAATGTCTTCATCATCTGAATTGGTGTCTTCATTCTGAGTAGGTTCCTCCTTAGCAAGACTTGGAAACTCCTCCTCCAAGTCATAGGGTAGTTTAAACTTCTTGCATTCATTCTCATACCAAGAATCATTTTCATCAAAGACAACATCTCTACTAACCATGAATCCTTTATTTGAAGGGTTGTAGAACCTATACCCCTTCTGATTTAGATCATATCCAATAAAGAGGCACTTCTTAGCCTTAGGGTCTAGCTTACCTCTTATCTGAGAAGGGATGTGTACATATGCTACACATCCAAATATCTTGCAATGATCAAGTGAGGGTGTTTTCCCATGCCATGATTCATAAGGATTCATCCCATCAAGGGACTTAGATGGTAACCTGTTTATTAGGTAAGTGGCAGTAGAAACACTTTCTGCCCATAGGTAGTTAGGTAATTTCTTTTCATTTAACATAGACCTAGCTGTTTCAACAATCAACCTATTTCTTCTCTCAGCTACCCCATTCTGTTCAGGAGTGTACCTTTGGTGATTTCTCTTTTGATTCCTCTGTCCTGCAAGAAAACTTCAAACTCATTGGAGAAGTACTCCCCTCCTCCATCTGACCTTAGCCTCTTTAGATTCTTCCCTGTCTGATTCTCAACAAGTGCAAGATACTTTTTAAAACAGTTGAACACTTCATCTTTGTGCTTCATAAAGTACAATACAGTCCACCTGCTATAATCATCAATAAAAGATACATAGTACCTTGATCCTGAGATTGAAGGGTCTTTACTTGGTCCCCATACATCTGTATGGACAAGTTCTAGGTAGTGCTCATGCATGTAGCCTTTCCTTGAGAAGGGTAACCTGTGAGACTTTCCAAACTGACAAGCACTACATTTATATATCGTGTGTTGTTTGGAAACATTGGGTATTCCAATTACACATTGATCCTTGCATATCTGTTTCAAGGTTCTTTCTCCTACATGCCCTAATCTCTTATGCAAAATCTCAAGCTCTGAAAGTGTTTGATATTTATAATTGTAGAGTGCAATATTCTTTGTATCTTCTAGCTCAAAAGTAAAAAGTCTACCTATCTTTTCTCCTTTAGCAATTCTCTTGAACCCATGCTTGGGATCCTCCACAAATGCTCCATATTGGTTGAATCTGACCTGCAAACCTTTTTCCACAATCTGTCCAACACTCATCAAGTTTTTTGTAATGGTTGGTACATATAGTACCCTACTCAACAAGTTTTGATTCCATCACAAGTCTTAACATTTCCAACTTTAACTACTGAGTGCTTGGTATCATCACCTGTTTGTACTTGATGCTTACCTCTTGGTTCTTCAAGGTCAGAGAGTAGAGCTATATTGCAAGCCACATTATTTGAGCATCCTGAGTCAATGTAGAAGAGATGGTCATCATTTGTACCTGGTTTTGAAGTCATGTTCATAATCAGAAGAGAATCATCTTGCTCTTCTGTATAATTGTTGTTATCCTTTCTGGATTTGAATCCTCCTTGGTAGTTGCCATTGTAATTGTTATTGTAATTGTTGTTGTAGTTGTTATTATAATTGTTGTTGTATCCTTGATGATGGTTGAATCTGCTCTTGATTGTGAGTACCCACCTCTTTGATATCCTCTTCCTCTCTGATTCTTGTAGTTCCTGTAACACTCATCTGTAGTATGATTTGATGAACCACAAATGTTACATGGTGAGGAGTTATAGGATCTCCCCCTACCTTGTTGATAAGTAGACCTTTCTAGCTTTGCAATGACACCATAAACTTGCCTATGTACTTTGGAAATGATGTATGAAAAGGTTGAATCAAAACAGACAACTTTGAACTTCAAGTCTTCAATAAAACCTTCTATTTTTGACTAGACACTTGCTCTATCTTTTACTCAGTATGACCAACACAGTAGGAATTGGAAAAATTCCTTTTAGGGGTATTTAATTAGCTTAGTAAGTTAACTATTACAAGTGATATCACTTAAAAAGATTAAATATGCTCAAAAAAATCAATTTAGCAAGTAAACCTTTACCCCCGATATTTTAGGACTGTAGTAGGTTTTGACTAGTGATCACTTTGATGATATTTTCTTTGAAATGGCTGAATAGAAATCCTTCAAACTTTGATAGCATGTAGATGACTTTGAGCTGGTTCCAACAAGCTATAGATCTTTGAATTTCGTGAAGAATTGAGTGAGATATGATCTCCACAAGTTGACAGACTTTCAGAGACTATGACAGAGTACTCAGAAATGAACAATGTAGATATATGTATTAATGAACACTTGTATACAATGCCATAGGCATGAAGATCATTGCCTAATGGTGTAGATAGGTGTGGGCTAGAGTATAGACCTCACACACACTCAGAAATAAAAATTAAAGCTCGGGATGATGAGTCTACATACGACGACTTTTTTCTTAGAGCTTTTATAGATGTTCACTTCCAATTTGAATTTGAATTCAAATTGTTGGCTCTCTTCTAAAAGTGATCCTCCATTATAGGAGATATTCTATCAATCAAAGCTAACTTTTCCACGAGTTCTTTTTGGTAGGTGTTTACAAAGATTCCAAGTCAAATATGACTTTTACAAAGGAGTAAATGAGTAATTATCTTCTAGCATTGGTTCCCATGCTTCTCCATATGTATATGGACTTCAAGCCAAATGTGTAGGCTTGTGAATTGCACCAACATCATCCTGGATCATCACATGTTGAGATTGATATTTCAACACTCCCCCTCAAGCTCAATGCCATATCTTGTAATCCAAGCATCTCCCGAAACTTCTTCAACTTCTCAGCTCCAAGTGCTTTGGTGAAAATATCAACAACCTGCTCATTTGTTCTCACATAAACAAGATCAATATCACCTGCTAATACCTTCTCTTTGATGAATTGATAATGTACCTTGATATGCTTTGTTCTAGCATGGAAAACAGGATTCCGTGCTAACTGTATGCTGCTAAGATTATCGCAATAAATAGTGATAGGCTTTCCCACTTCCACACCTAAATCTGCAAGTAGCATTTTTAGCCATGATGCCTCACATCTGCCATTGCAGCACCTCTATACTCAGCCTTCGTACTCAACAAAGCAACACTGGGTTGCTTGTTGTTGCTCCATGTAACAACTGCACTCCCAAGTCAGAATAGAAACCCACTAGTAGATCTTCTATCTGGAATGCTACCAGCCCAATATGCATCGGTGTATCCATAAATCTGCAAATCTACACCAGCCTCATAAAACAATGCATAATCCAAAGTAGCACTCACATAACGTAGAGTGCACCTCAGAGCATCCAAGTGTGGCTTCCTGGCAACCTGCATAAACTGACTTTCAAGTCCAACAATATAACTTAGATCAGGCCTTGTAATTGTGAGATATATAAGACTTTGCACAATTTTCTTGTACATAGTAGCATTTTCCAATGCTTCACCTGATGTAGTATCCAACTTCAAATTCTGATCTAATGGCATAGAAATTGGCTTACAATCAGCCATACCATACTTTTGCAGCATATTCAAGGTATATTGCCTTTGCGACATCCATATACCTGTTTTTGTATGTATAAACTCAATGCCCAAGAAATAGCGCAGCACACCAAGATCTTTCATGTCAAATTCCTACATAAGAAGTTGCTTTACCTCTTTGATGCTTCCTTCATTATCACCACCAACAATCAGGTCATCAACATAAATAGCCACAATAGTGGTGCCATCATCAGCCTTCCTTGCATATAGTGAGTGATCTGCATCACACATAGAAAACCCAATGCTGGTTAAGTAATCACCAATTCTTGCATGCCATGCATGAGGGGCTTGCTTCAACCCATACAAAGTCTTTTGCAACTTGCAAACATATTCTGGATGCTTTGAATCTTCATATCCTTGTGACTGGTCCATATATACTTCTTCCTGTAACTCACCATGTAGGAAAGCATTCTTCACATCCATCTGATGCAAAGTCCATCCTTTTGCTGTAGCCAATGCAACAAGTGTTCTGACAGTAGACATTTTAGCTATAGGACTGAATGTTTCTTCATAATCAATGCCATATGTATGTGCATATCCTTTAGCTACCAATCGTGCTTTATACCTGCTTATGCTACCATCAACATTATGCTTTACCTTGTAAACCCATTTGCAGCCTATGGGTTTCTTTCCTTGTGGCTAACTATAAATGATTTGTTAGTGGGATTGTACAACCTATACCCCTTTTGCTTCTGATCATACCCAATAAATATACATTTCTCTGCTTTAGGGTCAAGCTTTCCTCTGATTTGTGAGGGGATGTGTGCATAAGCAATGTACCCAAATATTTTGCAATGGTCCAATGAGGGTCTCCTACCATTCCATGCTTCATAGGATGTCATACCATCCAATGATTTGGATGGAAGCCTATTGACCAAGTAGGTGGTTGTGGAAATAGCCTCTGCCCATAGGTAATTAGGTAACTTCTTCTCATTTAACATAGACCTAATAGCTTCAACAATTAACCTGTTCCTTCTGTCTTCCACTCCATTCAATTCACGAGTGTATCTTGTTGTTGCTTCCCCCTTTATGCCTTTGTCCTATAGAAATGAATCGAATTCATGTGAAAAGTACTCACCACCTCCATCAAATCTGATCCTCTTCAAGCTCCTTTCTGTTTGGTTTTCTCTAGTGCCAAGTGCTTCTTGAAACATGTAAATACCTCATCCTTATGCTTCGTGAAATAAAGGACTGCACATCTACTGTAATCATCAATAAAGGAGGCATAGTACCTTGAACCTGAGATGGATGGATCTTTGCTAGGACCCCACAAATCAGTGTGTACAAGCTCCAAATAGTCTTTAGGAATGCATCCTCTCCTATTGGATGGTTGCCCGTGAGCTTTGACAAATTGGCATGCTCCACATTTGTATATCATATGTTGCTTGGTCACATTGGCAACACCAAGCACACTTTGATCCCTACATATTTGCTTCAGAGTTCTTTCTCTTATGTTTCCTAGCCTTTTGTGCCATATTTCTAACTCAAATAAGGTTTGATCTCTATAATTGAATAGTGCTATTTTCCATGTGTCTTCAATTTCAGATGTGAATAATCTACCAGAATTCTCACCTTTAGCAATCCCCTTGAAGCCTTGTTGGGGTTCTTCCACATATGCTCCATGCTTAGTGAATCTGACCTGTAAACCTTTCTCAACAATCTGCCCAACACTAATTAGGTTTTTGGTTATAGTTGGCACATACAGAACTTTACTCAAAAGGTTCATGCTACCATCAGATGTTTTGACATTTCCAACTTGCTTTACTGAGTGTTTAGTATCATCACCCATTTGTACTTCATGCTTCCCTTTGGGTTCTTCAAGATCAGATAAAAGGGCCACATTTCTAGTCACATGATTGGAACAACATGAATCAATGTAGAAAAGATGCTAATCATCTTTACCTTGCTTGGATGTCATGTTCATGATGAGTAATGAGTCTTCTTGGTCTTCAGTATTGTTGTTGTAGTCCCTTCTTCCTCTAAAAACTCCTTGATAATTGTTGTTGTTGTATCCTTAATTGTAGTTATGGTTGTAGTTGCCTCCACCATTGTTGTATCTACCTCTTGATTGCCCATAGCTACCTCTATGGAAGCCTCTTCCCCTTTGAGTCCTAGTATTCTTGAAGCATTATTCTGTAGTGTGGTTGTTAAGACCACAAATGTTGCAAGGTGAATTGTTGTAGGGTCTCCCCGTGCTTTGCTTTCCTCCTCTACCCTTTCCTCTAGCACCTCTTCCTCTTCCTGGATAATTAGCTTGAGAGGTACTAGCCTCTTCTTCATGCTTCTTGCTTTTTCCTTTATCCTTATTCTTCTTTGTATAAAGGACAGAAGATTGTTTACCTCTAGAGTTGTCACCATTCTTGTTGAGATTTTTCTCATGGGTGAAGAGTTGTCCCATCAAGGTGTTGAGGTCAGGTATTTTCATATCCATGTAGAGGTCCATTGTTGTGGTGAAGGACTCCCACTTGTCATCAACCTTAATTCCATTAATGATCTACCTCACTATGTGTTATTCTATCTCCTCTCCAATGCTTGCAAGATGGTCAGCCAGATCTTTCATCTTGGTTACATAATCAGCCACTCCTTGCTTTGGCTATTTCTTTAGAGTTGTAAATTCTATCCATAACCGATTCTTCATAGATCTTGTATTTGATGAGAAATATGATGAGAGTACTTCCAAAGTCTCGTGGGAGGTCTTGCAAGTCCTAACATGTGGTAACAAGAAATCAGAGATTGAGTTTAGTAGATATGACCTAGAAAGAGCATCCTTTGCACACCATGTGGTCAACCTTTCTTGCTCTTCCCTTGTAGGTTGTTGCTTGCTCCTGAAGATTGGAATCTCTTCATCTCCTGAGATATATCCATATAGAATTCTCCCTTGAAGGTAGGCTTTCATCCTAAGTGACCATGCTGAGTAGTTGTTCCTATCAAATTTGTCAATGAAGGATGGAAATCCATCTCCTAGCTTGATTGTTGTTGCTCTGATACCACTGTTGGAGGAGATGGTGGATAGTTACAAGAGATGAAGTGGTGTAGCTAGATTCTTCTTCACACTGCTAAGAATGATGGCTGGAGAGTGTAGTGGGCCTCTTTAGCTTGCCAATGAGCACAAATGATCACATATGTTACTTGGAAGATGATCCACTAATCAATGGATCAAAACAGATGTGTTGGAGTTCATCCAAGAACAAAAAACTTGCTATTTTTGTTCTTACACCTATTCAGTGTTTTGAACAATTCTTTGAGCACAGCAGCAATTGGCTTAATTCCTTTTGGGGAACTCTGATTAACTTAGTAAGATATCAGTCATGAGTGCTTTCATAAAAAAATGATGAACTACATACAAAGAAAGAAGTTTAGCAAATCATAGCTCCATCCCGACATTCACGAGCTGCAACAATCATCAAACCAATGAGCAAAGATACATTAATATCTCACAATCCCAAGAAGCAATGATAATGAAATTTTGTATGTGTATAGTAGACAGTATCCTGAATCTAACTTTCTTTAAATCATGGCAAATGATCAACTACACACTGAGAAGGTGCTATGAGAAAATCACTATGCTGATGGAGTCATAACAGAGAAGTAAAATGAGAATGTAATGATCATATGCATTAAAACATGTACAAATACAATGTCATTGGCAATCATACATTTCTCAATGTGTGAGAGGTGAATGAGCTATGACATGAGCTCTCACATCACAATGAATGTTGTTCAAACTGATCTCCCAAGCTCAAGATACACGCGGGTCTTGTGGATCCTCTTCTTATAGTTATGCTTGGAGCCAAAGTTTGAATTCAAATTTAAACTTCTACCTAAAAGGTGAACCCTAACGTGTAGGATAGATTCTCTCATCACTCAACAAACAGATGATTCGTGATTTTAGAGCTTCCTAACTCCACGTGGATGTGGATAACTTTTACAAAGATAAATGTGAAGGATTTTTACAAGAGGTTGATCATATGAAGCCTTGCAAACATTATGCCAATAAATCAAGCATAAATGGAAAAGTTGGGAGAGGTATCCAAAAGCTAGAAAAGAAGGTGAAGAGTCATAAAATGCATGGAAGTCTTGTAGGTCATTGAAGAGCAAGAGACATATACTCAAGGAGGCTCAAGGAGAGAGTCAACCAAGGCTCAAGGAGCTGAAATGCAACTGTCCAAGCTAAGAAAAATTTAGAGGAGGGTGTAACATGCACAAAGGAGGAGCAATGAGGAGCTATCAAACCCACATCCCCTCTAGTCTCTTGTGTACATAAGAAAGATTTAAAGTTCATTTTATAGCTTATATATATGTCTTCGTTTCCCTAAGAGGGCTTCTTGAAATTAGTTTTGTGTGTAGAGAAATTGATGTATCTCTATAACCCTAATTTTTGCACATCCTACATCTCTACATAGTCTGTTTTGTACAAAGTTTTTGACTGACCTAAACAAATCCATTTGAGGTGTTCTATAGCATGTTTGAAAGCTTGTGAAACATAATAAGTGTGGCTAAAAGCTTAGTTTATTTGGATTAGTGTAACGTAGGTGAATCAAAGTTTTGCTGCAGGGTAGTAGAAAAGGTGTATGAAGGGGTGTAGGTATTGGGTTCATTTCACTTCTAGTGTGCAAATATGAGGGATTAAATTCAATGAGTTGGTATCAAATCAGGAAACATCCTTTGAAGAATCTAGGACATGAAAGCTTGGACATCAAGGCTAAGGGATACATTTCAGTGTAACCTTAATTTCCCATTCATTATGGTAGATCTAGGTCAAAAAGTGGAGATGCTTGATAAAGACAACTATACATGGAGGTTCAGAGTCATGAACTACCTCATGAGCAAAGGTTTATGCCATATTGTGTGTGGAGATGAAGATAAGGCTGATGTGGATCCCAAATATCCAAAGATCACCAATCAAGAATTGAAGATGTTGAAGGAATGAGAGGAAATGAATAGGACAGCTATCTTCTACATATCAGAGTTAATCTCTAGCACTATGATTGGTCATATAGTAGATTTGATCATGCTAGAGATGTTTGGAAGGCATTAGAAAAGATATATGCCACTTCCACAAGAAGCAAAAGTATGTAGCTTAAGAATGAACTCCACTCTTTGAAGAAGGGTAGTGGTCAATCTATTGTTGACTATACCTTGAGGGTGAAGGAGTTGAGGGAGAAATTGGAATCCATTGGCTAAAAAGTAGATGAGGAAGACATTGTGCATATTACTCTTGATGGGCTCAGAGGGGAAGACAAGTGGAAACCCCTCATTACTACCATCTTGTATAGAGATCCACTATCAATTCTTGAGGAGTTGATCCCACAACTAGTGGCAAAAGCAGTTGCCATAGGAGACACATCCAAGAAGGATGGTCACTCACAGGTCCTATATGATAGCAAAGGAAAAGGCAAAAGTGACAAGAAGGAGAAAGGAGGAAAAAGCAAGTGGAGGCAGTCCAAGGAAGAAGATTCAGATTCAGAAGGAGATAGCAATGCATCATCTTCAAGGAAGGGCAAGAATGGCAAAGAGAAGAACAACCCTTATCAAGGTAAAAATTGTTTTATATGTGGTAATTAGAATCATATTTGTTCAAATTGCTGGTTCAAGGATGACAAAGGAAAGTAGAACAAGGAGCAAGGGAACACTGCTAACAACTCTAAGAAGGATGATGAGAAGACCCTCCTAGGCATGAGACATGGCTACACTAGTGATCCCATGGACACAAAGTGGTATATAGACTCTGTATGCTCTAATCACATGTCATGTATGGAGGAATCTTTTGTTCATATGCAATTCCCAAGCTCAAAAGGTTGTTTTGAGACAAGAGATTGTTGGAGTTAGATGTCTACGGAAGCACGCAAACAACACAAGGAAGAAGAAGAAGCTTGGAGCACAACACACAATACTGAATGTATTACTAGAGAATGTACAAAGATTAAGTAGCCCATTAGGGCAATAGGCGTATATACAAGCCGGGGACAAAAAACCTCCTAAAGAGGGAAAAAAGTGCCTCGGCGGTCCTAGTGTGTTCACACACATCACTACCTAAATATATCAACAAATCCCCCCTGGGAGTGATGCGGTGAACAAGGAGCTGGCACTCATGTATAAGTGCCAAGCTATGTGGAAATCACTCCACAAAAGGAAGTAACCCCAAAGTTTTGCGGAAAGCTTCAAACTTCTCCCTAGGCAGAGCCTTCATGAAAAGGTATGCAATGTTCTCCTGCGTGGGCACATATGCCAAGCTGATCTCCCCAGTAGAGAACCTCTCCCTGACATAGTGATAATGCACCTGAATGTGCTTAGTGCGAGCATGGAACACAAGGTTCCTCGCAACTGCCAATGCGCTCTGACTGTCAGTGAAGATGGTGGTGGCAGAAGTCTGACCAACACCCAAATCAGCCATAAGGGGTCTGGGCCACACACACTCAACATTCGCTGTGAAAGATGCCCTATACTCAGCCTCACAACTGGAAGTCGCCACAGTAGGCTGCTTCTTGCTCAACCAAGATATACATGAGCTACCAAGCATGAAGCAAAAGGCACTAGTGGACACACAAGTGTCATTGCAACCAGCCCAATCAGAGTCACAAAAAGCATGCAAATCTGGTGGTAGTGATCCCCCCTTGGGATAGAACAACCCAAGTAGCCGAGTACCACTCAAATAGTGAAAGATGCGCTTAATTGCCTGCCAATGCTTGACTCCTGGGCAATGCATAAACCTGCTCATCTGTGACACAGCAAACTGAATATCTGGCCGAGCAATGCATAAGTAAATCAAGCATCCAACAGCCTGCTGATAGAGAACAGCATCAAATGCATCTCTAGAATCATCAAGACTCAATCATAAACCTGTCTCCATAGGAGCGACAATAGGCTTACAGTCTTCAAGGCCAAATCACTACAATAATGTGTCAATATATTTTGTTTGACACAAAGCCATTCCACCATCAACTTGCATAAACTGAATGCCCAAATAGTCATGCAAATGACCCAAATCAAACATATCAAATGAGGCATGCAAATCAGCCTTAAAATCAGCAATATGCTTCTTAATAGGGCCAATGAGCAGCATGTTGTCAACATAGACAACAATGATCAGAAGCACATCATTAGCACACTTAATATATAAGGTGCTTTTAGTTGGACTGTTCTCAAAACCATGTGCAATCAGATAGGCATGTATCTTCTCATATCAAGCATGTGGTGCTTGATTTAAACCATATAATGCTTTCTTTAACCTGCACACTTGGTTTTCATGCCCTTTCTGCACAAAGCCACGAGGTTGAAAAACATACACTTCTTCATGCAATTCACCATTCAAAAATGCTGTTTTAATGTCCAACTGATGTACATTCCAACCATGATGAGCGGCAGGTGCACAAATGCTCCGAACAGTAGTCATACGGCATGTAGGTGCAAAGGTCTCATCAAAATCAATGCCTCTTTCCTGTGTGTCACTCTAGCACAATGGTGAGTACCAATGTGAGGAGATCCACCTCATAATTGTCAATCCGTGGAGACGTGAGGACTAATATGAAGGCTACGAGCAAGTGATGGCACAAGTGTGTGAGTGAGAAGCACACAAACATGCACACACATACACACACATGTGCACACAAGGCAAGAGCAAGGAGAGGAACAATGGAGATCCTTGCATTAGTCAAAAAGTCTCTTACATAAGCTCAGTTCACAAACAATCTAACCCCAAAAATGAGCTCTCTAACTCTTTTTATAGTTTTCTGACTAGCTTTGGCCTTGTCTAGACCTAGTGTCCGGCCTAGTTAAAAATTAGGTTCTAGAGTCTATTTGACGGCTCAAATGGAGTCTAAAAATTACCAAAATTGGTATGTAGCGAATTCTAATACTCCTCAAGCTCGAGGACTCCTGGGCTTGAACAAAATGGAGTCTATTCTACCAAAAAAGGGATTTACAATGTGTGTGTAGTGATGAAAATCACTAAAGTTGGAATTAGTTCATGGAAAAAAATGATTAGGCCTTGTTGCCGTATTGTGCATCACTGCTCCATTGTGCCTGTATGCTCTTCATATGACTTGTATGCCAACACTCCCCCTTCCTAGCATCTCTCGCCTCTGATAGACCTCTGTTCTATAGGGTGATCAATATCTTATTGTATCACGTTGGTGGCGAGCTCATGTTCTCTGATCCGTAATCCTCGTGCTAGATCAGCTTGTAGCGCATCCCAATTGATTGCACCTGGGACATCAGGTTGAGGTGTCGGGTAGTACTCAGAGTACATAGTTTGTTCACATGCAAAGAGATGAAGCAGGTGCATAGGCTTTGGTGCGAAGACCTCCGAGTGATACTCCCAGGAACCTGATCTGAACATGTCTTCAAATGTCTGTTTATAGCATGCGGGGAGGTATTTGATGCGTGCATGCCAAGCGTAAGCCACAGGAATGCTGGGGGTGGTGCTCATGTCATACACCAAATTGTAATTTCCATGAGTAAACCCCGGTAGATGTACCTGTGGTGCTTCTGCATTTCTAAAAGTTTTGAGCACTACTTGCATCATGTCCAAAATTTTGAGCATCATTTGGGCTACAACATCCGACATGGGCTTCAGTCGAGGCATCCAATGTCGAATTGTTGCCATCATGTACGCTACTGACGGTGGTCCCTGTGGTGGCGCAATGTACGGATAATTGAGCCACTCCTTACATTGAGCATTATTCTGTAGCTTTATGTTGATGCCGTCCATGATCTGCATCGTGGAATGGGGCCATAACATGGATTGTACAGTAAATGTAAAGGAGCATGGTTCCATGTGTGGAGCATTTCAAGATATGTCTCTAGAAGCTTTTGCCGCCATGTCAGTTGAAAGATTCTACCTTTTTGTGCTTCTGGAGGAAGGTCTTCTGGTTGGAACTGTGTTGCAAAGGAAGGAATTTTCCCTGTGACTCTCTGTATTTCCGAATTGTAATTTTCCAGAATAACATAGTAAGGCCTATATTGTAGTCCTGATGATATGATGAGACGTCTAGATGACAAGTTCTTGAAGTAACTAGACTGTAATACTGTTTTTCTATAACTCTCATGGCCTGATTTTGCACCATCGTGCGCTCTTCATGAGAATTGCCAATTTCTTCCACCTGTTTTAACCATGGAGGTGGTGGCGCTTCAAAAGTGTCCTGGCCTTCATCTGTTTGTCATCCCCCAGGGATGGGCTGTGGCTCATAATCCTCTTCAAATGTCTATTCCATAGGAATCTATACTATTTCTTCGTCGATGGGAGCCTCAAGTGGTGAAGGTGCTCTTTCATGATGTAGTAGACGTGCCTGCAATTCTATGACTTGCTTTTGGAGATCTTGTAGGGCCTCCGAGTCAAAGTGAAGCAGTTGAGGCAATGGCTTGGGGGCCTGCTAGCATTTGCTTTTGTCTTCTCTGTTTCAATTGACCTAGTTCCTCTGATAACTGGTCATGTGCCTCGAGTAAAGTGGCATAGTCTTCAAGAATGATTTTGATGCTTTCTGGTGTCACAGCTTGAAATTTGGAGGGACTAATGGGTGCCCCGGGTGTGCTTTCGATGGCAGCCTCTAAGTTTTCCTGATTCTGTAGTTGCAGACGTCGATCTCTTCATGAGCAGCTGCAAGGTGTTGCTTGAGTAGGGTCATATTTCGCTGAAGCTTTGAGTTGCGTTCTAGCTGTGTCTGTAGATGGCCTTCTACCACGTATTGCTTCCTGGTCTGTGTTCTGTAACTGTACTTCCAATATGCTATGAGCCTCTTGTAAAGTTTGGAATTGTGTATGGAGGTGAGCATTCTCCTCTTCTAGTGCAGCAAGAGGATGTTGTAGCATCTCCGAGTGCTTTTGCAGTCGTTCGTTATGTTGCTGAAGCTGATTGTACTCTGTCCTTAACTGTGATATACATGCGAGCATGGTGTTCAATGCATTGCCTATGGATGAAGGTGTGGTTTGTACATTGGAAGATGCAAGGGTAGGGGATTGGGGAATGGGAAGAGTGAATGATGTGTCTATTGGAGAAGTGTGTGTGGGTGAAATTGGTGGAGGGGGAATGGGAGAAGGTGGAAGTGTGGGGGGAAGGGGAGGTGCTGTGGGTGGCGAAATGTCCATACTTTCAGGAGTGGATGCAAGTGTGGTGTCTACCATGTATATTGGAATGGTAGGTGTCCGGAGTTCTCCTGTATAAGCTGGTGCTTCAATTGTTTCTTCTACTTCTGCTTCTTCTTCTGCCTCGGAGTGTTCTAGTTGTTGCGACAAAGTTCTCTGCTGCTCCTCATCCCAATGTACATGGCGGCCTTCTTTGGGAAGATGTGCCCTGTTCTTTTGTATCTGAAAAGAACTCTACATCAGAGAGTTGTGTATTCTACAAGAATGATTCAAAGTCAAAGGTACTCATCCTTTAGCGTCTCCAGTCGCAGGAAATTTGAATTCAAGAGGGATAGGAGGAGCTGAGGGGGCAACTTGTGATGTGCCTTCTGATCCAGATCTTGGTATGCGAATGGTAAAGAGAGGCACAGTGGCATCCCCTTGTGGCAACACTTTTGGAGTCATCAAAACCTCACGTGTTTGGACACAAGGGATCAAACCCCTCATGCGGTTGGATTGATGTGTGGCAGTTTTGAGTCTCTTGAACATTTGTAATTGTGCCCATGTTAAGGCACACTCAATTGGTACATCGTATGCTAAGCACCTATAGATAATGCGTGTGATTGCACAACAGCCATTTACCACTAGCTTTCTATGTGATCTTTTATTTGCTTCATACAGTTGCTCTATAATCCACACAGGAAGCTTAATCGACAATGCTCTTGTCTCCGCCAAGTAGAGAGCAAACCAGATCCATTTGTGGGGCTGAGTGAATCGATCTTGACCTAGAAACGCAAAATGTTGCATGCACATACGAAGAGGAGTGGACACATTCGGTGTGAGTCTTGCCATATCTTTCAACTTTTGTAGCTTCCGGTTCTTCATGTTAGGGGGAATAAGAGCATCCTTTTCAGAGGGTACATGCGTGCCGTGCATATTCAAAGCAGCACTCACCAATTCTGATGTGAGTTCGAACCTTTTCAACTCATTGTTGTCCAATAAAGAAGGAGGGACAAATGATCCTGGTTTATCTTTTTCTTCATTCACTTGTAATGTTGAAACCAAGTAGTAACATCGTAGGAGATCTGGTTTGGGTAAGGGTGCTGCAAAATACTCGGCCAGCCCTGCACGCTCCCATATGGTCTGCAGATCTTGTGTGTTTTGGAGAGTCTCAAACTCCTTGGAAAAGAACTGGAATCTGACCCATTTCTTATCATGCTCACACTTGGACTCTCAAATATACTTGGCCTCTCCTAAGGATCCTGGCATCCCACTGAACCAATGAGAGTTGGCATGGACCCTCTCTGTTATTCCTGTGGGAGGATCAGGTATAGGTATTTGTTGGAGGTGTTGCAACTCTATGGGTCGTTTAGTTGGAGGCACATCAACAGGTAGATTATCCACATCAATCCCTGTAGTACTTACTCCTGCCTGTGAGCTTGGACCTGCTGCATCTGCCATGAGATTATATGCAGCTCTTGATGCTGTGAGCTCGGACCTGCTGCATCTGCCATGAGATTATGTGCAGCTCTTGATGCTTATCTGCTAGAAGAAGAGAGGCACATTAGCATTGCATAGGAAACAGGATGTTACGGTGTTCCCTCCACAATACTAACATGACATTTCAAGTGGTTAGGGGTTAGTGGGTGGATGGTTTGGTGATGTGTGAGAATGTTGGTTAGTGGGTTAATGTTCATCCTAGATGCATACTTCTGATGTCAATGTACTAGGAGTGCACCTACATCAGAGGGGACTGATTTATAAAATTGGGCCAGGCGGCTTGATATGGGGTTTAAGTCTCCAAAATTTGATGGTGGAATCGTAGTTTTTATTAGTGAAGACACGGAAAGGTTTGTGGACTGGATTGTGTTGGATTTGGGACCTTTTGGTTACCCATTTCCCGACATTCCTAGGTGTGACTGAAGATGTAGTGGTATGGAGTGTAGATGTTTGCCCTGGGATTTGTGCCAAGGGTGCTTGTGAGTGTTGATTCAATTTTGTGAATGGGGGTGAAGCTATTTGAGCTCGTAAGAAGGTCTTGGGCACCCATATCTGTCTAGCATTTGGGATAGCCTTCATTGACTGCTTTGGAACCAAATAGAAATGGTTTGTCTAGATTGATTCCTCGGATACTCCTTTGTTGTGATCCTAGATGGTATAGCGTGTTTCGTGCATCTTTGGAATCCTATCTCCAAAGCTGAGGGTTGTTCACCCTTGCGTACCTAGATCTGCTTCACACCAAGAGGTATTTTATATTGTACAAGTTGGTGCTCACGCCTCTTGATCATTGGCCTTCCCTGTGTCGTGTGTTGCCCGGGTTGCTTTCCTCAAATCCTCTTTGGAAAATAAGGGAACTCCTCTTTGACTGCTGCCCTTTTGTCAAGAGTGACAATCTTCTACACCATAGAACTTTGGACAAGAATAGCATCATTATCTTCATGTGGGTTCCTGGAGGGACCAGGATTAAGTGCCTTTTCTAGTGGCCTAAGTGCTTGATTTTGTAGTTCAATCGTGATGCGGTTTTGACCTACCCAAGCCTAAAGAAGTCCACTTCTTAGGTTGAGGTTGACTGCATGATCATAGATCCAGTCTTGGCCCAAGACAAGAGGCTCGTTAAGATCGTCATCTTCACATACTAGCACTTTGACTGCCATTAGAACCTCTTGAATGTAGAGGGGAAGTTCCACCTCACCCATGCAAGGGGTTTCCACACCTCCTAATCCTATGAGATATGCCTCTATAGGGTTGACCTTCAATTGCAATTCTTGGCAGTAAGAAAGTCGAACTGCACTAGTCACTACTCTAGAGTCAATTAACGCTCTCACTGTCCTTGCACTCCCTCCTTGTCCTACTTCTAGGATCACAAAAGGTCACCGATCGACTATCCTATGGGAACGTTCACCTGAAGCCTCGCACATGGCCATGTGATAACCTAGAGCTTCTTGAGTGTCAGGCATAGGCTTATCTCTACCTTGTCTCCTCAATTTCATTCGTCGAATGCGTTCTAAAGCTTGTGCCTGTGCTTCTTCTCGAATTCGCTTTTCCTCTTCTTTGTGTTTCTCTGCAGTATTGAGTTGATTTAACATCTCCTCCGTGAGGGGTTCTTGATATAACTTGACTCTGCATCCACTTATGTAACTTGGTAGAATGTCACCTTCTAGAGTGGCTTGTTGAACTGCTCCACTTGTGGAGATCCTATTGAGAATCATTGGTCCATAGCCTCTCTTCTCTAACTTCCGTGCATGTTGCTTCAAGGTGTAGACTAGAACTAGATCTCTTGCTTTCAAGCCCCTATCCTTCACATGTGCATCAAAATATGTTTTTTGTCTCTTCTTGGCTGCATAAATTCCTGCTACAACTCTCAATCGTGTTTCACCTAATCATTCAAGATCGAAGATTCTAGAGGAGAGCTCATGGCCTGTCCATTCATGCTCTTGTGCTACTTTCAATGTAGGTATCAAAAAAACCCAATGGTAGCACTGCATTTTGGCCGAACACCACCTGAAAGGGTGTGGCTTGGAGTACCGTTTTATAGGCAACTCTGTATGCCCAAACAACATGGTGTAGCTGTTTGTGCCAATGAGAGCGTTTATTATTAACCAATTTTGTCAATACATTGCATAGAATCTTATTTATGCTCTCAGTCTGTCCATTAGCTTGTGCATGGTAGGGAGCAAAATTCTTATGTATCACCAGGAATTCTTGGAGAAGGTTTTCTATGACTTCATTCAAGAAGTGTGTGCCTCTATCACTCACCAACTCTATTGGCAATCCGTATCTAGTGAACACATTCTCAAATAAGAACTTTGCTGTCGTTTGAGCATCGTTCTTCGTTGTGGCTTTTACTTCTACCCACTTGGTTAGATAGTCTGTAGCCACAATGATGTATTCAGCATGTGAACCCTTGGCTGGGGGATTAATAGGACTGACAAAGTCTATTCCCCATTTAGAGGATGCACTTCCACCCATCATAGGTTTCAATGGCATCTCATCTTTGCGTAGAGGATACTGGGTTCGCTGACAAACATCACACCTCTTCATGTAGGTATGTGCATCCATGTGAAGGGTTGGCCACCAAAGACCTGCAAATAGTATTTCCTTGATTACCCTATCTGGTCCAAAGTGTCCTCCTGCTACACCTTGGTGAGCAGTTTCCAAGATCTTCAGATATTCGCTCTCGTGGACACACAATCTGAAATACCTATCTTTTCCTCGTCTATATAGATCATCTCCAATGAGAGTATAATCTAAAACCTCTTGTTCTAAGCTCCTTTTTCTGGCCATTGTCATATCTTGAGGGAATCTTTTCGTCCTCAGAAAGGCTACTAGTGGTTCACTCCAATCTGGTACTAGAGACACTTGGTACAAAGTAGCATGCTCCACAGGCGGTCTAGTGCTGCAGATTGGGCATTCCTTGCATATCCTATGGACATTTGCTTCCATAGTTGGCCAATGCACTCTGAGTCTCCTTAGTGTCTGTAAAGTTCTTTGCCTAGAGTAATGTTGCTCTAACACACCCACATGTGCTAATTGCAACCATTTTGCATACTCATCCTCTTCCACACAGCAGGCTAATATCCCTTGATCTATATGCTTGTACATACTCCCTGCCATGATATGGTACTTTTGGGCTTTTACTACCTCCCTATCTTGAGTGTTAATTAATGGGTGGTTAGGCCCGTATGCCAATACTTGTACTAACATCTTAGCCCACTGAGGTACAACTTCCAAATTAAACAAGTAAGCATCAGGGAGATCGTCTGATACTCCTTGTGGGGCCTCTCCAGATGTGAGCCTCGAGAGATGGTCTGCTCTCAAATGATTCTTGCCTTTCCTCACCACAACCTCAAAGTCGTATTCCGTTAGCAATAGGAACCATCTCACCAATCTTCTTGTATT
Source organism: Ceratopteris richardii (assembly GCA_020310875.1). Lineage (NCBI taxonomy): Eukaryota > Viridiplantae > Streptophyta > Polypodiopsida > Polypodiales > Pteridaceae > Ceratopteris > Ceratopteris richardii. The sequence continues at coordinate 183,387,513 of CM035408.1, read as the reverse complement.
GCATGGTTTGTTTACCAAGTACAACAGTGCTTGATGATCAGTGAAAAATTTAAACTTATTTGGAAGCAAATAATGTCTAAACTTTTTAACCGCATCACCATGCCTAATCCTTCTCTCTCAGTAGTGGTATAATTCCGTTCAGCTGCATTTAGCTGTCTACTATCATAGGCAATTGGAAGATCCATATTACCTTCACCTGTAGGTTGTGCAAGCACACACCCAATAGCATAATTGGATGCATCCACATGGACATGGAATGGCTTGTTCCAATCTGGTGTAGTCAAGATTGGTGCTAAACACAATCGCTGCTTAAGCTCATTGAAGGATTTCTTGCACTCATCAGTCCACTCAAAATTGGTCAAAAGTCCATACAGAGGCTTTGCAATGATGGCATACATGTGTATGAAATGTCGGTAATAACCACAATGCCCCATGAAAGCTTGCACTTCCTTGACATTCCTTGGCCTAGGTAGTATAGCTCTCACTTTCTCTTCATCAGTGGATATGCCGTTCTTTGACACTATGTGTCCTAGAATCTTGCCTTTTTTGACCATGAAAACACACTTTTCTGGGTTCAAGCAGACTTGATATTCTCTACATTTATCAAAGATTTGTCTGAGTTCAGGTATATGTGTCTGTCTAATGTTGGAATGGGCACAAAGATCATCGACATAGACTTCCAAATTGTTTCTCAGGAACTCTTTAAACACATGGCACATCAATCTCTAGAAGGTTGCAGGAGCATTGGTAAGCCCAAATGGCATTACCCTAAAAGCAAATATACCCCACTCTATGGCAAAAGCCGTTTTATGCTGATCTTCCAGTGCAATGGCTACTTGATTATAACCAGAGAACCCATCCAGGAAGCTGTATACTTCCTTTCCTGCTACCCTTTCTAATAGATGCTCAATGATTGGAAGCGGATAACTATCTCTGATAGTGGCTGCGTTAACCTTCTTCAAGTTAATGCATACGCATAATTTGCCATTCTTTTTGGGCACCACTACAATGGGGGACACCCATTTAGTGTGCTCAATTTCATAGATAAATCTAGCTTCGATCTATCTCTTCTTTGATCTTGGCCGCATAGTTGTCATTATATGTGTATGGCTTTTGTTTAGAGGGTCTGGCCTCTGAGGTCATGGGGATCGTGTGTGAGCATATATCAGGGTCTACACCTTTCAGGTCCTTGTAACTCCATGCAAACACATCCCTATATTCTTGTAGTAAGGCTATCAACTCCTGCTCCTCATCTTCACTAAGCTCATGTCCAATGTACGTGCATCTCTCCTCTCCTTCTTCTATGGCTACCACTATTTTCTTGGTGGTTTCTTTGTTATCATAGGCATCTCCTGCTTGTGCATTGCATTGTGGCATTCTTATCATGACTCTCCTGTCTTCTATTTCATACTTCTTAAAGTTTTCTGGGACCTCAAACAAGGATTCTTCCTCCTCTGGTGAGACTTCTCTCTCCTTCCTCTTCTTTCCTTCACTCTTAGTGGTCACTTGTGTGGTTAATCTCACCTCATTTGTAATGTCTTCGTGTCTCTGAGGGCGAGCTTCTACTTCATAGAAATATTCCTCATCTGATGCAAAGGTGGGTCCATAATGATTGACTCTAGATCAGAGTCACTTGCATCCTCGAATGCATCAGTGCTAGGTCCACATTCTTCAATGATTGGATCACACATGGTTGAATCTAATGTGAAGACTGAAATGTCATAGCCATCCTCGTCACAATGGGGTGTCCATTGTTCTTCATTGATGGCTACATCCATAGTTGCTAAGATCTCTGCCCACCCATGAGGTTCAAACTCTTCATCAAGAAATACTACCGGTGCATAGGCTGGGTCTTGAATTGATCTATGAGTTTCCTTTGCACCCATCTCTCTGGGTTTTTCTCTCTTTTCTTCTTCTACGGCTAAGTTGCACATCCATAAGTGGGTGTCTTCATGCATCCATGAGGACCCTGATCCTATGGAGTGCACTGACTTGGTATCATCCTTGGCTCTATGGATGGGATTCCATTGAATATGGGGAACATCTCTATGAGAGAAATCTTTGAGATTCACTTTGGTTGTGACACACAAGTGTTGTCAAAGAATTGGTCCCCCAATCCTGCACTCCTTGCAATTGCCTTAAGAAGGGTCTCCCCGTAATCATCTCGTAGGCCTGATTCTTACTAAAGTCACATATAGCAAAAGTATGTTCAAATTCTACACCACAAGTGGTGAGAGTTATTCCTTCTAGTAGTCCTAAGGGTCTCTCGATGTGACCATCCGCCATTTGTAACTTCATTCTCGTTGGCCTGAGTGCTGGCTTTCCCCATCTCTTCCATAGGGAAGTGGTAGCAATTGCAACTCCTGCACCTGAGTCCAATATTGCCTTGGTGGTATAACCCTGGTGGGTGATAGGGAGATATGTGTTTCCTTCTTCTCCTTTGGTCATGTCTCCTATCTTGTCCAAAGGTATTTCTGGCACCGTTCTATGTGATCCTACTTGGGAACGAGGTTTTGACATGTCTGGCACTTGCTTGGCTACATGTTTCCACAATTCAGGCTTGACCTTGAGTAGCTCTTCTAAAGTGAGATTGCACTGCACTTTAGTATTCTTTACTACCTCTATGTTCCTAGGTATGATTGAGTCTTCATTTTGTATCATGACCGTAGGTGCTCTCATACAAGTGGACTTTGCTTCCCATGGGCCTGTGAAATGGGGTAGCTCCTGTAAGGAATTGGACTCAAAGTCTATGTCCTCGAGAGTGGGATCTGCTAAGACTGATCCTACTCACGGTGGTGGTTGGGTTACCTATGGTGGATTAGAAGGTTGGGTAATAGAAGGTGATGGGGATGGTAGTGGGGGTGATGTGTGAGAGTGCGCTTGAGATGTGATTTCTATGATTTTGGCTTTGGTTTCTCGTAGAATTTCCTCAAGTTTGCTCATCTTCTTTGCCCATTGCCTTTTCATATGTTCACGGCTGTCTCTCCACGCTCTTGTTCTCTTCTTATTCTGGCTCTCAGTCTTGCTAACCTCCGCATTCTTTTCCTAGCCTAAGTCTTGTTGGAGCAGAACAATCATCAATAGTGATTATATGAAGATCAAAGTGAGAAGATATGTGGAAGAATGAAGATTACTTTCAGAGGAAGAAAATAGAATCAGAAAGGTTTCTTTTGTATATTACTCTTGTAAATAGTTCAATGTATTTTGAAAAAGATGACGAGTTAGACTCGTATATATATCTACAGATACGTATTCATAGGAGAGAGAGTGATATAGATCAGATAGAGAAGAATAGGTGAAGAGGTGATGAACATTGTATGTATCATCAACCATATGTATGAAAAGTAATGAAGAAGAAAATGTTGTAGAAATCTGCGCGTCGATCTTCTCTCCCATTCTCCTTCTGTGCTTAATCTTTTGAAGAATCCTTTTGCACGTATCTAAGTCCATAGCTAATCTATCTATGGCTAGAATTTGAGAGATTAATTTCAATCAGGCTGTGAGAATTTTGTTTAGGAACATTCATATGTGAAGATGTTCTGAGAGTCGAAAAATCTGGCGCACATTTCATCTTCAAAGAAATGGTCAGTGCTCAGTCCACAGTGTAAAGTTTTACACAAGTGAGGGCTCAAAATCTAAGTTGGAAGGTAAGCTATCTATGGCTAGAAGATCTTGATCAAACGGGTTCAGAGTTGGGAGAACCAGTGCTAAGAAGTTGTAGGTGTCAAAGTCGCCATTGCAGAGAAGCACTTCCAGACATAGGTAAAGTGTTTCACACATTTCTCAGTGTGTACTTAATCTTTTTGAGAGATTTAACTTGGCAAAGTTGCGCAACCTTAAGGCGAAGTGTTGTGCAAAGTTTTATCAAAAACTTTACAGGATTGATTAGTCAATGAGTGACTAATCTGCAGCAGACTTTTCTGAAGAAACTGAATTTTTCAGAATAATCAATTTCCTGATAATTTGGTGAAGATTCTCTAAATTAGGTGGAGTCTAAAGTTGATCTTGATATAGAGGTGATCTAAATTCAAGGTCAACTTGTTCTTTTGGAGATTAACACTCTCCATCAGTGGTATCAGAGCAGGTTGTGTCAAAATTGAAGTGAAGAAGACTCCGACTATTGCAGAAGTACAAATCTTTACATCTTGAAGGTGCAGAAGGGTAAAGGTTGAAGAAAACTTGAAGGAAGACATACAAAGAGCATCAAAAGGATCAGAAGGAGCAACATTCGAAGTAAAGGTACATTTATTATCTGTAAAGGTTAAAGATTTGAAGCTACAGGTGAAGTAAAGATGGGAGATAGTCTCCAAATTGAAAAGTTGGATAGAGAGAACTATCCTGCATGGTCTATGAGGATGGAAGCTCATCTTATGAGCAAAGATCTGATAGGATACATCACAGGAGATGAAGAAAAGCCAGAATTCAGAGATCCTAGTGTTCCAACTAGGGAGGAGCTTGCAGATTTGAAGAATTGGATGAAGAAGGATGCTCAAGCAAGAAGCATCATCTACATGGCAGTCAATGACTATTTGCTTCCTCACATTAGAGGACTTGAGAGTGCTTGTGACATTTGGAATGCTTTGGAAGAGCATTTCCAAAATACAACCAAATCAAGGAAGGCTTCACTATGGGCAGAGTTTACTACCTTCAAGAAGAAGGCCTCACAATCAATTTCTGATTATGTGACAAAGATGAAGGACATTGCAGATTCTTTAGGTGCAGTTGATGAAGATATTGAAGAAGACAAATTGGTAAGACAAATACTCACAGGGCTAAGAGGAGATGAGAAATGGAAGCCTTTCATTTTATCTACAGAACTTTCATTAGATCATTTTACTCCTGATTTGAATCAATTGTTAGGTCATATGCTAACTTTTGAGAATGATGTCAAAGGAGATGTTGATAAGAGTGCAGGTCATGCAATGTATTCTAAAGACAAGAAGAAAGCCAACAAAGGAAAGCAACAATCAAGTGAAGAAGAAGGTATATCAAACCAAGCAAATTTCATAAGAGGAAGAGGAAATGGCAGAAGTAGAGGAAGAGGCAGAAACAACAAAGAGAATGCAAGAGCTTGTTGGATATGTGGTAAGACCAATCATCTATCTCATGATTGTTGGCATAATAATCAAAACAATGGTAATTATCAGAACTTTAATCAAAGAGGAAGAGGAGGTAGATTTCAGAGAGGAAATTTCAGAGGTAGAGGTGGTAGGAATTCTTTTGGAAGAGGTGGTGGAAGAAACTTCCAAAGTCAATCCTATAATAACACCTACTACAACTATGCATCAGATCAAAAGGAGGACTCGACTCTCATGATGAATACATGTGAAACTTCACATGAGGACATGAGAGTGTTTTATATTGATTCAGGATGTAGTAATCATTTGATTGGAAATATTGCTTTGATGACTGACCTAGATCATAATGCAATTAATCATATAGTTAAGACAGGTGATAATACAAAGCATAAGGTAAAGTCAATTGGTTCAGTCAAGTCTAAGGATGGGAGCACTCTTCTGAGTAAGGTACTTTATGTTCCCACAATTCCAAAGAATTTGATCAGTGTAGGTCAAATTGTGGAAAAAGGTTATGAGGTAAGGTTTACCAATGATGGAGTTTATGTGGAAGACCCTAGTCAAGGGTATAAACAAGTTATTGCAGGAAAGAAAGAAGGAAGGCTTTTCACATTGAAGGTACAAGGAAATGTTGGACATGCTATGTTCACATATGGAGAGCAGAAGGTGTCAGAATTGGATCTTTGGCACAAAAGACTTGGACACTTTAATGAAAGAGGTATCAAAGAAATGATTAAAAATGATTCAGTGCTTGGAATGCCTAACATTGCAGGTCAACACATGACATACAGATGTGAGGCATGTCAATTAGGTAAGGCTCATAAGCAATCCTATTCCAAGCATGGGTTTATGTATTCAGAAAGACTTGAATTGGTGCATACAGATGTGTGGGGTCCTTCAAAGGACTTTAGTATAAATGGTTCAAGATATTATGTCATATATGTTGATGATGCTACCAGGTGGATCACAATTTATGTGATTAAGGAAAAGTCAGAAGTGTTTAATACATTTAAACACTATCATGCATATGCAGAAAGGATTACAGGTCAAAAATTGAAGAGACTAAGGTCAGATGGAGGGGGAGAGTATTTTTCAAATGAGTTCAATGATTATTTGTGGAATGCAGGTATAAAGAGAGAAGTTACTTGCAGGTACTCTCCTCAACAAAATGGGGTAGCAGAAAGAAGAAATAGGACTCTTGTTGAGTTTGCAAGGTCCATGATGAAAGAGAAGAATTGCCCAAATTATTTGTGGGCTGAGGCTGTTAATACAGCTACATATTTGGTTAATAGATTGCCTTGTAAAGCTTTGCAGGGTATGACACCATATGAAGCTTGGTGGGGTAAGAAACCTACCTTGGATCATTGTAGAATATTTGGATGCTTGGCATATGCATATGTGCCATCTCAATTGAGGCATAAGTTGGAGCCTAAGGCAGAGAAGTATGTATTCATTGGTTATGATGATAAGCAAATGGGATACAGGTTGTGGAGTCCATCCACAAAGCAATTTATTGTATCCAAGGATGTTACATTTGATGAGCAAGGTACTTGGTATGCAGGTAAATATAATGTACATGCAGATGATGAAGAAGTAGTGGAACAAAGGAAAGGTAAAGCAAAGATTCAATTACTTGATGAAAGTGAGAGTAATGAAGTGCAGATTGAAGTTGAAGAGAGGCCAAGGTTTGATCCAGAATGTGATGAACCAGAGACCTCAAGAAGTGCAGAAGTTAGGAGATCATCTAGGCACAAATGGCAACCTACAAGGTATAGCTATGACACTTCATTCTTAACTACTAAAGATTATGCTTATTTGGTAAAAGCAGATGAAGACCCTTCTACATATGAAGAAGCCAAAGGGAAGAAGAATTGGGAAGATGCTATGCAAGAGGAGTATGATGCATTGATAGAGAATCAAACATGGGATTTGGTTCCTAAACCTAATAGTCAGAAGATTATTGGATGTAAGTGGGTTTACAAAACAAAGAGATTTGCAGATGGAAGTGTGTCTAGGTACAAAGCTAGACTTGTTGTGAAAGGGTATGCACAGACATATGGAGTGGACTATGATGAGACTTATAGTCCTGTGGCAAAGATGACAACCATCAGGACACTCATTGCAATTGCTGCTTGTAAAGGTTGGAAGTTGTCTCAATTAGATGTTAAAAATGCTTTCTTGAATGGTTACATTTCAGATGAAGTCTACATGGAGCAACCAGATGGGTTCAAAGATCAAGTGAGTCCAAATTATGTATGTAAGCTCAAGAGAGCTTTGTATGGGTTGAAGCAAGCCCCAAGGGCTTGGAATTATAGGCTTGTAAAATTCTTGAATGATCTTGGATTTCAAGCATCAAAGGCAGATAGTAGCTTGCTAGTCAAAGCAAGTGAAGATGGGTTCATTTATGTGTGTATTTATGTTGATGACATAATACTTACAGGAACAGATGATAAGGGGATACAAATGATCAAGAAGCAGATGGAGAAAGAGTTCAAAATCAGTGATTTGGGGAACCTATCATTCTTCTTGGGAATGGAGATTTCTTATACTCAACATGGAGTATATGTGACCCAAGAAAGGTATCTTAAAAATTTGCTAACCAAATTTAAAATGGAAGATTGCAGGGTTGCACCTACACCTTTGGAAGTGAACCATAAATTGTCTAGGTTTGGAGGAGAAGAGTTCAGAGATATGAAACTCTATCAAAGTTTGGTTGGTAGCTTGATTTATGCTACATTGACAAGGCCTGACTTGTCATATGCAGTTGGTGTGCTTTCACAATTCATGCATTGTCCTAGAAAGGAACATTGGATTGCAGGACAAAGAGTACTTAGGTACATCAAGGGTACACTCAAAGAAGGGTTGTACTATGGGTTTACTTCAGATACAAGAATCAAGATATATAGTGATGCAGATTGGGCAGGTAATGTGGATGATAGAAGATCAACACATGGATACTTGTGCTATGTAGGAGACAAATTGATTTCATGGTGTTCCAAGAAGCAACATACAGTTGCTTTGTCATCTACAGAAGCAGAATATAAAGGTATGGTGGAAGCTGCAAAAGAGGTAATATGGCTAAAGACACTTTTGAAAGTTTTTGATGTGATTCAGAGTACTCCTATTATTTGTGGAGACAATATGAGTTCATTATACTTGGCAGCTAATCCTGTATTTCATGCTAGAACTAAGCATATTGAAATACAGTATCATTTCCTGAGAGAGAAGGTCATTGAGAAGGAAATTGAAGTCATACACACCCCTACAAAAGATCAACTTGCAGATATGATGACTAAAAGTTTGGATGGACCTAAGTTGCAGAGGTTTAAAGATATGGCAGGAATAAAGAAGATGCAGGTAATCACAATTGAAGATTGAGGGGGAGCTGTTGGAGCAGAACAATCATCAATAGTGATTATATGAAGATCAAAGTGAGAAGATATGTGGAAGAATGAAGATTACTTTCAGAGGAAGAAAATAGAATCAGAAAGGTTTCTTTTGTATATTACTCTTGTAAATAGTTCAATGTATTTTGAAAAAGATGACGAGTTAGACTCGTATATATATCTACAGATACGTATTCATAGGAGAGAGAGTGATATAGATCAGATAGAGAAGAATAGGTGAAGAGGTGATGAACATTGTATGTATCATCAACCATATGTATGAAAAGTAATGAAGAAGAAAATGTTGTAGAAATCTGCGCGTCGATCTTCTCTCCCATTCTCCTTCTGTGCTTAATCTTTTGAAGAATCCTTTTGCACGTATCTAAGTCCATAGCTAATCTATCTATGGCTAGAATTTGAGAGATTAATTTCAATCAGGCTATGAGCATTTTGTTTAGGAACATTCATATGTGAAGATGTTCTGAGAGTCGAAAAATCTGGCGCACATTTCATCTTCAAAGAAATGGTCAGTGCTCAGTCCACAGTGTAAAGTTTTACACAAGTGAGGGCTCAAAATCTAAGTTGGAAGGTAAGCTATCTATGGCTAGAAGATCTTGATCAAACGGGTTCAGAGTTGGGAGAACCAGTGCTAAGAAGTTGCAGGTGTCAAAGTCGCCATTGCAGAGAAGCACTTCCAGACATAGGTAAAGTGTTTCACACATTTCTCAGTGTGTACTTAATCTTTTTGAGAGATTTAACTTGACAAAGTTGCGCAACCTTAAGGTGAAGTGTTGTGCAAAGTTTTATCAAAAACTTTACAGGATTGATTAGTCAATGAGTGACTAATCTGCAGCAGACTTTTCTGAAGAAACTGAATTTTTCAGAATAATCAATTTCCTGATAATTTGGTGAAGATTCTCTAAATTAGGTGGAGTCTAAAGTTGATCTTGATATAGAGGTGATCTAAGTTCAAGGTCAACTTGTTCTTTTGGAGATTAACACTCTCCATCAAGTCTTGGTTTTGCTTAAGTGCCTGAGCTCTTGTGATGACTTGCACCAGGACCATGGAAGTCACACTTCCTGTGGAGTCTACCACTAGCCCAATAACATTGATAGGGGCAATTTTCGGCATATTGTTGGGGTTCTTGGGACACTCTCGTAACAAATGCTCCTTTCCACAATCTGGAAAAAAGCCTTGAATTGTCACAGATTGGGTTTGTGTGGGTGCAGGTAGAGGGCAATCACGAATGAGGTGATCTCCCTGACACCAGAAGCATGGTCCTCTAGGAAATGGAGGTCTCATCAGCCTAGGCTGGGGTCTTGAGTTGGAGTTTGCATACATGACATTCATATATTCTGGATCCCAACTAGATTCACTCGATTCTTCATAATAGTATGACTCACTATGCTCCAGTGACTGCATGTAGTAGCCTATGGGCTCTCAATATGGGTGGAGTAAAAAATATGATCACTTGGGTCACTTTCTGAAAGCGATGGTGTCACTGGCACTAAAGCTCTATTTAAATTTTCTTCTGCAGCTACATACTTCACTAGAATCACGTTGGCGGGAGGTGGGGGTTGCTACACTAGGACTGGTTGAGGTCTTTGCTGCACTTGATAGGGTGGTTGATAGGGTTGCTGGGGCCTACCATATTGTTGTTGTGGGTACTGATTCTGGTATTTTCCTTGCTAAGGATATGACTGAGGATAATTTTGTCTAACAGTTTGTTTGTTATATGGGCAGTCTTGTGCAGTGTGATTGGTGTATCTCCTTTCTATGGTGTAGTATTGGCTGTTAGGATTAACCTGGGGTTGAGCCATGATAGGGCACACATTAGCCATATGGTCTCCTCCACAGGCATAGCATCATTTTCTTAGGGCAAATCTAGGAATCTGCTTGCTAGAGACTCCTAGTTTTTGAGCTACCTTCTCTACTAGATCCTCAATTGATGTGGATTGCGAGGATGCAAGGCTAGTAGAGCTATTCGAGTCTTTATAGATCTTTGAGAGCTCTAATTCCTCCCCTAGATTATCCTCAATGTCTATGCACATGCGTACACACTCTTCTATGGATCTAGGCTCCTTCAAGTACACATATGATCTCAATTTGGTGCTTAACAATCCATCTAGAAATAAGGCCACTTGTTTGGCCAGAGTGGGTAACTCTGGAGCAGGGCTAGGTATTGCCTAAACCTTCTTCCTGCAAGCCTCACTGTCTCTTGAGGTGTTTGCTTAAAGATGTATATCAGGGAGGATGTGTTATGCCTAATACCACTCTTGGAAAACTCAGTGATGAATGCTTCAAGTAGTTGATCTATACTTCTGTATTGATCTTGGTGAAGTGGTTGAAACCAAGTCAATGTAGTGTTCTTGAGTGTTAGGACAAAATCATTGTATTGAGTGAACAAGTCCTCCACTTGTTCAGCTCTCAAAACTTGCCTAAACTCTACTACATGGTCATATGGATCTCCTATGCCGTCGAAGCAATTCTTCATGGACTTTACTAATTGTGTGAGTCTTAAGGTTCTAGTGTGTTCTCTAGGCCTTGGGAGAGGGAATTCGTCTGCATTTCTTGGATTCCTCGATTCTCTATATCTCTCCCTGTCCATTCTATCCGTCTCAGTCCTCGTTCTTTCTCTTCCAAGTGGGTTAGCAAAGCTCACCTCGGGTCTATCTCTACTCCGTTCTTGTTGAGTCCCATGAGCTTGAGATGGTCCAGCTGCTTGGTGACTATAAGACACAGTGGATCGAGGTCGGGGAAAAACAAATTCACCCTTCCAAGTGTACGCGTGTCTTCCATGCTCTGAGACCACAAAATCCTCTCCAGAGCATCATCTAAGTAGGTCACTTTACCTGGGCTATTGGGGTCTTTAAATTCATAGATGGTAAGAGCTCTTACTTCATTAGGCTTCTCAGGCTTATACCTCCAAAAAGCCTCATCTGTCTCTCAATTCACGAGCAACTCTATGCTCCTATTGTCCTGGGGAACCACTTCTGGAGTGATTATTCTCATCAGAATTGACTTGCCACGAGGGGTTTTTGGTTCTTTTCCTAAGTTCCCTTGCTCTATGTCACCTATTTTGACCTCTGAGATTATGTTGCCAAATTCATCTATTCTTTCTAGTTGGCTAGTGACCACATACATTTTTCCTTCTTTATCAATATAGGAACCATTTTCGAACTTAACTACCGGGTGTTCTAGTCCAATGTGCTGAGTAGGATTTTTAATTAGGACAATAGATCTTCACAGACCATCCTCATAGATGCATGCACCTAAGCGGTTGGTCTGGATATATTCCAACTGAGTCTTGTAAGGACCTTCCGGTCTTTCTAGGTATGCAAATCCTGAGCTACCTACATGTCTTTCCATGTTATAAGACATCTCAGAGTCACTAGTTTCTGAGTCTAGAGCGTAGGGGTAATCGCTCAATTGTTGGGCCCAAAATTTGGTTGTATGGTTGACACTAGCCTCGGATGATCTAATACTTTGACGGTCTCTCCCTAAGTGTCTTCCCAATCTAAGGTTCATATGCCCTTTGTACGTTGCTGATTCTTTGATACCAATCACTTGTTCCTTTTGAGTTCCCTTGTATGTGTTTTCTTGTCTTTAATTAAGCGTCGTTAGGAGCACTTAAGTGTGTCGTACTGGATGTTCTTCGTCCACTTAGTTTAAGTTCTTTTTCTTTAAGTTGTCCCTTGACTACAATTTAGCCTATTCTTGGACTTGAGAAATTAAAGGATCTTCAAACTTGAGTATTCCTATCGTATCCCTAGTCAATTTGGACCACTACTCGCACTTAGCCTATGCTAAGAATGGACTGAGGGGGTTAAGAGATGTTCCAACCTCAAGTCGCTCCTCCTTGCTATGCTCGTCTGCCCAGGAAGCACGTTCCCAAGCCTGCTCACACTGGCACTTGCTTTGATTTCTCCAAGAGCTCTCGATAATCCTGTAAAATTCCCAAGTTTAGCTCCAACTTGATCCTTCAAGTGATAGACAATTTATCTCAGACACTTTTAATAACCCTTTTTTCCCCCTTTTCTATTGCCAAAAAAATTCCTCTAGAGTTATGACAGTTCAGGGTTTAGGGGGCTAAACAGACAAACAAAACCTTTCAAGAGTTTAGTGTATTTTTCTAAGGCCTTTGTGAGTGTAGGAGTAATTGAGTATGCAAATATGCCCAATATTTTGCCCAAATTTTCAAAAAATTACCCCTCTATTTTTTTGCCAAAAATGTCTGTCTGTCGCGATAGACGATGTCTGTCGCGATAGAACGAGCTATCGCGTGGGGCTGTCTGTCGGGATAGACGGTGTCTATCGCAATAAACGGGGTCTATCGTGGGGTCCGGTCTATCGTGATAGACGGTGTCTATCGTGATAGACGGTGTCTATCGTGATAGACGGTGTCTATCGTGATAGACTGAGTCTGTCATCTGTCGTGCTTTTTGGTCTGTCGCGATAGACGGAGTCTATCGTGGGGTCCTGTCTGTCGCAATAGATGGTGTTTGTTGCGATAGACTGAGTCCTGTATGTCGCGATAGACGGTGTCTGTCGCGATAGACTGAGTCTGTCATGCTTTTTGGTCTGTCGTGATAGATGGTGTCTGTCGCGATAGACAGGGTCTATCGTGGTTCCCGGTCTGTCGGGATAGACAGGTGTCTGTCCCGATAGACGGGATCTATCGTCTATCATGGGCCTGTCTGTCACGATAGATGGTGTCTGTCGTGATAGACGGGATCTGTCGTGGGGTGCTGACTGTCGCGATAGATGGTGTCTGTCGCGATAGACTGAAAAAACACAATTTTTTTTAGAATTTTTTAGTGATTTGGAGTGCTCTCATGGTATAGGTTATCGTGCCAAACATGCGTTAAAAAAATATTAAGTTTTTTTGTCTGTCACGATAGACAGAGGTCTTCGTCCCAGGACTTGTGCAGAGTTTTGTCGTACTTGCACAAGCTGCTGGAGATGGTGGTACAGCTAGATCCTATAGCAAAAGCTCAAACAACACACAAAAACTGATAGCATGCAAGCTCTCTCTCGCTCTCTCTCACAAGTGAAATGAGGGAAATGAGGTGGGTAGGCGAATATGACCAAAAAACTGAAATTTTTGTGAAGATGGAGCTGGAGGTGGGAGATGGTGAGGATGATGGTGATGCAAAAACAAGAAAAATTGAAGAAATACAAGGAAAAGTAAGGATATTACCTATGAATCCAATGTCTCAAGTCTACATCTTACCATCACATGCTCGTCCTCGAAGCTCTCTCCTCGGCAATGGCGCCAAATTTGGTGTCACTCTAGCACAATGGTGAGTACCAATGTGAGGAGATCCACCTCATAATTGTCAATCCGTGGAGACGTGAGGACTAGTATGAAGACTACGAGCAAGTGATGGCACAAGTGTGTGAGTGAGAAGCACACAAACATGCACACACATACACACACACATGCACACAAGGCAAGAGCAAGGAGAGGAATAATGGAGATCCTTGCATTAGTCAAAAAGTATCTTACATAAGCTCAATTCACAAACAATCTAACCCCAAAAATGAGCTCTCTAGCTCTTTTTATAGTTTTCTGACTAGCTTTGGCCTTGTCCAGACCTAGTGTCCGACCTAGTTAAAAATTAGGTTCTAGAGCCTATTTGAGGGCTCAAATGGAGTCTAAAAATTATGAAAATTGGTATGTAGCGAATTCTAATACTCCTCAAGCCTAGGAATCCTTGGCTTGAACAAAATGGAGTCTATTCTACCAAAAACGGGATTTACAATGTGTGTGTAGTGATGAGAATCACTAAAGTTGGAATTAGTTCATGGAAAAAAATGATTAGGCCTTGTTGTCGTATTGTGCATGACTGCTCCATTGTGCTTGTATGCTCTTCATATTACTTGTATGCCAACACTGTTGTTAGCAACAGACAAGGAACTGAAGGACTGACGAGGCATGGCAGTCAGAGAAGAGAGTCAGAAGGGAGAGAAGGCACAAGCAGACAAGGGAGTCAACGACGATCTGGCAAGTAGGCCAATAATTTTCTTCATGAAGAAGCAAGTACGAGCATTCACGCAGATCTAGCACTAAGGCAACCCTTTAATTTTTCAAAATCCTTACACAAATTAAAAGTGATTCTCATCACTAACAACCCCTGTAAATACCATGTTCACCTTTTTGTAGCTCCATTTTGTGCAAGCCGAGGAGTCCTCGAGCTTGAGGAGCCTTAGAAGTAGTTGCTTACCAATTTTCGTATTTTTTAGATCTCGTTTGAGCCCTCAAATAAGCCCTGGAACCTAGTTTTTAACTAGGCCGTACACTAGGTCTGGACAGGGCCAAAGCTAGTCAAAAACTATAAAAGGAGCTAGAGAGCTCATTTTTCAGGGTAGATTGTAATTGAAACAAACTTGTAAGAGCTTTTTGAAAGTAATCTAAGAACTCCATTGCTCCTCACTCTTTGTCTTACCGTGTGTGCGCGTGTGTGTGTATGTGTGTGCATGTTTGTGTGCTTCTCACTCACGCACTTGTGCCTCCACTTGCTCGAGGTCTTCATACCATCCTCACGTCTTCCCGGATTGACATTAAAGGAGGAGCTACTCATCACTGAGCTACACCAAATTTTGGCGCCGTTGCCGGGGATCGAACTTTGAGGACGAGCGTGTGATGGTAAGACGTAGAGTTGACGCGTTGGAGTTGTAGGTATTTTCTTCACTTTCATCTATTTTCTTGTTTTTTCTTCACCATCTTCATCACCATCATCATCATCACCATCTCCCACCTCCATCTCCATCATCGCGAAAATCTTCAGTTTTGATCATATCACCATCTCCACCTCATTTCCTTCATTCTACTTGTGAGAGAGAGCAAGAGAGCGATATTGCTTGCACTGTTTTTGCATGTTTGTTGTGTTTCTTGCAGGTATCATCATCATCATCCCCGCCAGCACGCTGCGCAGGTACGAAACTCGTCGAATCTGTCTCGCAGTCGCCAGCCTCTGTCGATCGCGATCGACAGAAAATTCGGTCATATGGTAAAACAAAGTTCACCACTAGCACAAGCATGATGAGCACATCCCAAATCACCTAAAACAGTAGAAAAATTCCGTGTTTTTCTGTCAATCGCGACCGACAGCCTCTGTCAATCGCGACCGACAGACCCTGTCGATCGCGACCGACAGACCCTGTCGATCGCGACCGACAGACTTCACGACCGACAGACTGCCACGTAGGACCCTGTCAATCGTGATTGACACCGTCGATCGCGATCGACAGCCACGACCGACACCTCTGTCAGTCGCGATTGACACCGTCGATCGCGATCGACTGAAATTCAACAATTGATTGACTTTTACGCGTAGCCACGTGTCCATCGCGACTGATAGGCCCCCGATTGACTGAAATTTTGACGAAAAACCCGGGAAACGTGTCGATCGCGATTGATACCGTCGATCGCGATTGGCAGCCACGATCGACTCTGTCGATTGCGATTGACACTGTCGATCGCGACTGACAGGCCCGACGGACACCTCTGTCAATCGCGATTGACAGACCTGTCGATCGCGATTGACAGGCTTTTCGGCCAAAAATTAGGGTTTGCTTTTGTTCAAAATTTGGGGATAATTTTGGGGCAAAATAGTCAATCCATTAGCATTTCTGGAGGTTCCTACACTTGAGATTTGGGAGAAAATCCTAGGATCTGTCAGCCAGATTGAATCCTCTCTTAACCCCTAAACCCTGAACAGTCATAACTTTTTCATACGAAATCCATTTTTTGAGCTCTTGGGCTTGTCGGAAAGCTCGTGGCATATACTATACGCCCTCAACTGTTTTTTATAAAGATAATGTGTGGATTTTCAGATAGGGTATTTTGAAGTTGACCATAACCAGGGGGATCAAAGTCAAGGGTCTTTAGAATTGTTTTCCTAAAAATCACTATGCAAGTTAGTGTGTGTGCTACAGGAATGAAAATCATTGGTTCTGTCTTTAGAATTTAAATCTTAAAGCTAGCTTTGGAACTCTTACAGATCTATTGAGAGCATCGAAAGGCGTTCTAAGCAAGTGTAAGTGCAAGCTTGGGAACACACTTCCTGGGCATTCAAGGCAACCAAGAAGGAAACAAAAGGTTGGAAATTCTCAACTCCCTTTGTCAATTCCTAGCTTAGGCTAAGAACGACTAGTGATAGGAGTAAGCCAGGGCGACGATAGGCAGTTATCAAGTTGAAGACTACCTAAAAACTCAAGTTCAAGTTAAAAACCTAACCTCTGTACTGTCGATAACATAAAGGAAAAGAACCTAACGTGGAACGATCAACTCCAAGTACGAAAACTACTCAAGTATTCCTGACGACGCAATATCAGACAAGATCATAAACACGATAATCAACATAAAAAGGGGATTAAGTAATTGGTACAAAAGGACTCTGCAACGAGGTTGTACTCTGGACAAAAATTGGGCTACTTAAATAGGCATATGAACCTTAGATCAGGACGACATTTAGTAAGGGATAGACAAAGTCTTAGGTCTTCAGAGGCTAGTGTCAACCACACTGCTAGGTCGTGGGCCCAGCAGTTGAGCCACCACTCCTACTACCCAAGTTCTGAGACTAGTGAATCCGAGATGTCTCAAGGTATGGAGAGACCTAGAGGAAGTTCAGGAGTGCCATACCTGCACAGGGTAGAAGGCCCGTACAAGACACAACTGGAATACCTTAGGACCAACCGATTAGGTGCTAGCATCTATGAGGACGGCTTAGGAAGATCTGTGGTACAGATTAAGAACCCTGACCAATCCATTGGATTAGAACACCCAGCTGTCAAGTTTGAAAATGGAGCATACCTGGACAAAGAAGGAACCATATACGTAGTCACCAGTCACCCAGATAGGATGGACGAATTTGGAAATGTGATCCCAGAAGCGGACCTAGGGGACCTAGAGCAAGGAAACATGGGTACAAAACCTAGAACCCCTCGAGGCAAATCGGTTCTCACTAGGATCATCACACCAGAGTGGATTCCTCAGGATAATAAGAGCATAGATCTGCTTCTCAATCGAGAGACTGACGAAGCCTTTTGGAGGTACAAATCTGATCAGCCAACTGATATAGGAACAATCATGATCTATGAGTTTAAGGATCCTGATAGCCCAGGCAGAGTGACCTACTTAGATCACGCTTCAGAGAGGATCTTTGTGGTGACAGAAAATGATAGGCATGCCTACACTTGGAAGGGTGAAATTATTTTCCCCCAACCAAGATCTAATGTGTCCTATGGTCACCCTAGAGCTGGAACATCCCAAGCTCATGGAACTCAAAGAGACAGACATAGAGAAAGACCGGAGGTGAGCTTTGCTAACCCAGGAGGCAGAGAAAGAACGAGAACGGAAACAAATAGAGTAGAACCTGAGATACATAGAGCTCACAGAAATCAAAGAAATGCGGAGGAGTTCCCTCTACCACGACCTAGAGAGCACACAAGGACTTTGAGACCAACTCAGCTAGTTAAGTCCATGAAGAATTACTTCGATGGCACCAGAGATCCATACGATCATGTGGCTAAGTTAAGGCAAGTCTTGAGAGCTGAACAAGTGGAGGATCTATTCACGCAGTACAATGCCTTTGGTCTGACCCTTAGGAACACTGCCCTGACATGGTTTCAGCCACTAAATGAGAGGCAGTTCAGGAGCATAGACCAACTCCTAGAGGCTTTCATTATTGAATTCTCTAAGAGTGGCATAAGGCATAATACCTCCTCGCTGATTCACAGCTTCAAGCAAACCCCTCAAGAAACCGTGAGACTTGTAGGAAGAAGATTTAGGCAATACTTAGAAAGATGCCCTGTCTCGGAGCTTCCCACACCAGCTAAGCAAGTGGCTTTATTCCTGGATGGATTGCTAAGTACTAAATTGAGATCTTATGTGTACTTGAAGGACCCTAGGACCATAGAAGAGTGTGTGCGCATGTGCATTGACATTGAGGATAACCTAGGGGAGGAGTTAGAGCTTTCCAAGATATACAAAGATTCGGATAGTGCCTCTAATCTCCCTTCCACGCAATCCACATCGATTGAGGAACTTGTAGAGAAAGTTGCTTAGAAACTAGGTGTCTCTAGCAAACAAATTCCGAGATTTGCCCCTGTAAAAAGATGTTATACTTGTGGCGGCGACCACATGGCGAATGTATGTCCCATTATGGCTCAACCCCAAGTAAATCCTAGTAGCCAGTACTGCACCATAGAATGAAGATACACCAATCACACCGCGCAAGATTGCCCATACAATAAGCAAGCGGTTAGGCAAACCTACCCTCAGCCATACCCTCAACAAGGAAGATACCAAAATCAGTACCCACCTCAGCAATACGCTAGGCCTCAGCAAAATTACCAACCGCAACATCAGGCCCAACTGAGACCTCAGCCAGTGTTAGCACAACAACCAACCGCTCCTACGAATGTGATTCCGGTAAAGTATGCAGTTGCAAAAGAGAACCTGAATAGAGCTATAGTCCCTATAACACCACTGCTTTCTGAAAGTGACCCCAGTGACCATAGCTTTGATTCTACACATGTTGATAGTCCCCAGGCTTACTACATGCAATCTCATGAACATGGTGAGTCCTACTATAGTGAAGAACCGAGTGAACCTAGTTGGGAGTCAGATCACACAAACGTCATGTATGCAAACCCCAACCCTAGACCTCAACCTAGGCAGGTAAGACCCCCATTCCCTAGAGGACCATGCTACAGATGTCAAGGAGATCATCTCATTCGTGATTGTCCCTTACCTCCACCTACACAACCCCAGTCAGTAACAATCCAGGGTTTTTGCCAAGACTGTGGAAAGGAACATCTCTTACGAGACTGCCCTAGGAATCCTAATAATATGCCAAAAATCACTCCTATCAACGTTGTTGGGTTAGTGGTAGACTCCACAGGGAGTGTGACTTCCACTGCACCAGTACAAGTAATCACTAGAGCCCAAGCACTGCAGCAAAACCAAAGCGTAGGCCAGGAAAAGAGCCCAGAGGCTAGTGAAACTGAGAGCATAACCAAGAAAAGGACTAGAGCTTGGAGAGATAGTCGTGAAAGAATGAAAAGACAATGGGCAAAAAAGATGAGTGAACTCGAGGAAAGCGTGAGAGAAACAAAGGCTAGGATAACTGAACTCACAGCTCAAACTCCCTCTCACACCGCCCCACCTCCACCACCTCCACCATTCCCAACTCCATCCGACCCGCCACCTTCCAACCCGCCTCACCTGAGTCCACCACCCCCTAGAGTAGGATCAGTCCTAGCAGATCCCACTCCCGAAGACCTAAACATGATGGTTAAAGCATATCAGGCCAGAATACAAGAAGAGCCAAATGTAACTGATCATGGAAAGTGTTACCCAAGAGCAGAACTAGAGTTAGAACGAACCAAAATTTGTGCTAAGATGGTGGAATTGACTCAGAGCATGTTTGAGGCCAGTCGCCTATTTAACATCTCTAGTTCAGCGAAGACACAATTGCACTTTGATGGACTGTTAGAAAGAATAGAGGAGCTGATTGCACAATCAGAAAAGGAACCCGCCTCTCAACACAAGGACAAGGCAAGTGAAAGAGCAAGTCTTCCTGCCCAGAAAGCCTATGTGCATGAAGCCTATGTGCCTAACTCTACGGAGCCAGACTCATCATCTTCTATGAATCGGTTCACACCAGAATTCCTACGCAAGATTCAGGAAGACAAATGGGCTAAAGAGAGTGAAGTCCCTCCTCCTATTGAACTTGTGGATGATGCACACGACCAGTTCCCACAAGACATCCCATCCATTTATGAGGAGCAGGAGAGCACTCACTCTCAGGACAGACTAGACTTTGAATCTAACTCTCTACAAGAATTACCCCACTTCACAGGCCCATGGGAAGCTAAGTCTACTTGTATGAGAGCACCCACGGTCATGGTAAGAAACAAAGATTCAGTCATACCTAAGAACACAGAGGTAGTGAAAAACACCAAAGTGCAGTGCAATCTCACTTTGGAAGAGCTACTCAAGGTTAGACCTGAATTATGGAAACATGTAGCCAAACAAGTACCAGAAATAGCCAAACCTCGTTCCCAGGTAGGATCCCAGAGGACAGTACCAGAAATACCCTTGGATAAGATAGGAGATATGTGTGAAGGTGAAGAAGGGAACACCTATCTTCCCATTACCTACCAGGAGTACACCACCAAGGCAATTTTGGACTCAGGTGCAGGAGTTGCAATTGCCACCACTTCCCTATGGAAGCGTTGGGGCAAGCCAACACTCAGGCCAACGAGAATGAAATTGCAGATGGCCGATGGTCATATTGAGAGACCCTTAGGATTGCTAGAAGGAATAACTCTCACCACCTGTGGTGTCGAGTTTGAGCATACATTTGCTATATGTGACTTCAGCAAAAATCATGCCTATGAGATGATTTTGGGAAGACCATTTATGCGACAGTTGCAAGTGGTACAAGATTGGGGAACCAATTCTTTGTACCTGCAGCACTTAGGTGTTACGACCAAAGTCAATCTCAAGGATTACTCTCATAGAGATGTCCCTCCTATCCAATGGAATCCCATCCATAGAGCCAAAGATGATACGGAATCGGTGCATTCCATAGGATCAAGATCCTCATGGATGCATGAAGACACCCACTTATGGATGTGCAAGGTAGCAGTAGAAGAAGAGAAGAGAGAGAAAGCCAGAGAGGTAGGTGCAAAAGAAAACCATAGATCAATTCAGGACCCAGCCTATGCACCTGTAGTCTTTCCTGATGAGGAATTTGAACCCCATGGCTGGGCAGAAATCTTAGCAACAATGGATGTAGCCATCAATGAGGAACAATGGACACCCCACTGTGATGAGGATGGTTATGACATTTCAGTCTTTTCCATAGAGCCAATCATGGGAGAGGCAGTTCTAGAAGAATGCGAACCTAGCCCTGATGCATTTGAGGATGCAAGTGACTCCGATCTAGAGTCAATCATTATGGACCCACCTTTTGCATCAGATGAAGAATACTTCCACGAAGTAGAATTTCAACCCCAGAGGCATGGAGAGCTTACAAACGATGTAAGATTAGCCACACATGTGACACCGAAGGAAGAAGGAAAGAAACGAAAGAAGAAAGAAGTCTCACTAGAAGAGGAAGAATCCTTGTTTGAGGTCCCCGAAAATTTTAAGAAGTACGAGATAGACGACAGGAGAGTCATGATAAGAATGCCTAAACGAGAGGCGCAATCAGGAGAGGCCTATGATAACAAAGAAACCACCAAGAAAATAGTAGTGGCCCTAGAAGAAGGAGAGGAGAGATGCACGTACATAGGCCATGACCTAACAGAGGAAGAGGAGCATGCGTTAATTGCCTTGCTAAGAGAATACAAAGATGTGTTTGCTTGGAGTTACAAGGATTTGAAGGGTGTGGACCCTGACATATGCTCACACACCATCCCCCTGACTTCAGATGCCAAACCCTCTAAGCAAAAGCCCTACACATATAACGATAATTACGCTGCTAAGATCAAAGAGGAGATAGATAGACTGGTCGAAGATGGATTTATCTATGAAATTGAGCACACTGAGTGGGTATCCCCCATCGTAGTGGTGCCCAAGAAGAATGGCAAGCTACGTGTATGCATTAACTTGAAGAAGGTTAATGCAGCCACAATTCGAGATAACTACCCGCTTCCCATCACAGAACATCTCTTAGAAAGAGTGGTAGGCAAGGAAGTGTACAGCTTCCTCGATGGATTTTCGGGCTACAATCAAGTAGCCATAGCTCCAGAAGATCAGCACAAGACAGCTTTTGCCACAGAGTGGGGTATATTTGCCTTTCGAGTAATGCCATTTGGGCTTACCAACGCACCAGCCACCTTCCAGAGACTAATGTGCCATGTATTTAAGGAGTTCCTGAGGAAGAACTTAGAAGTCTATGTTGATGATCTTTGTGCTCATTCCAACATTAGACAAACCCATATCCCTGAACTCAGACAAATCTTTGACAAATGTAGAGAATATCAAGTCTGCCTGAACCCAGAAAAGTGTGTTTTCATGGTCAGGCAAGGCAAGATTCTAGGACACATAGTGTCAAAGAATGGCATATCTACTGACGAAGAGAAAGTGAGAGCCATAGCAGAGCTACCTAGGCCAAGGAATGTCAAGGAAGTACAAGCTTTCATGGGACATTGTGGTTACTACCGCCGGTTCATTCACATGTATGCTGTCATTGCAAAGCCCATGTACGGACTTCTGACTAACTTTGAGTGGACGGATGAATGTGAGAATTCCTTCCAGGAGCTTAAACGAAGATTATGTTCAGCACCAATCTTGACCACACCAGATTGGAATAAACCATTCCATGTTCATGTGGATGCATCCAATTATGCCATTGGATGTGTGCTTGCACAACCTACTGGTGAAGGTAATATGGATCTTCCAATTGCCTATGCCAGTAGACAATTGAATGCAGCTGAACGAAATTACACCACTACTAAGAGAGAAGGCTTAGGCATGGTATATGCAGTTAAGAAGTTTAGACACTATTTGCTTGCAAACAAGTTTAAATTTTTTACTGACCATCAAGCATTGTTATACCTTGTGAACAAGCCATGCAATACAGGTAGATTAGTAAGATGGTTTCTATTACTAATGGAATATGACTTTGAGGTAGTGGTGAGAAAAGGGAGGACTCATTTGAGAGCAGATCATCTCTCTAGGCTCACATCTGGAGAAGCCCCACAAGGAGTATCAGATGACCTTCTTGACGCTTGCTTGTTTAATTTGGAAGTGGTGCCGCAGTGGGCTAAGCCATTGGTGCCAGTATTGACATACGGGCCTAACCATCCAGTAGTAAACACACAGAATAGAGAGGTTGTGAAAGCCCAAAAGTACCACATCATGGCAGGAAGCATGTACAAGCACACAGATCAAGGAATCTTGGCTTGTTGTGTGGAAGAGGATGAGTACATTAAATGGTTGCAATTAGCACATGTAGGTGCGTTATAGCAACACTACTCAAAGCAACGAACTTTACAGACACTAAGGAGACTCGGAGTACATTGGCCAACTATGGAAGCTGATGTCCAAAGGATGTGCAAGGAATGCCCAATCTGTTGCACTAAACCACCTGTGGAACACGCCACTCTTTATCAAGTGTCCATTGTGCCAGATTGGAGTGAACCACTAGTATCCTTCCTAAGAACGAAAACATTCCCTCCAGACATGACTCTGGCTAGGAAAAGGAGTTTAGAACAAGAAGCCCAGGATTACTCTCTTATTGGCAATAATCTATACAAACGTGGTAAAGATGGTTACTTGAGACTATGTGTCCATGAAAGTGAATATCTCAAGATCTTGGAAACTGCTCACCAAGGTGTAGCAGGAGGACACTTTGGACCAGATCGGGTGATCAAGGCAATACTATTTGCGGGCTTCTGGTGGCCGACCCTTCACATGGATGCACATACCTATGTGAAACGGTGTGACGTCTGTCAGCGAACTCAGTATCCTATACGCAAAGATGAGATGCCACTGAAACCTATGATGGGTGGACGTGCATTCTCTAAGTGGGGAATAGACTTCGTAGGTCCTATTAATCCCCCAGCTAAGGGTTCTCATGCAGAATACATCATTGTTGCAACAGACTATCTAACTAAGTGGGTGGAGGTAAAGGCTACGACAAAGAACGACGCTCAGACAACTGCTAAATTCTTGTTTGAGAATGTATTCACAAGATATGGGCTACCTATAGAGCTAGTAAGTGATAGAGGCACTCACTTCTTGAACGAAGTGATTAAGAATCTACTCCAAGAATTCTTGGTGGTTCATAAGAAGTCTGCCCCCTATCACCCTCAAGCTAATGGACAAGCCGAAAGCACCAACAAGATCTTATGCAATGTATTGACGAAATTAGTGAACAATAAACGCTCTGATTGGGACAAACAGCTACACCATGCTGTTTGGGCATACCGAGTTGCCTACAAAACGGTACTCCAAGCCACCCCCTTTCAGATGGTATTTGGCCAAAACGCGGTGCTACCCTTGGACTTCTTGATACCTACATTGAAGGTAGCACAAGAGCACGAATGGACGGGTCATGAGCTCTCCTCTAGACTTTTTGACCTTGAACGATTAGGAGAAACAAGACTGAGAGCAGCTGCAGGGATATATGCAGCTAAGAAGAGACAGAAGGCATACTTTGATGCCCATGTGAAGGATAAGGGCTTGAAAGCAGGAGATCTAGTTTTAGTCTACACATTGAAACAACATGCAAGGAAGCTAGAAAAGAGAGGCTACGGACCTATGATCATCAATAGGATCTCCACGAGTGGAGCAGTACAACTAGCCACTTTAGAGGGTGATGTTCTCCCAAACTATATTAGCGGATGCAGAGTCAAGTTGTATCAGGAACCCCTCACCGAGGAAATGCTAAGTCGACTCAATACTGCTAAGCAACGTAAAGAGGAAGAAAAGCAAATTCGAGAAGAAGCTCAAGCAGAAGCCCTAGAGCGCATCCGGAGAATGAAGTTAAGAAGACAAGGTAGAGAGCACCCTAGGCAAGATGCATATGCAGATCAAGGATATGACGTGGCTATGTGTGAAGTTTCAGGTGTTAGCTCACATAGGATAACTGATCGACGTCCTTTCATAACCTTAGATATAGGACAAGGAAAGAGTGCAAGGACTGTAAGAGCCTTGATTGACTCAGGTGCAGCCACTAGTGCTGTTAAATTGTCTTACTGTCAAGAGTTGCAATTAAATGTCAATCCTGTGGAAGCATATCTCATAGGATTGGGAGGCGTGGAAACCCCTTGCATGGGCGAGGTGGAACTTCCCCTCTATATTCATGATGAGGCAATGACAGTTAAAGTGCTAGTATGTCAAGATGAGGACCTCACTGAACCCCTTGTCTTGGGTCAAGACTGGATCTATGACCAAGCAGTCAACTTAAACCTAAGAAGTGGACTTCTTCAGGTATGGGTCAATCATAGTCGAATTACAATAGAGTTAGATAATGGAGCACTCAAGGAACTAGGAAAGGCACAGATTCCTGGTCCCTCCAGGGGTGCACATGAAGTTGACCATGCTGTTCTTGTCCAAGACTGTGTGATGCAGAAGAATGAAGATCTCAAAAAAGGAGTCAGAACCACAACGGAACTCCCTTCTTTTCCAAAGGTCAGAGGGAGGCAGCAACCAAAGGTGGACCAAAGGCAGAAGAAGCAGAGTACTACCTATGTCGGAGATCAAAAGTACATGCGCAGCAAAATGTCTCAGCTAGTGAAACAAGTGTGTGTGCGGAAAGGCGAACACCCGGTTGCACTCAAGCCAACCACACGGGCAAAGCCTCTTATTAGTGACCAACAACACGACACCAATAAGGAGTCTTTCAGAAGTTCTTCTGCTAACGTGAAGTCTATTTGGGTGCCCAAGAAGTCGATGAAGGCTAGCCCACAATCAAGACAAATTTGGGTGCCTAAGGCTTGTTTGCGGGCTCAAATAGCTACACCAAGGCCACACCCTATACAACGTGATCCATTCACTTGCACCGCCGGCATCCACTCGTTTTCAACACTCAGGAACACACCAAGGACCATGGGCACGAACAGAATCACTTGTAAATGGGTCCCTAAAAGGCCTCATTTTCAAGCCGACACACCTATTAAGCTCTCGAGAGTCTCTACGAAACCAAGAGCAAAACCCATCCACTGCATTTGGCAGCCTAAGACGTGTAACAAAACCCCGGACCCCATTTGTAAATCCATGACAACCTACTAACCACATCACTATCACACTACATCATTCCACTTAGCTCTTAGGTCTATCGAACTCCTAACCTCACACACACTCGCACCGAGCACTTACTAACCCATTATTCGCTCCTGACCCTCATGTTAATGTTGTAATGGGAACAACAACGGTTCTCCCTTGTCCTGTACAATGTTAACACATGTTTGTATATTCTCACAGAGACAGGCAGCAAGAAGTAACATGGCAGATACTGTAGGAACTAGCTCCCAGGCAGGCACCAGCCCCCAAGTGGTGGACATCGAAAGCCTTCCGGTCGAGGAGGAATTAAAGGAAAGACCAGCGGCATTAAGGGCATTACATGCCATACCGATTCAGAATCCTCCACAGGGTCACACAATGCCGGTGGGCAAAACCTCACACTGGTTCAGTGACGTTGCGGGACCTCTGGGTGAAGGCACATACATGTGGGAGTCCGAGGTAGAATTCAATGGACGTTGGGGCAGATACCACTTCTTTACCAGGGAGTTTGAAAAGCTACAGAATAACGAAGGACTGAAGCCGATATGGAAGAAGGTTGGGCTTTATGATTATTTCAAGTTCCAACTACCAAAGCCCGATTTTCTAAGGTGCTCATACTTGATTAGCACCCTCACTCCAAGCAAAGACAAAAAAGGATACAGCTCCTTTGTACTCCCATCACTCACAAGGGGCAACGAGCTGAAGCGTTTCCGCTTGACTATCAACTTGGTAAGAGAAGCTCTCGACATGAAAGGTATGCACATTCCTACGGAGAAAGAGACAATGGTCCCCGATAATATGAAGAACAGGAATCTGACGAAGTTAAAGGACATGGTCGCGATGACACCTACGATCATCGTTCATTTACGCATGGTCATGCAACATTTCGCATTCCCCACGCAGGAAAGGTTCACAATGCCTCCCAAAAAGATCTGGTTTAGCCTCTACTTAGCAGATGCCTTTGATTTGACAATCAATATGCCCCACTGGATTATCGACTAGATTCATTTGGCTCATCAAAGGTGGTATAAGAAACAAAAATCTGTACTGTATGGTTGCTGTGCACTTACCAGAATTGTGTATAGATGTCTCGCATATGATGTACCGGTGCAAAGGGCTCTCATTTGGACCAGAGCACAGGAGTTTCAACGCAAACTGTCAGCCACAGGGCCTCCCTCAAAGAAGATGAGAGGCACCGTCTAGATGCCTTGTGCACAAGCCCGTGGTGCAACCCTAACACCTGAAACAACTCCAAGGCTTCCCAGACGGGTACAACCATTTACTATCAGGTTACCCAGGCACAACACAGATGGCCCTAACCTTGTGTTTCCACCAATACCCACTGATCTGGAATTTCCTCACGGATTCACTTTGGAAGATCTAACAGATGAAGAAGTTGCCAGAATCATTGAAGCTGTTAATGCGGAAGTCGAAGCAGAGCAGGGTACTGGACAACAAACGGCCACAGAACAACCCCAGCCAAGACAACCAGAAGTGGTGGAATTGGAGGATGAAGAAGAAGAAGGCCAAGAGGATGAACAGGAAGGATTTTCTGATGAGGAGGCGCATGACTATGAGCAAGAAGTTATACAGGAGCTAGAGGGTGCCCCAGCATATACAAAGGAGTTGAAAAAGCTCTACGATACCATCAACAGGGTCCAACAACAACATAAATTATCCCTTGCAGCAGGAAAGGCTATCATGCACCAAATCCTGGAGGAGGAAGGAGTTGACGAATAGTATCGTGCCACACTGGATATGATCTCTGATGCCTTAGGAGTACCTGAGGCAGTGCAGACGGCCCTGGCACAATCACGCAGAATGGAAAGAAGATACGGAAGACGTCCCCCACGAACAGGGAAGCAAATGAATGTATTAGGATCAGGACCACAAGGCACCCCCACAACCACAGGCACTGCACACACCGCTCACGACACCGAGGAAGCCCATGTGTCCAGTCCACCCCCATCACCCCCCTTGCCACCCCCGCCTCCCACTCCACCACATTCACCTCCCCTTACCAATGTAACAACCACCGTTACCGTCTCCGAGTCCACCGCCATGACTGAAGCACAAACCGCCAATCAACCCACACACCCTCTCAACACCTCCCATGTATACACCTCCACTAACACTGTAATCCTAACGGTAGCTACTGACATCCCCATTCCCCCACTCACACTTTCGGGCAGTTCACATTCACAACTGCACACACCACTGTACACATTCACCACAATCACTGCACCCACCATTCCACTATTCACAATCACTCCCACTGCTGCTTCCACCATGGATTTTATGGACATATCACCCTCCACTGCACCTCTCCCTCCCCCCATACGGCCACAATCTCCCATTCCCCCACCACCCACTTCACCACTTTCCAGCACCGCATTCACACTTCCCTTCCCCTTTCCCTTTCCCTCTGCATTGAACACCCTTATTGCATCCACCCCCATTAATAATGTATTTAATAACATGTATCTGTGCATGTCTCAGTTACAACAACACTATCAGCACCTCGATGCTCAGCATACAAGTTTGTTCAGGAGTCATGAAGCATTACAAGGAAGATTCATTGACTTAGAGCAAGAGAAGAAACAATTACAACAACAGTTTAGTGCATTACAAGAACAACATGAGCAATTAGTGGCAAATCCACCGCAGCTAGATGCCAAAGAAAGACAACAAATGGATGATCTGCTACACTCCCAAATCACAGAGAACCTCAAGCTCCGCCGCAACATGGCTCTATTATGGAAACATATGTCTGCAGCCCTGGAAGAAAATAGACGGCTTCAGATACAAAACGAAGAGAACTTGGAATTAGCCATGGACGGTTCCCCACAAGAAATTGACCCGGAGAGATTTAAGGCCATTCCCTCGGACAATATGCAAATCATATTGGAAACCCATGCTGATCTCCTCGAAGCCCATGCAGCCTTAGAAAAGGAAAGAGATGAACTACGAAGGCAATTGGTAGCGCAACCAGCACCACCCAAAGAGGTCCCAACCACAGTTGACACAACTGACGAAGTAGCAGCGCTCAAAGCACAACTCGAAGAATTACAAAAGAAAGTGCTTGTGTATGAACGCCAACCCTCCCCCTTGGTAGAACCAGAACCTGAAGACCTAGTACCAATCGAAGTAGAGGAAACCTTTGAGGACCCGTACGTTCCGATGCCAGCACCTGGAGGCAAGCAAGCAGATGAGGGCATGGACACCCTTGAAATAGAGGCTCCGGAATGGATGCAGAAATTGGAAAAGGTGGCCACATCACATGATGATAGGGTGGCAGTCCCGATAGCATTGATGTCACGCTTGGAAGAGGTGGTCATAAAGTCGGACTATTTTAGGAACCTCTCTCATCACAGGTGGATCGGCACCTCCGACGACTTGTATGTTCCTTTTTGTGTCTTAATGGCGGACTATAATGCTGAGATCAAGCACCACACCTCACGGGAACCAACCTCTGCCACACAGTTTGCACCAGACGACATCCCAGAAAGTGCCAAACAGGGAAATATTCGCCAACCGACTTGGAGAATTCGACTGCTTGAAACCTACCCGGAAATGAATCGCACATGGAATAACATGCCCCTGTATATCAAGGACAATCCCTGCTACTGCCCTGTTTTCCGAAGGAGGTCGTGGCCGGAATACACAAAGATGGTGCTGACAACCAAAGGCTGCGAGAAGTGGCTCAACTATGTCTACTTAGCACCACCTAAAGGTCAACCTACCGTAGGGTATATGATATCGACAATTCGGCATTGGGGTGTCAGGTTCAAAAACGTACCAGATGTCATGACACAGATGTGTCTTAAAATTTTTTGAACTCATGATAGTCACCTTCCGGACCTTCAAGAATGTTAAGGAACCTCACCTCTCTGCGCTCGGATTCAATGAAGGCAATCAGGATCTTGTTTATGACATGAGCACAACGCCCTCTATTAATGTTGTTTATGCATGGCATGCCCGCATCAAATACCTACCGGCCTGCTTCAAACAGACATTTGAAGAGATGTTTGTCACAGGGTTTTGGGAATATCACTCAGAGAGCTTCATTCCCAGGCCCTCACATTTATTACAATTGTTTGCAGTGGAACAAGCTCTCCATTCAGACAAGTTACGTATGCCACATCCAGAGGTTCCCGGGCTGGTAGATTGGGATGCTCTACTCACAGACTTGGCCAAAGGATTGAGGATTGCCGAACATCACTTAGCGCAAGATGTCGTTGAGTACTACATCCAAAAACCCACACAACAAGGGTCTGTCAGGGACGACAGACGCGAGAGAGGGGGGGTGTTAGCAGCAGATAAGGAACTGAAGGACTGACGAGGCATGGCAGTCAAAGAAGAGAGTCAGAAGGGAGAGAAGGCACAAGCAGACAAGGGAGTCAAAGACGATCTGGCAAGTAGGCCAATAATTTTCTTCATGAAGAAGCAAGTACGAGCATTCACGCAGATCTACCACTAAGGCAACCCTTTAATTTATCAAATCCTTACACAAATTAAAAGTGATTCTCATCACTAACAACCCCTGTAAATACCATGTTCACCTTTTTGTAGCTCCATTTTGTGCAAGCCGAGGAGTCCTCGAGCTTGAGGAGCCTTAGAAGTAGTTGCTTACCAATTTTCGTATTTTTTAGATCTCGTTTGAGCCCTCAAATAAGCCCTGGAACCTAATTTTTAACTAGGCCAGACACTAGGTCTGGACAGGGCCAAAGCTAGTCAAAAACTATAAAAGGAGCTAGAGAGCTCATTTTTCAGGGTAGATTGTAATTGAAACAAACTTGTAAGAGCTTTTTGAAAGTAATCTAAGAACTCCATTGCTCCTCACTCTTTGTCTTACCGTGTGTGCGCGTGTGTGTGTATGTGTGTGCATGTTTGTGTGCTTCTCACTCACGCACTTGTGCCTCCACTTGCTCGAGGTCTTCATACCATCCTCACGTTGTCGAGGAGTTCATGGAAAGGAGGGTGAAAATAGGATAAAATTACTCAAAGTGTAAACAAAGTTCCTTCAAAGAAATTTATACCTCACTTAATAAGCCATTTATAGTTAAGTATGAGAGAGGTATTTCTCTTGGGTCAACCTAAGGTCTTGTAAAGTCAAACCACTATATGAACTAAAGGAGAGTTCTTTCTTTTAGTGCTGCCTCAGAAAAAAAAAGCAAACCTCTTGACTCTCTCCTTTTCCAACTCTCCTCTTTTACAATCTGTAGCTTTTTGCCTCTCTGTCAGCTTATGGAGCTTTCTTCATTGTTTATCCGATTGGCTTGGAGATTCAATACAATCAGAGTTCCTGCATAAATTTGGCTCACTTTTCTTAATATTTATGCTCTACATTGCACCACGGATGGATGATTTATTCCATTCAAAGCTCACACAATCCTCTCCTTACTAGCAATCTATATTGTCATACAAACATAGGATTTTTTTTTTTTTCAGAACAGAAATTCATATGGCTCCTCCATATGATGTTGAGAACAACTAACATAAGAACATATTTGTCAGACCACGATTATTGTCGTTCAAGAACAGATATTGAAGTTTTTAAAACACATATATACTCTATGAACACAGGCAATAGGTAACTAAACGTAATGACTCATCAATTTACCAAAGCAAATCACACAAGTTGAATATATGAAATCTGAGTCATGATGATCAGAGGACTATTTCTTCACGCGCATCCTTGTCTATGTGTACTCCTGCACATAAGAGTGAGAATTGTACTATATCATCAGCAGTGTACATGTTGTCATAAGACGCTTATTGCAGTACGAAGGAAAAGTTTCAAGTAGCTTCAGAGATTTAGAGCATCGTAAAGTATTCATGTCGTCGTCCTCATGCAGGTTACAAATGAATTTCACCATACGTCTTCGTGCATGCATGCCTTGACATTGACATAGGAAAAGCCATTGACAGAAGCAAAAAAAAACAAGCAGATATCGGATCGAGTAGCAAAAGTCGATGGCAGTAGCTTGGTTTTTCTTCAGCATTCAGAACTCCTTGAGCTCCTCTACTGTCAAGTCCTTCAGTCGTCAAATCATCAGAATATAGACCATGAACTGACCAGAAGCATTATTCCTTAAAAAAAATCAATTCTCGTCTTCAGCTGTTATACTTCTCATGTGAAATGAATCCTCTAAACCTTCCCCAATCATTCATTCTCTAAATGTCGTGAGTCAAACTATAGCAAAGTCGGCAAAGTCATTCGTCACATTCCCTTGGAAATATAAAGAATATAAATTGAATTAATTCCATATGCGCAATGCACTATATCCTGCGTCTGTGAAGATGTTATCAGATCGTCTTAGAAGAAAACACATCTGCCATATAAAGAATGATCGTTTTTTTTTTTTTTTTTTTTTTTTCAAAATAAAACTGAGGATTTCATAGTGTTTTGATTTAAATCAATACATTAGCATATCAGATAAAAAAAACCCGCATCGTATTAATACAGATTCAAGATTTATAGTTGAAAAACTATACGAAAACTACAAAAAGAGCACAGACTTCATAGTTTTCCAGATGTATTAGGTGATCGTCAGAACAGTGTCGTACGCATTAAAATTCAATTAAAAACAGATGGTAACCTCAATCAGCTGTCCAAGTAATGGCATCTGCCTTCTTTCAATCACCAGCGCAGCATGTCAAAGTCATTGTCACAGTGATGGTGCCATCCGAACGAGCGCCTGCCTTCCTTGTTCAAGCCCGTTCCCCGTCTGTCATAGCAAAAAACATGAATTCCCTTTTTTGCGATCCTTCTCCTCATCGAAATGGACTCCGCCCCTCCTTCCTCTCCCTCACAATCTATTGCTCCTTTCGTTCATCTCTGATGGTTGTTGTCAAGAGTTCCCTGGGCTGGAATGGGCGTCCCCCTTTGAACTCCGAGAGTCCCCTAGTCGTCTTCTGTGTATATTGACGCAGACCTCCAGATCATACAAATAACTGTCTTAAATTCTATCTCTGCTGAGGATTAGCCATTAGCACAATGCAACGCATTCATTCAAATTCCTTTGTTTTCTTCTTCAGCCGCTTCCGGATATCCTCCCCCACGTGATTACTATCCCGCTCTTCCAGCCACGATCCTCACCATTTTGTTCTAGATCTAGCCTTCTCTGGCGCAAGAACAAAGACTCCTAGGTCACTAAGTATCCACATACAGGATCTCATTGAACAATTAATATGGCTGAAATAGAAACTACGATGGAACATAAGTTTCTACTGCTTGGCAAAGTGTGACAGGCCCTTGCGTAATTCAACCATTGAAGCAAAAATACGATCGATCAGGCGATCCGGAGAGAGTTCTACCAACAATTGAATCTCGATCACTCCTGTTTTGAAAGTTAATGATGTCAGAAATGAATCTGATGATATTCCTTCTTTTAGAATTTTGAAGAACGTTTCACTCATCCCACTCTCCATGACTATGGTTTTCCCATGCACATATATATGATGGATCCCCACGTCTGCTGCTATCCTCCTTATGTACACTGATTGAAGTAAGACCTTGAAGGAAGAAGTCTCCCGCCCAAAGTCACATCGAAGGTTGTTTGTAAAGTACATGAGCTCCATCATACCATTACAGGCCGCCACCTCTAGATCTCCTTGTAATCATATTGAAAGAATATATGACTGTCTGCCTTCGACATTGTATCAAAAAGAAGGTCAAAAAATAGGTCTTGGCCAATATGTGCTGCTTCACCACTTTGCTTTTCACCAAACACAGATCCAAAACCTCGTATAGCAAGATCTCGTTCAGCAAGCATGAACCCTTGACCGAGTTCACAACATTCTTCTATTGCAACCAACCTTTCCTTTGTATTTACCTTCAACGAAGCTTTAAAATAGTGTCTCCTACTTGACTATCAATCTTTGAATTCAAATCCTGACGACATCCACCCCCTCTGAACCTGTAAATCCTCCGGATGCGCCAATCAACCTGCATACATACCAACAAACACAAGCAAGGATCAAGTAGTCATAGCATATAAACAGAACGTAAAGAGAATTTTAACTAAATGCATAAAACCTGAATACGTCTTAAATTTGGCATAAATCACGAAAAGAAGGTAGTAAAAAACACCTCATACAACATATCAGATTACACTAATGTACTTAGACTAGAAATCATATGAGTAAATCGAAAACTTCTTAGCTCTCTCGCTAACTCGACCCGGTCAGATCTAGTAGCCTATCCGAAGCATTTGCATATACCAGTCTTCACTAACTCGATTTATGAAAATCCCTTCTGGCTTCCCTTATTAATCTTCTATCATCTGAAGCCCCTTCAGACCCTTTTCTTATTTTTTCTCATATTTTTATTTTGTCTTTCTTTATTTTAATTCTTTATCCCAGCTCAACCTTTATATCTTTGCTTTTATTTTTTTTATTTATTTTATTTTTCCACACTTTTCGGCCTATGTCGAAATCGGATGCGATTCGTGGACCTGACCACCCGGCCAGGTTTAGCCCACCCATCTACCGACCCGACATAGCGCACGATGCACAATGTCAGCCTCATACGAAATCAACGTCAGCTCGTGGCTCTGACCACCCGGTCAGAGTGACTCCACCCGCCTATCAACCCGTATGAGCGCGTAACAACATATAGGTCAGGCCATACGACACAACTAGCGTCAGCTCGTGGCCCTGATCACCCGACCAGGGTAGTTCCACCCGCCTACTAGCTCATCGCAGCACCCAACAACACATACACATACATATAGAAAGCTGGCTGGTATAAGAATTCTTTTCTCAAGATATAATCTGTCTGAAGATTAGGTCAGATGAGAGATCAAGAGTAGAAGTCGAAGTGTCTCACTCATCAAGTATTTGTAAACACTACTATATACAGATACTTAGTCTAGGTCTTCCCTTCACCTTCCTAGGTCTTGCTTTCGAAAGTTCTAGTCCATCCTCTAACCTTACTCATATAATCCTGGCCCTTATACATTACAAGTAATCTAATTAGTGGCACAAGATTTTTGTTCTACTTAATTTTTCTTAATTATGCATTTATTTACATATCATATACCCAACCCATGTAGTCTTTTCATATAGATATATATATATATACATATATACACATATATACATGAGAGGAAAAGAAACTCAAACAATAACATCTTACCAGTATACAATCAGAAGCCGCTCGAGCTTGTCGCCTTTAATCATTCTTTCTTTAAAAAAAACTTGAACTTGGTCATCCTGCAAAAATCAGAGGCTTATTTCACACGAATCTATATAAAAAACAATTATTCAAAAGAAGGAAAGTATTACCTGGCTTTATTTATATACATTGGTATTTATTTTCTTGCCGATCTCCGAGGATCTTTCCTGACTTTATTCTTCATAAAAAAGAACCTAACTTGATTCAAAACAGACATTATTTACACATATCTTTAATATAACATTTTAATCTATCTTTAGGACGTCTCACCCCCTTCACGTTCCCTACGGAACAAGGCTAGCTGTTGTAAGAGTTCTGCATACTCTGCTAAGTCACGGCTATATACAA
Organism: Ceratopteris richardii; assembly: GCA_020310875.1. Taxonomy (NCBI): domain Eukaryota; kingdom Viridiplantae; phylum Streptophyta; class Polypodiopsida; order Polypodiales; family Pteridaceae; genus Ceratopteris; species Ceratopteris richardii. The sequence goes on along the minus strand of CM035408.1, from coordinate 183,351,773 downwards.
GAAGTGCTGTTGGGTCCACTTCCATATATGACTCACGGTTATCCGAAGTATCATCTTCTCCATATGTTCGTGCCCTTCGATACCTGAGTATACTTCTTTCATTTGATGATGGAATCAAGGTCTCCCTAGTGATACGATCTTTAATAAACTCTTCTACAGGAATTCTTTCTTCATTTTCTGGTGAAGGGAGCAAGTAAGTTGATATAAAAGAACTATCTAAGGTTCTCCTTTCAGGCACACTCCCTGACGTCTCTCTAAATCTTTCAGGAATGCTACCCTCAGGAATGGAAGTATCATTGGAATCTTCACTGTCCATTTCAGATCTTAAGATAGTCAAACAGTCCAATCAAACCTAAAAAAAACTTCCTATTAATGGTCCGATCACAAATCTCCGTCAGTACCCTGAAAGAAACAAAAATTAGTATTAATAGAAATTTATGACTAAGTAAAGCACATACATTTAATTTAATTGTTGTATACTAATAGAAATTTATGACTAAGTAAAGCACATACATTTAATTTAATTGTTGCTTTACTTATTTATTACATATAGACGGATTCATATCTTGTTATTTGTCTATATAGTTTTATTATATACCTACATGTATGTATATATGTTTTTATATGTATATATACATCATCTTACGGTGTAATTTATTTTAGTCATTTTCCTTATTGATATCCTCATCTTTATCATCTTCACATCCTTCCTCTTCACTATCCTCTTCTTCGTCTTCATTTATTACTGTTTCGTAATTCTCATTCTCTCTTCTTTTAAAGAGCTTAACTCTCTTTCCAGCAATTAATTCCTTTAACTTAGTCCCATCTAATTCTCTAAGTGAGTATGTTCCATTATCAAAAACTTTACATACCACATAGGGACCAAACCATCTCTTAACCAGTTTTCTTCGAGCCTCATATTGAGTATTCAACGAGCTATCATAAACAAGTACCCAGTCTCCTTCCTTCAACCTTTTTGGCCTTAATCTGTGGGACTTGTCAAATGCAATTTTATTTTTCTCTCTAGAAGCCCTAAGCTTAAATGCAGCTTCTTCTACCAGATTTTTCCCTCTTTCTAGTTGAAGAATCCGCACTGCTAGAAGATCTTCTCTTGACACCTCATCTTCCCAAGGCAAGGAAGTCCACGCTAAAGCATGACTCTCCGTCGGCAAAATAGGTTTCTGACAATACATCAATTCCGCTGGCATATATCCGGTAGTTCTAGTATATGTCATCCTATCTGCCCAAAGGGCAAATGGAAGGTAATTTGGCCAATTCTTTATTTTCCCCTCACAAGCCTTAGCCAAAGCTTTAATAATTGGTGGGTGACCATGTTCAATTTTTCCATTAGCTTCAGGATTGTAAGCGGTGGTGAGTGATAAACGAATTCCGTATTTTTTAAAGAAGTCTTCAGCTTCCTGAGCATCAAGCTCACCTCTATCGGCAACTATTTTCTCCACATAACCAAATCTACTAAACACGTCTTCTAGTAGAAACTTGCATACATTGCTTGTAGTTTTCGTCCTTAGAGCTCTTCCTTCAACATGATTTGTTAGGTCTTCTCTTGCTAATACAATATACCTCATCTGATGCACCCCTAATGGCATTGTAACTAAATCAACAACCCATTTATAGTGAATATTAAGAGGATATGTTGGATGTAATTCATCTCTGTGTCTAACATTGGAGTACATCTGACAAGGTTTACAAGTGGCTACGTAATTTTGGGTATCCACATACATCCCAGGCCACCAGTATCTTTCCCTTATCTTTTCATAAGTTCCTTGAAAGCCTTTATGACCGGCCCATAGTGAGTTATGCATTTCACGCATAATCCTTCCTCTCGATTCTTCACAACCTACAACTCGCTGGGGTATCTTTCCCATTCCAGTGCTTCGCTTCCAGAGTAATCCATCTTTCAGGAAATAATTGCTTGACTTTCTTCAAATGGTACGAAATTTCTCTTTGCTCCAACTAAAATCAGGACACTTCATACTTAAATATCTCCCGATTTCCTTCCACTCGTTTTCATATTCGTCTTCATTGAATCTCTCTGTTATTCCTATTTGAATCTTGTAAGGTTCTTCTTCTACCCATCTGTTATCTTTCCCTCTTCCTAAGCTATTTTGAACTTCCTTTGAAGACTCAGTACAAATTCCAGGCCTTTCATTTTGACGCTTAGGCTCTTTTCTATTTAGTCCAGTAGATGCTTCATTCAGGCTTAGATTATGTACATGTGAAGCATAAAAGTCCAGACCTATCTCTTCATCATTAGAAGTCATCAAATCTTCATTTTCATATATAGCTCGTGATAGCATGTCAGCCACCACATTATTCCTTCCAGCTATATGAACAAACTCAGGGTTTAGCGACTTAATATATGCTATCCATCTTAACATGGCAATATCTGCAGTGGAACAATTCACAATCATTCCCAACAATGGTAAACAATCTGTCTCTACTACCACATTTGCCCCAATCAGATATTCTTTATCATTTTTAAGTGCAGTTACTATCCCCCAAAGCTCTCGCTTAATTTGAGGGTAACCTCTCTGGCGAACATTTAAAACTTTAGCTCCGAAACGAATTGCATATCTTTTTCCTTCATCATCCTCTTGGCCAATCGCCCAACCTATACCTGTCGGACTTGTATCTATGGTGATATAAATTTCTTTATTATTAGTATAATCAGCCTTTCTGAGCAATGGAGCTTCTGCAAGTGCTCTCTTTAATTTTCTTACTGCTTGAGTATGGATATCTTTCCATTGAAATCTTTGCCCCTTTCTAAGTAATTGATAAAGTGGATCAGCAATATGGGCAAAATGAGGAATCCATACAACATAGAAAACACATGCCCCAAGAAATCTCCTCACTTCAGTGATCGAGGAGCAGACCTCTTTCATGTGTTGGATGGCATCTACTTTCTTTGGACATGGCTTTCTTCCTTTAGGTCCACATAAAATTCCTACAATTAAAACTTCTTGCACTCCAAATACTGATTTTTCAGCAGACAATGTCAAATGAACCTCTTCCAGCCGACTAAGAATGGATTCACAATCAGTTATGTGCTTTTTAACAAAATTCCTACATCCATCCTCATCAAGAGTCTCGTCTCTATCTCTTTCTTCACAGCCTTTAATAGGAACATCATCAATGAATGGCATAGTCAGATGTGGAATAAAATCCCTAAGGACTTTATGCATACCATTCATCATGTGTGCCACTGAGTTCGTGGCACCTTGCGGCAAAGTGCACATGCGCACAAGCCCAAGTGGCGTCCTCATAGTCGTCAAATCACGGCTTTCGAGAGCTAGCTGGAATTGATCATATCCAGAGTGCAAATCTCCCATTGAATAAATAGATCTTCCTGCAAAAGCTTCTGCATATTCGTCTACAATAGGCCCAGTTCCCATATTTCTAATTGTCACTTTATTCACTGGCTGTAGATCTTGGATAAATCTTAATGACCCATTCTTTTTTGGTACAGTAAACCAACGGTTAGAATAGGGAGCACTTGATGGCTCAAGAATCCCCATTCTAATTTTGTCATTCAACAGATCAATTAGCTTTGAAATATGAGCTTTTGGTACTGGAATCGGTCTGAGATTCCAAGGTACATGTGGAATTGTGAAAATTATCATAGGTGTCACCACAGATGGATCTACACATCCAATTTCTTGTGCATTGAAAGAAAAAGCTTTTCCATGCTTAAATAACATCCGAGAGAATACATCCTTCTCTTTATCGCTGAGGAAACCATCTTTCCCTAATTGAATTTGCTCGAGAGTTTCTTTAGTGAATTCATGGCCTATTTTTCTCTTATCTCTGAGAGGTGGCTGATTTTTTACATCATCCATAAGTTTATTACTATCTTCAGGAAGTGGAACAGCGACTGGCTTTATCTTTTTATCAATTGTTTTGTATTTTGTTTCAACGAAGACTTCTTTACCTATTTCATCTTGCTCAAACTTTGCTATTTCCTTATACATGGAAATAGAGTGCGTTTGAATCACATAATCATTCCTTTTTCCTTGAACTAACTCTTGCAGATCAAACAATGTGTCTGCAAAGGATATCTCATCAAAGACTCCAGAGATTTCCTCGTCAAAGTTAAGAACTCTACATCCATGGAAATTTCTTTGAAGATCCACTATGTATTGTTTTTCCCACTTTTTTAACTCAGAAAAAACACGAAACTGAAATGAATTTGTCGAAGAAAGTGCTATAAAACTTGATATAAACATATTTACATTCGGGATCTTTTCATTTTTCAAGCCTTCATAGTCCCGACTTATGAAAGCTTCCTTTAAAAACTTTGATCCTCGTAATCTTCGGGAATAGGCCTTGTCCGAAGAGAAGTTCTATTCCTGATGTGATCCACACATACCGTCATGAATTGAACTGCCTTTTTCCCATCTTTACTACGGATTCGCGCATAAGCCGATCCATCTTCTAAGACTCTTGTTTCCATTCTTAAGGCAGTAATATATGGCTGCCCTAGAATCAGTGAGTAACTAGAATGATCTTGTACGAAAAAATTTTGATAATCACTGACATCTCCAATTGTAACTAGAACCTGCGGGCATGCACCAAACAACTCACCTGGCATTGAGTTCGCAGCCTTAATTCTCCAACCAGGCTGCATGTCTATTGGCCATTTCCCCTTCATATAGAGATCTTTAGACATCAAGTTAACTTCAGACCCATGATCAATAAGAGCGACAACTGGAGTGCTAATTTTCTCTAATCTTACCAACGTCTCAGTTGTGGCTCGGGCCCAATGATCTTTAGTGTAATAACTCGAAGGGGTTATGTCGGAAGAATTCTTTTCCAAGGATATTTCCTCATGCACGCACGGTTGAACATTAGTCTCAATTGGCTCAAGTATATTTTTTAGCTCTTGAACTTGCGCTTGCACAGTATGATCGGGAGTCTCTTCATCCATTCTTTCAATTTCTTGCATGTCAGCTATTGGTTGTCGTTTCCTTCTTAAGAGGTCAATTATTACTTCTAGAAATTCTCTTTTTGCTATTCCCAGTAACTCACCGAGTGTAAATTCAATTACACTATCGAGCACTCTTTTTTCGAGAACTTGTTTAAGATTTGTCGCTTGCTCTATATGTGATTTTAACATATATGAGGGATTTCTCACTTTTCCTTGTCCTTTTTTCACAGGTTGCATTTCTTGATCTTGAGGAGGAATATTATCGTGGGTAGAGACTGGCATCTCAGCAGAAGTAGGAATTTGAACTTGAGTCGGAATTTTATTTGGTTGGATTATTGTTGGTTGTGATGGAGGATCTATTTGGTTTGTTTGTGTTGGATGGCTTTGGTTTGGTATTTGAGGTTGTTCATGCGAGGCTTCTACTTGACGCCTAGTCCTCCTTTTCTCCTCTTCACCCTCATTGGTTCTTCTTCGTTTCTCCTCCACTACTGCTTCATGCTCTACCGAAGAGCATAGGTATGTAACAACCGAAAGAGTGTCTACTGGATCATCCCATCCACTTACCCCTCGGATTTCATTACTAGCTGTCTTTAAAATTTCATGATGCATCTTCCCGCGGTCTAAGGACTTTATTACTTTAGACCACGGTTCTAAATCATTATTTTCGTCAACTACCTGACATGCATACGTATGTGATGTTGAAGCAACGTTTTCACAAGTGCCAGGGAAGAATATTTTCATTCCTCCCCGACCAAAATTAATGTTTACCTTTTCTCCAGTCTTAGAATCATATATCATCTTTTCCTTAACGAATACCAAGTTCTTTGCTAATGCTTCTTTGAAGCTCTCACATGAGTATCTGTTATGCTCCAAAGAGTCACACCAAATACATCTTTTAATTTCTGGAGCTTTTGGATTTTTAGGTGCTGGTGCTTGTAAAGATTGAGATTCAATCATCTGCTTCATACTTTGAATCGTAAGGTCACTAAACTTTTTGAACATATCTTCCATTGTATTAGTGGGCACAACATCCTTTGGTATTGGTAGGTTTACCTGAGGGTTCTGTACAGGTTGCTGAACAGTCTGAGTTTGTTCTTCTTGCAAATCATCATGCCAGCTTTGCATGAACTTAGACAAAGTTCTTTGCTTTTCTACATATCCCCTAACAGCTTCATCTACATTACCCCAGTCTTCGGTAAGACCAGACTCAGTTCCTATCTGTTGTAATTGTGGGAAAATTTCTTCTCGGGCTTTCGAATCTATAGCCCGGAGAAACAAGGATACCTTTTCTTGATCCATAGCCCTCTTATCATAATCAGATAAATCTGCAAATTGTTGATCAAACTCTCTTTTTATATCTAGAACAGATTGATCTTTTGGTTTATGTATCCACTTTAGAAATGTGGATCTAGTCACTTTATCTTCATCATCTAGTGCAAACATCCTTATGAGTATCATCTTGTATTGTGACCATCTTATTTGCCCTTCTATAACTAGTCGAGGTGCATCCACAACTAGTCGGTCACGCAAATGTAATTCTGAAACGTATACAAAATTGTCAATTAATTCTTGATCACTTAATGGTGTTAGACCCGTACCAAGGTATCGTGCCTCCAATTCATATTCCTTGCAAAAACGAGTAACATTTTTACCACTGAAATATCCACTTCTTCTAACTACTCGCTCATGAAATGCCTGAATGGCACTTCGTCTTTTCTCGTCCTGCTGAAATCGCAGAAGTTGGGTTATAACATCCATCGTTGCGTCGCCCATAAATGGTCAAGCACAATGAGCTCACTCAACCGTACCACTCTTTAAACTAGGAACAGGATCTCCACACTCTCCTCCTTTCACGTCGGGTTCACCAGGTATGTCGAGGAGTTCATGGAAAGGAGGGTGAAAATAGGATAAAATTACTCAAAGTGTAAACAAAGTTCCTTCAAAGAAATTTATACCTCACTTAATAAGCCATTTATAGTTAAGTATGAGAGAGGTATTTCTCTTGGGTCAACCTAAGGTCTTGTAAAGTCAAACCACTATATGAACTAAAGGAGAGTTCTTTCTTTTAGTGCTGCCTCAGAAAAAAAAAGCAAACCTCTTGACTCTCTCCTTTTCCAACTCTCCTCTTTTACAATCTGTAGCTTTTTGCCTCTCTGTCAGCTTATGGAGCTTTCTTCATTGTTTATCCGATTGGCTTGGAGATTCAATACAATCAGAGTTCCTGCATAAATTTGGCTCACTTTTCTTAATATTTATGCTCTACATTGCACCACGGATGGATGATTTATTCCATTCAAAGCTCACACAATCCTCTCCTTACTAGCAATCTATATTGTCATACAAACATAGGATTTTTTTTTTTTTCAGAACAGAAATTCATATGGCTCCTCCATATGATGTTGAGAACAACTAACATAAGAACATATTTGTCAGACCACGATTATTGTCGTTCAAGAACAGATATTGAAGTTTTTAAAACACATATATACTCTATGAACACAGGCAATAGGTAACTAAACGTAATGACTCATCAATTTACCAAAGCAAATCACACAAGTTGAATATATGAAATCTGAGTCATGATGATCAGAGGACTATTTCTTCACGCGCATCCTTGTCTATGTGTACTCCTGCACATAAGAGTGAGAATTGTACTATATCATCAGCAGTGTACATGTTGTCATAAGACGCTTATTGCAGTACGAAGGAAAAGTTTCAAGTAGCTTCAGAGATTTAGAGCATCGTAAAGTATTCATGTCGTCGTCCTCATGCAGGTTACAAATGAATTTCACCATACGTCTTCGTGCATGCATGCCTTGACATTGACATAGGAAAAGCCATTGACAGAAGCAAAAAAAAACAAGCAGATATCGGATCGAGTAGCAAAAGTCGATGGCAGTAGCTTGGTTTTTCTTCAGCATTCAGAACTCCTTGAGCTCCTCTACTGTCAAGTCCTTCAGTCGTCAAATCATCAGAATATAGACCATGAACTGACCAGAAGCATTATTCCTTAAAAAAAATCAATTCTCGTCTTCAGCTGTTATACTTCTCATGTGAAATGAATCCTCTAAACCTTCCCCAATCATTCATTCTCTGAATGTCGTGAGTCAAACTATAGCAAAGTCGGCAAAGTCATTCGTCACATTCCCTTGGAAATATAAAGAATATAAATTGAATTAATTCCATATGCGCAATGCACTATATCCTGCGTCTGTGAAGATGTTATCAGATCGTCTTAGAAGAAAACACATCTGCCATATAAAGAATGATCGTTTTTTTTTTTTTTTTTTTTTTTTTTTTTTTTTCAAAATAAAACTGAGGATTTCATAGTGTTTTGATTTAAATCAATACATTAGCATATCAGATAAAAAAAACCCGCATCGTATTAATACAGATTCAAGATTTATAGTTGAAAAACTATACGAAAACTACAAAAAGAGCACAGACTTCATAGTTTTCCAGATGTATTAGGTGATCGTCAGAACAGTGTCGTACCCATTAAAATTCAATTAAAAACAGATGGTAACCTCAATCAGCTGTCCAAGTAATGGCATCTGCCTTCTTTCAATCACCAGTGCAGCATGTCAAAGTCATTGTCACAGTGATGGTGCCATCCGAACGAGCGCCTGCCTTCCTTGTTCAAGCCCGTTCCCCGTCTGTCATAGCAAAAAACATGAATTCCCTTTTTTGCGATCCTTCTCCTCATCGAAATGGACTCCGCCCCTCCTTCCTCTCCCTCACAATCTATTGCTCCTTTCGTTCATCTCTGATGGTTGTTGTCAAGAGTTCCCTGGGCTGGAATGGGCGTCCCCCTTTGAACTCCGAGAGTCCCCTAGTCGTCTTCTGTGTATATTGACGCAGACCTCCAGATCATACAAATAACTGTCTTAAATTCTATCTCTGCTGAGGATTAGCCATTAGCACAATGCAGCGCATTCATTCAAATTCCTTTGTTTTCTTCTTCAGCCGCTTCCGGATATCCTCCCCCACGTGATTACTATCCCGCTCTTCCAGCCACGATCCTCACCATTTTGTTCTAGATCTAGCCTTCTCTGGCGCAAGAACAAAGACTCCTAGGTCACTAAGTATCCACATACAGGATCTCATTGAACAATTAATATGGCTGAAATAGAAACTACGATGGAACATAAGTTTCTACTGCTTGGCAAAGTGTGACAGGCCCTTGCGTAATTCAACCATTGAAGCAAAAATACGATCGATCAGGCGATCCGGAGAGAGTTCTACCAACAATTGAATCTCGATCACTCCTGTTTTGAAAGTTAATGATGTCAGAAATGAATCTGATGATATTCCTTCTTTTAGAATTTTGAAGAACGTTTCACTCATCCCACTCTCCATGACTATGGTTTTCCCATGCACATATATATGATGGATCCCCACGTCTGTTGCTATCCTCCTTATGTACACTGATTGAAGTAAGACCTTGAAGGAAGAAGTCTCCCGCCCAAAGTCACATCGAAGGTTGTTTGTAAAGTACATGAGCTCCATCATACCATTACAGGCCGCCACCTCTAGATCTCCTTGTAATCATATTGAAAGAATATATGACTGTCTGCCTTCGACATTGTATCAAAAAGAAGGTCAAAAAATAGGTCTTGGCCAATATGTGCTGCTTCACCACTTTGCTTTTCACCAAACACAGATCCAAAACCTCGTATAGCAAGATCTCGTTCAGCAAGCATGAACCCTTGACCGAGTTCACAACATTCTTCTATTGCAACCAACCTTTCCTTTGTATTTACCTTCAACGAAGCTTTAAAATAGTGTCTCCTACTTGACTATCAATCTTTGAATTCAAATCCTGACGACAACGTCTTCCCGGATTGACATTAAAGGAGGAGCTACTCATCACTGAGCTACAACTGTGCATAACCCTTTGCAACAAACCTAGCCTTATAGCTGTCAACTGTACCATCCGATTTATGCTTCAGCTTATATACCCACTTAGTGCCAATGGCCTTCTTGCCAGGAGGCAAGTCACATAAAGACCAAGTACCATTCTTCACTATAGCATCATATTCAGATTGCATATCAACCATCCAATTTACTAAATTTTGTGCTTCATCAAACGAAACAGGCTCATTCTCATCACAAAGACTACATGCAGCCATAGCATAGCAATCTGATGCAAAAGAGGCACTATGAGAGCATGAACGAGTGCGATTTGATAGAGGTGCATCTAATTTGCTGTCACGCAAGGTCTGCACCAACCATTTTGGCATAGTTTTTGCCTGCTCAATATCAGCTCTCTCATCAATAAGTGCATCATGTACATCTGCATTAGAAATGGAATTATCTACATCATCACATGAAACCTGCAAAGACTGAGAAGTTGCCTCATTAGGACCAGCACTAGACTGTCCACATGTAAAAAGAGGCAGCAAAGTACCATACATGTCTTTGGAGCTAACATATGTCTCCTTAGTACATGAAAGCAATGGCTGAATAGCATCTTCAACAAAAACAACATCACGGCTAACCAGAATGCGTTTAATCTGTGGATGATACAGATGATAGCCTTTACTTTTAGAATTGTACCCAACAAAAATACATTTTATGACTTTATCATCCATTTTTTGAGATGTTGTTCAGGCACTAATGCATATGCTAAACAACCAAAAACACGCAGATGAGCAACAGATGGCTTGCGGTCATGCCAAGCCTCATATGGAGTGATAGACTGCAGCACTTTAGTGAGACACCTGTTCAGTACATATGTAGCACACATGGCAGCCTCAAGCCAGAAACTATGTGGTAAAGCCTGACTCATGACCATACACCTCGCCATCTCCATGAGTGACCTGTTCTTTCATTCAGCAACTCCATTTTGTTGAGGTGTATACGACACTATACACTGGTGTTTTATCCCATGTTCAGCTAGAAATGCATTAAAATCAGAAGACATATATTCCCCCCCTCGATCAGAACGGAGGGTGCCTGTGTACTTGAGCCACGAAGACTCAAGGACTTGTACCAATGAGACTATACCTCAATTGCCATACAAGTGCATATAGTGGGATCCTTTTCACACGTTTAAATGTCAATCCTAAGGAGTGACTTGCCAAGTGTATGAAGACGTGTGCAAACGTGATAGAAAATGAAGTGGTTCAGCTATTCACACATGAGAAAAGACTACTACCACTCACACCTACTGAAATACTGAAAGTGTTGCCGCAAGCCTCTTTTCAGCAGTTTTGGTATTTTGAGGTTTTCTCCCAGCCCAGAACTCCGAACATAGGCAATAGGGTACTCGTTTCGAAGCTCTCGACGAGACGAATCCAACGGTGGTGGTTTCACTCAATTCTGACCACTTTGCTTCAAGTTATGGTAGAAACAGTGAATTACGGGAGTCACAAACACCCGCGCCTCAGCTTCTCCTAGCTTACGCACGCACTACAGCAGCTCAAAACAAAGGGGAAGGGGTAGACAACAGTCCTACACTTGCATTTCAAGCATCACACACACATTCAAGAGCAAAATGAAGATCAAAATCAGCAAGAAAGAGGCAAACTCGAAAATTCAGAAGTGCTCCTTCTTCACAATGACAAGAGGTTCTTTACAATGAGTCACTTTTGACTTATATACTAGTGCCCTAAGTTTGGTCCTTTCACACAAGAGACCGGCACTTTATTCACTAAGAGACTAATTTCCTACTATTGTACATGGGTAAATCACTAATCTTCTGTGGGGATGCATCTAGAGGACTCCTCTAGTGCATTTACAACGGAAAATATATACAAGAGTGGTTATGATACAAAAGTTGTATGTCCAAATCGGAAAAATTTTGGGGCCCATCTTTTTCTCTGCTTTGTGCGCTCTTTTATCTCTACAACACTCTCCCCCTCTTCGTCTCTGTCGTCCCTTGACAGACTTTGCTTCGCGAACGCGTCCCGTGGGTAGTGTTGCCTGATTCTTGATCTTGCATTACGTTTTAGAGGTGCTTCAGCTTTTCTCCGCACGCTCCCCTTGGTCAGTATTGTCTGCAGTTAAACAGACATGCAGATTCGATGGCCTTCTTGATTCAAGCTCTACAACTCGAGAGCCTGATGTAGTTGTCTTGCCTGTTGACTTGGGTTGTCACGCACGCCACCAGTGACTAGGAATGTGCTGTTCTTAGTCACCCTCTTAAACTTTTCAGCCTCTACCCCTTTGTAACTTTTGGTCCTCTGATTTGTCTTGGTTGTACACATCTGACCCTGTTGTATTGCTTTGAGGCTGTCTACTTCTTTTCCACTGTGCGTGACCTGGATGATTTCTCTTTTTGCCTGATGCGTGCCCCTGCGGGGCTTCCTGCAGAGATATATTCTTTTTTCGTTCTTAATGAATTGTTCTGGACTTTGATTTTCTTCTTCTTTTCTTTTTGCTTGATTGTCCCTCTACACGTCCCTCCTCTTGAACTCTGTCGTCCTCGACAGGCTTTCTGAGGCGACGCGTGTATGTTTGAATTGCGGTTTGCTCTCGTTGGTTCAGCAGATTGGCATGACATAGCATGAATTCCTTCCATTGCTTTGATTTTACTCCGTCTTCTGGCGCCTGTCTATGATCAGCAAAGAAACTTGTTTCATAGGCCACCAGCCTTGCATTTAAATTGGAAGTCATTTTCACAAAAATCTCTGAATCCATTTCAAAGAAGCCGGTAAAGAATGCTTCTTCGAAAGTCTGCATATATGTAGATGGCAAAAACATAAGGCGAGAATAGTACGCCATAATAGTGAGTCGGCTCGGAATGGTCGATAAATCAAAAACAAGAGCTTCAGACCCTTGCGTAATGCCGATGAAATTCAAAAATGTATATTTAGCGTGCTGGAACACCTTCAACACTGTAATGATCATGCTAAATATTTTGTTGGTCATCTTGACGGCTAAGTCCGGAACTGTAGCATACCTTGCAATCCAAAATTCTATTGTCTTTACCATATATTCTTCGGTAGGTAAGTAATTATGTGGCGGACTAGGTAGTAACGGATAGTCTTCTTTGCACTGCCGGAAATAATCTTTCTCTGCTTTTTTCCATTTTTTGCGTAGAGCTGCAGTATCATTCATGTATCTTTGTTCCCATTCTACGAGGGTCTCTTGCTCTTGTTTGAGTTGATTTGTCATCTTGGTCAACTTTTCTTCCATGTCTTTTATGTCCTCATTTGATTTGTCAGCATCTGTCGGTGGTTGATCACTGAGGAGAGCTGTCATGAGCTCCTTGTTCCTGTCCCTTAAGTGGTCTGCTTCTTTCATGCTCTCCTTGAGCTGTGATTCGAGTACCTTGCTACGTGCATGGATCCTCGTTTTCTCTTTTTCTGCCATGTCTAGTTTTTTTGAGAGCTCCAAAACTTGCTCTTTTAGTTGGGCATTTTCCGTTTCTAATGTTTTGTATTGGGTTTTGGTTGTCTTTATTTCCTCGTGTTTCTTCAAAACTTGAGCTTCTGCTTTAGATAATTTCTTAGCCAGATTCATACCTTCCTTTTGAAGCTCCTGCTTATCGAGCATGGCTTGGTCGTAATCTTCATCAGCATCAAGCATCAACTGTTGAGTGTCTAGTGCAGTGCGAATCATATCCTGCACCACAGGCTTGAGCTGAGCTATATCAACATTCAGCCATGTCTTTGGTATGTCTGGGGTTTCTCCTGTATGTACATCTTGTCCTTGTGCAACGTGGATCATTTCCTTATGTGGTTGTCGGACCTGTAGTTGTACTTGCAATTCTGCTTCATCTTCTATGACTTTACGAACCTTCGTGGCACTCCCTTGAAATGTGACATCCAGTGGGGACGGTTCTGCCACAACCCTTAGTGGGGTGAAGGGTTCTTCGCCTTCTTGTCCTTCTTCTTGAGGCTTGTCCTCTGATATCATTGCATGCACCTCATCATCAGATTTGCCCTCCTTGTTGTGGGTGGTGGAGGCATCTTTCGGTTGAATGGGGTGTTGCCCTTCTTCTTCTGCCTTCTCTTTGGTTGTATTTTGGTCTACCAGTGGTGATTGAGCGTTTTCCTTGTGGCCTGCTTGGGCTTCGCCATATTCTACTTCATTTAATTCGGCCCACTGGCCATCATCCTTCGGTTCACTTTGAATATCTACATCCAATAATGATGTAGTTTGCTTCTCTTGGTCGTCGGATCCGGAACTAGAGTTATCTAGCCCAATTTCCCGATATCTATGTACCTTAGTAAGTTTGCCTTTTGGTTCCTGAGCCTTTGCGGACTGTTGATAATGATGACCCTGCACTGGTAGATTAATTTGTCCTTCTGTATATTTGTGAGTCTCCTCCAGTGCTTGGGTTAATTCTTCTTCCGTAATCTTTCTGGTTCCTTGGGGGGTGGTTGTAGGCAATACATGTACTCTCTTTGTTTTTGGTACTTCTTCTTCTGCTTGTTGGACTTCTCGAGGTCGTTTTGTACCTCGCATTGTGCCTCTCATCCGGGGTTGCGAACTGGTTTCGGCTTCTTCAACTTGCTTGCTTCCTTTCTTCTGTTTCGGTACAGTAGCTGCTTTGACAAAATGAGCCAACTCTATTGAAGATGGCATTTCTCGTAAGAACTCGCGCATGCCCAATGCGTGGTAAATCATAATTGTGAGGGCAGTGGTCCCATTGAGGAATTTCTTATTTTCCCATTTCTTCTTCGCCTCGAACAATCTTTCTTGCACATAGGGTGTAAGGTTTACCTGATTGCCAATCTGTTTTATGGCATGAGACAATAATTGCACAATGATCTTTTGAGGGGCCGTGTATCTATTCATACTCGGGAAGCAGAAGTGTTGGTGAATCAATCTGACTTCTTCTTCGACATCCACCCTATTAATGTCGACAAAAGTTCTTGTTTTTGCTCCACGACTCTCTTCCTTGATCGTGTTGACACCATCCTTTTCCCATCCAAATGCTTCTTTGATTAAGTCGTGGGAAAATTGAATGACTACCCATTCTCCATTCTTATCCATCACATTGGCTTCTGGCACCAATGGATCATGTAGTGCTGATCGTAGAGTGTTCATGACTTGTGTACAGCGTTGGAAATCCGGCTTATAGATTGGTAGCTCAAAATATTTATGAATTCCTGCTTTCTTCATGATGTCGATCGTGGATGGCAATCCATGTAACACTTTGAAGTCCTGGGACATGATCGGAAAATGATGCTCTGTGTCCATAATCTTTATGTTGGCCAAGAAAAGATATTCCTCCACTGGTTGCTCATCTCTAAACCAATGGCCTTTTGCTTTCGTAAGACATTGGGGAGGAAATTCGTGGACCTCCTCTTGGATTGTCGCTTCAGAGTCTTCAGAAGCCATCTGCACTTACAAGGAAAAGTGCATTAGCTTGAAAAGCTTTCATGAGACCATACAGTGTGTTGTTTTGATTATGGTAGCTCGTCACTCCGTTCCCCATTATTGCAAGAGTGGGATTTCTTACCGCCTCTTTTTATATTTTTTCTGAAAGAAGACAATCGTTAGTATAGCCGAAGCATAGTTTATGTACATAGTATGTCCATTCCTATCAGTTTAAAGCTAAGATCTAGTCTCACTTGGAGATCGTGCACCACTAGTTTGATAATGTACATCCTGTGCCGAATGCTTGGCCTTGTATTGCGGCCCTATCATGCTTACTTTAGGTGCATCAGACACTACATGAGTGCAATCGGGTGCTTTATCTCTGTTGGGGCTTCACTCACTAATTAGGTATTGATATATGAAGACATATGGAGACATATGATGAAGGAAAGAAGAAGTGAAGGAAAGACCTACAGAAAATCAAGCCTAAGTGAAGGGACAATTTCACTATTGTAAATTAGTTCAAAATTAGAGTCTAGATTTGTATTTGATTTTTAGAACTTACGAGTTCAAGTCTAGAAGAATGTAAACCATAGGTATATAAGTTAATTTGAGTCAGAAACATGAAAAGAGAGAACTCAATTTTGTAGTTTGAGGGAGTAGAGAAAAGTCGTGTAATTTCTGAGAGAGATGGTGAGAGAAAACTTCTGAGTCTGATAGAGTTTTCCATGGCTGTGAGCAAAATTAGGCCAAGCCATTTTGTACACACCTTCTCTGATAATCAACACATGTTTGTGTAGAAGCATTGTGCCTAATTTCTATTGTACATTGAGTTCTAAGTCATTTCATATGACTATGTAAGGTAGTTGACAGTTACGACTTTTCTGGCGCACATTTGACTGATCTTCTGAAGGTCAGATCTCGAAGCACAGTGTAAAGTTTTTGGTAAGTGATAGCTCGTTTGAAAGCTATTATCCTCAACTACATTTGGTCAAAAGATCTTTAAGAAACGGGACGCGTACTCAGAGAAATCAGCTTAAGAGTGAAGGTATGTCAAATCGATGAAGTACATTTTCAGTTTTCAGACATAGTGTAAAGATTGGTACAAAATCAGAGGATTGTGAAGTTATTGCTTGAAAGTTTTGTTTGTTATGTGTTGCTTAACACTAGCAAGAACTTCTCTTAGCAAGTAATCAAAAGATTTGGCAAAGATTGAGCTAATACAGATCAGATTGAAGGATTGAAGAAAAGGCGCAGATTTCTGTGAAGTGAAATTTTTGTTTTTCACTAAGTTCAGAGTTGAAGGTTCATATTTAGAGGTTTGCTAAGCTAATGATGGTTATGGAGGTCTTCTAATACCACATTAGTTTAGTTCTTGTGGTGTTTCACACACCAACAAGTGGTATCAGAGCAGATAAGGTCCTCGAGAAGTAAAGGAGAGCAGATACAAGAAGATTTGAAGAGTTCTTTATCAAAGAAGGAGGAAGCTGAGGTGTTCAACAACCAAAGTCATCAGAAGAGTATTTCGAAGTTGCTCCCAAGGGTAAAGGTCTACAAAAGGTATCAATCTTTAACCTTACACTTACAGGTTGAAGCAGAAGCAAGGATACCATGGCAGATCATGTGTCCATTGACAAATTGGACAGAGATAACTATCCTGCTTGGGTAATGAGGATGGAAGCCTTACTTATGAGTAAGGACTTAATGGTATATGTGACAGGTGAAGAGGAGAAGCCTAAATTTGAAGATGAAAGTCATCCAAGGAAGGAAGAGCTAGAAGCTTTGAAGTTATGGCAGAAGAGAGATGCAAGTGTAAGAGCTTATATATACAACACTATTACAGATCATTTATTGCCACACATCAGAGGTTTAGAAACAGCTGAAGATATTTGGAATGCTTTGGAAGATCACTTCCAAAACACCACTAAAGCTAGGAAAGCTAGCTTATGGTCAGAGTTCACCACATTCAAGAAAAAGCAAAATCAGAACATTAGTGATTATGTCACTAAGATGAAAGACTTGGCAGATAGCCTTGGATCTATTGATGAGGATATTGAAGATCATAGGTTGATAGCTCAATTACTTGCAGGATTAAGAGGTGATGAAAGGTGGAAGCCTTTTGTACTTTCAACAGAACTCTCATTAAACCATTATGTGCCAGAATTGAATCAATTACTTGGATTGATGCTTACATTTGAGCAAGACTTAAAGTCAGATGGAGACAAAGGTCAAAGTTCTGCAATGTATGTGAAGAACAAAAAGAAAGGAGATAAAGGCAAAGCAAAGGATGAAGAAGAGTCAACAACTCAAGCAAATTATGCAAAAGGAAGAGGTTTTGGCAGAGGTAAAGGTCGAGGTAATGGAAGAGGTAGAGGTAATCAGAACAATAACAAGAAGACATGTTGGATCTGTGGATTGAGCAATCATCTAGCATATGATTGTTGGCACAATCAACAAGGAGCAAGCCAAAATCAGAACAACAATGGCAGAGGAAGAGGTGGAAGGTTTCAGAATCAATTTCAAAGAGGAAGACATAATTCAAGAGGAAGTTATGGAAGAGGTGGTGGAAGAAATTGGAATCAGAATCAATCATATAATACCACATATTACAATTATGCAAATGATACACAGAATGACAACCATACAACATTGATGATGAATTCAATTAGTTCATCAGAGAAGGAGGATCTCAAGGTATTCTATATTGACTCTGGTTGTTCAAATCATTTATCAGGTAATATAGAATTATTGTCAGAATTGGAAGAAGGCAATTCAAGTCATACAGTACAAACAGGTGACAATACAAAACATAATGTGCATTCAATTGGAAAAGTGAAGTGCAGGAGTGGAGCTGATTTATTAACAAATGTTTTGTATGTTCCAACAATACCAAAGAATCTGATTAGTGTTGGACAAATAGTGGAAAAAGGTTTTCAAGTCAGATTTACAAATGAAGGGGTATTTGTAGAAGATCCAGAGGATGCATACAAACCCATTGTTTGTGGTAAGAAGGAAGGTAGACTTTTTACTCTCAAAGTGCAAGGAAATGTTGGTCAAGCCCTAATCACACATGGTGATGAAGTAATTACAGAGTTAGATCTTTGGCATAAAAGATTGGGACATTTCAATGAAAGAGGAATCAAAACTATGGTGGAGAATCAATCTGTATTGGGACTACCAAATGTAAAGAATCAACATATGATATACAAGTGTGAAGCTTGTCAGATGGGAAAAGCTCATAGACAACCATTTCAGAAGAAAGGTTTCAAGCATGATGGTTTGCTTGAACTCATACATACAGATGTATGGGGACCAACAAAAGAAGGTTCAATAAATGGATCTAGGTATTATGTTTTGTTTATTGATGATGCTACAAGGTGGATAACTCTTTATGTTCTAAAGGAAAGATCAGAAGTCTTTGGAGCCTTCAAACATTTTCATGCTTATGCAGAAAGAGTTACAGGTCACAAACTCAAGAGGCTAAGGTCTGATGGAGGGGGAGAATACTTCTCCCAAGAGTTTAATGACTATCTTTGGAATGCAGGTATCAAGAGAGAGATAACTTGCAGGTATACACCTCAACATAATGGGGTGGCAGAAAGGAGGAATAGAACATTGGTTGAATTTGCAAGAGCAATGTTAAAAGAAAAGAATTGCCCTAATTATCTTTGGGCTGAGGCTGTAAATACAGCCACATACCTTGTGAATAGGTTACCATGTGGAGCTTTGAATGGTATGACCCCTTATGAAGCTTGGTGGGGTAAGAAACCAACACTTGATCATTGTAAAGTGTTTGGGTCAATTGCCTATGCTTATGTGCCATCACAACTCAGACATAAGCTTGAACCAAAGGCAGAAAAATATGTGTTTATTGGGTATGATGAAAAACAAATGGGTTATAGACTATGGAGTCCTTTAACTAAACATTTTATTGTTTCCAGAGATGTGACTTTTGATGAACAGAAGAGTTGGTATGCAGATAAAGAATGTGATCTTGAAACATTTGAAGAAGAGATAAGAAGGAGTGCAAGAGGTAAATCACATATGCAGATAGATGGAGATGAAGAACATATGCAAGCAAGCACATCAAGAGTTGGATCATATAGAAGGAATGAAGATGGACCAATATTTGATGAAGAAGTACATCCAGATATGCATGAAGAGTGTGAACCAAGAAGGTCAACCAGAATGAGGAAGCAACCTACAAGGTATTCATATGACACTTCTTACTTGACTCAGAAAAACTATGCTTACATGGTTAAGGAAGATGAAGAACCTCAAAGCTATGATGAAGCAAAGGGTAAGAGACATTGGGAAGTAGCAATGAAGGAAGAGTTTGATGCTCTTGAAGAGAACAAAACTTGGGAACTTGTCCCAAAACCTAATGGTAAGAAAGTGATTGGAAATAAATGGGTTTACAAAGTTAAGAAGCATGCAGATGGAACTATAGCCAGATACAAAGCTAGATTGGTGGTTAAAGGCTATGCTCAAACATTTGGCATAGATTATGATGAGACATTCAGTCCTGTGGCAAAGATGTCAACCATAAGAACAATCATTGCCATTGCAGCATCAAAAGGATGGACATTGAGTCAATTGGACATTAAGAATGCATTTTTGAATGGATATATATCAGATGAGGTTTACATGGAGCAACCTCAAGGGTTTGCAGATCATAAGTTTCCAAATTATGTTTGCAGGTTGAGAAGAGCCCTTTATGGTTTGAAGCAAGCTCCAAGAGCTTGGAATTATAGACTTGTAAAGTATCTTAATGACCTTGGATATCAAAGTTCAAAGGCAGATGCAAGCTTACTTATCAAAAGAACAGATGAAGGTATGATCTACATTTGTATATATGTAGATGACATTATAATTACAGGTACCTCAAATGAAGGAATCAAGGAGGTGAAGAAGTTACTTGAAAGAGAATTCAAGATAAGTGATCTAGGAAAATTATCATATTTTCTTGGAATGCAAATCACTTATGCAGAGCATGGCATTTATGTATCACAAGAAAGGTATCTCTTGAATCTTCTAAAGAAGTTTAACATGGAGAATTGCAGAGAGGCATCTACACCATTAGAAGTCAATCACAAACTCAGTAGATATGATGGTGCAGAGTTCAAAGACATGAGGAAGTATCAATCTCTAGTTGGAAGTTTGATTTATGCAACTCTAACAAGGCCTGATCTTAGTTATGCAGTTGGTGTCCTTTCCCAATTCATGCATTGTTCAAAGGATCCACATTGGATTGCAGGTCAAAGAGTCCTTAGATATATCAAAGGGACTTTGAAAGAAGGATTGTATTATCCTTTTACATCAGATATAAGATTGAGAGCCTATAGTGATTCAGATTGGGCAGGAAGTCAAGATGACAGAAGGTCTACACATGGCTACATGATATACATTGGAGATAAGCTTGTGAGTTGGTGTTCAAAGAAACAACACACAGTGGCCTTATCATCAACTGAAGCTGAATACAAAGGACTTGTGGAAGCAGCAAAGGAAGTCATATGGATGCAGACATTATTCAAAAGCTTGGGAATTGATCAAGGTATACCCATCATTCATGGAGATAACATGAGTTCATTATATCTTGCAGCAAATCCTGTGTTTCATGCAAGGACAAAGCACATAGAGATACAGTACCATTTTCTTAGAGAAAAGGTAATGGAGAAAGAGATTGAAGTGGTGTACACTTCCACAAAAGATCAGATTGCAGATATTATGACAAAAAGCTTGGATGGAGTAAAGACAAGTAAGTTCAAGGAGATGGCAGGAATAAAAGAGAAGGAGACTATGTGAAGAAGTCAAATTATGCTAATTAGTGATTGAGGGGGAGCTGTTGGGGCTTCACTCACTAATTAGGTATTGATATATGAAGACATATGGAGACATATGATGAAGGAAAGAAGAAGTGAAGGAAAGACCTACAGAAAATCAAGCCTAAGTGAAGGGACAATTTCACTATTGTAAATTAGTTCAAAATTAGAGTCTAGATTTGTATTTGATTTTTAGAACTTACGAGTTCAAGTCTAGAAGAATGTAAACCATAGGTATATAAGTTAATTTGAGTCAGAAACATGAAAAGAGAGAACTCAATTTTGTAGTTTGAGGGAGTAGAGAAAAGTCGTGTAATTTCTGAGAGAGATGGTGAGAGAAAAGTTCTGAGTCTGATAGAGTTTTCCATGGCTGTGAGCAAAATTAGGCCAAGCCATTTTGTACACACCTTCTCTGATAATCAACACATGTTTGTGTAGAAGCATTGTGCCTAATTTCTATTGTACATTGAGTTCTAAGTCATTTCATATGACTATGTAAGGTAGTTGACAGTTACGACTTTTCTGGCGCACATTTGACTGATCTTCTGAAGGTCAGATCTCGAAGCACAGTGTAAAGTTTTTGGTAAGTGATAGCTCGTTTGAAAGCTATTATCCTCAACTACATTTGGTCAAAAGATCTTTAAGAAACGGGACGCGTACTCAGAGAAATCAGCTTAAGAGTGAAGGTATGTCAAATCGATGAAGTACATTTTCAGTTTTCAGACATAGTGTAAAGATTGGTACAAAATCAGAGGATTGTGAAGTTATTTCTTGAAAGTTTTGTTTGTTATGTGTTGCTTAACACTAGCAAGAACTTCTCTTAGCAAGTAATCAAAAGATTTGGCAAAGATTGAGCTAATACAGATCAGATTGAAGGATTGAAGAAAAGGCGCAGATTTCTGTGAAGTGAAATTTTTGTTTTTCACTAAGTTCAGAGTTGAAGGTTCATATTTAGAGGTTTGCTAAGCTAATGATGGTTATGGAGGTCTTCTAATACCACATTAGTTTAGTTCTTGTGGTGTTTCACACACCAACAATCTCCTCGATCATCCGCTCCTCGTGGTAGCTTTGGTTTCCAGATCCATTTTGAGAACACTGAGAGAGGTCGCTGGGTTTTCTCGATTCGTGCAGCTGCTCGTGTTCCATTTGCTTTATCCATTGTCCGAGTGAATTCGGCATTGCTTTGCGATCTTCTCTGATGATTCTTATGTGTTGTTGACTTTTGCCTTGTCTGCTGTGGTATTTTCTCCTTTGTCCTTACGTTCTGTTTAGCTGCTTGTATGACCTTTTTGGGAATCCATATCTGATGTCGAGATCTTTGAGCTTCAAGCAAGGGCTTGGCAATCCATACTTGTACTGGTTCTTTTCGTTTGTAGTTCTTTGTAGCTGGTTTGGTGATGCCTGTTTCCTTCTTCAGAGCGCTTGTGGACGTTTCTTGACTCTGTATTTGATCCTTGCGTACCCACATATATATGGGTGGTTGTCGATTCGAGTATCTGCTTATTGGTTTCCAATAGTACGATCTTTGGATGTTTTGAGCCTGTTTAGGAGAGAGCGTCTCCTCGTTGGTTGGCTTATCCTCAATTACATTGGATAACTTCGACTCTATAGTGGATGTCGCAAAGATTAAAGTTTCAGCTTCTATGCATTTGCTTTCTGAGTGTTGAGCACAGTTGCTACTATCTTCCGTCGTTTCTTGAACTTCCTCCGATCTTGGTATTGACATGGTTTGGTTACATGGTTTCTCTTCAAGCAAGCTGAAAATCTCTTTATGCCCTATCGTGGCTGAAATATATCCTTGAGCCAGATGAATACACGCTTCTGTCTCAATGATCCAGTCGTGTCCTAGAATGAAGTCTTCTATCAAATCGTCATCCTCACATACTAGGACTTTTTGTTCCATGGAGGAATTTCCTAGGTGGAGGGATACATTCGTGGTTCCAAGACATTCTATGGTGTGGCCTCCAATTCCTATTAGTTGGGCTTTTGTGGGATTCAATTCTAATTGCAGCTCGTCTGCTATTCTCTTTCGCATGCAGCTAAGGCCTGCTCCTGAGTCTATCAATGCATCTATCAATTTATACTCTGTCTTGCCAATCCCTAGGTTTAGGTAAGGTTGTGTTTTACACATACTCGTTGAATCCTGATTTTTTACCTGATAGTTTGCCATAGGGATGGGCTCTTCTCCTTGGAGATAGCGTTCATCTCTTTGCCTGATCCACTCTTTCCGTTTCCTAATGCGTCCTAGTGCTTCCTGTCGGGCTTCCTCTCGAATTCGTTCGTCTTCCTTTTTCCTATTTTGAGCTCCTAATAGTCGCGCTAGCATTTGATCAGTCAAGGGCTCCATGAATCGTCTTACTCTGCATCCACTGATGTAGTTGGGAAGAATGTCTCCGTCTAGTGTAGCGAGATTGATTGCACCACTAGTAGAGATTCGATTTATAATCAAGGGTCCATATCCGCGTTTTTGTAGCTTCTTCGCATGTTGTTTTAGAGTGTAGACTAGGACTAAGTCGCCTTCTTTTAGTCCCTTGTCTTTTATATGTGAATCATAATATGCCTTTTGTCTTCGTTTAGCGGCATAAATGCCTGCTACAGCTTGCAGTCTAGTCTCGTGCAACTTTTCAATTTGATCTAGTTGCTGGGACAATTCATGACCGTTCCACTCATATTGCTGAGCGACTTTTAATGTAGGTACTAAGAAGTCAATTGGCAAAATTGCATTCTGCCCATACACTAGATTGAAAGGTGTGGTTCCAATGGCCGTTTTATATGCCACTCAGAAGGCCCAAATTGCATGATGCAATTGTTTGTCCCAATCCAACCTTCCGTTATTGACAATCTTTGTCAATACATTGCATAGTACCTTGTTGGAACTTTCAGCTTGTCCGTTAGCTTGTGGATGGTATGGGGCTGATTTTTTATGAATCACTAGAAAGTCATTCATTAGCGACTCAATGACTTCGTTTAGGAAATGCGTTCCTCGATCACTCACTATCTCGATCGGTAATCCAAAGCGTGTGAAGATGTGCTCAAAGAGAAATTTTGCTGTCGTTTGAGCATCATTCTTTCTAGTGGCTTTTGCTTCTACCCACTTGGTTAAGTAGTCGGTGGCTACTATGATGTACTCCGCATGTGATCCTTTAGCCGATGGATTGATAGGTCCTATGAAATCAATACCCCACTTGGTAAATGCTCTTGCACAAACCATGGGTCTTAAAGGCATGTCGTCTCTTCGAATGGGATATTTCGCTCTCTGGCATGTTTCGCAGCTTTTCACATATGTCTCCGCATCCATATGTAGAGTTGGCCACCACAAGCCTGCAAAGAGAATCATCTTGACCGTTCTGTCTGCTGAAAAATGTCCTCCCGCAGCTCCTGCGTGTGCCATTTCTAATATGGGAAGATATTCTCCTTCATGTACACACAATCTGAGTTGATTGTCTTTTCCTCTTCTAAACAATTGTTTTCCCATTATTACATAATCCTTGCTCATTTCTTCTAAGGATCGCTTTCTTGCTAGACTAGCTCCTATTTCGTGCTCTTTCGTTTTGAGGAATTGTACTAATGTTTTACTCCAATTAGGCGCTATGGTCGAGAAAGGTAAGGACACGTGATCCTCTGGGCTAGTTTCTTTGCATTCCACACAATTACTTACATAATCGTGAACGTCTTTTGACATGTCAGGCCAATAGACACCTAACCTTTTTAATTCTCGAATTGTTCCATGCATCCCTTGATGGGTTTTCCACTTGTTTACGTGTGCCTGCTGAATTAGTTGCTTCTGTTCGTCCTCCTCGACACATCTTAATAAGACACCGTTAGGTTCCTTATAGGGCCATGAGTGAGTATGGGAATTAATCGTTCCGCCCACTTCGGACATACTTCAAGATTAAACAAATACGTATCTAGTAAATCATCCGGTACTCCGCTAGGTGGTTCTCCATGCGTTAGCCTTGAAAGGTGATCTGCTCTTACATGTGTGTTTCCTTTTTTGACTATTACCTCAAAGTCGAACTCCATTAATAACAAAAACCATCGTACTAATCTTCCCGTGTTGCAAGGCTTATTGACTAAATACAACAAAGCCTGATGGTCTATGAAGAACTTGAATTTGTTGGCTAAGAGGTAGTGTCTAAACTTCTTCACTGCATAAACCATTCCTAAACCTTCTCTTTCAGTAGTCGTATAATTTCTTTCTGCTTGGTTTAATTGTCTACTCGCATAAGCGATTGGATGGTCAAGCTTCCCTCCATCAGCCGGTTGAGCTAGGATACATCCAATGGCATAGTTCGAAGCATCAACATGAATATGAAAAGGCTTGCTCCAGTTGGGTGATTTTAGAATTGGGGCTGTACTCAGCCGCTTCTTAAGCTCGTTGAAGGCCTTCTCACACTCGTCTGTCCATGTGAACTGAGTCAATAGACCATATAAAGGCTTAGCTATTATGGCATACATGTGAATAAACCTACGGTAATATCCACAGTGTCCCATAAAGGCTTGTACTTCCTTCGCACTCTTGGGTCTGGGTAGCTCTAGGATAACTTTAATCTTTTCTTCGTCCGTGGATATTCCATTCTTTGAAACGATGTGTCCTAGGATTTTTCCTTGTCGCACCATGAAGACACATTTCTCAGGGTTCAAGCAAACTCTATACTGTCTACATTTATTGAATATTTTTCTCAGTTCCGGTATATGGTCTGGTCGTTGATTTGAGTATGTACACAGATCATCTACGTATACTTCCATACTTTTTCTCAGAAATTCTTTGAAAACATGACACATCAGTCGTTGGAAGGTGGCTGGCGCATTAGTGAGCCCGAAAGGCATTACTCTAAATGCATAGATTCCCCATTCAGTCGCGAATGCGGTTTTATGCTGGTCCTCAGTTGCAATAGCTACTTGGTTGTAACCAGAGAATCCATCCAAGAAGCTATAGACCTCCTTGCCGGCAACTCTTTCCAAAAGATGGTCTGTGATGGGTAATGGGAAACTATCTCGTATAGTTGCTGCATTTACTTTTTTTAAGTTGATACACACCCTTAGTTTTCCGTTTTTCTTGGGCACTACTACTAGAGGCGATACCCATTCTGTGTGTTCAATCTCATAAATGAATCCGGCCGCTAGTAATTTGTCAATTTCTTCCTTTATTTTTGCTGCATAAACTTCGTTATATGTATAAGGGCGTTGTTTAGAAGGTTTTGCATCTGATGTCATAGGGATTCGATGAGCGCATATGCTGGGTTCTACACCCTTGAGGTCTTTGTACGTCCAAGCAAACACGTCTCGATATTCTCGGATGAGTCGTATGAGATCCTCTTCTTCCTCGTCCGATACGTCTTTCCCAATATACGTGCATCTCTCTTCTCCGTCTTCTATCGTTACAACAACTTTCTTGGTTTGTTCCTTGTTATCATAGGCTTCTCCGTCCCGGGCCTCTCGTTTAGGCATTTGAGTTGCTATTTTCCTTTCTTCCACTTCGTATCTTTTAAAATGTTCTGGAACTTCGAAATGGTCTGGTTCCGGTTCCACTTTACTCGTGTCCTCTCTATGCTCGTGTATGATTGGGATGGTTTCGATTGCTAAGACTTTTGTTGGTCTTTCTTTTGATTCTTCTTGCATGGTTTCCAAATATTGTTCTTCAGAGTCAAACTCTGGTTCCATTTCTATGCTTTCATACTCTTCTTTCCACTCTTCCTCTACAATTTCTCCTGCTTCTACTTCTTGGAGGACAACCATGTAGAGGTTCACGTCATATCCTTCCTTGTCTATACAATCGTTCATCGTCAATACTTCCTCATTCACACACACATCTAATGTGGCTAGGATTTCCATCCAGCCATGTGGTTCGAAGAGTTCATCTGAAAAAATTTTAGGCATGTAATCGGGGTCTTCTATCAATCGATAATTAGGGTGCCCTATTGGCCACATTTGTTTTTTACACTCCTCCTTCTTTGCTTCTTTGCACATCCACAACTGGGCATCCTCGTGCATCCAAGATTGGTCACTTGATCCAGCGCTGTGAATGGATAGGTCATCTTCATCTTTGTGGACTGGATTCCATTGTAATGGAGGGACATCCCGATAAGCGAATGTGTGCAAGTTTATCTTGGTAGTGTTCCCTTGATGTTGGAGATATAATGAATCTCTGCCCCAATCTTGTACTACTCGCATCTGTCTCATGAAGGGTCGTCCTAATATCATCTCATAATTGTTTGCTTTTTCGAACTTACATATAGCTAGTGTGTGTTCAAATTCCACTCCACACGTTGTTAACCTAATTCCTTCCAATATTCCTAGGGGTCTCTCCACATGACCGTCTGCTAAATGGAGTTTCATGCGAGTGGGTCGTAAGGCTGGTTTTCCCCACTTTTCCAAATCTCCTTCGTTGCAATTCCTACTCCAGCTCCTGTGTCCAAGATAGCTTTGGTCATGTACCCATTGTAGATGACAGGCAAACAGGTATTCCCTTCATCTCCTTCACTGAACTCTCCTACTTTATCGACTGGAACCTGTATTGTGGACTTATTTTCCAGTTCCTTTTCTTTTGATCCTCCAGTCTTTGACAGTGGTTTCAATTGCTCTGCCATTTGCTTCCACAACTGGGGTTTAAGTCTAAGCAAATCTTCTACCGTTAATTGGCATTGTACTTTCGTTTTCTTTAACTCTGTTAAGTTATGTGAACTCTCCTTTCCTTTTCCTGTTCCTTTTCCATGCACCGTGGGTGCTCGTATTACCACTGACTCTCTTTCATACTCTCCCATATAGTTAGGCAATGTTGAAATGCTTATGGTCTCCTCTCTACCTCTATCGAGTCTTGAGATCTCCTCGTAGGCCTCCTCGAGGTTAGGATGGGGTTGACAGTCTTCCACATTTATTTCATCAAATGGTGGTGGATCGACACCATTTTTCTTCCATTGCTCTTCTCTGATTCTATCCCACAAGTCCTTGGGCCATTCAGCTTCTAAGTCTGGTATGGCTGGTACAGGGCCATCTTGTGCCGTCTCTTGTTCACCTTGGGAATCTTCTTTCCTTAATTCTTTATCCTTTGGTTTGAGGTATTCTTCATAAGGTTCCTGTGCAATCCTTGTCTCTGGTAGAGTTGGGATAGTCTTTTCTAGGGTTGTTTGTGCTACTTCTATGAGTTTTCTGCATATAGCTAGTCTTTCCTTTTCTAATTCCCCTCTAGGGTAGATTTTTTCATGTTGCTCTATGTTCGGTCCCATTTTGATTCTAGCTTGGTACCTTTTTAGCCACATATCCAAGTCGTCTGGCTTTGGATCTGCTAGAATTGATCCGGGCTTCTCCCTATCTGAGCTCGGTTCGATTAGCTCAGGAGTCTCCTTAGACTTCCCTTGTTCTTTGTGTTTACTTGATTTTGCATTTTGCTTTTTACTGTTTGTACTCTTGTTCTTTGCCCATTTATCCTTGAGTTTCTCTCGTCGTTCTTTCCATTTCTGAGCTTTTATGTTGCGGGAATTTTCACACGGGTCCTCGGAATCTTCCACTATCTGAGTTGAAGAGCTTATTTGCGTGTTGTTTTTTTGTTCCTCTTCTGGTTGCTGTTCTTTTTGTTGTTTTGTCTGGGCTCTAGTGATGGCTTTTAGCGGCACTGTATTCCTTATCACTTCGAGATTCTTCTATGACCTCTATTACATTGATTGGTGCAGAACCTTGGTTTTTTACCGGATTCTTAGGGCAATCCCTAAAAAGATGTTCCTTTCCGCAATCACTGCAATATCCTTCCCAGATTCTAGGTGGTGGAGGGTTGTTATGGTCGAGGGCATTCTCTAATGAAATGGTCTCCTCCACATCTAAAGCATGGTCCTCTCTGTACTGGTGGTCTACTGGGTGGTCTCATGGGTTGTGGTGCTTTAGGAGCTGTATACATTAGAGTGGAAGTCTCTGCTCCATAAGTCTGATCATAGCCTTCATACCCATAGTATGTAGTCTCATATGCCGGTTCGTATTCCATCATGTAGGCTTCATACGGATAGTACTCACTTGGTAGGGCTTCGTATCCAAGGTTGGTTGATTCTATCTGGGTCATTGTCGTGGCTGGTACTATAGCTCTTTCTAGATTTTCTTCTGGTTGCGCATATTTTACTGGTACTACTTGTTGAGGTTGCGACGGTTGGGGTCCTAGCACTGGTTGTGGTGGTGGGTATGGTGTCTGTTCAATTGGTCTAGGTACTCCCGTCTGTGCTGGATAAGGGTTGTATCTTGGGATCTCTCTGTTCGGGTCTCTAGGTGGATATCCATACGGTCGATACTGAGGTGGTTGGAAAGGGCGTGTTTGCCTATGAAAGGGACAGTTCTCAGTAGTGTGATTAGTGTATTTCTGTTCTATGTGACAATACCAAGAAGTCCCTTGTTGTTGCTGCCTGTTGTATGGATAAGCTGGTTGTGTACCGCCCCCTCCTCGGACACACAGGTGAGTGGGGTGATCTCCTCCACATAAGCTACATCTCCGTAGCATAGGCAATCTTTGAACTGGGGGTTGGTAAGCTCTTTGCCCCCGTGCCCCTAATTTCTTGGCTAGTAGCTCTGCTAATTCTTCCACGTGACTGGAGTTGGAAGAAATGGCACTCCTTGAGTCGTCCGATTTAGCGTGGCTGGACTTGCTGTTGAGGTCCTCAGCTAAGTTATCTTCCAAATCAATACACTCCTGAAGACACTCACTCAAAGTTTGTAGTCTTTTCACGTATACTAGCGTCCTCAAGGTTCCATTAGTGAGCCCGTCCAAAAATAATGAAATCATTTTTTGTTGCGTCGGTCTCTCTGTTACTGGGCATCTATCCACGTACTGGTTGAACCTTCTGGCCGCATTCTTCACCGTTTCATTAGGATTTTGTTTGAAGCTGTGAATTAGCGAAGATGAATTGTGTTTGATTCCTCTCTTAGTGAATTCTCCTATGAATTCCTGAAAAAATTGTTCCATGTTCCCAAACTGGTTGGGATCTAAGGGTTGGAACCAGGTCAGAGCTGTTCCTATGAGGGTGAGTCCAAACGCCTCATACTGTACAAAGAAGTCGTCCACTTGTTCCGCTCTTAGGACTTGTTTGAATTCAGCAATGTGATCATATGGTTCTCCTGATCCATCATAAGGGTTTCGTACACACTTAGCCACTTGAATAGGCCTCAGCTGTCTAACAGGTTCAGGTGGTCTGGGCATCACAGGAAGAATAGGGACAGCTGGTCGTATGGGTGGTATACCAGGCTGTCTTCCTATCGGGGGTTGTGGTCTTACTGGTGGTCTGCATTGGTTTCCTATCCCTGGTTGGGTCTGATAGTGTGCTTGTACTCCTGGTGTGGCAAATTGTACATGAGCATGATTAGGTACGCTCCAATGGCTGGTCTGTCCTGATGTAGTATTTTCTGTTTCTTCTTGATTTCCAAACGGATTTTGTGAGGTTGTTGCTTGCTCTCTCTGGGGAAACACAGGTGTACCCATATATCTTAATCGAGACCTGTCTAAGATACTCACAGGCCAATACCTTCTTTGATCTTTATCCAGGTATGTGAGTCTAGTCTCATCATCAGGGTCTTTCAATTCATAGAAAGTCATGGGGTTCTCTTCTCTCCCTGGAACAGGTGAATCAGTTTGCAACAGTAAGTTTGATCCGTGAATCATATAGACTTCTAACAAATAGTCGTCTTGAGGTATCAAGTCACCTCTCAAGACATGTGACACTCAGGATCTGCCTCTAGGGGTGGTCACAAACTCTTCTGGTTGTGTCCTTCCTAGGTTTTCAGGGTCTGAGAGTTCCCCTCTTTCATTGATCCTTTCCGGGAATTCGGTTACAATGTAGATGTGACCAACTTTGTCAACATATGCACCTCCTTCGTATTTGACAGCTGGTCGGGGTACAATTGTGGCATTTTGGGAAGTTACCATCCTGGCCACAGACCTATTTAAGCCATCCAGGTAGATTGGAATCTCCTGGGCATTGGTGGATACATACTGCAAGGAAGTACGGTAGTCCCCCTCCACAGTAGTCATGAAGCTTCTCGTTGGTGTGGGACCTTGCATGTCTTCCGAAGCCATAGGTAATTCCTCTTCTGAGTCACTAGAGGTTTCTAAGTAAACGGAGTGATGACTAACCTGGGCAGTACTTCCTACTGAAGATATGATACTCCTTCGACTACTTAGAACTCTTCCTGACCTCAAGTTCATTCACTCTCCTAAGCCTCTCTTTATGCTTCCCCTTTCCCCTTGGGTAGCTCTCCCAATGACTCAATTAGTCTGCCAAAAGATGTTGGATGTGATGGCTGGGTACAATCAGAAGATCAAGCTGGTGTTGCTAGACCTGCTTCACACCTGCCCTCTTTTTCTTTCAGATATGGTTAGGAGACTCCTTGAGCTTCCAAATGACACCAAGAAACTATATATGTGCTTTACAAAATGATTGAGTAATGACCAAATCAAAACAGATGATTTTGAACCTTCACTACTCCAAAAACTTTCTATTCCTGTATTGATACCTGCTCAGTCCTAAGCTTAGTGTGTCCAGTACACTTGCAATTGGTTCAATTCCTTCTGGGAGTATTAAATTAACTT
The DNA here is from genome assembly GCA_020310875.1 of Ceratopteris richardii. Taxonomy (NCBI): domain Eukaryota; kingdom Viridiplantae; phylum Streptophyta; class Polypodiopsida; order Polypodiales; family Pteridaceae; genus Ceratopteris; species Ceratopteris richardii. The sequence goes on along the minus strand of CM035408.1, from coordinate 183,320,170 downwards.
AACAAGCTACCATTAGCAAGTTAAATCACTCCAAATAACAAACTATACACTGAGCATGATCTTTAGCAAAATCAGAGACACCCCCGACTTTTTAGGAACAACACAGAACTATACCAGTGACTGCTTCGACTGTGATTTCTCCCAATTGGCTGAATAGAATGACTTGAAATTTTGTAGTGTTGTAGAATGCTTTGAGCTGGTTCCAATGAGCCCTGGATCATCAAATTTGGTTCAGTAGATCTTGCGATATGCCCTGTTGAAGTTGACAGACTTTGAGGTGAATGACTCAGAGAACACAGAGTTAAGAACTATGAGTATATGTATTGAAACTATCAAATGTACATTCCCATTGGCATGTAGAGTGATGCCCAATGGTACTCAGAGGTGTAGGCTAAGTAGTAGCTCTCACACACTCTATGATCTGCTTGGATTAACCTCGGGAAGTGAGCAACAAGACCCGCGACTTTTTCATAGTTTTTTATAAGTCATCACTTGAGATTTGAATTTCAAATTCAAATGTAGGCTCCCTCAAATCTCTCATCTAATCTCATGGAGATATTCTCTCCATCCATAACTTCTAATTTCCACGACTTTTGAAGGTGGGTGAGATTACAAGAGGTGAGTTAAGTCACTTTGACTTTTACATTGGATAAAAGATAATAAAGCATAGGCATGTGTTCCTATGGTATATGGTTCACATGAATACATCCTTCAAGGGTCCAAACTTTTATGCTTTCCAAGGGTCCAATAGTCCAAGCTTTATGTTGAGTCTTCAAGGCACACAACAAAGCCAAGTGTTAAGGCTTGTTTTGCACCAACAGCTCCCCCTCAAGCCAAACACTTGCTTGAGTCTTCATCTTTAGTCTTCAATGATATCCTGTAATCCAATCATGGATTTAAACCTGCATAGCTTGCTCCCATCCAAGGCTTTTGTAAGCAAATCTGCACATTGAATATTAGTGGACACATATGATAATTGGATTTCCTTGCTAAGTAATTTCTCCCTCACATAGTGGTAATGAACCTCTATGTGTTTTGTCCTAGCATGATAAACAGGGTTAGCAGCTAGGTGAAGTGAACTTGTGTTATCACCAAATATGATTGGTGGCCTTGTGTATAGGCCCAATTCTGAATAGAGTAACTTCAACCATATTGCTTCTTGAGTAGCATTGGCTAGCCCTCTGTACTCTGCCTCAGTAGATGATAGGGCTACTGTGGGTTGTTTCTTGGATGACCAAGAAATTGGTTTATCACCTGCAAAGCATATGTAACCAGATGTACTCCTCCTGTCATCCTTACAACCTGCCCAATCTGCATCTGAGTATACCTTGATGTCAATGTCTGATGAATATGGATAATACAAACCATGATTTTGTGTTCCCTTTAGGTACTTTACTATCTTCTTGGCTGCCTCCAAATGTGGTACTCTTGGCTTATGCATAAATTGACTAAGTACACTAACACCATATGATATATCAATCCTAGTTAAGGTAGCATAATTAAGACTACCTACCAAACTTTGGTAACCTGTAATATCCTTGAGTTCTTCTCCTTCATGTGCACTGAGTTTGTGATTGACCTCCATAGGAATGTTTGAGATTTTAGCTTCCTGCAAATTAAACTTCTTGACCATGTCCTGAATGTACTTCTTCTGAGTAATGAATATACCTGAGTTTGTGTAGACCAATTCAAGCCCTAGGAAGTACTTCAATAACCCAAGATCATTGATCTTGAATTCCTTCATCATTTGACTTTTGATGTGTCTAATTCCTTGAACATCATTTCCTGTAATAATGATGTCATCAACATAGACACACAAGTATATTACCTCTGAATTGTTCTTCTTTATAAACAATGAAGTATCTGCTTTACTCATCACAAATCCTTGATCCAAGAGATAGGTTGTCAATCTGTAATTCCATGCTCTAGGTGCCTGCTTCAATCCATACAGAGCCTTCTTCAATTTGCAAACATGATTTACCTTATTGGGATCCTCATAGCCAGGTGGTTGTGACATGTAGACCTCTTCAGATATCCATCCATTCAAGAATGCATTCTTTACATCCAATTGGTACATGTTCCAATTCTTGGATGCAGCTACACTCACCATAATTCTGATAGTTGGCATCTTTGCCACAGGAGAAAATGTCTCCTCATAATCAATGCCTTGGGTTTGTGCAAAACCCTTGGCTACCAACCTAGCTTTGTACCTGCTTATTGTACCATCTGAGTTCCTTTTGAGTTTGTAGATCCATCTGGATCCTATCACCTTCATGGAGTCCTTCTTGGGTACCAAGTCCCAAGTATCACTCTCCTTGAGAGCCTCCATTTCTTCATCCATTGCTTCCTTCCATTCTGGTTTAGTAATAGCTTCCTCAAATGTACCTGGTTCTTCACTTAAGATATCCTTTGCAAGATATACAGAGTGCTTGGTTACAAGTGAAGTATCATACCCATACCTAATAGGTTTCTTCTTTTCCCTTGAAGATCTCCTCATAGCCTGAGTTGAGGATTCTGGATTGTCTTCAAGTTGCTTCATCTTCATCTTCCCTTTGGATTTCCAAGCTTTGAATTCTTCAATGTTGATGGTGTCTTCATCATCTGAGCTTGTGTCTTCATTCTGAGTTGGTTCTTGCCTGACAAGCTTTGGAAAGTCTTCTTCTATATCATAAGGTAGGCTAACTTTCCTGCACTCATTATCATACCATGAATCATTTTCATCAAAGATTACATCTCTGCTTACCTTGAAGCCTTTGTTTGAGGGGTTATAGAACCTGTATCCTTTCTGATTCAAGTCATAACCAATAAAGATACACTTTTCAGCCTTAGGGTCTAGCTTTCCCCTTACCTGTGAGGGAATATGCACATATGCAACACACCCAAAGATCTTGCAATGATCCAGAGATGGTCTCTTACCATGCCAAGCCTCATAGGGTGTCATTCCATCAAGTGTCTTTGATGGCAACCTGTTGATTAAGTATGTGGCAGTAGATACACTCTCTGCCCAAAGATAATTTGGTAGTTTCTTCTCATTAAGCATAGACCTAGCTGTCTCCACAATGAGTCTATTCCTTCTTTCAGCTACCCCATTTTGTTCAGGTGAGTACCTTGTGGTAATCTCCCTCTTGATGCCTCTTTCCTGCAAGAATTCTTCAAAATCATTGGAGAAGTATTCTCCACCACCATCAGACCTTAATCTCTTCAAATGTCTACCTGTTTGATTCTCTACTAATGCAAGATACTTTTTGAAACAATTAAATACTTCATCTTTATGTTTCATGAAGTACAAGACAGTCCATCTGCTATAATCATCTATAAAAGATACATAGTACCTTGACCCAGATATGGATGGCTCCTTGCTTGGTCCCCACACATCTGTATGCACCAATTCCAAGTAGTCTTCATGCATAAAACCCTTTTTGGTATATGGCAATCTGTGTGACTTACCAAACTGACAAGCCCCACATTTGTATATCATGTGTTGCTTGGATACATTAGGTATCCCAAGCACACATTGATCTCTACTCATTTGCTTTATTGTCCTTTCTCCAATGTGACCCAATCTCTTGTGCCACATCTCCAATTCTGATAGGGTTTGGTCCTTATAGTTGTACAAGGCAATGTTCTTAGTATCTTCAAGTTCAAAGGTAAATAGTCTACCTGATTTCTCTCCCTTGGCTATCCTTCTGAATCCATGTCTTGGATCCTCCACATAAGCACCATGTTGAGTGAACCTGACCTGTAGACCTTTTTCAACAATCTGACCTACACTCATCAGATTCTTGGTGATTGTTGGAACATACAATACTCTGCTTAGCAAATTCTGATTACCATCACTTGTTTTGACATTACCTACTTTAACCACTGAGTGTTTAGTGTCATCACTTGTCTGCACTTGGTGCTTGCCTTTAGGTTCTTCCAAATCAGAGAGTAAGGCAACATTCCCAGCTACATGATTAGAACAACCTGAGTCAATATAGAATAAATGATCATCATTGATACCTGATTTAGATGTCATGTTCATAATCAACAAGGAATCATCTTGATCCTCTGCATAATTGTTGTAATCCTTTCTGTTTCTGTATCCTCCTTGATAATTGCCATTGTGATTGTAGCTATTGTTGTAGTTATTGTTGTAATTATTGTTGTAACCATGGTAGCCTTGAGATTGATTGAATCTGCCTCTACCTTGAGAGTATCCTCCTCTTTGGTGACCTCTTCCTCTTTGATTCTTGTAGTTCTTGTAGCATTCATCTGTAGTATGGTTAGACAAGCCACAAATATTGCATGGAGATTGATTATAGGGTCTCCCCCTACCTGACTTACCTCCTCTGCCCCTACCTCTAGATGATCTACCTCTCCCTGCATAGTTTGCTTGGGAGGTGGATCCTTCTTCATCAACTTTCTTACTTTTACCCTTGTCTTTAGACTTCTTATCTGTATATAGGGCAGAGGGATTGTTACCTTTTGATTGCTCTCCATTCTTTGTGATCTTTGCTTCATGTGTAAAGAGTTGTCCAATCAGAGTGGTTAGATTAGGTGCTTGGATGTCCATGTACAAGTCCATTGCAGTGGTAAAGCTTTCCCACTTGTCATCTGCTTTGAGTCCATTGATCACTTGTCTGACTATTTGCTCTTCTTCAATTTCTTCTCCAACACTTGCAAGTTGATCTGCAATGTCTTTGACTTTGGTGACAAAATCTGAGACACATTGTTTTGATTGCTTCCTGAGAGTTGTAAACTCAATCCATAGCTGATTCTTTCTGGCCCTTGTGCTTGATGAGAAGTATGTTGACAAGGTCTCCCAAGTCTCTTGGGAAGTCTTACAGTTCCTAACATGAGGTAGAAGGAAATCAGAGATAGAGTTTAGAAGATATGACCTTGCCAAAGCATCTTTAGCACACCATTGATTAAGTCTCTCATGCTCATCCTTTGTAGGTAGGCCTCTGGTTTTGAATGAGGGCAACTCCTCATCTCCTGATATGTATCCATACAAGCTTCTCCCTTGTAGATAGGTCTTCATTCTTAATGACCATGCCTGGTAGTTATTTCTATCCAATTTGTCAATGAAAGAAGGGAAACCATCACCCATGATTACCTTGTTTTGCTCTGATACCACTGTTGGATGTGATGGCTGGGTACAATCAAAAGATCAAGCTGGTGTTGCTAGACTTGCTTCACACCTGCCCTCTTTTTCTTTCAGATATGGTTAGGAGACTCCTTGAGCTTCCAAATGACACCAAGAAACTATATATGTGCTTTACAAAATGATTGAGTAATGACCAAATCAAAACAGATGATTTTGAACCTTCACTACTCCAAAAACTTTCTATTCCTGTATTGATACCTGCTCAGTCCTAAGCTTAGTGTGTCCAGTACACTTGCAATTGGTTCAATTCCTTCTGGGAGTATTAAATTAACTTAACAAGCTACCATTAGCAAGTTAAATCACTCCAAATAACAAACTATACACTGAGCATGATCTTTAGCAAAATCAGAGACACCCCCGACTTTTTAGGAACAACACAGAACTATACTAGTGACTGCTTCGGCTGTGATTTCTCCCAATTGGCTGAATAGAATGACTTGAAATTTTGTAGTGTTGTAGAATGCTTTGAGCTGGTTCCAATGAGCCCTGGATCATCAAATTTGGTTTAGTAGATCTTGAGATATGCCCTGTTGAAGTTGACAAACTTTGAGGTGAATGACTCAGAGAACACAGAGTTAAGAACTATGAGTATATGTATTGAAACTATCAAATGTACATTCCCATTGGCATGTAGAGTGATGCCCAATGGTACTCAGAGGTGTAGGCTAAGTAGTAGCTCTCACACACTCTATGATCTGCTTGGATTAACCTCGGGAAGTGAGCAACAAGACCCGCGACTTTTTCATAGTTTTTTATAAGTCATCACTTGAGATTTGAATTTCAAATTCAAATGTAGGCTCCCTCAAATCTCTCATCTAATCTCATGGAGATATTCTCTCCATCCATAACTTCTAATTTCCACGACTTTTGAAGGTGGGTGAGATTACAAGAGGTGAGTTAAGTCACTTTGACTTTTACATTGGATAAAAGATAATAAAGCATAGGCATGTGTTCCTATGGTATATGGTTCACATGAATACATCCTTCAAGGGTCCAAACTTTTATGCTTTCCAAGGGTCCAATAGTCCAAGCTTTATGTTGAGTCTTCAAGGCACACAACAAAGCCAAGTGTTAAGGCTTGTTTTGCACCAACAAAAGAAAGGTTTAAACTGGGCGATACCACTTCCTGACGATACTACTCTCGGCGATACTGCACTGACCGCGATACGATACCAGACACCCAGACGATACGATATCAATCTGGTGTCGCGATACTATCCTGGAAGACAAACGATACGACACCTCGACTATGTACGATACGATACCTGAAGGGCTCGGCGATACGACACTAATGACAGTGTCGCGATACTGCCCTGATGAACAGGCGATACGATACCTCAGTGGTGTCGCGATACCAGAATCTCAAGGGACGATACGATCTCACAAGGACTGACGATACGATACCAGATATAGTGTCGCGATACTCCACTAGGAAATATGGCGATACGATACTGATAAGGATCGACGATACGATACCAGAGGTCTCAGGCGATACGATCTCACCGAGATGAGTGCGATCGCGATACCAATCTTGGCGACACGATACCACTACGGTGTCGCGATACCACAATAAGCAATCGACGATACGACACTTGGGGAGGGCACGATCGCGATACCAAAGTAGTGTCGCGATACCAAAGTAGTGTCGCGATACCACTGTATCAAGCGATACGATACCACTCGGTAAAGTGAGGTCGCGATACTAAACCTTAGGCGATACGACACTACAATGGTGTCGCGATACCAAGTGTTAGTACCAGACGATACGATACCAGAGATTGAGCACGATCGCGATACCGACTCAGTGTCGCGATACCGGAATAGTGTCGTGATACCAAGGCAGGTATCCAACAATACGACACCTCTGGCGAGTGTCGCGATACAAGGGAATTTTGGTATCGCGATACCAAAACTCAACCGATCGCGATACTCAAGCCAAAAGATCTCCAAACTTGAAAATTTTTGCACCCCCTTGCACCTCTCACCCTTCTCCTCACTCCTAAGCCTCTGTCTCTCACAAAATATGCAATTACTCAAAAATTTTTCCCCCCGCGATACTGCGCATTCCTTTTAATCATTTGCTTGTGCAAGTTTAAAGAGTTTTTGGTATTGAATCTTGATGGGGACTCACCTTGGGTCTACCTAGCTTGCTTCTGGAGCTCTTGCACAAGCTTTGAGGCTCTATCCTGCATGATACCACTCAGACGATACCAGTCGCTGTCGCAGACGATACCAGTGAGCAGTGAAGTGTCAAATGAACAATTTTTTTGGTTTTTATACTTTTTTTGACAGAACTTGAAATTTTAGGATTTTTGGTGATTTTCTGAGAATTTTGGTCTACTCCTACTCCTCTTCTCCTCACTTCTCCTCTCCTTCTAACCTAACCCTAACTCCTCCTTCTCTTCCCTCCTCCTAAACCTAAACCTAAAACTTATCACACACACCTCGAAGATGAGAAGTGACAAGTGCTGAGATGGTGGACTACTTGCCAATGGACAAATTTGCGTCTACAAGTACGATTCGATCACACTCGCTCTATAACTATCACGAAGGCACCTTGGTAGAGTGACTCCCCGGCAACGGCGCCAAAAACGTGTGTACTTGAGCCACGAAGACTCAAGGACTTGTACCAATGAGACTATACCTCAATTGCCATACAAGTGCATATAGTGGGATCCTTTTCACACGTTTAAATGTCAATCCTAAGAAGTGACTTGCCAAGTGTATGAAGACATGTGCAAACATGATAGAAAATGAAGTGGTTCAGCTATTCACACATGAGAAAAGACTACTACCACTCACACCTACTGAAATACTGAAAGTGTTGCCGCAAGCCTCTTTTCAGCAGTTTTGGTATTTTGAGGTTTTCTCCCAGCCCAGAACTCCGAACATAGGCAATAGGGTACTCGTTTCGAAGCTTTCGACGAGACGAATTCAACGGTGGTGGTTTCACTCAATTCTGACCACTCTGCTTCAAGTTATGGTAGAAACAGTGAATTACGGGAGTCACAAACACCCGCGCCTCAGCTTCTCCTAGCTTACGCACGCACTACAGAAGCTCAAAACAAAGGGGAAGGGGTAGACAACAGTCCTACACTTGCATTTCAAGCATCACACACACATTCAAGAGCAAAATGAAGATCAAAATCAGCAAGAAAGAGGCAAACTCGAAAATTCAGAAGTGCTCCTTCTTCACAATGACAAGAGGTTCTTTACAATGAGTCACTTTTGACTTATATACTAGTGCCCTAAGTTTGGTCCTTTCACACAAGAGACCGGCACTTTATTCACTAAGAGACTAATTTCCTACTATTGTACATGGGTAAATCACTAATCTTCTGTGGGGATGCATCTAGAGGACTCCTCTAGTGCATTTACAACGGAAAATATATACAAGAGTGGTTATGATACAAAAGTTGTGTGTCCAAATCGGAAAAATTTTGGGGCCCGTCTTTTTCTCTGCTTTGTGCGCTCTTTTATCTCTGCAACACTCTCCCCCTCTTCGTCTCTGTCGTCCCTTGACAGACTTTACTTCGCGAACGCGTCCCGTGGGTAGTGTTGCCTGATTCTTGATCTTGCATTACGTTTTAGAGGCGCTTCAGCTTTTCTCCGCACGCTCCCCTTGGTCAGTATTGTCTGCAGTTAAACAGACATGCAGATTCGATGGCCTTCTTGATTCAAGCTCTACTGTTGGAGAAACAATCACTAATTAGACATATATTTGAAGGTCAAATCTTAGAAAGAAAACCCCATGCCTATGTGAAGGGACAAATTCACAAGTGTATCATACTTGTAAAGTTAGTTCACTTTAGTTCTAGAAGTTTTTTTAAAAATCACGGGAATGAGAAAATCTATATAAGTTAGTTTGTATCAACTGACGCGGTGAGAGAGAAAGTGAGAAGAACTCATTTTTGTATGACTGAGTATAGTCGAGCTTCTCTGAGTGAGAAAGCATTTGTAAAACTTCTGAGTTTTTATAGTTATGAGAAGAACTGAGTAAAGTTCTGTGTATGAGCCTCTCTCCATCATCTCCATGATTACCTACTGTGTGATGAGTTTCAAAGATCAAGTTTTCCAAGCAACTCGATGCCTGGCATCGAATCTCTGTTGATAAGTCATATTTTCTTTTATATTTTTCATTCAGTACTGAAGTGTTTGAAAACATGATGTTGTTGGAGCAACTCGATGCCTGGCATCGAATTTCGGTTGATAAGTCATATTGTAAATGTGCATGAAATCACCTATAATTTTGGTGTCCAAAAGATCAAGACTTTATGCGGGAATTCGATGCCCGACATCGAATCCCTGCTGAAAAGTGGCCAAAAACATCCCAAGTCGATGCCCGGCATCGACTTCTCGTTGCAAGTCGATGCTAGGCATCGAATTCTAATTTTAAACAGGCGCTCTTACTAAAACAGGCAAGTTTTCCAGTTTTGGAAGGTCATACAGGGTCATCTTGTGAGGGCCATAACTTGAGTTCTAGAGCTCCGTTTGATGCATATAATAGCTTGTTGGAAAGCTCTACTCTTCTAGTTTCAGCCTATAAAGTTTCACCAAGAAATAATACTTGAGCTAGGAGAAATTAGCAAAATACTGAAGGTATGTCATTTCACTGACTAGGAATTTCTGTAGAAGCAAAGTTCTCACTTTAGGCTATCATTTCTCAAAGTTTGGAGTGGCAATGAGTTAATGGTGACCATAGAGGTGTTCTAGTGTCACCTTAATTCATTTCTTGTGGTGTTTCATACATCAACAAGTGGTATCAGAGCAGAAAGATTCTCGAGAGCAGAAGACGACAAAGGTACGAGAAGTTTTGTAAAGTTTTCCATTAAAGTTTGAAAGGTGAAGCATTTGAAGACACAAGGCATCAAAAGGTTACTTCAAAAGTATCCTCATACACAAAGAACTTCAAAAGGTATTATCCTTTATCCTTTAAGCTCACAGGTTGCAGCAGAAGGAAAGAACTATGGTAGATCATATCTCCATTGACAAACTGGACAGAGATAATTACCCCGCATGGGTAATGAGAATGGAAGCCTTACTTATGAGTAAGGATCTCATGGTATATGTAACAGGTGAAGAAGAGAAGCCAGTATTTGAAGATGAAAGCCGACCAAAGAAAGAAGAACTTGATGCTTTAAAGCATTGGCAGAAGAAGGATGCAAGTGCAAAAGCCTACATCTACAATACAATCTCAGATCATTTGCTACCACACATCAGAGGATTGGAATCATCAGAAGATATATGGAATGCATTGGAATATCATTTCCAAAGCACTACTAAAGCACGGAAAGCAAGTCTATGGTCAGAGTTTACAACATTCAAGAAGAAGCCAAGTCAAACCATTAGTGATTATGTCACTAAGATGAAGGATCTAGCAGATAGTCTTGGATCCATAGATGAAGATGTTGAAGATCACAGATTGATTGCTCAACTACTTACAGGCTTGAGAGGGGATGAAAGGTGGAAACCTTTTGTCTTATCAACAGAACTTTCATTAAATCATTATGTTCCAGATTTGAACCAGTTGCTTGGTTTGATGCTCACATATGAGCAAGACTTGAAGGGAGATGGAGATAAAGGACAAAGTTCTGCAATGTACATGAAGAACAAGAAGAAAGGAGATAAAGGTAAAGCAAAGGATGAAGAGGAGTTTAATTCTCAAGCTTATTATGCAAGAGGTAAAGGCACTGGCAGAGGAAGAGCAAGAGGTTTTGGAAGAGGAAGAGGTAATCAAAATAACAACAAAAAGGCTTGCTGGATCTGTGGATTGAGTAATCATTTGGCTCATGACTGTTGGCACAACCAACAAGGATCAAACCAGAATCAAAACAACAATAGGAGAGGTCGAGGTGGAAGATATCAAAGTAATTTCCAAAGAGGTAGACAAAGTCAAAGAGGAGGCTATGGTAGAGGTGGAGGAAGAAGTTGGGGACAGAATCAATCCTACAACACCACCTACTACAACTATGCAAATGACACACAGAATGAAAGTCATACATCATTGATGATGAATTCAATCAGCACATCAAACAAAGAAGATCTAAAGGTATTTTACATTGACTCTGGATGTTCTAATCATTTGTTAGGAAACATAGAATTGATGTCAGATTTGGAAAAAGGCATTTCTAGTCACACAGTTCAAACTGGTGATAATACAAGACATAGTGTACATTCAATTGGAAAAGTGAAATGCAAGAGTGGAGCAGATTTGCTAACCAATGTTTTGTATGTTCCTAAAATACCTAAAAACTTGATTAGTGTGGGACAGATAGTTGAAAAAGGTTTTCAAGTCAGGTTTACAAATGAAGGAGTATTTGTGGAAGATCCAGAGAATGGATATAATCAGATTGTCTCTGGTAAGAAAGAAGGTAGACTCTTTACTTTAAGAGTGCAAGGGAACATTGGTCAAGCTTTGCTCACACATGGTGAAGCAGTGATTACAGAACTTGATCTTTGGCATAAGAGATTAGGTCATTTCAATGAAAGAGGAATTAAAGCTATGGTTGCTAATCAGTCTGTACTAGGATTACCAAATGTGCAAAGTCAACATACGGTTTATAAATGTGAAGCATGTCAAATGGGTAAAGCACACAGGTTACCATTTCAAAAGAAAGGATTCAAACATGATGGAGTACTTGAGCTCATTCATACAGATGTATGGGGACCAACAAAAGAAGGATCTATCAGTGGCTCAAGGTATTATGTTTTTTTCATTGATGATGCTACAAGATGGATAACATTATATGTTTTGAAGGAAAGATCAGAAGTGTTTGGAGCTTTCAAGCATTTTCATGCATATGCAGAGAGAGTCACAGGTCAAAAGCTTAAGAGACTGAGGTCTGATGGAGGGGGAGAATACTTCTCCCAAGAGTTCAATGATTATCTTTGGAATGCAGGTATTAAGAGAGAAATAACTTGCAGGTATACACCACAACAAAATGGTGTAGCAGAAAGAAGGAACAGGACTTTGGTTGAGTTTGCTAGAGCTATGCTAAAGGAGAAGAACTGTCCAAATTAACTTTGGGCTGAGGCTGTAAATACAGCTACATATCTTGTGAATAGATTACCATGTGCAGCTCTGAATGGAATGACTCCATACGAAGCTTGGTGGGGTAAGAAACCAACACTAGATCATTGTAGAGTGTTTGGATCAATTGCATATGCTTATGTGCCATCACAACTTAGGCATAAACTTGAACCAAAGGCAGAAAAATATGTGTTCATTGGTTATGATGAAAAGCAGATGGGTTACAGGTTGTGGAATCCTTTAACCAAACAATTTATTGTTTCTAGAGATGTTACATTTGATGAACAAAAAAGTTGGTATGCAGATGAAAGTCATACAGCTGAAGAATTTGAAGAAGAGGTAAGAAGATGTGAGAAAGGAAAATCAATTGTGCAGGTGAATAGAGATGAAGACTATATGCAAGCAAGTACATCCAGAAGTGGATTAACAAGAAGGAATGAAGAAGCTCCTATATTTGATGAAGAAGTGTATCCAGACACATATGAAGAATGTGAACCAACAAGGTCAAGCAGGACTAGAAGACAACCAGAAAGGTATTCTTATGATACCTCTTACATAACTCAGAAGAACTATGCATATATGGTCAAAGATGATGAAGAACCTCAGAACTATGATGAAGCTAAAGGTAAGAAGCAATGGGAAGAAGCAATGAAGGAAGAGTTCAATGCACTGGAGGAGAACAAGACATGGGAACTTGTTCCTAAACCAAATGGTAAGAAAGTAATTGGAAATAAATGGGTTTATAAAGTGAAGAAGCTTGCAGATGGAAGTATAGCCAGATACAAAGCTAGATTGGTGGTGAAAGGCTATGCCCAGACCTATGGCATAGATTATGATGAGACATTCAGTCCTGTAGCTAAGATGTCAACTATAAGGACAATCATTGCTATTGCAGCTTCAAAAGGATGGACCCTAAGTCAATTGGATATAAAAAATGCATTCTTGAATGGATACATATCAGATGAGGTATACATGGAACAACCTCAAGGGTTTATAGATTCCAGGTATCCAAATTTTGTTTGCAGGTTGAGAAGAGCATTGTATGGATTGAAGCAAGCTCCAAGAGCTTGGAACTATAGACTGGTGAAGTATCTCAATGATCTTGGATATCAAAGTTCAAAAGCAGATTCAAGTCTACTTATCAAAAGAACAGAGGAAGGTACGATCTACATTTGTATTTATGTAGATGACATTATAATCACAGGTACTTCAGATGAAGGAATCAAGGAGGTAAAGAGATTACTTGAGAAAGAGTTCAAGATCAGTGACCTAGGAAAGTTGTCATACTTTCTTGGAATGGAAGTCACTTATACAGATCATGGCATATATGTGTCACATGAAAGGTATCTTCTGAACTTGTTGAAGAAGTTTGATATGGAAAATTGCAGAGAAGCTTCAACTCCACTTGAAGTTAATCACAAGCTCAGTAAATATGATGGTGCAGACTACAAAGATATGAGGAAGTATCAATCTCTTGTGGGTAGTTTGATTTATGCTACACTAACAAGACCTGATCTTAGTTATGCAGTGGGAGTTTTGTCACAATTCATGCATTGTCCAAAGGACCCACATTGGATTGCAGGTCAAAGAGTTCTCAGATATATCAAAGGAACTATAAAGGAAGGATTATATTATCCTTTTACATCAGATTTGAAGTTGAGAGCCTATAGTGATTCAGATTGGGCAGGTAACCAGGATGACAGAAGATCAAGTCATGGTTACATGATATACATTGGTGATAAGCTTGTAAGTTGGTGTTCAAAGAAACAACATATAGTAGCATTATCATCAACTGAAGCAGAGTACAAAGGACTTGTGGAAGCAGCTAAGGAAGTCATATGGATGCAGACATTGTTCAAGAGCTTAGGCATTGATCAAGGTACACCTACAATACATGGAGATAATATGAGTTCACTTTATCTTGCAGCAAATCCAGTATTTCATGCAAGGACAAAGCACATAGAGATCCAATATCATTTTCTTAGAGAAAAGGTAATGGAGAAGGAGATTGAAGTGGAATACATTTCTACTAAAGATCAGTTAGCAGACATAATGACAAAGAGCTTGGATGGTGTGAAGACCAGCAGATCCAAAAGCATGGCAGGAGTAAAAGAAAAGAAGAAGATATGAAGAAACAGGGAATGTCAATTAGTGATTGAGGGGGAGCTGTTGGAGAAACAATCACTAATTAGACATATATTTGAAGGTCAAATCTTAGAAAGAAAACCCCATGCCTATGTGAAGGGACAAATTCACAAGTGTATCATACTTGTAAAGTTAGTTCACTTTAGTTCTAGAAGTTTTTTTAAAAATCACGGGAATGAGAAAATCTATATAAGTTAGTTTGTATCAACTGACGCGGTGAGAGAGAAAGTGAGAAGAACTCATTTTTGTATGACTGAGTATAGTCGAGCTTCTCTGAGTGAGAAAGCATTTGTAAAACTTCTGAGTTTTTATAGTTATGAGAAGAACTGAGTAAAGTTCTGTGTATGAGCCTCTCTCCATCATCTCCATGATTACCTACTGTGTGATGAGTTACAAAGATCAAGTTTTCCAAGCAACTCGATGCCTGGCATCGAATCTCTGTTGATAAGTCATATTTTCTTTTATATTTTTCATTCAGTACTGAAGTGTTTGAAAACATGATGTTGTTGGAGCAACTCGATGCCTGGCATCGAATTTCAGTTGATAAGTCATATTGTAAATGTGCATGAAATCACCTATAATTTTGGTGTCCAAAAGATCAAGACTTTATGCGGGAATTCGATGCCCGGCATCGAATCCCTGCTGAAAAGTGGCCAAAAACATCCCAAGTCGATGCCCGGCATCGAATTCTCGTTGCAAGTCGATGCTAGGCATCGAATTCTAATTTTAAACAGGCGCTCTTACTAAAACAGGCAAGTTTTCCAGTTTTGGAAGGTCATACAGGGTCATCTTGTGAGGGCCATAACTTGAGTTCTAGAGCTCCGTTTGATGCATATAATAGCTCGTTGGAAAGCTCTACTCTTTTAGTTTCAGCCTATAAAGTTTCATCAAGAAATAATACTTGAGCTAGGAGAAATTAGCAAAATACTGAAGGTATGTCATTTCAGTGACTAGGAATTTCTGTAGAAGCAAAGTTCTCACTTTAGGCTATCATTTCTCAAAGTTTGGAGTGGCAATGAGTTAATGGTGACCATAGAGGTGTTCTAGTGTCACCTTAATTCATTTCTTGTGGTGTTTCATACATGAACATCTACAACTCGAGAGCCTGATGTAGTTGTCTTGCCTGTTGACTTGGGTTGTCACGCACGCCACCAGTGACTAGGAATGTGCTGTTCTTAGTCACCCTCTTAAACTTTTCAGCCTCTACCCCTTTGTAACTTTTGGTCCTCTGATTTGTCCTGGTTGTACACATCTGACCCTGTTGTATTGCTTTGAGGCTGTCTACTTCTTATCCACTGTGCGTGACCTGGATGATTTCTCTTTTTGCCTGATGCGTGCCCCTGCGGGGCTTCCTGCAGAGATATATTCTTTTTTCGTTCTTAATGAATTGTTCTGGACTTTGATTTTCTTCTTCTTTTCTTTTTGCTTGATTGTCTATAGTGCCCATTTTACATGCTGATAGATTTTTAGCCAAAACCAAAAACTGTTTGAAGCACATGAACACTTCGGACTTTGCCTTCGATGGATATACCCATGCATGCCTGGAAAAATCATCGATGAAAGTCACGAAGTAAAGATGATTCCCAAAAGAAGGTGTCTGCATAGGACCACAAACATCACTATGTACAAGCTGCAAGTTCTGAGTAGCCCAAATTAAACCATCTTTTGGAAAGGACGAACGCTGCATTTTGCCCAAAATACAGCCTTCACAAACATGTTTTCCAGGTGCCTCAAGTTTGAGCAAAGAGGTCACCATTTCAGATTTCTACAAGCGTAGCAAACTAGCAAAATTCAGATGACCAAAGCATGCATGCCAAAGCTTTGCATCTGACATAGCTTGAGAATCATTTACTGCACATGCCAAATCATTTACAGATCTTTCATAGTCTATGAGCTTATACAGCCCACGGCATAAAATGCCAGAAGCAATAATCACATCGCCATTTGACAGATCATGAACTGTACACCTATCATCAACAAATTTCACAACCAAGCCAATCTTGGCTAATGCAGAAACTGATAACATGTTCTTCTTGATCCCTGGCACAAATAAAGCATCTAGAAAAGTGAAAGAACTACCATCAGTAGTAGTCAAAATGATCTTACCGACTCCCATAACATGATAAGAGGAGTTGTTGGTGCATGTAACAGTATTCCCTATAGGGGTAGGCTCAAGTGAAGAGAAGAAACTGCACTGCAAGGTAATATGTTTGGTCGCCCCATTGTCAAAATACCAAACATCCGAGTCTACTGCAGACATGCACTGCTCATGAGAAGATGGGTCAAAACTACAGACATTAGTAAACACCCATTCTTCTTCCTGCACAAGATTAGCAGACTCTGTTTTTGGTGTAGAGGCCTCTGCAACAACCATTCCAGCCTCTTTCTTCTTTGCCTCTTTAGCAGCCAGTTTTGGACAGTTCTTTATGATATGATCATTCCCTTTATAGTACTTACAAAACAATTTCTGCTTTTTTGATTTCTTCTCATCTTTATCTTCTTCGAATATGCAGAATTAGCAGATTTTTGCTTACGAGTTGAAGAGCTCCATTTTCCTTTTCCCTTTTGACTAGCCAGGAAAGCTTGATTGACAACTCGCATAATGGACTTGTTCTGCCTGGATTGATCTTCCTGCAACAGAACAGAGACTAACTCCTCAAATGATAAGGCATTCAGATTGCCTTTCATCATCAACCGAAGAGTAGAAGCAAAACTCTGATATGAATCAGGAAGACCATTCAGAACGGTTTGCACAAGTGAGCTATCTGGTATAACCTCATCAGCAGAAATCAACTGTTCCTTCAAGTCTTTGAGCTTCGTTAGGAAACTGTCCATAGAATCACCTTCATTCATGTGCTCACTCTCCAACTATTTTCGGAGGTAAGCAACACGAGTCTCATTCCTAGCTTGGTACAATGTGGTAAGTGTATCCCAAGCATCCTTAGCTATTCTGCAAGAGCGAATGTGAGGAATAATGGCAAGTTTGATGGACAAAGCTATCAATGCATGTGCCTGGGCATCTTTGCCATCCCAGCAAATCTGCTCTGTAGTAGGTGCAGCAGAAACCGCAACACAAACATGAATATGCAGAATATCATCATCTTCGACACCTTCTGCATTAGCTTCAGTACCTGCAGTTGTAACAGTTCCAGGTGTGATAGGACGTTTTTCGACACCCTGCACAATGTTCCACATCCTTTTGCAACCAACACATGTCGCATCATATAAGCCCATAACGGGTAGTTGGTACCATCCAACTTATCCTCAATGGCCAACATACGGAATACATCACTGCTTTCAACCATAGCCGGTGACTAAAATACCTTGATGCATAAAATTGACTGTATCTCAAAAAGTTAAGCAGAACTACCTAGATAAATTTCGCTAGACCTGTAGCAGACTTCGAGATGCTTATACTGGCGAACAGAAACTGGTATATACCTTTGGCACAAAAAGACAAAATAGCCTACATAAGCACTGTGATAGTGCGTTTGGAGGCCGAAAAGAGCTCAGATCGCGATTTTGGCACCAGATAGAGAAGCTATTTTGATCTCGAAAACACGCTGAGTATGCTCACCAAAATTCGTGCGATTCTGAGACTCCAACCGGAGGAGTGTCAATGGCTCCCTAGATGAAGCGACGACCTGATCTGATACCAATTGTTGAAGTTAGATGTCTGTGAAAGCACATGAACAACACAAGGAAGAAGAATCTTGGAGCACAACACACAATACGGAATGTATTACTAGAGAATGTACAAAGATTAAGTTTCCCATTAGGGCAATAGGCATATATACAAGCCAGAGGAAGAAAACCTCCTAAAGAGGGAAAAAAATGCCCCAGCGGTCCTAGTGTGTTCACACACATCACTACCTAAATATATCAACAGAGATAACACTGAGAATCCCATTACACATGTGGGAGATGTGAATCTAGGTGAAGGTAAATCTGTCAAGATGTTTAAAGATGTGCACATACCCATGTAGTGCCAATGGCCTTTTTGTACTTGAGAATGAGTTGGTACTGCGAATCCCTGCTTTGTTACAACCCTCTTTCACTTCATAGTTGTGTTGAAGGCCCCTTTAGCTTGCCAATGACACTAAATAAGTGTTTATGTACTTTGGAGATGATGCTTCAAACAATTAGATCAAAACATATAACTTTGTAACTAGCTTGTGACCAAGAACTTGCTATTTTGGTCTTGACACCTGCTAGATATTTTGCTCAATGCTCACTGTACAATAGCAATTAGGAAAATTTCTTTTGAAGGTATCTAACTAACTTAGAGAGCTAATGATTCCAAGTAGAATCACTTAAAATGCTAAACCATACACGGAGAAATCATCTTAGCAAGTAGAAACTTACCCCCGATTTTTTAGGGACTATGCAGAGAATGACCAGTGACTATGTCGACGTGGGTTTCTCCCAACTGGCTGAATCAAATTGCTTCAGATTTTGAGAGCTTGTATTGAACTTTGATCTGGTTCCAAAAAGTCATAGAACATGAAAAATGGATAACAATTCACTGAGATATGATCATCACAAGTACACTATTTTAAGTAGGCATAACAGAGATGAAGGCAGTTGTGATCAATGATGTAATATATTATAAAACAATGTTGTACATGATCATTGGCATAGAAATGGTTCCCAATGATGGTAAGGAGAGTAGGCTATGGTGTAAGCCACTCAACATATACAAATGATCAACAAATAGATCAGTAATGAGGGCTCTAGGCCGTGAGATTCTACAACCATTTATATAGAAGATTGTTCCTTAAGTTTCAATTTTGAAAGTCAAACGTGGCTCCTAAAAGTGATCCCTATGATTGGGGAGATATTCCCTCAATCCAAAGTTGTAATCATCATTCTAACAAACTCCACGAGTTTAGTGGCATTACAAGATTCTTTCAAGATCAAAATCATTTACAAGTGGTAAGTATCCAAATATTACAAGTAATGGTTCACATAGTTGCATAGATTTTCTTCCATGTCTAGCCAAGTGTGATGGCTTGCACATTTGCACCAATAGCTCCCCCTCAAGCCAAAAGTCTTGGCTTGCTCTTCTTCATCAATCCTCTTGAACGTCCTACAATCGAATCATAGCTTTGAACCATCAAAGTTTAGTACCATCAAGTGCTTTGGCCAATAAATCTATACATTGCATGTTTGTGGATACATATGCCAATCAAATCTCCTTCTCAATAGCTTCTCTCTCACATAATTATAGTGGAATTCCATATGCTTGGTTCTTTCATGATAGATAGGATTTGTTGCAAGATGCAAAGAACTTGTGTTGTCACCAAAGATCATAGGTGAGTGAGTGTGAAGTCCCAAATCTGAATATAGCAATCTAATCCATATGGCTTCTTGTGTAGCATTAGCTAATCCCCTGTATTCATCCTCTGTTGAAGATAAAGCAATAGTAGGTTGCTTCTTGGAAGACCATGAAATGAGCTTATCACCTGCAAAGGAAAGATAACCAGAAGTACTCCTCCTGTCATCCTTACAACCTACCCAATCTGCATCTGAGTAAAGCTTGATGTCCAAATCTGATGTATATGGAAAATAGAAACCTTGATTTTGAGTACCCTTAAGATACTTCAAAGTCCTTTTTGTAGCTTCCAAGTGAGGTGCTCTAGGTTGATGCATGAATTGACTTAAAACACTTACTCCATAAGTATTAATCCTTGTCAAAGTTGCATAGTTTAGACTTCCAACTATGCTTTGGCATCCTACAATGGCTTCAAGCAAATTACCTTTATGAGCACTCAACTTATGATTTACCTCCATAGGGGTGCTAGCTATCTTGGCATTCTCCAAGTGGAACTTCTTCAACATGTCCTGCACATATTTTCTTTGAGTAATGTAAATTCCAGAATTTGTATAGACCAATTCAAGTCCAAAAAAATACTTCAAAAACCCTAGGTCACTGATTTTGCACTCTTGCATCATTAGGTTCTTGATTTGTTTGATGCCATTGGCATCACTACCTGTAAGAATGATGTCATCAACATACACACATAAATATATCAATTTTGAGTTGCTTGTCTTGACAAACAGAGAAGAAGTAGCCTTGCTCATGATGAATCCTTGATCTTGAAGATATGTAGTCAACCTATGATTCCATGCCCTAGGTGCTTGCTTCAAACCATAAAGAGCCTTGTTCAATTTGCACACACAATTTACCTTGCTTGGGTCTTCATAACCAGGAGGTTGAACCATGTAAACCTCCTCTGAAATCCAGCCATTGAGAAAAGCATTTTTCACATCCAATCGATACATATTCCAATTCCTAGATATAGCCACACTTACTAATATTATGATGGTTGGCATTTTGGCCATAGGTGAGAGTGTTTCCTCAAAATCAACTCCTTGGGTTTGTGCAAAACCCTTAGCCACAAGTCTAACTTTATACCTGTTTATGGATCCATATGAGTTTCTCTTGATTTTGTAAATCCACCTAGAACCAATTACCTTCATTGATGCCTTCCTTGGTACTAGCTCCCAAGTATCATTCTCTTGGAGTGCTTCTATTTCTCCATCCATAGCTTCATTCCATTCTGCCTTGGTCTTTGCCTCTTCATATGAAGTAGGTTCTTCAAGTGATAAATCTTTAGCAAGATAAATGGAATGCTTGGTAACTAAAGAAGTGTCATACCTATATCTGATTGTCTTCTTACTCTCCCATTGTGATCTTCTTACTGCTTGGTTCGA
Organism: Ceratopteris richardii; assembly: GCA_020310875.1. Taxonomy (NCBI): domain Eukaryota; kingdom Viridiplantae; phylum Streptophyta; class Polypodiopsida; order Polypodiales; family Pteridaceae; genus Ceratopteris; species Ceratopteris richardii. Next base: position 183,299,129 of record CM035408.1, on the reverse strand, counting down.
TGATTTAGTTATGTCTTCCAACCTCTTCATCTTAACCTTGCCCTTTGATTTCGATGCTTTGAACTCCTCCAAATTGATGGTTTCCTCATCATCTGCTTTGATGTCTTCAATTTGACTTGGCTTCTCCTTTGTGAGGCTTGGAAACTCCTCTTCCAAGTCATATGGTAGCTGAACTTTCTTGCATTCACTTTCAAACCAATAATCATTCTCATAAAACACTACATCTCTACTGACCATAAAACCCTTGTTGGATGGATTATAAAACCTGTATCCTTTCTGATTTAAATCATATCCTATGAAGATGCACTTCTCTGCCTTAGGGTCTAGCTTACCTCTGATCTGAGATGGAACATGCACATAAGCAACACTTCCAAAGATTCTACAATGATCAAGTGATGGCCTTCTACCATGCCATGCTTCATATGGGTTCATCCCATCAAGTTGTTTGGATGGCAACCTGTTAATAAGATAAGTGGCAGTAGATACACTTTCTACCCACAAATAACTAGGTAACCTTTTTTCATTAAGCATAGATCTAGCTGTTTCCACAGTCAACCTATTTCTTCTCTCAGCTACCCCATTTTTTTTAGGGGTGTACCTTGTATTCTCTTTAGACTTCTTCCTGTTTGGTTTTCCACAAGTCCAAGATATTTCTTAAAGCAATTGAACACTTCATCTTTATGCTTCATAAAGTACAAGATGGTCCACCTATTGAAATCATCAATGAAAGACACATAGTACCTTGAGCCAAAAATTGAAGGATCCTTGCTTGGTCCCCACACATCTGTGTGGACAAGTTCCAAGTAGTCCTCATGCATGTAGCCTTTCTTTGAGAAGGGTAACCTGTGTGACTTACTGTTGAAGCTCAAGGTCAAGGACAAAGCATGGAAGCACATCAAAGAAGTGGACATAGAAGAAGAGAGAGCAAGTAGGGAGCTCCAAGAAGTGTATGTCAAATTTTCAGAAGAATCCCCTACAAAAATAGTGATTTTCATCACTAGAAACCATTGTAAATACCATTATCTATTTTTAGTAACTCCATTTTGTTCAAGCCGAGGAGTCCTCGAGCTTGAGGAGTATTAGAAGTACCATCGTACCAATTTTCATAATTTTTAGACTTCGTTTGAGCCCTCAAATAAGCCCTGGAACCTAATTTTTAACTAGGCCGGACACTAGGTCTGGACAGGGCCAAAACTAGTCAAAAAACTATAAAAAGAGCTAGAGAGCTCATTTTTGAGGTTAGCTTGTTAGAGAATAGAACTTTTGTAAGAGAACTCTTTTGCAATCTAAGCTTTCCATTGTTCCTCTCTTTGATCTTACTTTGTGCACGTGTGTGTGTATGTGTGTGCATGTTTGTGTGCTTTCACTCACGCACTTGTGCCTTCACTTGCTCGTGGTCTTCATACCGGTCCTCACGTCTCCGCGGATTGACAAGTAAAGGAGGTGGTGCTTACGCTTGAGCTACACCAAATTTTTGGCGCCGTTGCCGGGGAGAGAGCTTCGAGGACGAGCATTGTGATGGTAAGATCGTAGATTTGCGACGTTGGAAGGTAAAAAAATTGTCATTTCAGTTCATTTTCTGTTTTTTCCTCTTCATCTTCATCATCATCATCATCTCCACCTTCTTCTCTTCTTCTTCATAGAAATTTCTTGTTTTTTAGTGCATTTTCACCATTTTCATACCATTTTTCATGCATTATTGTGTGGGAAGGAGTTAGGAGAAGCAAGGGAGAGCAAGCGCTGTGTTTTTTTCATGATTTTCTGCTCATACGGAGCTCGCCATAGCCGGCGCTCAGAAATTTGAATTTCCCGCCAAAAAACGCGATTCTGTGATGAAAATCGCGATTCTGTGAAAATTCAAAATTTTTTGAAAAATCACGATTTTCAGTTTTCCCGCCTAAAAGTTGGTTGAAAAGAATCGCGATTCTGTGTTTTTTCTCAAAAAAAAAAAAAAACACGATTCTCTGCTCAAAATCGCGATTTTCAAAAACACGATTTTGTGCTCAACATCGCGATTTTCATGTGAAAAATACGATTTTCAAAAAAACACGATTCTCTGCTCAAAATCGCGATTCTCACCAATCACGATTTTCAGCAAAAAACACGATTTTGTGAAAAACACGACTTTCTGCTCAAAATCGCGATTCTCACAAATCACGATTTTCAGCCAAAAATACGATTTTGAGAAAAACACGATTCTGTGGGACAAAATCGCGATTTTCAAGTCAAAAACACGATTTTGAGAAAACACGAATTTTTGCTCAAAATCGCGATTTTCAAAACACGATTTTCTACTCAAAATCGCGATTTTCAAAACACGATTTTGTGAAAAAAACACGATTTTGTGAATCACGATTCTCTGAGTCAACATCGCGATTCTCTGAAACACGATTTTGTGATCAACATCGCGATTTTCAGAAACACGATTTTGTGATCAACATCGCGATTTTCAGAAACACGATTTTGTGATCAACATCGCGATTTTCAGAAACACGATTTTGTGATCAACATCGCGATTCTCTGAAACACGATTTTGTGATCAACATCGCGATTCTCTGAAACACGATTTTGTGATCAACATCGCGATTTTCAGAAACACGATTTTGTGATCAACATCGCGATTTTCAGAAACACGATTTTGTGATCAACATCGCGATTTTCAAATCACGATTTTCTGCTCAACATCGCGATTTTCAAATCACGATTTTCTGCTCAAAATCGCGATTTTCAAAAACACGATTTTGTGCTCAACATCGCGATTTTTTTTGACTTCACAGCATCGCGATTTTCAGAAAGTTCACAAAATCGCGATTTTCTCCAAAGGTCCTGTTTGCCTGTTTTGACCCCCAGGAGCCTGATTTGACATAACTTTCTCATCCAAAGTCCATTTTTTGAGCTCTATAGCTTGTTGGAAAGCTCGTTTCAAATCCTACACGATCTCAACTGTTTTTTTCAAGAATAATGCGTTGATTTTGAGATAGGATAATTTGAAGTTGACCCTCAGGTGGGACTAGGGAACCAAGGGGGCTCTAAAGAATTGTGAACCATACCAAAGGGAAAATTTGGACTCTTGACTAAAGCTTATGAACCTGAGATCTGGTAGACACTTAGGCAAGGATAAACAAAGCATTAGATCTTCTGAGGCTAGTGTCAACCATACATCCAAGTCTTGGGCACAACAACTAAGTGGTCATCTTTTACTCAGATCAGACACAAGTGATTCAGAAATGTCTTTTAGTATGGGAAAACCTGCAGGTGGCTCAGGGACTGCCCATCTACAAACACCGGAAGGTCCCTATAAGACACAGTTGGACTATATTCGGACCAACCAATTAGGTGCTCGCATCTATGAGGATGGTCTGAGGCGATCAGTGGTCCAACTCAAAAATCCAGATCAATCCTTTGGACTTGAACACCCGGTGGTCAAGTTCGAAGAGGGTTCATACATTGATAAGGAAGGAACCATGTATGTGGTTACCAACCAACCAGATAGGACCGATGAGTTTGGAAATATCATTCATGAGAATGAGATAGGAGACCTAGAACAAGGAAACGTAGGACAAGGACCCCAGACTCCTAGAGGTAAGTCAGTTTTGACCCGAGTGATCACTCCGGACTGGATCCCTCAAGACAACAAAAGCATAGAACTATTTTTGAATAGAGAAACAGAGGAAGCCTTTTGGAGGTTCAAGCCAGATCAACCTAGCCAATTGGGCATAGTTATCATCTATGAATTCAAAGATCCTGAGATACCAGGCAAAGTTGTCTACCTGGATAACACATCAGAGAAAATTTTCTTGGTAACGGAACATGATAGACATGCATATACATGGAAGAATGAAATGATTTTCCCCCCACCAAGATCCAATGTTTCCCATGGCCTCCAAGGGGTAGGATCATCCCAGGCTCATGAAGCCCAGAGAGAAAGAACTAGAGAGAGACCTGAGGTAAGTTTTGCACACACCGTGGGCAGGAATAGGTCAGGATTTGAAAATGAAAGACCTGAAAGAGAGAGACATCAAGCACATAGGCAACAAAGAGATGAACAGGATTTTCCATTGCCTAGACCCCGGGAGTACCCAAGAACCCTTAAACCCAGTCACGTGATCAAGGCAATGAAGAACTATTTTGATGGGACAGGGGATCCTTATGATCATGTGGCCGAGTACAAACAAGTGCTGAGAGCCGAACAAATTGAGGACTGGTTCACCCAGTACGAGGCATTTGGTTTGACCCTTAAAGGCACTGCCTTAGCTTGGTTTCAACCATTGAGTAGAAGCAGCTATCGCGATATAGGTCAACTGCTAGACGAATTCATTGTAGAATTTTCCAAGAGTGGTATCAGGCATAACACATCGTCCCTGATCCATAGTTTCAAGCAGACACCCCAAGAAACAGTGCGACTAGCAGGTAGAAGGTTCAGACAATACCTAGAAAGATGCCCTGCTCCAGAGCTACCCACACCAGCCAAACAAGTGGCTTTGTTTTTAGATGGCTTATTGAGCACAAAGTTAAGATCCTATGTATACTTGAAAGATCCTAGATCCATAGAAGAGTGTGTGCGGACGTGCATAGACATAGAAGATAACTTGGGTGAGGAGTTAGGATTGGCCAAACTCTACAAAGATTCGGATAGTTCTACTAGTCATACTTCAAAGATCTCCACAGAAATAGAAGAGATAGCTGAGCAAGTTGCCAAGAAGCTGGGAGTCCAAAATAAACAAACACAGGAAGTCACTTCATTGAATCGGTGCTATACTTGCGGAGGTGACCACATGGCTAACGTATGCCCAATGCAAAACCAAAACATTAGAGAAAGGAATGCTCCATATTGCACTATTGAGAGAAAATACACAAACCACATGGCTCAAGATTGTCCCTACAATAGGCAGGCTGTTAGACAAAATTATCAGCAACCTTACCCACAAGGTAGGTATCAGAATCAATACCAACAGCCATATTACAGACCACAACAGCAATATCAGGTACCATATAGGCCACAACCTGTCTTGGTAAACCAACCACCAGCTCCAGCCAACGTGATTCCAGTCAAGTATGCTGTGGGAGAGGAAAATCCAAATAGAGCTTTGGTGCCACTAACCCCATTGATACCAGATAATGACTCTCATGCTCATAGTTCAGACTACTCCCATGAAGGTAGTCCACATGCTTATTACACAGAGTCACCTGAACATAGTGAGATTTACTCGTATCAATATGAGGCACCGCCTATGGAGCAAAATTGGGAGCCAGAATACTCCAATGTCATGTACACAAATCCTAACCCTAGGCCCCAGTTGAGACAAATGAGACCACAAGCCCCTAGAGGATCTTGTTTCAGATGTCATGGTGACCATTTCATTCGTGACTGTCCCCACCCACCATCTCCGAGTCAAGGACAGGCTATCACAATACAGGCTTTTTGTCCTGATTGTGGCAAAGACCATCTCCCCAGAGATTGTCCAAGAAACCCCTCTAGTGCACCCAAGATTACACCCATTAATGTGGTAGGCTTAGTGGCAGATCCAAGTTCAAGTAGTAGCAATGTGGCTCCTATACAAGCTGTCACTAGAGCACAAGCCTTAAAACAGGATAAACCAGTAGAACAATCAGAGTCGAGTGAATCGGGAGAGCCTAGTAAGAGGAAAACAAGAACATGGAAGGATACCAGAGAGAAGGCCAATCGCAAGTGGAATAAAAAGTTATCGGAACTAGAAGAAAGCTTAAAAGAAGCGAAAACAAAAATAGAAGACATTGCATCTCAAAGCCCCTCGCATGCCGAAACTCCATCCACTCCACCTCATCCCACCCCACCACCCATTGTAAATAGACCGCAACCAGGGTCTGTTCTTGCAGATCCAACCCCAGAAGGCTTGGACATGATGTTCAAGGCCTACCAGGCTCGACTTCAAGAAGGGCCTACAGCAGCAAACCTAGACAAGAGTTACCCTAGAGCAGATTTAGAGATTGAACGGATGAAAATGTGCATGAAAATGGTAGAACAAGCTCAAGCCATACTTGAGACTAGTCAAAAGTTCAATCAGACAAACTCTATCAAATCGGATTTGCATTTCCAGGGCTTACTAGAACGATTAGAGCAGTTGGTAAACAAACCACAAGTTTCTCTACCTCCACAGGCTCAACCAGTTATTGAAAGAGGAAGCTCACCACCAAGGGGAGCTTATGTTCCTAATTCCACGGATGCTGGAATACCTCCTTCTATTCAACAGTACTCTCAAGAGTTCTTGCGGGAAATACAAGAGGAGAAATGGGCCAAGGAGAAGGGTAATTCCCCTCCTATTCCTGAGATTGATGATCTTCATGATCAATTTCCCCAAGACATTCCATCTATTTACGAAGATGAAGCAGAACAAGGAGACGAAAAATTAGATTTTGAATCTAATACCTTAGAAGAACTGCCTCAATTTCCAGGCCCATGGGAATCGGAATCACTCCAGATTAGAGCTCCCACAATACTAGTAAGAAATGAAGACTCAGTGGTTCCAAGAAACACTGATGTCGTGAAGAACACTAAGGTTCAGTGTCATCTCACTGTAGAAGAGCTGCTCAAAGCAAAACCTGAGTTATGGAATCATGTGAAGGATCAGGTCCCAGAACTTGATTCCAACATGCCAAAAGCAGGCTCCAAGCAAAGGGTACCCGAGATACCTCTAGACAAAATAGGGGACATGTGTGAAGGTGAAGAAGGTAATACTTATCTTCCAATCACCTACCAAGATTACACAACCAAAGCAATCATAGATTCAGGTGCTGGTGTTGCTATTGCGACCACCTCCTTGTGGAAGCAATGGGGCAAACCCACATTAAGACCAACTAGAATGAAGCTCCAAATGGCTGATGGTCATTTTGAAAGACCTCTAGGATTGCTAGAAGGGATCACTCTAACCACTTGTGGTGTAGAGTTTGAGCACACATTTGCTATATGTGACTTTGAGAAAAATAATGTCTTTGAGATGATCCTAGGAAGACCCTTCCTACGACAATTGCAAATAGTACAGGATTGGGGAACTAACTCCTTGTACTTACAGCACTTAGGGGTCACCACTAAGGTCAATCTGAAGGATTACACCTTCAGAGATGTACCACCCCTACAGTGGAATTCTATCCACAAAGTGAAAGAAGATTCCATCTCTGTGCATTCTGAAAGTTCACCTGATCCATCATGGCTGCATGAAGATACTCATTTGTGGATGTGCAAGGTTGCAAAGGAAGAGGAAAAACGTTTAAAGGCAAGAGAAGAAGGAACTTCGTTAGGAGATAGACCAGTTAGAGACCCAGCCTACACACCGATGATCTTTCCAGATGAGGAGTTTGAGCCTCATGGCTGGCCAGAAATCTTAGCCACCATGGACATTGCTGTCAATGAGGAACAGTGGACACCTCATTGTGATGAGGAGGGTTATGATATCTCAGTGTTCATGTGTCAACCCTTGCTAGAAGAATGTGACCCTAGTGATGTCATAGAAGAGGAAGAGAATGACGATGATCTGGAGTCTATTGTGATGGATAGTTGCTTTAACTCAGAGCAGCACTATCTAGAAGATATAGGAGTGTTCACCCAGAAAGAAGAAGAACCTCTCACAAGTATTAAAACAGTGAACTCAAAGGATGGAAGTGAGAGTAGTCAAAAGAAAAAGAAAAGAAAAGAAGTGAAACAAGAAAAGGAGGAATCATTGTTTGAAGTACCAGAAAACTTCAAGAAATATGAAGTTGACGACCGCAAAATTTTGGTACAAATGCCCAAGAGAGAGGCCATCATAGGAGAATCATATGATAATAAAGAAAAAACCAAGAAGATTGTAGTGACCATTGAAGAGAACGAAGAGAGATGCACATATATAGGAGATGACCTAAGTGCAAGAGAAGAAATGGAGCTCATAGCTCTATTAAGGGAATATAGGGATGTGTTTGCATGGCACTATAGAGACTTGAAAGGGGTAGATCCAAGAATTTGCTCTCATACTATCCCCATGACTGCTGATGCTAAGCCCACCAAACAGAAGCCCTACACATATAATGATACCTATGCAGCCAAAATCAAAGAAGAAATTGATAGGTTGATTGAGGCTGGATTCATCTATGAGATTGAGCATACCGAATGGGTGTCCCCCATTGTTGTGGTACCCAAGAAGAACGGGAAGTTGCGAGTGTGTATTAACCTTAAAAAAGTTAATGCCGCTACGATTAGAGATAGTTATCCACTTCCAATCACAGAACACCTATTGGAGCGTGTTGCAGGCAAGGAAGTTTATAGCTTCCTTGATGGATTTTCAGGTTACAATCAAGTAGCCATTGCCCCAGAAGATCAACACAAAACAGCTTTTGCTACAGAGTGGGGAATCTTTGCATTTCGGGTGATGCCATTTGGGCTCACCAATGCACCTGCAACATTCCAAAGGCTCATGTGTCATGTCTTCAAAGAGTTCTTGCGAAAGAGCTTAGAAGTGTATGTGGATGATTTATGTGCTCATTCCCAAGAAAGAAGGGTTCACATCCCTGAACTCAGACAAATCTTCAACAAGTGTAGAGAATATCGAGTGTGTCTGAACCCAGAAAAGTGTGTGTTCATGGTGCGTCAAGGTAAAATCCTCGGTCATATTGTTTCTAAGAATGGAATCTCAACGGATGAAGATAAGGTACGAGCCATAGCGGAGCTGCCAAGGCCAAGGAATGTTAAAGAGGTACAAGCCTTTATGGGCCATTGTGGATATTACCGTAGGTTTATCCACATGTACGCGATCATAGCTAGACCCCTTTATGCCTTGTTGTCTAATTTTGAGTGGAACGACGAATGCGAGAATTCTTTCAATGAACTGAAGAAACGTTTGTGCACAACACCAATACTGACCACTCCTGATTGGAATAAACCATTCCATGTCCATGTGGATGCATCCAATCATGCCATAGGATGTGTGCTGGCACAACCCACAGGTGAAGGGAATTTAGATTTGCCCATAGCATATGCTAGTAGACAACTAAACCCAGCCGAAAGAAATTATACCACAACCGAGCGAGAAGGGTTAGGCATGGTATATGCTGTAAAGAAGTTTAGACACTATTTATTGGCCAACAAGTTCAAGTTCTTCACTGATCATCAAGCTTAGTTATATTTGGTCAATAAACCTTGCAATACTGGACGCTTAGTAAGATGGTTCCTCTTACTAATGGAGTATGACTTTGAAGTTGTTGTCAGGAAAGGTAGAACCCACCTTCGGGCAGCTCACCTTTCTCGCATTACTTCAGGAGAGTCACCACAAGGAGTGTCTGATGAACTACCTGATGCTTATCTGTTCAATTTGGAAGTTGTTCCTAAATGGGCAAATAAGTTGGTACCAGTCCTAACCTTCGGCCCTGCAAATAAGAATGTGAAAACATCACAAGAAGAAATTGTAAAATCACAAAAATATCACATATTGGCAGGAAGCATGTACAAACAAGATACTGAGGGTGTATTAGCTTGTTGTGTCGAGGATGATGAACATAGTAGTTGGTTGCAGCAAGCTCATGAGGGATTGCTAGGAAATCACTATTCTAAACAACGAACATTGCAGAATTTGAAACGTTTAGGAGTGTATTGGCCTAGCATGGACAAAGAAATACATGAGTGGATCAAGAATTGTCCAATGTGTAGAGAGAAACCACCAGTGGAGCATGCGACCCTTTATCAAGTATCATTAATTCCAGATTGGAGTACTCCATTGGTAGAGTTTATGAGATCGGGAAGATTACCCAAAGAGGCCAGTCTAGCAAGAAGACGAAATATGGAGCAAGAGGCTCAAGGCTATGCCTTAGTAGGAGAAAACCTATACCGAAGAGGTAAAGATGGTTACTTAAGACTGTGCGTTCATGAATCAGACTATTTAAGGGTCTTAGAGACTGCACACAGTGGTGTTGCAGGTGGACATTTTGGCCCTGACCGAGTGATTAAAACCATTCTATTCTCATGACTTTGGTGGCCCACTCTTCATATGGATGCACATACCTATGTGAAGAAATGTGACACATGCCAACGTGCACAATATCCAGTGAGAAAAGACGAGATGCCCTTGAGGCCAATGATGGGAGGACGTGCATTTTCGAAGTGGGGCATAGACTTCATAGGTCCTATTAACCCCCCAGCTAGAAACTCCCATGCAGAGTACATCATTGTAGCCACAGATTACCTTACAAAGTGGGTAGAAGTCAAAGCCACAACAAAGAATGATGCTCAGACTACGGCTAAGTTCTTATTCGAGAATGTGTTCACGAGATATGGACTACCAATAGAGTTGGTGAGCGATAGAGGCACACACTTCTTGAATGAAGTCATTGAAAATCTTCTCCAAGAATTCTTGGTGATACATAAGAAATCCGCCCCCTATCATCCACAAGCCAACGGACAAGCCGAGAGTACCAATAAGATCCTCTGTAACGTATTGACAAAATTGGTAAATAATAAACGCTCTGATTGGGACAAACAACTTCATCATGCTGTTTGGGCTTATCGAGTTGCCTACAAAACGGTACTCAACGCCACCCCATTTCAGATGGTCTTCGGACAGAACGCTGTGCTACCATTAGATTTCTTAATCCCTGCCTTAAAAGTAGCACAAGAGTATGAGTGGAATGGGCATGAATTGTCCTCTAGGATCTTTGATCTCGAACGCTTGGGTGAAACGAGGCTACGAGCGGCAGCAGGCATCTACGCTGCAAAGAAGAGGCAAAAGGCATACTTTGATGCACACATCAAGGATAAGGGATTGAAAGAGGGAGATCTAGTGTTGGTATACACACTAAAACAACATGCCCGTAAGTTGGAAAAAAGAGGTTATGGACCCATGATCATTAATAGAATTTCCACTAGTGGTGCAGTTCAGTTGGCCACTCTAGAAGGAGATATCTTGCCAAACTATATTAGTGGCTGTAGAGTCAAGCTATATCAAGAACCTCTTACTGAGGATATGCTAATGAGACTCAACACTGCGAAGAAGCGAAAAGAAGAAGAGTTAAGAGTGAGAGAAGAAGCACAGGAAGAGGCCAGAGAGCGTATTAGGCAAAATAAGTTAAGGCGATTAGGCCTAGATGTCAACTCAAAAGCCCCAAAATATCACATGGATATGTGTCAAAAGTCAGGCATTGCGACTTCTCAGGTCATTGACCGAAGACCCTTTGTGACCATAGAGATAGGACAAGGGAAGGGTGCAAGGACGGTGAAAGCATTGATTGACTCAGGTGCAGCAAGTAGTGGAGTTAAACTTTCCTACTGCCAAGACTTGGGGTTGAACATCAATCCCATAGAAGCTTATCTCATAGGATTGGGAGGTGTGGAAACCCCTTGTTTGGGCGAGGTGGAACTTCCCATCTACCTTCAAGATGTTCCAATGAAAGTCAAAGCGCTAGTATGTCAAGATGAGAACCTTACAGAACCACTTGTCTTGGGTCAAGATTGGATCTATGACCATGCAGTTAACTTAAACCTAAGAAGTCAAATTCTTGAAGTTTGGGTACATGAACAATGCATTACATTAGAATTAGAGAACTGCATGCTCCTAGATCATGGCACCACACACTCTCTTAGTTCTTCCAAGACTAATCACATGAAAGAAGATGTTGTATGTGTCAAAAGCTCTATGATGCAGAAGGAGTCAATCGTGGAAGACCAGGTTCGAAGGCGGGTGGATCTTTCTTCTTCTCCAAAGACTCAAGTAGCCACAGTAGTGAGCCCACCACACAAGCAAACACAACCGTTCACGACAACTGCTACATCAAATAGAAAGACACCATTCGATAAAAAAGCGGTTCCGGGCATGAAGCAGATTTGGGTACGCAAAGGAGAGCAACCACCAGCCTTACCCCCACAAATCCCATCCATGCACACTAACCAAGCCAGAAGACGAAGGAAGCAGCTCAGACAAGCTCCATCACAAGATATCCAACAAGTTTGGGTGCCTAAGAAGTTAGCTGCAGCTCAACAAGGGCAATTACAGATGTGGGTACCTAAGAAGATCCTACACCCACAACAACCTTTGTTCTCCCACATGCAAAAGGTTTCAACAAAGAGGCCAAAAAGAGAAAAGGGTAAGAACCACGTACAGAGACCAAAGGAAGATCAAATCAGCTCTTCAACATTAGTAGGAAGACATGCAAAAAGGATATGGGTTTGGAAGCCAAAAGTGCAAGTAGCCTCCACCGAACCAAAGCATCAACCACACTGGATACCACAGTTCAGAAAGCATCCAAAGAGAAAGACGCCTGAAGTGACCTCTACAGTGCCAAATGATGTTCTAAAATGGACTCCAATAAGGAGGATTACATCAGTTCGAGACTCAATGGATACCTCCACTAAGGCCGGCATCAACCTCCACAAATAACATCGAAAGCCTCGAACGAGCAACAACCATGTGCTCCTTGCACAACCCTGTCTTTTGCACCATTTAGGTCATGCATTTCCAAAGTATGCATTAATATAGGGCCACATTACACGGCCGTGCATAGACACACTTGAGAATCCCATGCACAAGAGCACAGTGACATATGTCGAACATTTCTATTGATACTAACTTTTGTGTTCTTGTTTTGTGATATCCTGTTCCTCAAAAAAAAAAAAAAGAAAAAAAAAAAAAAAGAGAGAAGTGGGAGAGAGTTTGTGCCCAGTGTGTCTCGGCCAGCAGTGAGATTATTGCTGCCTTATCTGGTAGAGGACAAGCATTTGGCATGAACATGGCATCTACAACTATGATTTTCTCTTACCATGGTAGGAATGAAGAGCTTGAAGGTCCGCAACTTGCGTGATGCTTAACTACTTCATGTACCAGAGCATCCAAGGAGATATCTGCAAAAGGTAGTTCTGGAGGAGAAGACTCCTGCATATGGTGAGCTAAAGAGCATATGTGAAACACAGCTTGGTGTAGTTACCCGATGTTGCTTGCCAAGGAATATAAAGCAATTCAATTCTCAGTATTTCCTGAACCAGTATGGAACAGTAGCACTGGTGAATGGTCTATGTCAATCAGCATGGTAATCTCTTAGAAACCGGCACGTGTCCAATATTCCTCTGAGTGTCAATATAGGGAAGTGAACGTGCATGAGCCCAAGCTCAGAAATGCACATTGTTAGTGACAAATGTTGCTTTGAAAAGAGGAGAGGGGATCCACCACTCAAAAGATCTCATCAGTGGACAATCAACATGGACATTCATCAACAAGGTTCCATCCCAAAGGCCGAGTGTACAACACGAAGAGGCAAACATCCATCAACCTTCGCCATGGTAAGTATCTTTACTCTGGAAACACCATAACCATGATAGTTTAGGAAACCTCTTCGTCAGCATACCCTTGAGCACTTAGCTCAAGACCCGCAATTTTTGCACCATACTTCTTCCAATGCATTTTCCAAGTAAGCATGCGTAGGGCTACATTACAAGGCCGTGCACAAGGCACATACTTTTTTCAACCCATGCACGAACACACTTACCCATCACTCAATATGGGTTATGAGTACTTGGCTTGACTACTATGAAGATCAACTTTGGAAGATCTAGAAAACATCAACGGAGACTCACAACGACACAGTCATGCTGGAATACAAGGCAGAAGCACATACCAAGAGACTACAACCTGCAAAGACTCACAGTGATAGATGAAGAACGTCGGACGACTTGTGTTCATACAGAAGGGACACTCCCTCTCAAGGCACTACTTGGAACAATCACTACAACAAGGGTCTGTCAGGGACGACAGACTCGAGAGGGGGGGGAGTGTTGAAGCTCAAGGTCAAGGACAAAGCATGGAAGCACATCAAAGAAGTGGACATAGAAGAAGAGAGAGCAAGTAGGGAGCTCCAAGAAGTGTATGTCAAATTTTCAGAAGAATCCCCTACAAAAATAGTGATTTTCATCACTAGAAACCATTGTAAATACCATTATCTATTTTTAGTAACTCCATTTTGTTCAAGCCGAGGAGTCCTCGAGCTTGAGGAGTATTAGAAGTACCATCGTACCAATTTTCATAATTTTTAGACTTCGTTTGAGCCCTCAAATAAGCCCTGGAACCTAATTTTTAACTAGGCCGGACACTAGGTCTGGACAGGGCCAAAACTAGTCAAAAAACTATAAAAAGAGCTAGAGAGCTCATTTTTGAGGTTAGCTTGTTAGAGAATAGAACTTTTGTAAGAGAACTCTTTTGCAATCTAAGCTTTCCATTGTTCCTCTCTTTGATCTTACTTTGTGCACGTGTGTGTGTATGTGTGTGCATGTTTGTGTGCTTTCACTCACGCACTTGTGCCTTCACTTGCTCGTGGTCTTCATACCGGTCCTCACGTCTCCGCGGATTGACAAGTAAAGGAGGTGGTGCTTACGCTTGAGCTACACTTACCAAATTGACATGCACCACATTTATGGATCATATGGTGCTTGGATACATTAGGTATTTGAACCACACATTGATCTCTACATATTTGATTCAAGGTTCTTTCACCAATGTGCCCTAATCTCTTATGCCAAATCTCAAGCTCTGACAATGTTTGGTCGTTGTAATTATAAAGTGCAATGTTTCTAGTGTCCTCAAGTTCAAATGTAAATAGTCTACCTATTTTTTCTCCCTTGGCAATTCGCTTGAATCCATGTTGGGGGTCCTCCACAAAAGCTCCATATTTGTTGAACCTAACCTGCAAACCCTTTTCCACAATCTATCCAACACTCATCAAATTCTTGGCGATTGTAGGTACATAAAGAACCCTGCTCAACAGATTTCTATTCCCATCAGAAGTTTTTACATTTCCTACCTTAACCACTGAATGCTTGGTGTCATCACCTGTCTGAACTTGGTGCTTTCCCTTGGGCTCCCCAAGATAAGAAAGAAGAGCTACATTGCCTGCTACATGGTTTGAACAACCTGATTCAATATAGAAGAGGTGCTCATCATTCATACCTTGCTTTGAAGTCATATTCATGATGAGAAGAGAATCCTCTTGATCCTCTGTGTAATTGTTGTAGTCCTTTCTTGATTTGCATCCTCCTTGGTAGTTGTTGTTGTAATGTTTGTAGTTGTTGTTGTAGCCATGATTGTAGCCTTGAGTATGGTTGAATCTTCCTCTTGATTATGAGTAGCCACCTCTTTGATATCCTCTTCCTCTCTGATTCTTGAAGTTCCTATAGCACTCATGTGTAGTGTGATTAGATAGTCCACATATGTTGCATGGGGAAGAGTTGAAAGGTCTCACCCTACCTTGTTTACCTCATCTGCCCCTTCCTCTTGAGTTTCTACCTCTCCCTACATAGTTAGCTTGAGAAGTAGTACCTTCATCCTCTACCTTTTTGCTTTTCCCTTTCTCTTTAGAATTTCCTTTATTTGTGTATATGGCATAAGAGTTGTTACCTCTTGATGATTCTCTATTTTTTTTGAGCTTGGCTGCATGGGTAAAGAGTTGCCCCATGAGCGTGGTAAGATCTGGAATCTGCATATCCATGTAAAGGTCCATAGCAGTGTGAAGGATTCCCACTTATCATCTGCCTTGATGCCATTGATTACTTGTCTCATTATTTGCTCCTCTTCAATCTCCTCTCCTATGCTTGCCAATCGGTCAGCCACATCTTTGACTTTGGTCACATACTCTGAAACACTTTGCTTGGGTTGCTTCCTTTGAGTGGTAAACTCAATCCACAATTGGTTCTTCCTAGCTCTTGTATTGGAAGAAAAGTATGAAGACAATGTATCCCAAGTCTCTTGAGAAGTTTTACAAGTCCTAATGTGTGGAAGAAGGAAATCAGAGATAGAGCTAAGAAGATATGACCTTGCTAAAGCATCTTTGGCACACCATGAGTTGAGTCTCTCAAGTTCCTCTCTTGTAGGTTTTCCTTTGCTTCTGAAGATGGGCATCTCCTCATCCCTTGATATGTATCCATAGAGACTCGTTCCTTGTAGATATGTCTTCATCCTCAAGGACCATGCTTGGTAGTTGTTCTTGTCCAATTTGTCCATAAAAGAAGGGAAACCATCTCCCATTTTACCTCAAATTGCTCTAATACCACAATTGGGAAAGATGGATGGAAACCAGAAGAGAATGAGTTAATATTGCTAATCCCTACTTTGTGCCAGACCTCTTTCACTTCAAAGTTGTGTTGAAGGCCCCCTTTAAATTGCTAATGACACTAAATAAGTGCCTATGTACTTCGGAGATGAGATCAAAACAGATAACTTTGTAACTAGCTTGTGACCAAAAACTTGCTATTTTGGTCTTGACACCTACTAGATATTTTGCTCTATACTCACTGTACAGTAGCAATTAGGAAAATTCCTTCTGAAAGTATCTAATTAACTTAGAGAGCTAATGATTCCAAGTTGAATCACTTAAAATGATAAACCTACACTAAGAAAGCATCTTAGCAAGTAGAAACTTACCCCTGATTTTTTAGGGACTATGCAAAAAATGACCAGTGACTACTTCGACACAAATTTCTCCCGATTGGCTGAAAAAAATTGCTACAAATTTTGGTATCTTTGTATTAGACTTTGTGCTGGTTCCAACAAGCCATAGGACATGAAAAATGGATAACAAATCACAGAGATATGATCATCACAAGTACACTGTTTTGAGTAGACATAGTAGAGATGAAGGGAGTTGTGATCAATGATGTAATATATTATAAAACAATTTTGTACATGATCATTGGCATAGAAATGGTGCCCAATGATGGTAAGGAGAGTAGGATATGGTGTAATCCACACAAAATATACAAATGATCAGCAAATAGCTCAGCAATGAGGGCTCTAGGCTGCACAATTTTACAACCATTTATATAGAAGATTGTTCCTTAAGTTTGAATTTTGAAATTCAAACTTGGCTCCTAAAAGTGATTCCTATGATTAAGGAGACATTCCCTCAATCCAAAGTCATAACCATCATTCTAACAAACTCCATGAGTTTAGTGGCATGACAAGATTCTTTCAAGATCAAAATCTTTTACAAGTGGTAAGTATCCAAATATTACGAGCAATGGTTCACATAGTTGCACATATTTTCTTCCATGTCTAGCCAAGTGTGATGGCTTGGACATTTGCACCAACACTTTTTTTGTGGAGTCAAATCACATAAAGAACAAGTACCATTCTTCATAAAAGATCATATTCTAATTGCATAAAAACCATCCAATTTTTTGAGTTTTGTGATTCATCAAAAGAAACGGGCTCATTGTCATCACAAAAGGCTAGAGATAGCCATTGCATAGCAATCTGATGAAAAGCAAGCACGATGAGAGCCTGAACTAGTATGCTATATCAACCATGCATCAAATTTCCTAACTCTCAAGGTCTCTACCAACCATTTAGGCATAGTTTTTGCCTCTTCTATGCAAGCTCTCTCATCAACAAGTGCATCGTGTAAATCTGCATAAAAAATGGAATGATTTGAAAAACGAAATGATTTGCATCATTATTTTAGACCTGTAAAGGTTGAGAATTGCCTCATTTAGACTAGCAATTGATGATAAACTCATAAAAAGAGAAAGCAAAATGTCATACACATCTTTAGAGCTAACTGATGGCTCCTTGGTACATGAAGGTAATGGTTGAATTGCATCTTCCACAAAAACAACATCATGGCTTACCAAGATGCATTTAGTTTGAAGGATGATACAGATGATAACCTTTTCTCTTAGAAATTGTTGGAGAAACACTCACTAATTGGACATATATTTGAAGGTCAAATCTTAGGAAGAAAACCCTATGCCTATGTGAAGGGACAAATTCACAAATGTATCATATTTGTAAAGTTAGTTCACTTTAGTTCTAGAAGTTTTTTAAAATCACGAGAATACGAAAATCTATATAAGTTAGTTTGTATCAACTGACGCGGAGAGAGAGAGAGAGAGAAAGTGAGAAGAACTCATTTTTGTATGACTGAGTATAGTCGAGCTTCTCTGAGTGAGAAAGCATTTGTAAAACTTCTGAGTTTTTATAGTTATGAGAAGAACTGAGTAAAGTTCTGTGTATGAGCCTCTCTCCATCATCTCCATGATTACCTACTGTGTGATGAGTTACAAAGATCAAGTTTTCCAAGCAACTCGATGCCTGGCATCGAATCTCTGTTGATAAGTCATATTTTCTTTTATATTTTTCATTCAGTACTGAAGTGTTTGAAAAACATGATGTTGTTGGAGCAACTCGATGCCTGGCATCGAATTCCAGTTGATAAGTCATATTCTAAGTGTGCATGAAATCACCTCTAGTTTTGGTGTCCAAAAGATCAAGACTTTATGCGGGAAGTCGATGCCCGGCATCGAATCCCTGCTGAAAAGTGGCCAAAAACATCCCAAGTCGATGCCCGGCATCGAATTCTCGTTGAAAGTCGATGCTAGGCATCGAATTCTAATTTTAAACAGGCGCTCTTACTAAAACAGGCAAGTTTTCCAGTTTTGGAAGGTCATACAAGGTCATCTTGTGAGGGCCATAACTTGAGTTCTAGAGCTCCGTTTGATGCATATGATAGCTTGTTGGAAAGCTCTATTCTTCTAGTTTCAGCCTATAAAGTTTCATGGAGAAAGCATACTTGAGCTAGGAGAAATTAGCAAAATACTGAAGGTATGTCATTTCGGTGACTAGGAATTTCTGTAGAAGCAAAGTTCTCACTTTAGGCTATCCTTTCTCAAAGTTTGGAGTGGCAATGAGTTAATGGTGACCATAGAGGTGTTCTAGTGTCACATTAATTCATTTCTTGTGGTGTTTCATACATCAACAAGTGGTATCAGAGCAGAAAGATTCTCGAGAGCAGAAGACGACAAAGGTACGAGAAGTTTTGTAAAGTTTTCCATTAAAGTTTGAAAGGTGAAGCATTTGAAGACACAAGGCATCAAAAGATTACTTTCGAAGTATCGTCATACACAAAGAACTTCAAAAGGTATTATCCTTTATCCTTTAAGCTCACAGGTTGCAGCAGAAGGAAAGAACTATGGCAGATCATATCTCCATTGACAAACTGGACAGAGATAATTACCCCGCATGGGTAATGAGAATGGAAGCCTTACTTATGAGTAAGGATCTCATGATATATGTTACAGGTGAAGAAGAGAAGCCAGTATTCGAAGATGAAAGCCGACCAAAGAAAGAAGAACTAGATGCTTTAAAGCATTGGCAGAAGAAGGATGCAAGTGCAAAAGCCTACATCTACAATACAATCTCTGATCATTTGCTACCACACATCAGAGGATTGGAATCATCTGAAGATATATGGAATGCATTGGAATATCATTTCCAAAGCACTACTAAAGCACGGAAAGCAAGTTTATGGTCAGAGTTTACAACATTCAAGAAGAAGCCAAGTCAAACCATTAGTGATTATGTCACTAAGATGAAGGACCTTGCAGATAGTCTTGGATCCATAGATGAAGATGTTGAAGATCACAGATTGATTGCTCAGCTACTTGCAGGTTTGAGAGGGGATGAAAGGTGGAAACCTTTTGTCTTATCAACAGAACTTTCATTAAATCATTATGTTCCAGATTTGAACCAGTTGCTTGGTTTGATGCTCACATATGAGCAAGACTTGAAGGGAGATGGAGATAAAGGTCAAAGTTCTGCAATGTACATGAAGAATAAGAAGAAAGGAGATAAAGGTAAAGCAAAGGATGAAGAGGAGTCTAATTCTCAAGCTTATTATGCAAGAGGTAAAGGCACTGGCAGAGGAAGAGCAAGAGGTTTTGGAAGAGGAAGAGGTAATCAAAATAACAACAAAAAGGCTTGCTGGATCTGTGGATTGAGTAATCATTTGGCTCATGACTGTTGGCACAACCAACAAGGATCAAACCAGAATCAAAACAACAATAGCAGAGGTCGAGGGTGGAAGATATCAAAGTAATTTTCAAAGAGGTAGACAAAGTCAAAGAGGAGGCTATGGTAGAGGTGGAGGAAGAAGTTGGGGACAGAATCAATCCTACAACACCACCTACTACAACTATGCAAATGACACACAGAATGAAAGTCA
The DNA here is from genome assembly GCA_020310875.1 of Ceratopteris richardii. NCBI lineage: Eukaryota > Viridiplantae > Streptophyta > Polypodiopsida > Polypodiales > Pteridaceae > Ceratopteris > Ceratopteris richardii. The sequence continues at coordinate 183,279,155 of CM035408.1, read as the reverse complement.
TACATCATTGATGATGAATTCAATCAGCACATCAGACAAAGAAGATCTAAAGGTATTTTACATTGACTCTGGATGTTCTAATCATTTGTCAGGAAACATAGAATTGATGTCAGATTTGGAAAAAGGCATTTCTAGTCACACAGTTCAAACTGGTGATAATACAAGACATAGTGTACATTCAATTGGAAAAGTGAAATGCAAGAGTGGAGCAGATTTGCTAACCAATGTTTTGTATGTTCCTACAATACCTAAAAACTTGATTAGTGTGGGACAGATAGTTGAAAAAGGTTTTCAAGTCAGGTTTACAAATGAAGGAGTATTTGTGGAAGATCCAGAGAATGGATATAATCAGATTGTCTCTGGTAAGAAAGAAGGTAGACTCTTTACTTTAAGAGTGCAAGGGAACATTGGTCAAGCTTTGCTCACACATGGTGAAGCAGTGATTACAAAACTTGATCTCTGGCATAAGAGATTAGGTCATTTCAATGAAAGAGGAATTAAAGCTATGGTTGCTAATCAGTCTGTACTAGGATTACCAAATGTGCAAAGTCAACATATGGTTTATAAATGTGAAGCATGTCAAATGGGTAAAGCACACAGGTTACCATTTCAAAAGAAAGGTTTCAAACATGATGGAGTACTTGAGCTCATTCATACAGATGTATGGGGACCAACAAAAGAAGGATCTATCAGTGGCTCAAGGTATTATGTTTTTTTCATTGATGATGCTACAAGATGGATAACATTATATGTTTTGAAGGAAAGATCAGAAGTGTTTGGAGCTTTCAAGCATTTTCATGCATATGCAGAGAGAGTCACAGGTCAAAAGCTTAAAAGACTGAGGTCTGATGGAGGGGGAGAATACTTCTCCCAAGAGTTCAATGATTATCTTTGGAATGCAGGTATTAAGAGAGAAATAACTTGCAGGTATACACCACAACAAAATGGTGTAGCAGAAAGAAGGAACAGGACTCTGGTTGAGTTTGCTAGAGCTATGCTAAAGGAGAAGAATTGTCCAAATTATCTTTGGGCTGAGGCTGTAAATACAGCTACATATCTTGTGAATAGATTACCATGTGCAGCTCTGAATGGAATGACTCCATATGAAGCTTGGTGGGGTAAGAAACCAACACTAGATCATTGTAGAGTGTTTGGATCAATTGCATATGCTTATGTGCCATCACAGCTTAGGCATAAACTTGAACCAAAGGCAGAAAAATATGTGTTCATTGGTTATGATGAAAAGCAGATGGGTTACAGATTGTGGAATCCTCTAACCAAACAATTTATTGTTTCTAGAGATGTTACATTTGATGAACAGAAAAGTTGGTATGCAGATCAAAGTCATACAGCTGAAGAATTTGAAGAAGAGGTAAGAAGATGTGAGAAAGGAAAATCAATTGTGCAGGTAAATAGAGATGAAGACTATATGCAAGCAAGTACATCCAGAAGTGGATTAACAAGAAGGAATGAAGAAGCTCCTATATTTGATGAAGAAGTGTATCTAGACACATATGAAGAATGTGAACCAAGAAGGTCAAGCAGGACTAGAAGACAACCAGAAAGGTATTCTTATGATACTTCTTACATAACTCAGAAGAACTATGCATATATGGTCAAAGATGATGAAGAACCTCAGAACTATGATGAAGCTAAAGGTAAAAAGCAATGGGAAGAAGCAATGAAGGAAGAGTTCAATGCACTGGAGGAGAACAAGACATGGGAACTTGTTCCTAAACCAAATGGTAAGAAAGTAATTGGAAATAAATGGGTTTATAAAGTGAAGAAGCTTGTAGATGGAAGTATAGCCAGATACAAAGCTAGATTGGTGGTGAAAGGCTATGCCCAGACCTATGGCATAGATTATGATGAGACATTCAGTCCTGTAGCTAAGATGTCAACTATAAGGACAATCATTGCTATTGCAGCTTCAAAAGGATGGACCCTAAGTCAATTGGATATAAAAAATGCATTCTTGAATGGATACATATCAGATGAGGTATACATGGAACAACCTCAAGGGTTTATAGATTCCAGGTATCCAAATTTTGTTTGCAGGTTGAGAAGAGCATTGTATGGATTGAAGCAAGCTCCAAGAGCTTGGAACTATAGACTGGTGAAGTATCTCAATGATCTTGGATATCAAAGTTCAAAAGCAGATTCAAGTCTACTTATCAAAAGAACAGAGGAAGGTACAATCTACATTTGTATTTATGTAGATGACATTATAATCACAGGTACTTCAGATGAAGGAATCAAGGAGGTAAAGAGATTACTTGAGAAAGAGT